>JAQQWQ010000013.1:0-1200000 GCA_038364195.1 Apiospora sp. TS-2023a
CCTAACCCTAACCCTAACCCTAACCCTAACCCTAACCCTAACCCTAACCCTAACCCTAACCCTAACCCTAACCCTAACCCTAACCCTAACCCTAACCCTAACCCTAACCCTAACCCTAACCCTAACCCTAACCCTTATTAAGCAGAAACATCAAGCACAGAGAGTCCAATGTTCAATTTCGCCCAGTTACCTGCGACGCCCCTGCGTCCGCGACTCATTCAAGTACGTGGCGGTCTTGTTGTGCCGCACGTTGCGCGCCTCGGCGGCCGTGGCCTCCCAGAGGTCCGTGTGCGGCTCGCGAAGCCCGCGCGGAAGAGCCAGGTCGGGAAGGTGCGTCTCGAACTGGTCCCGCGAATCGTCCCTCATGAGGTCCTCGGCCTCCGCATACAAGCCAGCGGTCACCGACAACCGCACAGGCTCGTTGGGCCTCTCGGGCTGCTGCGGGTTCGTCGTCAGCAGACGGGGGTCCATGTTGGAGTATTCGACGACTACGTTCTGCGGGATGATGTGCAGGGCGCCAACCCTCCCGGAGGATGAAGAGGAGGAAGAGCCAGCGCCGTCGTCGTTCATGACGACATCCTCACCATCGTCACCATCGACCGGCGCCTCTTCCTGCACCTCCTCGGCGTCATCCATAGACACGTCGGAAACCAGAGTAGCGCGCTTGCTTCGTAGCGCGCGCCACCGCTGGTCCGCGACGAATGCCTTCTGGAGACAGTCCTGCCACTCACGGAGGTCGTTGGGGTAGGCAGGCGACGGGTACGAGGTGACCTTGCTTGTGACCTTGAACACCTCGCTCGAGTGGGTCAGCACGGCGATGCCCATGTGTCGCACGCTGTTCAGGGCCCGGAGCACCACGGTGAGGTCCTCGGACGTGATTCCGTAGTAGACAAAGTCGTCCCACGCGCGACCGACCTCGGCGTGGTGCGGCGGCTTGGTGCGGTCGTACACCTGCTCCTCGATGTTGTGCAACACCCGCCAGTACCACGGCAGGCGCCACCCCTTTTGCCTAAGGTGGTCGCGGACTTGCTGATGGATCCGGGCCAGTGACCGTCGGCCGTCGGTGTTGACTAGCTCTCTGGCCAGAGCCTTCAGAAACGAGTCGTAGTGGTCGCCCTCCACCACCAGCGGGATCGAGCGGCGGTCATTCATGCGGCAGGCCGCCGTCCACTTGATGAAGACGGCCGCCAGCCCAAGATCTTCCTCGGGGATCGCCAGCACCAGCTCCCGCAGCTTCTTACAAAAGGGTGAGCTCCAGATGAACTTCGGGTAGCTGTGCTCGCCGGAGTACTGCATAAAGGTGCGCGCGCCGATGATGTCGGTGGGGCACACCTTGCGCAGGCACAGCAGCTTCCGCCATAGGGGCACCCACTCGTTGTTCTTGGGCATCCGGAACGAGCCGCCGAGATGCACGTAGCGGGGATGCTCTTCCGCTTCCGCCACCAACGCGTCCTCGTCGGCCTGCGTCCACTCCTCGTCGAACACCGGGTCCCACATCGCCAGCACATCGCCCCTCTCCATCCTTGCGTGGTGCTGGGCCCACTCCCTATTGACCCTCGGCGTTAGCATTTACTCTTCCTAGGGTGAGCAGGTTGGAGCGGATAGTGAATGTATCTCGGATAAGCGGTGTTTACTCTTGGGGTGAACAGGATGTCTGCAGAGGGAATAATCATAATCTCTCGGATAGGTGGTGATCCCATCCCTCATGAGACACTGGGATAACGGCGAATGAACACTGGAATAAACACCGGGATATGAAGGAATAGGCACTGGGACAGGAATGGATAAACACCGAAAGTAGCTTACCTGTGCTCGTCTACGTCCTCGCGCTTGCGGCGCAGAACATGCAGCCACTCCTTCTTCTCGGCGGTCGACAGGCGCCCCAGCTCCGCGTTGAGCTTGGCGTTGACCTCGTCCTCGGACATCTTTCGGTCGTCGACGTCTCTGCGCACCGGCGCGGCGTGTCTGAGGCTGGTGTCCGAGATTTCGCCGTCGTCGTCGCTGCCTTCGTCGTCGCTGCCGTCGTCGTCGTCGTCGTCGTCGTCGTCGTCGTCGTCGTCGTCGTCGTCGTCTGGAGCGCTAGCGCCGACAACAGGCCCGTGGTTGGAGTCGCCGTTGGAGCCGCCGCCGTCGTTGTTGCCGTCGCCGTTGTCGTCAGAGGCGAACGGGTCGGAACCGCCGTCATCTGGAGCGCCAGCGCCGAGGCGGCTGGTAACGGCTCGCTCGCTTGACATCGTGGCCGAAGGATGTCGCGTTTGGTGTCGGAAAATCGAGAAAAGCAGAAAATTGATTTTGCGAAATAACTGTGACAGCAACATGTTAGTCTAGGAGCACACGCGACGACGGGGAGTGATGCGCAACGAAATTGCGCACGCGCAAGCAAGAACTCACCTTTTCCGATTCCAACGAGACCAAAGAAGGAAAGGAAGAAAATTCCAAGAAGAGGGCCGTAAGAAATCTGTCTAAGTACCGCGTAACGCGTTCGCGGGTGGGGCCCCAGGCCTGCCACTATTCGGAGCCTTCAGTGGTTGGCTACAGTGGATGGCTACAGGCTACGGCTTGGGCTCCGGCCGCTGTGGGACTCACTGCTACAGGCGGGATTCAGGGACAAGCAGTTTCAGGCTTCCGGCGGGCGACTGCTACAGGCACAAACTGATTTTATTAATAGAAGTAGGCTACGGGCGCCGGCATTCACAAGCAATTGACGATGGTCTTACTCGGGGGCTCACCTCTACGGGCGGGCTTCACTCTGCAGGCAGTCTCAGGCAATCTCGGGATGAGGCAGCCAGGTAAGCTTCACTGCTTCATTGCTACGTACTCAGGCATCCACAAGCACAATTGCTTTATTGATCAACTTGTTTTTCGCATCGCCTGGTGGCTGCCCTGGATAAAAGTTGTCTACGGGGCTACTCTTCAACATTCGGCGCCCTTATGACAGACAACGTAGGATAGATACAATAGGGATCAAGTGTCCACAGATAGCCTTTGGGCCATTTCATGGACTGTTTTCGTATGACCTATTGAGCTATTATTCTACAGGTTTACGATGCTATCACGAACAATACGACTTCAAGACCTGGCTTCCCTTCTACAGACCGGCTTCGCTTCTACAGGCGGACTTCCCTTCTAAAGGGTTCATTGATGGATACAGGCTAAGTTCGTAGGCGGGCGTCCACAGGTAATTGACAATACTCCCAATTGCTGTAGAGTTCAATGGTACCGTCTTCAGATTCAGGCATAATCAATCTCAGGCACAGCCCATTTCAGGCGGGCTCCAGGCACAGGCAATCTCAGACATTATTTCGTAAACAATCAATTCCAGACATAGGCAGTCTCGGGCACATAAGTTGTTTATAACCTATCCATCTTCTAGTACATGCTCCAGGCCAGAGCCTCGTCTACAGGCTTCACTGAGGGCTGAGGTTCCAAGCTACAAGTTTTTATCACTGGGCCTAATTAACGCGGGGTATCTGGTCGCAATTCCACTGCCCAGACGTTCGTAGGCGATTCTCTTACTAATTCCCATAGGCAAATGAAATCTTCGTGCTTCAGTGTCTAGTTCTCATACGTAGATATCTTAGTGCTGCGAAGAAAGAAGACTTCGACGATGCTTAAACTACAGCATCGTGTCATGATACTGGCCCAGCTACGTGTGCCATGAATGCAATCTACCTCTGGCACTTCCAGACTCGGGCATAAGGACAGGCAAGCAAGCAAACAAGCAAACAAACAGCCAGCATCCAAGTAATCAGTCCACCGACCGCATTCACAAACAGTCACTAGGCAAATAAGTCAAGGCAACTCATCGTAGGGCAAACATACACAGGCGCAGGAAACGAACAAGCTACAATCAGAAATCAAATTTTATTCATTTGGGGGCAGCCCCCTGCCCCAGTATACATTCTGGAATGCATGAAAAAGCAACCCGGAAAAAAGAATTTGTTCAAGGGGAGCCAGGTACCTCCTCCACGTCGTGATCTTCCTCCTCGTCCCAAGGTTGGTCTTCGAGGCTGGCCATTCCGAGCCGCTGCGAAAGTCGGTTGATGGGGCTGATCTTCAGTTCCTACTCGAGGTTCTCGAAGGCCGCCTTGATCGGCTCAGTGATGGTCTTATCATTAATGCGCGAGGCGATCAGGTCGTAGCGGTCTTGGCGCGAGTAAATGGCGGCCGCATTACTAAGCTCTAAGCGCTCGGTGTGGGGGCGGGGAAACTGCGACATGGTGTCTATTGAGTCCGGCTCGCGCACGAAGGCGATCAGCCCCTTTACGACTTCATCTGTGTTGCCGTGGCTACGGCTTAGGATGTTCGTAATGTGTAGAGCTACCCATTTCGTAGCCTTGTCTTTAACGAGTTGCTGGCGCCCGCTCGCTGGCAGGATTATGGCGGGGGTGTCGCCGTTGACGAAGTTGACGAGGGCTTCGAGCTTGTCACGGCATCTCTTGGCCTGGATGCGGGTTATGCTGGCGACAGCTGAGGACTGGTACCAGAGCAGCGACGTGTCGTTGGAGGTCCAGTATTTGTGGACCAGCTTGGCGCGCTCGTCGTCGTCCTCTGACCCGAAGCCGATGGACTTCTTCAGGAGCTTCTCCTCAAGGCCCTCCTGCAGGCGGTCGTCCGCAGCCTCGTGGAGGTAGGCCAGGAGACCGATGCGCTGGCCCCGCAGCAGCTTCAACTGCCACGCGAGCAGGTCGCCATACGCGCGCTTGTAGTGGCCGGCGACGGCCTCGTCGTTGGGGTCGGCATCGGGGGCGAGCTCGAGCAGCAGCGCCTTGTGGCCGTTGGGCAGGTCGCCGTACAGCAAGACGAAGCTGCCGCCGCAGATGCGATCCTGAGCCTTCTTCAGGGTCAGCTCGATCGCGGCGGCCTTGTCGGCGACGCACTTGTCGAAGTTGACGGGGCCCTTGTTGGGGATCCAGATCATGCCGCGCTCGGTGCAAATCTGCGGATCGTTGGGGAACCCGCCCACCTTCCGGGACAAGGCCAGCCGCTCAATTCCTCGCGCGGGCGGTGGGTTGTCGGAGAGGACCCGGAACTCGCCCTTGGCCAGCATGTAATTCTGCTTGGTTTCGAGGGCCTTCTCGTAGCACCAAACCAGTACCTCACGGCTGAAGGGTTGGCCGAATCTCTTGGGCGGCGGAGAGGTGCTGAAAGGGAAGTCCTTCTTGGGCATATTGGCGGTCCGGTCTACAGGTAGTCATGTTAGAATGAGGAAGAACTCGCTCACAGGATGGAATAACTTACGCATACTGTCCCACATGGTCTTGTGGACCTCGTCGATGTAGTAGTCTGCGTTGACGGACCAAGCCGCACCTCCCAGCCAGAGCTTATTGCGGACATGCAACGAGCAGCTGGCGACCCAGTCGTCCCAGTTCTGGTCGTCGTTGTCATAGAATGTCTCGTCCATCCACTGGCGCAGCTTGCTTCGGTAGCCCAGCTGCGCCGGCGTCAGGTCCCAGACCGACATCGGTCGGTCTTTTTCGTTGGTGGCCATTTTCCCCGGGGTTGTCGTCAATTGGGGAAAAACGGCGCACGAAAGCAGGCAACGAAAAACACAGAAGCAGTCACTGTAAATGGGGTATTTACTGTTGTTGTGTTTGCTTTACTGTTGCCGAAGTTTTTCGTTGCTCGCACAAGGAAGGAAAGGAAAAGAAAGGTTCCAAAAGTTCCGCGCGCGAGATTTTGCTTTTGGCGGGGGTGCTACGGGTGGTTTGCGCAAGCAGAATGAGCAGTCGCATTACAGAGCATAGGTGCAGTGAATACAGTGGGCTTATCTGGTCGATTGGGGCCCTGATTGATGGGGCATTGACGGCGGATTGCTCCAGTGGTGGCTGGTTTTATACCACATACAATAGTAATAATTATTCTATAGACCCCTTAGTTATTCCATTAGACTCCTTGATTATTCCACTAGACTCTTTGATTATTCCACTGGACTCCTTAATTATTCCACTGGAGTAGTACCAGGAATATAAAATGTAATAATGCCATAATCATAGCATTATACCATGACTCCCGAGTCCCGCATCCATGCCAGGAGACGGAGACCCAAGCTTTAACCCTGTAGCCTGGCAGTCGGAAGCCATCTCCAAGGACATAACCTCGTCCGATGTGGTTCAAACTACTACAGTGAGTGTTTATGTATGTCAGCTGGAGTCCTTTGGCGGTGCCGGACTGCTTCCTCAAACCTACCGTCCCGTCCTCAGCCAGTACGTAAAGTAGACGACATCTCCAGAGCCTCGTCCAATCGGCTATAAAAGCACATAGCGTGTCTTGATGTACTTCACAAGGTGCCAACCCCAATTGTAGCCAAGCGGTTGCGATTTGTTGATGCTATGGCGTCTTAAAGTCGTACGGCTCTACTTGTGCTATGTTAGTCAGGACCAAGGAGCATACCTAGCCCAATACTCTTGAAACTGATATGATGTGCTAAGCTCTGGTCGAATGTAGAGCATGCCAAATTTTAGCCCAGAAGGATGCGTTGGGGTGGTGCTACTGGCCTCCGAACTTGGGCGTTTCTCCATGTCACGATAGGCGACGACAACACTCAAAACCAGAACCACGTCCAATCTGTTCCAAACTGCTGGTGCCGGTCTATATTCATCATAGGAGGCAGTTATCCAAAGTTCAGCTTAGAAGGAGCTACCGTTTATAAGAAAACCTTGCCTTAAAGTTAGGCATCCTGCCTATGTCGCTTTGGGCGACGACAACACTAAAAGCCGCAACCTGCCCAATCCGTTCCAAACTGGTAGCACCAGCTCTTATGCATCATGAACAAGTAACAACCTTGAATAAAACAACGCTCAATTGCGTAGATCATCGGTTGTGTGAGCGACTCTCAGGCATGAAGACTAACGACTCGTTACTCGATCAGGAGCCCATTCGGAAATCGGTGCTATTACGGTGGGCTCGCCACCAGACTGTGACCAGGTCGACGTCGTCTAGCTAACACGAGGCTTGATGATAAGCTACTAGACTTGATGGACACCCTGGCGTTTTCGCTTCTGGGGGAAAAGGACCATAGTGGTGGTAAACGAACAAGGTGTCAACAAGCTGCTTTGCCATTGGTTGACAATTCCACATTCCAATTGCTCTCCGTGCCCGTACAACTGAAGGAACATAAAGTCATGCCAACGGCGCTTTCGGGCTTTTGGCGTCGCTTGGTGCGTCAGCTAAGGTGTTCGCCCATTGGCCAGCTAGCCGGACAATTCTGCTTGTCCGGCCGCCGGATTTAGTGACCCAAACTCCATGGTGCACGCCGGCAGTTACAGTTATCCCCCGGTCTCTATTTAGCAGATGCATTCTTCATTCCCAAAGTGTGCAAGTATCAGAGATACCACTTTCGTCCGGCCAAGAAATACCACTGTGCATTCTAGATACTTGACAATACCTTAGCAACCGCCTCCCTTTCAAAATGGGCTTCATCTACAGCCAACTGGTCGAGTCTCGAAGTCTGCCATACCCCGAAGGCAGCCAGGCCGGCAAGACGGTCGTCATCACCGGCAGCAACACCGGCCTGGGCAAAGAAGCCGCCCGTCACTTTGCCCGCCTCGGCGCCCAAAGGCTCATCCTCGCCGTCCGGAACGTAGAGAGTGGCGAGGCTGCCAAGAGGGATATACTGGAGAGCACAAACGCCGCCACTGACATCCAAGTGTGGCCGCTCGACATGGCCAGCTACGCCAGCGTCCAATCCTTCGCCGCCCGCGTCGGGTCCGACCTGGACCGCGTCGACATCTTCATCGCCAACGCGGGACTGGCCAAGATGGCCTGGTCGACGGCCGAGGACAACGAGACCCAGATCACCGTCAACGCCGTGTCCACCATGCTTCTCGTAGCTCTGGTGCTGCCCAAACTGAAACAGACCGCTGCAAAGTTCGGGATCCGCCCCGTGCTGACGCTGACGAGCTCGGGGGCCCACGCGCACACCCAGTTCCCGCATGGCCACTATCCAAATATATTTGAGACGCTCAACGACAAGGCCTTCGCGGAGGCGCACTGGAACGACCAGTACCCGGCCTCGAAGCTGCTGACCATCTTCCACGTGCGCGGCCTCGCCGAGCTTCACCCTGCCTCCTCGGGATATCCCGTTACCATCAACCTGGCCAACCCGGGGTTCTGCGAGTCGGGCCTCTCGCGCGACGCGCAGGGGATGATGGCCGTCATGTTCGGGGCCATGAAGCTGGTGCTCGCCCGCACCACCGAGCAGGGCAGCCGGACCATTTTTCACGCCGCCACCCAGGGTGCTGACACACACGGGCAGTACGTGGACGACTGCCGGATTGGGGAGCCGTCGGAGATAGTGACAAAGGGGAAGGAGCTGCAGGACTGGCTGTGGGGGGAGTTGGTGGCGAAGTTGGAGAAGATCCAACCGGGCGTCACCAAGAACTTTTAGGTCGGGGTGGCCCATAACGTGGTTCTTGGTCATCTCATGGTCGCCGTCTGCTGTGGGTTTCGGGGAGGCGTAATGTGGCATAATCACCTTCTCTTTATGTGTAGATAGAATAAGAAAAGTTCGAGTTAATAGTAGCACATCACCAAATTCAGTTTAGCTGATAGTCAATAATAAGATGCAACCGAATCCACATTTGCTGTAATCCATGGCCGCGTCTAGCTCATTATACGTTTCGCAGAAAAGGCGCCCCGGATTCAACCATCTCACTCCACGAGATCATGGTAGCGCCATCCAAAGCCCCCCAAAACGACACCAGCGCCGCCCGCACATGGTGCCCATACTCCTTGGAGAACCCCGCGAACGCCGCAACATCTGCCAGCCATTTCGCGCGTTCTTCCGTGCCCTGGAGTTCGAGACAGGCGACCATCAACGGCAAATCCGTGCATCGGACGTGCTGCCCCGTCGCGACAAACGTCATCTCCAGCTGCGTCAAGATGGCCGACGCCAATACCTGAGCGACACCGCCGTCGTCAGAGCCAAACGGGTACTGAAGACGATGCAGTATCAGGAGCATCGCCAGACGCATGACCTGGGCTTGGCAGAGCATGTGGGCCACATCGGTGCCGCCAAAGATGGCGTTGAACTGGCTCGGCATCATGGGCTGCCATAGCCGCACAGAGCATTCTAGACTGTCGATCTTCTCTTGCAAATCACCCGCCTCTATGATGGTCGGATTTGCCATCATGTTACTGATCTCGCAGACATCATAGAGCAAAGGCAGCAGGGTGGCACAGAGGCCAACATGACGATCGGCATACGCCTCCACTGGGGGTCGGAAGCGCAAGGTGGGAACCGCGCAGCTGAAGAGGCAGGCGCGCAGCTCCCACATGACCATGCAGCTCAAGAAGACGCCGGGGATCGAATGCGATGAAACCTTCTGACCGCTGATGGTGGCGTACATGGGTTCGATGAGGCCCAGGGTTCGGCGGCAGATGGCCAGCACGTCGTGGAGCCGCAGCCGTATGGCAAACGTCGAAAGCAGGGCCCCGAGAATGAGGCAGTCGGTCATGGACGAAAGGTCCGTGACGGCGAGAGAAGCCAAGACGGCCAGCGCCGACGAAGCGTGCCGGAAGCAGGTGCTTGCACGGTCACCCTTGCCGACATCCGGATCGTCGTCGGCCCACGAGATGGCGCAGACCAGGAACCCGTCCAGCAAGGTCGCCCTCGAGAGGAGAAGGCGCGGCATGACTTGCTGGCGCACCCCCTCGCTAAAGTTGGAACCAACCGAGAAGGTGTCCAAGATATGGTTTCGCGTGAAGAAGCGCTCCACCAGGTGTCGGTCGGTGCTCGACATACCGTCCGCGAACCCCAAAGCCGAGACCAAGGCTGGAACAGTGGACATTTGAATGGTGAACTGCTTCCAGGTCAGTTCGGCCCGCTGCAAGGCCCGCGCCCCAGGCCTGCGACCCGGTCTGCGTTCCTGTCTGGCCGTCTTGCAGCCATGACCCAGCCGACGACAGCGGTCACACTGTGTGGCATCGCGGCACCAATCGCAGCGCTCTTTGAGGGTGTGACATCGGTCGCATGCACGCGGTGGATTCCCTGTGTCGCTGTACCTTGTCGGCATTGCCTTTTCCCAAATCCTCTTGGAAATAGGTAATGATGGTTGATGCACTGTTTGGAGACGAGATGGCATTGGACGTTGGGTGATGACCAAGCCCAGGGGCAACTATTCCCCGGCCAATCCGTTTGCTTGCATGTGGGACCGGTCGGTTTCTGATTCGCCCGACCGGGATATTGCCGGCTGCTAGTCTGGTCGGCCGCTCTCGTCGCTGATTGGCCCAAACGACACGTAAGGCACTCCTGGCATTGAAACTAGTCTCGGCGATGAACATCAAGATCAGAGTATGTGTAATCTTCATGTATATAAATAGTGCTGATACACTCTACCAAATGAAGTCATATCTTACAAGTTTCAACAGGTACACACTTCCATCCCTAATTCATTGCCCACCTCAGCATCACATCATGGCCTCCCAGCACTCCGCCTCTGCCAACGCCGAGAGCTGGCAAGAGAAAGTGGCCAAGAAGCGCCTCGCTCGTCAAAAGGCCATCCCAACCGCATGGGCTCTTCCCAAGTCGGTTCTGGATTCATTGCCAGCACTGTCCGAGTTCTCAACTACCAGACTTGACCTCCTAGCCAAGGACATTCCCCGGCTCTCCGGCATCTTGACCGAGAGAGAGCTTGACATCACCGAATCCCACGACGTTCCAAGTCTTCTAGGAGGTCTTGCATCGGGGACGTTCACGTCGGTGGAGGTCACGTTGGCCTTCTCGAAACGGGCCGCGATTGCACACCAGCTGGTAAGCCATGCGCCGTTTGATATGTATGAACTATTTGAATTGTTAATACTGTGCATCAGACAAACTGCTTGACCGAAACCTTCTTCTCGCAAGCCGAAGAGAGGGCACGTTACCTAGACGATCTTCGAAGCAATGGCAGACCCCTCGGGCCTCTCCACGGGCTGCCCATCAGTCTCAAAGACACGTACCAGGTCGAGGGGACCCAGGCCTGCATTGGCGCTGTCGCCCTCCTGGACAAAACCTCGACTGAGAACTCGGCGCTGGTAGATCTTTTGCTCGATCTCGGGGCGGTTCTCTATGTCAAGACGAACGTGTCCCAGGTCTTGATGGTGGGTTATTTCCTTGTCCCCAGTGTAATTTTGCCATGAAGACTGACAGGATCAGTGCGTGGAAAGCGACAATAACGTATTCGGTCGAACCTTGAACCCCTGGAACACCAGCCTCACAGCCGGTGGCTCCAGCGGCGGGGAAGGTGCTCTTGTCGCCTTTCGAGGATCGCCGCTCGGAGTCGGCACTGATCTCGCAGGTAAGCTTGCAAACCGTCTAAGACTCAAGTGATGGGATATGTATTGACACATCCCAGGTTCTGTTCGGATACCCTCGCTCTGCTGTGGGACGTACGGCTTCAAGCCATCATCCCGGCGACTACCCTACGGGCGACAGGTGATGCCCCTGAATGTAGGCATTGGTGCCATCGTACCATCGGCAGGTGCGCTCGCAAATGATATGGCGGCCTTGCAAATCTTCATGCGAGCTGTCATTGATGCCAATCCATCTTCTTACGACGCGACTGCCATTGACGTGCCTTGGCGCCGGATCAATGAGTCGCCGCGACCGAAGCTTAGGCTGGGACTTCTACCCGAAGACCCCCTTTTCCCTCTCCATCCTCCAGTTCGAGAAACCATCAAGAATGCAGTGAACATCTTGAAGTCCCACGGGCACGAGGTGGTCCTGCTGGATGCGGCTGACTGCCACGTCGCCGCGCTTAACCAGATCGGCGGCAGACTGCTTGAGCTGGACCAAACCCCCGCCGACATCATCGCGTCCGGGGGTGAGCCGGCCGTGCCCTCGATGGCCATGTTTGCCCAATACAACGCCCGGATTGGCTGGGACTTCCTCTCGCCCCGAAGTGGCTGCTGCCGCTGCCATGGATGACCGACTCGAGCAGTTCGGCGCCTTGCAGAACCAGAGGGCGGGCATTGCCGAGAGCTGGCAGAAGATATGGGCCAAACACGATCTCGATGCCATCGTCGCGCCGTCGGCTCAGAGTACGGCGATGGAGCACGATCAGCACGGCTGGCCGGCGTACTCGATGTTTTTGAATGTTCTCGATGTAAGTTGTCTCTTTTCTTGCGTCGCATCCTTGGCCTAATAACAGAGAATAGTACCCCGCATGTGTCATCCCTTTCGGGAGGGCGATCCACAATGACACAGACCTTGCCGCCGATCTGGGCCATGGAACTCCCATATGTAAGTACAATCAATGGCGACTATTTCGTGGAGGCTCACTGACAAGAATCCGTTTCAGATAAACCGGACGCCGTGGAGGGGGCGCCGTGCTCGATCCAGGTGTTTACCAGCGGGATGCGGGATGAAGAATGTTTGGCGGTGGCAGCCGTGATTGACACTTGTTTGAAGACGACTGCTGCTTGATCGCGTTACCGATTGGCTGTTTCAAATGCAATATTTTAGGTTTCGGATGGCCAAGCTTGGCGGATGAAGTGGCGGGGCACCAGGGCAATGTTCCTTCTGAGCTTCTCCAATACCGAGTAATTAGTGGCCCGGAAACAAACGTCCGGGTATTATCTGTATGCACCATGGCCCGGGCCCCCCTTGACTCTCTTGACTCGCGTCGTGCCAAGTTGGGACGCCTCTACCACCCGCCCGCAGCTTTAGAGTTCCAATTCATCACAGCGATCGTCCATAGTTTCTCAGAGAATTGGTCCCGAGGAAGCTTATTACAGCTTTCCACAGCTTTCCTCGATTCCCGTCCATTTTGCTTTTGCCTTATTGATCTCGATCTTCCTCCGCCAGGTTCACCATGATGAATCCCGCCGAAGGAGATTCTGGCCTGTGCCCATTTCAATAACACAATCTGTGAGAAACAAACGACTGACATCTATCTTGTCGAGTCTTCTACCCCTCTGTATCAGCGACGAACCTTGTTTGGTCCACCCCGCTCCATGGGTTTGGGCCGGTGGCCTTTGCTGCGGCGGGGCGGGAGGGGTGACATTTTGCCCTTTCGCGCCCCGAACCGGTATCCCAAGACGCGGTTCAACAACATCTTCATCTTGCTGGCCTGCACAGTCTTCACGGCGGCGGTAAGCCTGGCGTGGCTTGATTCTGTGATGAGCTAACTGTCGCTGACACTCCTGACAGACTCAAGGCTACGATGGCAGCTTGATGGGCGCCCTCAACATCCTTCCCCAGTACCGGGACTACTTTCAGCTGACCAATTCGCTCCGGTCGCTGAACATCGCCATCAACTACATTGGCGGATCTCTGGCGGTGGGCAAATCCCTATGGTCTTTTCACTCTTCCTTCGGGAACTCCCGTTGCGGCTGTTTCTGCTCCAATGGTAGCGTTCTCAGCTGACAAGCATATTGTTCCGCCCTACTTAGTGCCTCTGCTGGACCTGGGTGACCGACACCTATGGCCGGCGGGTCGGTCTCTTCTGGGCGGCCGCCATCACCGTCTTCGCGGCGATCCTGCAGGCGGCCTCGGTCCACATCGTCATGTTCTGCCTGTCGCGGGTGCTGATCGGCTTCGGCAACGTCGCCTCGGTCATCACGGGCGCCGCCTACCTGGCCGAGACGCTACCCTGGGAGCAGCGGGCGTGGGGCCTCGCGCTATTTGACGACTTCTTCTACGTCGGCGCCCTGGTCGCCGCGGGGGCTACTCTGGCCACCTTCCGGCTCCCGGGGGCCTGGGCCTGGCGCTTACCGGCCCTGCTGCAGTGCGTCTGGGGCGGCGTCTGCATCGCCCTGCTGCCCTGGATGCCCGAGAGCCCGCGCTGGCTGATCGATCAGGGCCGCGGGCGCGAGGCGCTCGTGGTGCTGGCCCGCATCAACGCCAACGGGGATGTGCGCGACGACCTGGTGCGCCTGCAGTTCCGCCAGATCTTCCAGACCATCGAGTACGAGCGCAACCCCATGCGGTATGGCGAGATGCTGGCCAACCGAGGGGCCCGGAAGCGGCTCATCATTACGTTGACATGCGCCCTTTTCTCTATGCTGACGGGGAACATCATCGTTATGTATTATCTTAGCGATATCCTGAACCACGCCGGCGTCACCGACCAGGAACTTCAGCTCGTCATGGTCAGCCTCTTTGCCTCGGCGGCGTAAACTGATTCGTCCTAATTGACAGAGCTAACTAATCGCATGTAGAACGTCGGCATCAACGCCACCTCGCTCGTCATCTCCATCGTGGGCACCTTCTACGTCGACAAGCGGGGCGTCAAGTCGGCCACCCTCCTCAGCACGGGCGGCTGCGCCATCTCCCTGTTCGCGCTGGGCATCATCTCCAAGTTCAACGACCACACCGACACCACGGCCGACGACTACGCCGCCGTCGCTTGCACTTTCCTGTTCGCCGCCTGCTACGCCTTCGGCTGGGTCCCCATCCTCTTTCTGTTGCCCGCCGAGATGTTGTATTTCCGCATCCGCGCCCTGGGCATGAGCATGTTTAGTCTGGTGGTCTGCGTCACCGGCATCTGGGGCAACTTCGTCATGCCCCTCGCCCTGCAGCATCTGGGGTGGCGCCTCTGGATCCTGAATGGCGGGTGGAACCTGTTGTTTTTCGGGTTCGTCTGGTGGTACTGGATCGAGATCCGGGGGAAGACCCTCGAGGAGATCGATGCTTTGTTCGACGGGGGCAAGCGGGATTCCCAGCGGGGCCCCGACGTCGCCGAGGTCCTCTCCGGAAGCGCCGATGCGAATTGGAAGGATAAGCTGGGGACTTGGATGAGCCACCGGTTTGGGAGGTCTGAGGGGCCGGCGTCGAGTGATGGGAGGAGTGCGAGGCAGTACCATTAGTTGGCGTGTAATACATTTTGTAATTTGCCCGATGACACCGATAATGGATTATGTATGGAACTGATCGTACCAGAAGAAGTCGCAGGTCATCCTGTCCCTTGGTCCCGGTGTAGCATGTGATGTCTGTCTAGGTCTAGCACACCGACGTCCGGGGACAGCTGCAACCGGACGCTATAGCGGACCCATGCGGCTATCATGGAATGCCAATCTCCTGATTCCAATCAAGGAGAACGTCACGAAAGGCAGTTTACAGACATCGTATCCCATTTGCAAGTCGCTGGCGTTGGTTGGGCTGTTAGATTGGTCGACCTACTAGGTGCCGTTTCCAACCTTGCGACCCTCATGTTCGGGTTGTCACAGCACTTCTCAAAAACCCGATTGACGACTTGGGCCAGGTCGGCAACCTAGGACATAAGCGCCAGCTCCTCAGCATGCGTATTTTCTCTCGTTCAGCTAATGCGCACATTTCTTCTGTTGCATTTCGACGCATTGTTTAGGGCCGGCAATTGTCATGTTGTCATGCTGTCAATGTGCGGTGGAATTGGCCTGTGAGGTTGGTTTGTCCCAGTGGAAGTGGATGGAGCCTGTGGCTTTGGCCTGTAACTCTGCACCACATGAAATGCAGGCCCCAGGCCCCTCACCCTGGTTTCTGAGCATTTGACGTCAAATCAATTACGAGAAGCAGTAGGGTCTGGCTCATCACGAGTTAAGTATGTCACTTGAAGCAGTTCATGAGCGCAACTACGAAGCATCGGGAATCTGCACTCATGTCGGAGATCAACTGTGCATTTCGATGGGTTGGTGCAGGTTGCGATGGTTTTCGCCTGTGCTGTGCAATCAATTGACAACCCAGCAAGACTTGGAAATACAGGGATGATGATAGGGCTAGCTAGGCGGACTGCGGGGAACTGGGGCTACGAACCATTCGCCAAAGCTCCCCCGAAATGGATTTCTCCAATCTGAGTGACAGATACAATGAGACTACAAAAGAGACACTTTAGCATGGCAGCCATGGTTCAGCTGCAAGAGAAACAGAATGCATCAATTGGTTGAGTACTATCTCGATGATTGCTCTTAGCTGTTTCCCAATGTTGTTTACAGGCACGTTTCTTGACAAGGTCCTGTCATTGTGGCTGTTCTGCTTCTGGCTTCTCTCCTCCATCTCATCACCACCCCTTACTCTACGCCCCAGGTGTCGGCATCAACCAACAAAGAGGCTGCTCAAGCGTCCTTCTCGCCGCCGGAGCCGCAGCCCTTCCACTCGTCGGCGGCGCCGCAATGATAATAACTGGGGTCGGTGCCCTTGGGGGCAAAAGTAACATAGCCGGCCCAGGTGCCGCCGTGGGTGAGCTTGAGGCAGCTGACGCCGCAGTCCTTCTCGTCGAGGCCATTGATGAACTTCTTGATGGCGCCCTGGATCGTGTTCCACTGCGCCGTCGTGTCGCAGTTGCGGCCCGTCGCGTGGAACTCGATGTTGACGCTGTCGTAGGCCGACACGTGCGACGAGCAGTCGTGGGCGTCGGAGCCCCCCTTGGCCATCGACGTCGCCGTCAGGACGAGGCCGGCGAGGGTGCCGCCGGTGCCGACGAGGGCGAGGCAGAAGTCTGGCAATTGGTTGGTTGGTATTAGGCGGTAAAGCTTTTGGAAAACGGCGAGGGGGGCGAAAGATGCCCTGGTTTACTTACTGGCGTTGTTCAGGTCCCTCCAGCAGAAATCGACGTTTCGACGCTTCTCGAGCTGGGAGATGTCGGTGGTGTTGGAGTCCGGCGACAGCTCCTCGTAGTTGTCCAGGTTGATGTGGTGAACCATGTCGGGGAAGAACTTGCCCGAGGGCTGGTGAATCCTCTTGTTGTGCGGTGAGGCAAAGGCGCAGTAGCCCATGAAAGAGCTCAAGAAGAGGGTCTGTAGAGCAAGCATGGTGGTGTCTTGGTAGAGAGGATGTTGATAATGTTTTGTGAGGAAGAGCTGTTAGAGATGAGATAGGATGAGAGTGTCTGAATGTTGGGTGTACGCAGAGTTTCTCTTCAAGTTCGAAACAGGAGCTTTATATACCCATAGACTGCACCCGAATCACAACCCCGTCGGCATCCGCCTCTCGTATTGACAAATCAGGATCGAGAAGGCTCGCCACGATGGGACTGTGCATTGTTTTCTTGGAGGTGGAGTTGAGCTATGAAATGTTTGGTTTACTATGACAAGACTCTCTATCCCAGAGTCAGACCTAAGTACTTGGCGTTGGTGTAAGCAGTTGCTGCGCCGCCTATAAACTCGTCCTCGGGGTTCGGCAAGAGCCTTGTGACTTTTGATAACAGGAATAATGGGTCTGTGGGTGTCCTGGTCCGCTATGCCAAGATTATATACAGGCTGTGAGAAGTGGATGCACGAGCTGCAGCGAGTCGGGGCTCTTCCTGCCACCCGCCAAAAATAGAGACGGCGAATACGGCGTACAATAGTGAGGATAGGTCACAGAAAAGGCGAGGCCCACCTTGACCCATCTCAGCCTTAGCGAATGAACCGACGATTCGGCCGACGGTGTTCCATTTTACCTTACGTAAATCGACATGTTCCGAATTAGGGCAATGCTGCAGACATTGAGACCCCCAAGGAATGGGTCGTCAACGCCACCAATGAGACAACTACGCCCAAGAGGTACAGCATCTACGTCGCGGGAACCTTTCCGTCCTGGTACAGTCGACCGGGTCTAAGGTCGTCAGTCTTGTGGGTCTAGCGGGTGGCTATATACTCACGACCAAGGAGTTCATGCGATGGAATCACTAGCTTTTAGGACTTTGGGACAAGGCGTATTTTCCAAGTGTTGGATGCTCGACTAGCTGATAAAAGTGTTTCAATGAAGGGCCATTCCATCATGATTACCAAGCATCTGTGGTTTCACTCATATAGGTCACTGTCATAGTCGCTCGAATCCAGCCGGAGGTGTCGCGGCCCGCTAACATACTCCCGACGACAACAGTCCAGGTAGCTCTCCTTGTCGTTCGCCCGTTTCTCTGCGCGCGAGCAGAACCCCGTCCGCCAGGCCATGCTGTACTCCACCTTGCGCACCCCCGCGGCTCCCAACGCCTCTCGGATGCTGTTTCCCGGATCGAACAGCCCAAACGAGATCTCCTGGTCCTTCGCTTCGTCGTACCCCTGAAACCCGGTGGGCGGCGCCGGCCCCTCCCCGCGCCACGGATCGAGATCTTGCCAGTAATCGTTGTGGTCGGGTCGATTGTGGCTGTCCATCATGGCGTCCACGTCGCAGCCCACGTACATAAGATGAGGAAATCGTTGGCCATGGGCCTTGGCGACGGCGAGACCCTTGAGGGCGCGCGCGAACCGCTCGGGGCGTGTTTCCTTCGCGCAGCCGACGACGGAAAGAGACCGAATGCTGTCCGGCAAGGCCCGAACTATCAACTGCTGCCATGCGCAGTCGTCTTCGTCGGGGCCGCAGATGGTGCGCCACTGTAGGATTAAGTCCTGGAGGGCGGTAAAGTCGGCGAATGAGGCCGCCAGTCTGCTGCTATCGTTGTCATTCATATAGCCGTTACGATGCTTCGTTGCCAGTTCCAGGTCAAGGGTCCGCAGGGTGTGCCGGCAAGACGCCAGGGCTCGTAACACCCCGAGCGGCTTCGGTAGCGTCTTTGGCCGTCCATGTTTGGGACCCGCGCTGCTTTCCGAGTACGTGAGCTTGCCAAGAACGGGGCAAGCCTCGATGATCTGTTGTAACTCCTCTTCCTCGAGCCAGGCGGACGTGAGATGGAGCACTCGAAGCCGCGCCAGGGAAGGCCGCGGTTGCAGGGAACCGAGTATGGTGGTGGTTTCAATACAACTATCGACGGTCAGCGCCCGCAATCCTTTGGAGCGGGCGATGACGGTCGCCGTAAGCCTGCCCAGGCCGCTAGGTTCCGGGGTCCATTTGAACGCGGAATCGGCGCAGATATGAATGCTGGTAAGCGGCAGCTCCTCGACTTGGGCGAGGCAAGAGGGAACACGGTCGCTTGAGTCGTCGGCCCATTCGCCCAGGCTGAGATGGGCCAGAGATGGGAAAGTGGTGATCAGCTTCGCAATGAAGTCGACTTTGGTGACTTCGTTAAAGTCAGACGCCATGAAAGCTCTCAGGTGGGCGGCCTCGGGCATGGCCAAGCTCCTGCGCCAGAGCTTGGGCATCTTTTGCATATGGCCATGGCCCAACGACAGCGCCTTCACCTCGCGGACCAAGCGAGGCGGGGTATCATTCGTGGCAACAGATCCGACGAAGCGAAAGAGATGCGTGTATCGGAAGGCGTAAGTGAAACTAGGACCAAAGCCGCCCATGCACATATGATGCAGGACAGATTGGGCGGGCCCGCGCAGAGTGCTCGAGACCAAACACAAGGACCGCAGGTTCTGCGTGTCGGCCAAGTACTCGTCCTCGTGCATCCAGTGGCTATCGTGACCCCAACGGCTGAAAGGTGCGCATAGAGCACCATCCCAGCGGCAATGCTCACAGAACTGCGCAAGGATGAGGTACAAAACCTCCATCGGCAGGCGGTGCAAAAAGTTTGCCGCGGAGCTGTCGGCCATGGCGTTTGCAAGAGCTTCGTCAATCTGATTGGCGATGTTGGAATGGTGTTTTAGTTCAAGTACGAAGACAAGAGGGAGACGGAGCGTGGCTTGAATGGGGTGGATTCAAACAGGTAGACCGAGTTGGGAACGGGCCGTTTAGATCTCAGGATCCATGTTCATAGATACTAGGTGATAACTGCATGTGGATAAGAACGGTAATGGTGGAGTGATACCCATGTGAACTCCACTACCTACTGCCTGACAGTCGGTGGCTCAACCGCGGTCCAATCCGACCGAATCGGAAATGAGCACGCCGAATTGGGTACTAGGATGTGTTATATTGCCGCTTAATGACTGCCTGGGGGTCTTGGCGGTAGTCTTAGTCATGTTGGTGTGGTGCACCATTTGCAGGCTCGGAAAGCTCTCTTGCATACCACTGCGGTATGGCAAAGTATGTTATCTGGCCGGCATGTTCAATACTTATCGGTTCCGATTCATGTTTTCCAAGCTTGCTGTCTCCAGCGTACTTTGAGATCCAGCTCACCATGGCAGCAGTGTCATGCGCTTTACTGAAGTTCAACCAGCCCGGTCCCACTTATCCCGAGAGCCTCACAGTTACTATCTCTTCTTTTTCCGAGCTGCGTCCCTGTAAGCCCACGGCCGGCCTGCCCTGCCCCAGCGTCGTCTTCTCACTCCCCTTCTGGATGACGGGGGTGTACGGCCCAGAGCCCAGTGTCGTGCCGCAGTACGAGACGATGCATTGGAATACGACGGGACGGCAAATGCGACATTGGATAACTAGTGGCACTACGTCGCTTCAGGCCTTCATTGTACAGAATATAATAGTCGAGGAGCAAAAGAAACTTAATTCACTTAAAACCTGTCAACCCATGGTCTTATAGTGAACTCGCCCAGACTTGATTATATATTGCTTATTGGTGATATATGATGAGGAGTTCAATTCGCTAATCAGATCCGAACTAACCCTTCAAAACTCCAAGCCCAGCAACTCCCGGGCAATCTCCTTTGTGCGCTCCGCATCCGTCACCACCCCGGCCCTCTTCTTCTCGCCCCGCAACGTAAACACTACCTCGGGATGAATCGGCTCCGTCACCGTCCCGTCCTTGAACCCCGTCTCAACACTCACATCAAACTTCCCGCCCGACGGGGGCCGGATGTCGTAGGCCCAGACCACCTTGGAGGCCGCCAGCAACACCGACGTGAAGGCAAACTGCTCCCCGGGGCACTGCCGGCGTCCCGAACCGAACGCGTACAAGGCGCGGCGACCGCTATTCTCCAGGTTTTCACTGGAAGCGGCGAGGGACGGCCGGGTGCCGAAGGGGTTGTCCAGGAACCGCTCGGGGATGAAGTAGTAGGGCCGGTCGTACTCGTCCTCGTTGCGGTGGATCGTCCAGGCGTTGGCGATGAACATGGTGCCCTTGGGGAAGAAGTACGGCCCGAGGCGCTCGTCGCGGGTCAGCACGTGGGGGAGGGCCTGGGGCGTGGTCGGGCGCCATCGAAGGACCTGAATGAATATGTGATAAGTTACTGTCCGCAGTATTACATTGTTGCATCAAATGTTGTTTGGGGCTCATTGACTCACTTCTGACACGCATGCCTTGAGATAGACCAGTTCGCCAATCCTTTCGCCAATGAGGGGCTCGTCACCAGCGATTCTGTCCATTTCCTCTTGTGCCTTCAGAAGCGTTTCCGGGAAGGCAGCAAAGGCCACCATGAGATTCTTGAAAGTAGCCAGGGTGGTATCGACCGCAGCACCCACGGCGGCTTGGCCCACATACGCCAGCTCTGTCTCGGTAAACTTGTTGCTATCCTTATCCAGCCCGTCAGTGGCCGCCTGCTCCTTCATGATCTTGGGCAGCAAGCTGTCGAACCCGACCGACTCCGGGTCCTTCTCAATCTGGGTATACGTCTTCTTGGCTCCCAAGAGGTAGTTATCGGCATCCTCGCAAAGCAGCTTCCGGGCGTAGCGCGCCTTAGCTTTCCACCGAGCTCCAAGAAACTCGGGCACGTATTTCAAGACGGGGAATATGTCGACCGGAGGCGCGGCTCCCGGGAGGAGCACGCCGAGCAGCTCTTCCTGGGAGTGGCACAGCTTGTCGGCGTAGTCGGCCGGCATGTCACTCAGACGCTCGCCGGTGGTGGCGACCAGGGGCACGGCCAACGCCCAGTGTCGCAAGTTCTGCTCATACTTGCCGCTGCTACTGCTGTCGTCGTTGTCGAGGAACTTGCGGCACAGCGACGACGCTTCCGACTCGAGGAGTGGTAGCAGCCTCTTGATGCCGGCCGGGCCCAAGATGAACTGGAAGGACTTGCGCCATCGCCGGTAGTACTCGTCGTACTGCAGAATCGCAATGCTCTTTTCCTCGGGGCCTGAAAAGACGTGCCGAGTAAGAATATGGTTCACGGGGCGGTCGGAACAGATGGCCCCGCGCTTGTCGAACAGCTCGTGCACAAGCGCCGGGGTGTTCAGAAGGACCAGGTTGCCCGTCCCCGTCTTGAGACCGACGATGTCGCCGTACTGCTTCGCCCACTCGTGGAACTTAAGGTAGGGCTTCTGAAGGGGCATCTGGTGTAGGTTGCCCAGACCGGGGATGATGGGCGGCCCGGGCGGGAAGCCCTTGGGTCGGAGCGTGCCTAGCACCCATCGGATCAGCAGGAAGGCGACCAGGATCCCTGCGCCCAGGAGGCTGGCTGCCACCACTCGCGCCGGAAATGTTGGCGACATTTTGACCTTGTGAGAGAAATCAACTGCCTGCGACTCGTTCCGCAATGTTACCTTGTTCAAGAAAAAAGGGAAAGGGGAAATTTGAGAGAAGGGAACGAGGGGAACAAATAGAAAAGTCGATTTTGGAGGTGCAGCCGCCTTTGGGCTTTGAGCGGGCGACGTGCGGACGTTGCACCAAGTCCCATCCATATTTGCATCGTTCGCGGGGAGGGGGACCCTCCAGATAACTTAGGTACGGACGAGTAGGAAGCACCGCCGCTCCCTGCACTTGCATATAACAGGGTGCAGGGTGCCGCTCACCGAGTGGATATGATGCGGCACAGCATCCTCCACAGCAACCGTCACACCCGTTGCATGCGCCGCACACCAGCAAATTGTTTCCCGTACGGGGTTTGTCTCTCTTCTGTTTTCAAGTCATTCTCTGTATATCATTCTACGGACTTGGTTCGGGACATTAATATGTCCCAGCAATTACGAGATGTTGGCACCGTTGGCTCGGAAGACCGTGTCGGATCTACATGTCACTTGCACTTTGGGTAGGTACCTAGGTAGCATCTGTTCATTGCAAGGCTCACGCCCCACTACTTAATGCAAGGGACGACAGAAGTTTGAGAACCAACAGCCAACAGTCTACAAGGGCTGTAAGCGAGATACGACTTCAGAAGACATAAGAGGCCAAGTAATCATGGACGGCCGTTTTTGATATTTTAGACTGAGTAAATGTTCATCAATTCAAATGGCATTAATCCATGGGGTCACCACCGTGATCCCGGCACCAAAGACCTACGAGGTCGACTTCGCGAACCCAACACGAGATCTGCTCATCATCCGGCAGACATACTGGGTCTACGGTGTCGGGACGGCTCTCGCCTTTATTTTCCTTGCTCAGAACCTCTACGTCAAGCTCTGCGTGAATCGGAAAGTTGATGCTGAGACGGGTGAGCTGACCAATGATGATGATACGCAGCACTTATACCGCCCAAGTGCTAACAAACTTTCTTGATTCTTTCCTAGCTTCCCTCATAATCGCATGGGCGTTGAGCCTCATTGTCCAGGGCTTGCTTATCTGTGAGTTGTCCTCGGTTTCCGTTGCTGGCAAGAAGAAGATCCCAGCTTACTGACCAGTTTCGCTATTGTAACGACAGCAACCCTCACCAACGGATTGACGGCTACTCACGCGTGGGAAATCTCACTCGAGCGGTACAACTATTGGACTCTGGTATGTTTGCCAATTTGTGACATTGTCCCTCAAGTTGTCCACTAGCTAATTGTTTCCTGGCAATATTGATTAGATATTCTACACGTCGTCGACCATTTACACGCCGACCAGCGGCTTCGCCAAGATGTCGCTCCTCTGCTTCTACAGCAAACTGTCCCGGGCGCGGTGGTGGATCTGGTGTATTCGAATCTCTTTTGGGATTCTGGCCGGCTATACGGTCGCCATCACCTGCGCCATGGTCTTCGCCTGCCACCCGATCCAACGAAGCTGGGACGTCACCATCACCGCGGGCGGCTGCGTCAACCGGGCCCAGCTCTACATTGCCATTGCCGCGCTCCAGATCCTGAGCGACCTGGGGCTCCTCCTCATCCCCATGCCCATGATATACGGGCTGCACATGCCTTCCGAGAAGAAGATGGGGCTTGCGTGGATGTTCGTGATCGGCTCGTCGTATGTAAACAACCTCTCCATCCCGTACGTATGTGCCCCTTTAGCTGACTGGGGGTACTGGCTTAGCACACTGGTCACTTCCGTCATGAGACTGGTGACCTTAATACCGGCGCTGTCTGACCTCGACCAAACGTGGGGACTGAGCCGACCCGTGCTGTGGATGTAAGTATTGCTATACATATTTGTTATTACCCGAAATGACTAGAAGCAATTGAACTTGCTCTACGTGACTAACAGGGCATCATGTCACTTAGCTGTGTCGAGGGCAACCTGTTGGTCATTTGTGCATCCTTGCCGACCGTCCGTCGATTCCTCCGCCATGTTGCACCCCGGTGGATAGGCGAGTCCGAGGCCAAGAAGTCGTCAACCAGCCATGGCCTAGACCAACAAGCGCCATCCCATGAACACCACCCGTTCCGGACCTTTGGTGCCGGCAGCAGCGCGCGCAAGAAGAAGCAGCTGGACACTCTCGGCATGACCCGAGACACGGACGAGCCGGCGATGCTCTTGCAAGAGCTCGAGAGCAGCGGCACTAGTGTAAGCCATGCTGGTTCTATTGTCGAGTCAGAGGAGGCGAACGGGGCAAACAGGACTTGGGACGCCAGGCCTGCGGGGGGTGGCAGCGATGGCGAAGAAGCTGAGCAGAGTATCGTCGTCACAAAGACATATCTGGTCACCAGATCCAACTCCAGCACAATGCCTTCTCATTTCAAGAAGACGGGGAATCATAGTGGCCGCAAAGACACGAGTCATGAAAGAATAATATGCTAGGTATTGAAAAGAAAGTATTGCTGACGTCGCTTGTGGGCTGAACCTTTCATAGATAGCCGGGTAACCATGCTTGTCTAGCGGCCGGATTCAATGACTGGAAGTCCATGGTGCACACTAGCAGCTACAGTCACCATTAGATCCATGGAATGTGTATGTGTAGGTGGGGAGTACATGTAAGTCTAGGCGAATTCCCTGTAGGACCATAAGGCTGGCACGTTCTGGGTAAATATTCTTTTTTTCTTTTCTTTTGATCGTTGACTATGAAGCTACTCTTCGTCATGGTAGTCAAAGCAATTCTTACCTTGACATGACTCTACCACTTGCGAAAACAGAGAAACAGGCGTGTGGGCTGAAAGCACCACTTCGCAAAACAAAAACAAAAACAAGACTCGAGGTGTTACTTACCTCCAACAACCGACAAAGAGAACGTGATGGGCAGGACCTACCTCATCATGGGAGCAGGAGTCAACTACTTACACCACCACGGCCTCCTCCTCCTCCATACCCTCCACCGGGTACGTGTTCTCATCCACCGGGTAAACCTCCCCCTTGGTGGCGTACCAGACGGCAGCGCGCACAATCTCCTCAAAGACCTCGTAGTGGCGGGCCGTCAGGGGCGCGTACAGGATGACCAGGTACTCCGGGACCGGGCACCGGTTGCCCTCGAGGACGTGGTTCATAAACTTCCAGAAAGGCGTGGCGATGGCCAGGGGGTGGCGCTCGCCCCAGCCGTTCTCGAGGACGGTGCGGACGTCCTCCGGGTGCAGGACGATGTGCATGGAGCCGTCGAGGCGGTGGGGGTGGGCGATCTCGCCGCCGAACTCCCAGGGGCCGTTCTTGTTCTCCTTGCCCATGGGCTGGTTGGCGTGGGGCGGGACTTTGCGCAGGGCTCGCAGGTGACCCTCCAGGAAAGAGGTGTCGATGCGGAGGTGGGCCTTGTGTTCATCGGCGTGGCGGGCAAGCATGTTGCTCAGGCGGAAGAAGGTCGAGGGGGACGCTTTCTGGTCGGCCTGGCGCTGGGGGGCGACGCCGAGGACGGTGGGGCGGGGGCCTTCACGCTGGCCCAGGTTGTACAGGCGGCCGCGGTAGGGGTCCTCGAAGGGGGCGACGCGGGGCGGCTGAAGCACATCGAGGCGGGCGGTGTACTTGAGGCGCAGGGTGCGGAACCAGCCCTTGAAGGTGGACGGGGTGCCGCCGCGGCCGAGGTCCAGGTAGGCCTGGTAGCCGCCGTACACGAGGCAGTAGAGACGGTAGGCTAGCCAGAGACACAGGAGGGGCAGGAGGTAGTACTTGAAGAGGTGGGACTGCAGACATACCGTGTGGAAGAAGTGGCTGATGCTGGACAACAGCGAGTAGATGGCGGGCATCGGGCCGTTGTACCAGATGGATACAAGCATGGTCCAGAGCGCGGTGAGCATGTCGCCGGCGGCTCGGGCACAGGGGGTCAGGACGGACTCGACTGCACGAGCGCTGCTGCTGAGAAGCGACGCAGGCTCAGGCGGAGGAGGTGGCGGAGGTGCTGCCTTGACTGCCGCCTTGGCTGCCACCTTGGCGGCCACTGAGGACGCCACCGAAGACGCCACTGAGGACGCCACCGAGGATGCAACTGAGGACGTCATCGTAGGTGATGATGTTATATCAGCAGGCGGTGTTTGGAGGGCCGTCGTCGGTTGCGAGACGGATGAAGCGGTGGCCGGCTGGTATTGAGAGTAGAGATAGGCTAGCGGGCTTCCACGAGGGGCGATCTTCGTGTAGAACTGAGCGAATTCGGAGAACAAGGGCATTTGCGAAAGCGGTTGATCGGGAAAGGCGTTCTAGGCTGAAGTGGTGTGTGCGTGTGTGAGTGAGAGAGGCTGGTGTGGGATGAGGAACGAGATGGATAAGATGGGGACCACCAACCCCTATATATACCGAGTCGGAAGAGCTGGTTGGCAGCAACATAGCATCTGTTTCTGCTGTCAACTTCAATGCAGTTGTTGCATCTATCCTATTGTTGCGCCGAGAGAAGACAACAATATCTTTGTTACTCGCAAGGCCAAGAGCTGTGTATTGATACGGAACAAGGGCTTTGTCATTGCTCACATCACAAAGACCTTTCTTTACTCTGTCAGCACTGCAAGCCATAAACCCGAACAAGAACTTGACGAGGGGTGGAACGCCTTTGTCGTTGATAAGATATCGAGACCTTTCTTTACTCAATCATCTCTATAAGCTAGAGACCCGAACATGAAACGCTTTTGTCATTGATAAGATGTCGAGCGTCAGCAAGCTGCTGCAGTATCTCACTTGGTTCTGGTAGCATTGCTACAGACTGCTCCATAATCCACATGCAAGCCAGAACAACAAGGGGTATCTAATGCTCCATGATCCATCCACCCTACTCTCAACTTCGAAAAGTAATAGAAACACCATGCCTACGCCTACTCCTCCTTCACGGGCTCCTCCTGCTCGACCACCTCGACTTCGTCCGGCGCGCGGCGTCTCAACTCCTCAGCGAACGCAGGGTGCTCATACAGCAGCGCGTAGAACCGGCCCGGCCCCAGCCGCAAGACGTCGAGCACGGCGTGGAGGCCGTCGAGCTCCCGCACGCTCTCGCGGGTCTGGTGGGCCGTCTCCCCAGTGTGCTCCAGCCTCGCATCCGCGCCGTGCTGCACGAACCGCAATCGCTGCAGGTTTTCTTCGACGCAGAGCTGCCAGTCGGGTTCTTGTGCTTGCGCGGCCGTCGGGTGGTGCATGCTTCTCTCCAGCTCCACCTTCTGGAACTCGAGCTCGGCGACGTAGGCCGCGGCGTCGGTGTAGGCCTCTCGGCTCGCGCGGAGGATGGCGGCCCGGTCGTCGTGCTGGAAGCCGGAGCCGGCTGCGTCCTCGCGGGCGGACACTAGCTTTGCCAGCTCGTTGTACAGCTCCTCTCGGGCGGACACCAGCTTGTCCAGCTCGGTGGACAGCTCCTTCATCTTCTGCTTGACGTCCTCGGCGTCATCTGGTCCAGCGACCACGTGGGCTGGCGTCGTGGTGGTGGGGGAATCGTCCATCGTTGCGGGGAGTGTGTAGTGGACGGAGGTTGTCGGATGGCAATGAAATTCTTGGTACAGTGGAGGAATGCGGCTCGTCATGACGGGCGGGAATCTTGGTCAAGTCGAATGCTGGTTCGTCGCTCGAGAGGGTGCGCGGATTGACTTGGGATTGGCTGGGGAGGGTGAATGTCAACGCTGATGCTGTTGCTGAACTGTAGACAGAACGCTACGGCAGGAATGGCAGGCAGCTATGGCTGTGCCGTCCATTGGGTTCTGAATGACATGGGGTAAGTGCCATCTTGAAGCTGCTGGGTTGCTGTTGGATGGTGCTGCTGTCGTCGCTGCTTCGGGCAGTTGTTGCTGTTGTGGTGTGCTTGGAGTTCGGGAAGTCGCAAGCTGACGGTTGACAATTGATTGATTGCTGGTGGGGGTGTCAAGGGTGAGCATTTGCGTCGAGCTCAGGGCTAATGCAGGTACCACTGAAGCTGGCGCTATGACGTCGCCATAGGCAATCCAATGCAACAAGCAACAGGCAACTCGCCAGATTTAACATCAGAGGCAAAACAGCATCGCATGCATCACCACCACCCGCCAAACAGGTGCAATGCCAGGAAAACCACGAGTAGGTGGCGATTATCTCATCAGCTGGCCATTCGAAGAAGGATATACGTTTGGGTTACTCTGTTGTCTTATTCATGTGCCGACTGGTCGCCCACGGCTGGAACCTCCCATTTGATCCGCGTTCACATCACAGGAACCAACGCACTTGTATCAGCTTCCTGGCGAATGCACATGTCCATGTCTTTTGGGGTACGATTTCATTGGAGTTAGGTATTAGATATGTAAATGTGAGGTTGTAACAGTCATGCCCATCAGTCATGCCCGGTTGCATGCAGCCTGACTCTGGCCTCGATGCCACACCACCCTGACCAGGATCTTCTCCCCCAAGACCTCGAACACTCCGAGATGTCCGGCTAATTAGATTGTGAAGACGGAGAATGTGTTGGGACCACCACCTGTAGAAGCAAAGCGAGTTAGCAAAGGAACATTTCCATTTCGCAGTAGGGCTTGGGGGAAATGCATACAGCTGTCCATGCCGTAGCCCGGGCAGGGCGTGTTGCACAGGGCCTCGTCGACGAGGTCGTTCTGGTCGGGCAGCTTGCCGCAGTGGCAGACCTGGTCCGAGAGGCCCATGGCGGTGGGCTTGCCGCACGCGCCCGTGGTCCGGCAGATCTTGGCGCACTCGCCGAACGTCATGAACTGGCTGGTCTCGCTGTACGACGACACCATGGTCCGGGAGCAGCCGACGAAGACCTCGTTGGCCTGGGCGACGGAGGCGGCGAGGGCGCCGACGAGGGCGAGGGCGGAGGAGAATTGCATATTGGTGGTTGAGATTGATGTGAGGGACTAGATGAGGCTGGTTGTTGTTGCTGGTCGAGGGTCGAGATTGCCGTAGAGAGAACGAGAGGACTGGAGTTGGTAGAGCGGCGTGTCGAAGGAGAAAAAAGGTAAGAAGCTTGTCGCGATCGACAGCTCTTATGAGAACGAACGAAGCACTTGGCCCGGCTAATACTGAAGACTTACGATCTAGCGCCGGGCCAGGGGCCGGTTCATCTGGTCTTCTCCCCCCACTGCCAGACTACCGGTTTCGTATCATTCACCTCGTATCGATTAGAAAGAGATGACAGCTCAGGAACCAGGACAATAACCCCAGCGAGCTGAGAATTGAATGGGGTCTTCCCAGCATCTACCCAATCAAATTTGGGCCGTCGCTGTTGCCTAAATCGTAAAGGTCCCCCGCGCGAGCGCGAGAGCAGCTGTCAGCTTCCCGCCGTCTCCGCTCCAGGGGGGAACAGGTTACAGCACAGCCCAGCGGCCCAGGGAAGACAAGCGGGTTGACCGCCTTGCCGGGTCGTTCGGCACGCTAGCCAGCTCTTTTGGGCTGGGAAGCGGCACTCCCCGATCGACCCCACCTATGATCTGATCATGAACCCAGATGCTTACTACTCCGAATGATCGCCGTCTGGATTTCCGTGGTGATCAGCAATAGTCCGACATCAACAGAGTGCGACAACATAAATCGAGACTCAACAGGAATCTCTGAATGTTTGCCTGTCTGTTGCTAACTATTGAGGCATTCGCGAGCTCTTGATTGAGAGCTTGGAGTTGAGGCCCCAGCTACCCGCCCACTGGTTCAGGGGGAGATGAATCCTGGGAAATCCTTCAAAAGAAAAAGCCCACTCTGTCGCATCTCCCTCCTGAGCACTTGCAGCAGCACCAATTCCACCAATAACAAGTAATCAAACGATGCGAACTGGTTTTGTTTCGTTCTCATACCGTCATCCGTGTGTCTTGAGAAGAAGTTGGCCGACGGGCAGACCGTCCCAGCTTTGAGGTGTGTCGGGCTCGCAATCTCCGTACTGGACAAACTGCGCCTCCTTCGTGCCGGAATGGGGGATGTGTATGGTCGTGCGAACCCTTTAATCCAGGAGAAGCATGAACATAACGAGAAACAGGTGGTATTGTAGCGTGATGCAGCGATAAAGGCATGTAGTTTTTTTATCTGATTGGCTAATGGGCAGTCACGTTGTTCTTTCAACTGTCGATGTGCATGATGGCTGCCAATGGCTTCTCATAACGAGGGGCACGTACAGTTCGATGCATTGCAAAATAGAGCCGTTAAAATCCGGAGGTGGTAGCTCTGATTGAACGCGATACTCGTAATGCCGAAGGTGGTTGACTGGATGAGCATGGCGTACACTAAATCGCCCGTATGTCATGTCTAGGCCCCTGAACGAAATCTCTTGATAGCGTCAGAGGCAAAGATGTACCTGCGAACTCGAGCGTGTTATTGGCAGCAATGCGGCGTCGCAGCACCATCCCATTCGATCTTGGGCCAGAGAATGCGATTTCAACCATTGCCCCTTTGACAGCTGAGGGCAACTCCACTAGCTCCTCTGGCCCACCCCTCGCTTCGGAATGAACAATGACCAATCGCTTGCTTGACAACCCAATCAAAGGAGAATAAAAAGAACCTATCGACCGAACTACTTGCAGTGAGCCACTGTGAGCCACCTCAAAAAGAAATAGAGAAGCGAAGCAAACAAATTGGGTCGAAAAGCGGAAGGGAAAAAAGAAGAAAACCCAAAAATAACAGCTCGTGCCCTGGATCGAACAGGGGTTGCCAGAATGTTGATGGTGAATCAGAATCTGGAGTGATAGCCACTACACTACACAAGCTTGTGGTCCTAATTGGATGACAGACCGCTGCTTATGGAGTCTTATATTCAGCGCCGAGCAGGTCGCGCACGTTCTCGTCGCCCACCACAGATTTCTGCCATCGCAATCGATTGGGGCAACAGACAGCCAAATCATTCAATGTTCTGTCCGTCGCCCTAAACATTTCTGGCTGGGACTGGAAGTCTTAACAGCAGCGTTGCATGCTCAGTCTCGGTAGCGAACTGACGTGCTCACATTCTTCGGCCTTCATTCAGATAACCAAGACCGCATTCGACCTGAGGTGCTTTCAACCTTTGCTGGGCACACTGTGATCCCTGGTTGGTCATCTAACATTGGAAGCCGCAAACTTTCCATCCAGTTCTGTCGCGACTGCAAAATCCACTCTGTGAAGTCGATGATTGAAGCGGATGCGCCTGGGCCGTTCGGGCGCTGCAGATTTTGCTGCTGCTGCTGGTTAATGAATTGTGATACATTACAGGAATGGAAGAGCAGACCACCACCCATGTACACATCTTCAAATGTAACTTCATGATATGTATGACTGAGTTAAGCAGCCATGATGCCCCGGCGACCATTACATAACTACATCAATGTCGCTTGGTTGGGAATTGCTGATGTGCCTCGAAGGGCAACTGCCCAAGGGGCCGTAACCCGATACTTCCATTGGCGTATGGGGTTCGAGTTGCTCTTTTGACCAGAGTAGTGTGATTGTCATGATGGAAAGTAGAGATTACTGTCGCGGTTTTCAATGTTTGGCTCCTCTGCTGAACTCGGAGTTGGACATCTTATCGCAAGAGGTTTGATGATGGGTATTTCAATCCGCCATCTTGCCATTTGCTGCCGCATCAAGTTTTCGGCTCGGCAGAACATCAACAGTACATGACCTTGACTTCCTCGCTCTGATCTTGGCTAGTGAACCCCATACTTTTCCCAGGCCACTTTTGATTAACATGTGGCATCCTGGGGGCAGATGTTGGTTGTACGTCCATTTCCCCATTGGGCGAATTGCGACTGGAGACGGCATTCCGATTGGACAGGCCCGCTCAGGTAAGACAGTTATCTAAGACGGACAAAATCAACTACAGAGCTTAATAGCCTCGAACATTGCAGCATGTACCAGGACCCTACATTCGCAACGTATTGGTCGTTCATTGCGGCATAGTCAAGCAGGGTCATCTTGCAACGAGTATGGGCCAGACCTGGCAACCTGGGGCGGCAAGCTTGAGCAACACTTAGGTACACCCGCCCGAGTTTGCCAGGACATATCGTTTTCAGGAGCGCTAGAGAAGATGAGGCCCTAATGAAGATAAGGGAGCTCGGATTTCAAACCCGTAGATTTCGGAAATGGGGGCGATCGCTTACAAGCATCACTCGCACGAAATGGTCTGCAATACTCCGTAGATGCTGCTCCTTTGTGTGCATGACCTACGAAACCCACTCAATCTGCTAGATGCGTATCTGAAGCACTCCCAAGGTTTGACACAATGACCAATACAATAAACAATAATTCTATAAAACCAGTATTGCGATTGTTTTCTCCGTCTAATACTCGGGTGCGGAATCAAGCAATTGTACCAGTTGGCCGTCATTGTTCCCAGTCCATCCCCGTAAGCAGAAGCTTGGTGGGGCAGCGCAGGGAACCCCACGAAACCACAGCACCCCACCTCCCGCCGACCTCTATCAATCAGCTGTACAACCTGCCTGCTGGGCGCATTCCATGTTGGGCCCTTCCACTTGACATTCACCACTCGATCATTGATCTCAACCTTCCAACTTTCATCAACTTCCTTCTCTCCATTGCGCATCTGCCATCATCTCTTCCCGCGCTCTCTCCTTCCCATCACGCCCAATCCTCCAGTCAATCAGCCGCCACTTCGCCAACATGTTCGTCAAGTACAAATCCCCCGGCGCCGACCAGGGTGAGGAATGGCTCGTCCTGGGTAGCCGCAAGGTTGCACCTCCCACAACACCTCCCCAGTCGCGCAAGCAGCCCAATCTGCGTGCCAATACCGATGTCAACTCCGCTCTTGCCGCCGCTATGCCGGACCAGAACACCACCCGTAAGAAGATGAAACCGTCTAAGAAGCAGCCGAAGCCACTGAGCCGCCTCCAGACCGTCTAGTACTCGATCTGTCACTGGTTCCTCTTCTTGGTCAACCTCCTTCTGTTCCTCGGCATCGAAGTCGTCTTCTACGCTCTGGTCGCTCTCAACAAGCCCGAACGCTTTATTCGAGCCGCCGCCCGTACCGTAGTCACTTACCTTCGAGTTACTGCCCACAACGTCCTGGCCTGCGGCAATGGTGCAGTCGCGCAGACCAAGTCGTTGTTTTCGAAGCTTCGAGCTTCCTGCATGGTAAGTGGCGCAGTTCCTATCTACTCGTCTGCTATTATCGCGTTTTGTCACTTTCGTCTAACCTTGTTATGCAATGTAGTGTCACTTGTCTCGGTTCGGCTCGCTTTGCGCCCAAGTCCCCAAGCTGCTTCAAGCGCCCGCCTTTCTCCGAGTATCTGTCTACACCGGCCTGGGCGTAGGTGCTGCCGCCGCTCTAGTCGCCGCCCTTGTTGCCGCCCATGCGCTGAACAATGTGGTTCTCAACGTCCCGCAGCCGCCTGCGTGCATTGGTGGATACAAGCAGATTTCGGTAGACATTTCCGCCCACTATAAGGGTTGGGACTTGAACGAGTCCATCGACATTGCCTCCATGCCGCTCACGCACTCTGTCATCTACACGCAGGAAGCGGGCGCCGCCGTCGTCGCCGCCAGTACTGGCAATACCACCGCCGATAATCGCGTCGATTGGCCTCCTATCCAGGTGCCCTTGCGTCTCGATCTGGGCCAAGTTCTCGACAGCAACCTGGTCATTTTCTACGTCAACATCCGATGTTCCGCCGGACCGATCACGCTCAGTCGGCGCAACCACTACTACCTACGAGACGGCGTGCGCTGGAACAGTCTGGGCTGGAGACCTGTAGCGCTAGACCCCTTGAGCCGTGGCAGCGCTGATTACAACAAGTGGATTCTCGGTCGTTGACCGGGGGCTTGGATCGGTTCTCTTGGGGGAGGCTATCTCCCGAATCGTTGGGCGATTGGTATTGCGTTATTGATTTTTGAGTTCTGCCGCGAAAGGGCTTGCGCAGAGTGAGCACTCAAGTGACCAGTTGTGGTCAGAGATTTTGCAGGAATCAACGTGCAGATCAGAAGGATCATGGGAGTTACTGGAATTTGTTTTTCCCCGAGTACTTTTCGAGGTAGCTATGCGACGTTTTACTTGCGGAAACTTGATTGATTGAGGATTGCGCATCCATCCCCTACGAATCATGTGGCAGGAGTTATTTGACAGAGAAGCCAAGAAGGAGGTAGATATGCCTGTTTCAATTGGCCTTAATCCTGCGCAATATTCATCTGCCTTCATGTGAACCATGTCCGTCTACTTGGTTGCGCCTAAGCTGGGCAGATATCGGAGGTGGGCTGATTGACCATTGACACAGCCGAGGAATACGAAGCCAATGGCGAATGCCAGAGTGATGCATCCCAACCGACCCTTACAGCCAGTAAACCTCCAATACGCCATGAGTCTCGACGCCATGCATCAGGAATATGTTGCTGATTGGACTGTCGTGCGGGGTCGTCGCCCGGTTTATGTGAGCAGCAATCCCAGCCGCATCAGGCTGGCGCTTAGGCACAGCACACTCTGGGCAGACCGTCTGTCCAAAGTTCGGAACTTATGCTTCCTCTTGAGGTCCACCCAAATATTGAGAGATGTATCGTGACTCTCCGAAAGAAATGATTTCGAATCCAAGTTGAGTAGCGACCAACAACCTCGAGCCGCCCGTCTTTGCATGCGCCATCGCGATGGGCGACATACCGCCCCGGCGACCCACCAGTCGTCGCGACTTCGAAATCGCCATCATTTGCGCCCTCCCCCACGAAGCTGATGCCGTCGAAGCGCTCTTCGATCATCATTGGGACGACGACGACGGCCCTCCCTACGACAAAGCCCCTGGCGATCCGAACGCCTACTCGACCGGTACCATCGGGCGACACAATGTCGTGCTGGCACATATGCCGGGCATGGGCAAGATAAGCGCGGCCACTGTGGGCTCGAATTGCCGAAACAGTTTCCCCAACATCAGGCTTGCCTTAGTTGTGGGCATTTGCGGCGTCGTTCCTATTAAATCAGACGGGCATGAGATTATCCTTGGTGACGTTGTTATCAGCGATGGTCTCATCCAGCACGATTTCGGGCGACTCACTCCAGAGCGCTTCGTGCGCAAAGATACACTTCACGAGTCACTGGGTCGACCCAATACCGAGATTCGTAGCCTAATAGCGAAACTCCAAACTCTTCGTACCCGAAAGACACTTCAAAACAAGCTTGCCCGCAACTTGGCCGTCGTCCAGAAGGAGCCAGCTCTTGTTGCACAGTATCCAGGCGTCGAGGCAGATAAGTTGTTCGATGCTGCGTACCGCCACGTTACAGAAGGGAAGCTATGTGGCGAGTGTGGTTGCAGTGGGCCTCTGGTACCACGAGGTCGTCTTACCGGAGACAGTCCGCTACCTGTTGTGCACTTTGGTCACATTGCGTCGGGCGACAGCGTGCTTAAGTCAGGCGAGTATCGCGACGCCATTGCCCAGCAAGAACAGGTAATAGCGTTCGAGATGGAGAGCGCGGGTGTCTGGGACGTCTTCCCCTGTGTGGTGATCAAGGGCGCTTGTGACTATGCGGATAGCCACAAGATGAAAGCGTGGCAGCATTACGCGGCGGCTACAGCGGCAGCTTGCATGAAGGCGTTCTTGGACTTGTGGATCCCCTCGTCATCCTCAGGACCGGGCGATCCGGGCGTTGCGGTTCAGACAGAGGCCCTAGGGCGTTTGCGAATTGAAGAAGGACCTGGGGCGATCCTGGACCAGACTGCTGAAACTCTATGTAAGTCGACACACCTTGCTGAATTGGATAGCTACAAGTACTGAATTTGATATACTTGAGTACAGCACGCGTCTTCATGGTCCCTTTTCTTCGAAACCTGAAGTTCACTGGAAGACAGGCTAAATTGGAAGAACTCAAAAAGAGATTGTTTCTCAACCAAAACTGTCGCACGCTTGCCGTCATCGGACTAGGTGGCGTGGGCAAGACGCAGGTTGTTCTCCAGTTTGCGTACTGGGTCAAAGATAACCAACCCGAGTTCTCAGTGCTGTGGGTCCCAGCCTACAGTGAGGAGAGTTTTGAGCAAGCTTATCTCGATATCGCGAGGAACATGGAGATTCAGATCAAGGACGACGAGAAGGACACCAAGTCTGCCATCCGCAAATACCTCAGCTCAGACGCTGCTGGGAAGTGGCTGATGATTATCGACAATGCGGATGATGCAGAAATGGTACTTGAGTCGCAACGAGGCCTTCTCGAGTACCTGCCAGAGAGCGAGTCCGGCTTGTCAGTACTGACTACTCGATCACCCGACGTTGCTACGTCTCTAGCGGGAGGGAATGAGATTCACCTAGAAGAGATGGGTAGCCAAGAAGCGACAGATCTGCTCCTGACTTCTCTAAGTCGCAAACATCTTCTGCAGGATGCTCAGATGACAAAATTGCTCTTGGAAGAGCTCACTTACCTTCCCTTGGCTATTACGCAAGCTGCCGCCTACCTGAACCGCAACCGCCATCTATCTCTACAAAGATATGTGGACCTTTTGCGTGGGACCGAGCAAGACATCACCAGCTTGCTAACCAGGGAGTTCCAGGACATCGCACGGTACCGGGGATCCCAAAACGCGGTGGCCACAGCCTGGATCGTGTCTTTCAACCAAATACAGGAACTGGACCCCGGGGCCGCTAGTTTACTATCCTTCATTTCCTGTATCGAGCCAAGGAGTATCCCACGGTCAATCTTGCCTCCACTAAATTCCGACGAAGTGCTGGAAACTGCGATTGGCACACTATGCGGGTACTCGTTTCTCGTGTATGAAGAAGCGAGCCACATGTTTAACATGCACAGACTGGTACATGTGGCAACTAGGGTCTGGCTGAGTAAGCTGGGGCGCACCGTCGAGACCATAAGCGAGACGATTCGTCATCTCACAGTAATCCTCGAAGATATGGGAGAGGAAGATTCCCAAATATGTCAGCCATACTACCCGCACGCATTTAAATTGCTTGATACGAGCGAGGGTTATGAGTCAGACGAGCGATACGATCTTTGCTTCGTAGTTGGGTCTTGTCTTGGTGTCGACCGGCGATTTAAAGATGCTGTGCCGTATCTTGAATCCGTTTCGAAGTGGAGAGAAAGGAACCTCAAAGATGAGAACGAAGAACGGCTTGAAGCCGATCACTGGCTCGGAATGACATATACATGTGTGAATCGACATCAAGAAGCGATTGAGATACTCGAACGTGTGGTCTCCATCAGAAGACGAATACTCGACGATACACATAAGGATCGACTGGCTTCGGAACACTATCTTGCAATTGCATATACCTTTTGTGGAAAACTCCATGCAGGCATTGGAATGTTAGAACATAAAGTGGCCGTGGAGACGAAGATGCTCCCCGAGCGGCTACACGAATTACTTCATTCGAAATACCAACTCGCAAACGCATATCTCGAAGACAACAGGGCTCAAGAAGCCATCAAATTATTGGAGCAAGTGGCGGAACAACGACGGGATAGACTCGACGAAACGAATCATGATCGATTGACGACAGAGCATGAGCTCGCGAAGGCGTACCTCGAGGACGGCCAGGTTCAAAAGGCGGTCAACCTTTTCGAGTATGTCGTCAAGATACGAAAGACATCGCTCGACGAGAAGGATCCAGCATTATTAATATCACAACACACGCTCGCGAGGGCATACCTCGACAACAGCCAGGTTCAAAAGGCCGTCAACCTTTTCGAATTCGTTATCGAGATACGAGAGACGTTACTTAACGCGACCAATCCAGACTTATTAGGATCTCAACACGAGCTCGCGAGGGCTTACCTTAAGGACAGCCAACCTGAAAGAGCCGTTCAGCTACTTGAGCATGTGGTGGCGATGAACAGCAAATGTCTCAGTGAAGACGATCCCAACCGACGAGTATCAGTGGGGAACCTGGAGTATGCATATGCGAGATTAAGGGCGGCACAGGGAACTGTTAGTATTGTCTCGGAATTAGATACCACCGATAGCTAGAATGCAGCTCATCTTATAATGTTCAAACCATTACACGGGAATGGCTATTCGCGAACCAGTTCCGCCATGCCATTCGATAACCATTGCCCTCAGCGCAGCGCCGACACAAGTCGACAGTGCTGTTGGGTACTCTGTCCTCTAGATACTCATGAATAAGCGAGCAACGAACACCAATAGCGACTTCGCAGCTGATAATGTTGGAAGTAGTACCGGCGGGTTGCCAATAACACAGGTCGAGTCGTGGTGGAGCAATTTCCAGTCGTCCTGATAGTAAATCGGGAGATGGCCCTACCAAAAGGCCCAGCGTTGGGTCCAGCGGGGTTATCGTGGTTCCTGTTATCCATTGAGCACAATATGCCATGTATTCTCATTTCAAGGTACCCCAGGTCCTGCCTGTAGACTGCAACGAACAATAGTTCCACTGTACTGTGTGGCTGAAGATGAACTGTTTGGAGACGACGGGCTTTAAGGGCGTCATTAAAAACTATCTTCACTGGGGATGGAAAACATGTGGCCTAATGCAGTTGAACAGCTACATATATGCAAGGCTCGAAGTGAAGTAATCAAAATTAGTATTATGTACAGTGAAGAGTTATTGGGTTTAAGTTCGTAGTAAGTAATATTTATCCTAGAAGAAGAAAAGCTGGTCATAAAATAGAATCCCACCGAAACACTTTCGGGAAGGCATGCCAGAAGACAGAAGACGCTCAATGAATGAAGAAGCAGAAGTAAAAGAAGCATCGGAGCCCGGCATTTATCTTTGGGTTCCCTTCCCCTTTACCAGGCAGACTTGTCCCCCCAAGGCTGCCCACTGGATTGCGAATGGGAGCTCGATTTGATATTGACCTCCGTCTCCACCGTGATGACGCCCTCATGGAGCGGCGTGTCCGGGTCCGACAGCTTCCCCGTCGTCGAGTAGGCCGACAGGCGACTCTCCCCACGCCCCTGATTCCGCGTCAGCTCGATCTCGTCCTCGTCGTCGTCGTCCATCCGCGTCCACTGGTCCTGCCCGCCCCGCTCGGCGGCGCTGATGTTGGTGGCCCTGGTCGCGGCGCTGCGGGGGTCCGAGGCGTTGTTCTTGGCGTAGTACTGGCTGCTGGCGTTGGCGGGCTTGGTCTTGCGGAACAGCGGGGCCAGGGTCGGCAGGCAGGCCGTGACGATGGCGACGGACGGCTCGATGCAGGACCAGCCCATGCCCGGTCCGAACCACCAGGACACGTCGGCGGCCTCGGCGAGCTTGGCCAGGTAGTAGATGCGGATCATGCTGGAGACGCAACTGAAAGCGCCGAGCAGCATGATGGCCATGATGGACAGCTTCTTGCGCCAGTCCATGTGCAGCCCCGCGATGGTCGGGATGGGCAGGACCAGGATAATGATGTCGTTGGCCATGTTGAGGACGCCAAACGCCAAATAGAACTTCATGACTTCGATGCAGGTGCCTTCCTTCTCGCCGAGGTACTGCATCCAGTAGTGGGACAGGGGCCGGCAGGCGACCGACATGACAATGTACATGACCAGCGGGTAAGCGGCGGTGAGGAAGATGGCGAAGCGCGTCTGCCAGACGTAGAGCATGTTGCTGGTCGTGTTGGTGTCGAAGAGGCGGTGGTAGAGCAGCAGGATGCTCACCCGCGTGACGGTCACCGCGGTGGCGTAGATCCAGGGCTCGGCGTAGACCATCTTCAGGAGGACGATGAGGTTCTCATGGTCGGTCGCCCAGATATGCTGACCGGATCCGTACTTGGCGGCGTATAGCGTCATGAATAGAGTGGCGCCGGCGGTGAACTATTCAATGCAACGTCGTGTTAGATATCTATTCATCTCTCATAACATAACACGCGAAGTGTTCTCCTTTTCCCAAGAGTCCAACTTACAATCGCTCCAACAATGGTGTGGTCGTCCATGGCCAGTTTCGCACCTCGGGTCATGCGAACATAGATCCGGAGCACGACGGAGATGACGGCCAAGGCGAAGAAGACACAGGCGACGATATTGTAGACGATGGCGTTGTCGTCTTGGAGGTTCGTGCCGGGAGGAGGCGGGCCAAAGACCGCCGCGATAATCGGGTCCACCTGGAATTCTGCCATGGTAACGTTCGTCTGAGAGTATGCTGTCGTCGTCGTCGTCGTCGTTGCCATCTTGTCTCAGGTGCTGCAGATTGTTGCTGACGATCAACTGTCCGAGAGTAGGAAGTGAAACTTGATAGGCACGATCAAGATGGGCTGGTTTACTACTTGAAGGACGTTTTTCTACAACTACGACTAAATTAGACTCCCAGTACCGGCAGCAAGGCACTGGGATTGACAGGAATTGGCATGCAGCCCCTGGCCAATCAATCGTGCCGCATCATAGATGGGTGGTACCACGCCCATGGGCTCGTCAACGATCGCCGGTCTTGGTACAGCAGAGTTTCCCGGCATGGTATGCATGACACACCTTCCTGCTGGCCTGCAAGAAAGCCGATGAACCTCGATTGGCTCATACCATATGGCAGGGTATGTCATCCTGTCGGGCATTGCCAACCAAGACGGGCGTACATTATCATCATCACTCTGTCGTTTGTTTCGGCGGCGGTAATTGCTGTGTCCCTTGGAGTTCCTGGCTACACGAGCACAGAATGGCCTGATGTTGTGGGAAAAACATGGACCACGGTGTGGGCCGACGTAAGGGACTTTTGTTACCAACAAAGTAATTATCAAAACTCCTTCGTCCCTTGGTAAGTGCAGAGTTAACCCCCCGAGTAAGCGCGCTACCCGCCTCAATGAGCCAATCCAGCAACCCCATCCGAGCGAGAGGACAGGAAAGACAGGAAAGACCTCCCCGGTCCTTTAGTGCGGCGCGGGGGTGGATGGTCTTCAGGTCTGACAGGCCTGACGGTCCGACTACTGGGTGGACCCGGATGGAGCTGATGGGGCTCTCCCAGGGACCTCTGGTGGGACCGGGTTGCTCAACCGACGGGGCCGGCCAATCCAATGTCCTGGTTCCTGCTCACCCCTTGTACTTGGGTAAGCCGGGTTATCTCAGAAAAGGCCTGTGATGAATGGCGCCTGGGCGTTTTTCTCTTCTCGCCCGAGTCCCAAGGGCCGTCCCGCGACGTTGAAACTTTAAGATCTGACTGTTTTAGCTGCCGCCAGCTGAACAAACAAACAGCGATTGCGAGATATGCTGAAAGGGCCGTGCGTGGAAATTGGTGCAAAGACCCTTTTGACTCCTGAGAGATCAGAGACAGTGCAGCAAACGAATAACGTGTCGGATCCCAATGCGGTCGTCAATCCCTCCGAGAAACACTGCAGTTGCCTGATTCGTACGAGCTAGACGTATCCACTGGCTCATGTAATATTGTTCACACATGTCCCCTGCAGGACAATCACTGCTGCCCCCATTTACAGCGGCACAGCATTGCAGCCAACGCTCGACTCTGGTCGATAGTGTGATGTGGGCCGCGAACCAATAGAACGGTACCAGACCAGCATGCGTGTTGGTTTTGCAGTTCCGAATTGCGACGACCTGGGCCTTTTGGCGACGGACTTTATCAGAATGAAGATTTTGATCCTCGGCATCATACGACGAAATGCTATTCAGGAGGTGACTCTCTCGTCTTTTTATAATCCAGGCCACGTGCGTGTCATGCAACATTTTCTTTCTTGAGTATTCCCAGACCTCACACACCAGACCGCCTCCTGTCCTTCACACTCTCTTTTCCCTAAAACAGAAAAACACCTCACTCGCTGCAACAGCAAACTCCAGTCTTTCTTTTACCCTTACCTACCTTAAGCGAGAAGACAAGATGGCGTCACGCGATGTGTACTCCCACACCGACCTGCTCAACACGGAGCACATGGGTCCCAAGGGCTGGATCCGACAGGTCATGTGCTTTGAGCTGCCCGAGAACTACGACATGTAAGTTGAATGCCTCTTCCACCCCCTATCACTCTGATCAAAAATTAACGCCACCACAGCGACAATGTCACCTCCCTCCTGAAGAAGGCCTACGTGGCCACCAAGGAGCGCTGCCCCCCCCGCGGGCTACAAGATGGTGCCCGTCATGGACGGCAGCGCCAAAGCCGGCCGGTTCGAGTGGCGGCGGTTCCCCGACGGCGAGATCGAGGACTTCAAGGTCAACGACCTGCGCGCCGACGGCGACTTCGCCCTCAGCTTCTCCGAGTTCCGCGAGAAGGAGTACCCCCAGTCCCTCCTGACGCCCGAGAAGATGTGCCCGCGTGGTCTCTGGGTCGACGAGAACGACATGGCCCTCTGGTTCCACACCACCTACCTGCAGGCCAACTTCATCAAGGGCGGCCTGCTGCTGTGCATGGGCATCTTCCACTCGGCCGCCGACGCCACCACCACCTACGTCCTCACCCGGGTCATGGCCGAGGAGGTCGCCAAGACCCAGGGCCTGCCCGTCGCGGACCCGGTCGACGTGCCGGCTCTGCTCAAGGAGCGCGAGAGGCTGCAGAAGTCCGAAAGGGCGCACCTGCCGGCCGACAACGGCGTGACGGTCCCCGGCAAGGGCGGCATCGTGGAGACGCACCCGGAGTACATCATCCTGCCCTTCGTGCCCGAGGGCCCCCGCCCAAGCTGCTGGCCCCGATCCACCAGGCCAACGTCTTCCACTTCTCCCCCTCGGCGCTCGAGCAGCTCAAGAAGGACGCTCAGCCCACCCCGGAGCACCTGCGGGTTCTCAAAGACGACAAGGACCTCCCGGCCTTTGTGTCCACCAACGACGCCCTCATCGCCCTCGTTTGGAAGGTCGTCATGGAGGTGCAGCACCCGGACCTCGACGCCGCCCTGCAGGACGACCCGGCGCGCCCCTCGCACGTCATCATCGCCCTCGACGAGCGGCGGCGCGCCAAGATCAACAAGCACACCCTCGGCAACCTGCTGGCCTGGGCCCCCGTCTTCCACGACCTGCGCAGCGTCGTCCGGGACGCCTCGCTCGCCGACCTGGCCGTGCTGTGCCGGCGGACCGTCGCCGAGCGCACCGACGACCCGGACGTGGTGCACAAGCTCGAGGCCATGCTCGAGGGGGTCGAGGACCTGAACCGCCTGGCCCCGCAGTCCTTCCTCGACATCCCCGGACGCAACATGATCACGTCCAACTGGCGCGACAACGACTACTACGGCCTCTCCTGGGGCCCCGCCCTGGGCGGTTCCCTCAAGGCTCTGCGTGCGCCTTCGGTGGGCGTCTGCCACGGTTTCCACATCGTGCTGCCCGACCGCCCGGAGAAGCCCGGTATCGAGATGATTGTCGGGGTGGAGAACTCGGCTATTGACCGGTTGATGAAGCACCCGGTGTGGACAAAGTACGCTGAGGAGCCTAAGCTGCTCTAGACGTCTAGATGAGATGTCTGTTCTCTAATTTTCTGCAATGTACATATACTATAACACGATACCTAGTGGCGGTGGAACAACAAAAAGCAATTTAGTGATTTAATATTTACGTTTTGATACCTCACGTCTCAATCATGGCGATGCGCGTGAAAAATGAACAGATTAATTGTTGTAAGTATTAATTGTTGCTTCCCAACGAGCCTGCGCCGACTTGAGAAATCGCATCATGGAGCAATCGACTTTGAAAAAACTCTAGAAATGTGTTGTTGTCGCATCGTTCATTCGCTTGGTTCTGATAGCGTCGTTCCCGTGTGTGATCGGAAGATGCCTTCATGTCAGCACCCAATCGTCGGGTCATGTCATGCAGCCGCCAGCCGAGAATGGCAGCCAAGAAACTCCAACGGCGAGATGGTGGTGTTCTCGTCAATCGTGTCACATGGTGCGATGGTCAGATCCCCACAAAATCGGAATGGTAACCCATCAACGAGGGTCTCACGTCACATCGGTCTTGCTCCTCCTGCACCGTCCAACCATTGATGCAAAGCATGGGGCGCGGGCTTGCCAAGCCGAGTCGACCCTGGAACTGACAAAATGAAGTCGGTTTGGGGTATTGGGAAAATTTCAACTGATACTTGAGTCAGGATCCGGGGATCATTTGCCAAATGGGAGAACCTGGTTCCCAGATTGAGTCCAGCCTGTTCTCTCGGCGAAACTTGAAAGTGGGTGGACGATTTCTCGGTCGCATTTGATGTGTGTGGTCCCAGAGAGTGTGCCTGGTTGTGGTTGGCTGTCCCAAAATTGACAAAGTTGTCCCGACGGCTCGGGTCGCTCTGAAAAACGACAGGCATCAGGGGGTTGATGAAGATGCAGATCGTTACTGCATCCGACAATCAGGAATACAGTGGGGGTAGACACTTTTGGCATGCGCGGCACGGATCCTGGTGCCTGCAATTGTTCCAATTCAACGTCGTGCCGGGTTCTGGACATCTTCGGGTCGACCTGGACCTGGCTCAGTGCTCTGGCACCACCGGTTGACCGGAATTGCCCCGACGTCAATAACGCCGGGGTTCGAATGGATCGAGGCCAGGGAACTTGACAAAATGAGGGCTGGGCCTAGCAAGGGCTAATATCGACTTCGACTTTGGTGATTGGCGATGAACCAACTTTCTGTCAATTGGCAATTGAGTGGTGTGTGTTTTGAACCCATCTTTCATCATCTTGGCACACCTGCCTGTGCCGCGCAAGGCACCACCACCCTTGGGACCGAGTGCCCCCCTAAAGCTGCCTGTAGTCCTGTATCCACATCCCACTGCATCCCTGCATTCGCGCGCCAAGTCGTCACATCACGTACCGCATGCATGCAAAGTCCTCCAGAGCGGGTCGCGACCTCTTCACATGTCTGTGTTGCACTCGGCACAGGCCAGAATGTCCACCATTCTACACTGCTACCTAGTACCGACCACCGGGAACGTGTCTCGACATTGTTTTCTCTGCTGACTGAACACCTCCGTTGCGTTTGGTGTCCCAGAGACGACGTCGTGTTCAACGGCGGATTGCGCAGAAGAAATATGCTTTGCTGTCAAGCCTTTTGAAAACACTGGGCTGACGGTGCCCGGTAAGTTATGGTGGGAATGCGGCGCTCAGTACCACCCGCATAACAAAACCCCGGTGCCAGCAATGAGAACCATAGGGGTTGGCTCTCAACGGAACAATGCGTAGGACAAGCAGAAGATGGGCTTTGGGCTGTGCTTATGTAGAAACAAAACATCCACAAGGCTGTTGGTTTTGTCTACCAAAAAGGTGGAAAACCAAGAGTTTCTATGTGTCATGCTCGTCGATTGGTGATGCGTCACACTTTGCTTGTTTCCTTTGCCTTCCCAACTGTGCGAACAGCCCCCGAGGTCCGCGGTACGTAATGTTGGAATACATCTTGCTGTCTTTTCCCCCTTTTCGCTCCTTGGCAGGGGCTGCCATCCCATCGGTAAGCCCAGAAGCTGATCCTTTGTCGATCCGTAATCAACAAGACCTCCTATCGAATGACACGATATGTCGAGCAGCGCGATGATGACGGCAGCATGGCTAGGCGAGTAGCATGTATGCATACATAGTACGACACCGTCCCCCCCCTGATGAGGCGGGTACGAACGAGTTAGACTTTGAGCTGCGCCCGGCTCCGAGCCCTAGACTATATTCCAAGGGTAGCGAAGCCAGTATCCTGGGTGGTTTCAAAGTGAAAAGTACGATAGCTCTCGCTGACGAGATGAGATGACCCGGAATAATATATTTACAGTATGTCGACCAACAAGCCTCCAATCTTGTTCCCTCTGAGCAAGGGGGCGCGGAATCGGGCTTATATCCACACGTCCAATTTTGTCGAGAAGGTGGGACCAAAGCAAAGTCCATCCGGGGTATTATTGGGTATTAGATGTTATGCACACACTCCCCAATAGTTGTACAGGGCGTTTCAGGAGGTCTTGGTGGGAGAGACTCCATTCTCTCCTCCTGTGCATTTGCGACTTTTGTCTGCCCTATATACAGGTTCCGGTTGGCAGCAATCCGGATCCCGAGCCAAACCCAGGAATCCCCCGGGCAAAATGCATGCACAGACCCGGCGACCGACCGCGCGCAACTGGGGGGCTCGCTTCCTGGCGAGATAGGTCGCAGCCCACTAAGCGCGAGCGCGAGAGCGAGTGCGAGTGCGCTCCACTACAAGCAGAGGACGGGCCACAGCACCGCGGTACTGGAGATGACAAAGTTGATGTTCGGCGCCGAACGCCTCAGCAATCGATCTGCGAGACCACAAGATTCGAGGAAAGCCCAGTGACTGCCCTTCGACACAGATGCGAACATCGCGGGGAGCTTTAGCGATGGCTAGAATGGGAGTTCCTGCGATCTGAGTAAGTAAGGAGGCAGCAGATTCAAAATGACAAGGGCCGACTCGAAGTCGGGGTTAGTAATACCTATGTTTGAATGAACAGTCCTGGTATATTGAGACTCTGTTTTGTTTCCCCGGCAGTTGGCAAGAGGTCTTTTAAGCTTACACCGCCAATCGGGCCTCTGGTCAAAGACGGCGCATCTTGGTCGGCCGAGATGACAAAACGAGAGCCGTTATCTCGGTTCGTTGCCTCCCCTGTTGAAATACTGTTGCACATGGCTGTACGGAAACTTTATCTCTGAGCCATTCGTGATGTACATAAAGTTGATCGTACCGTGGGGATGGGTCAGCCTGGCAAACTGAATTTGACCAAAGCCACCCGTTGAGAAAGTGTAATCATATTACACTGCTCTCATCCCATAATTGGATGGCTTCTGGCTCAACCGATCTACAGTAAAGTTTACTGTCATCAATTGGGAGAGAGAAGTTTGCTCCCGTGCGCAGCTCTCGAGTCACGTGAAACCTCAATCTTATTTCTGTTTCTCTGAAAGGTATAGGACGCGACAATGAGTGTGATTTATAAGTGGCAATACTTCTATGGTGCTGCTCTTCAGAAAGCCTAACGCAAAAGGGTCTCGATGCCCCCCACTAACGTCATCGTCGTCGTCGTGCCGCCATCGTCGTCGTGCCGCCTTCTCTGTGTTGATACTTCTATTAGGGTACTGCTCGTCAGAACATATTACGGAAAAGGGTCTCGATGCCCCCCACTAACGTCATCGTCGTCGTCGTGCCGCCATCGTCGTCGCGCCGCCGCCGCCTTCTCTGCATCTTCCATCATCTGCCGTCTCTGTCGATTCCGTTCCTTCAGCTGCTTGCGGATCTCCTTGAAATCTGTCAAGATATATTAGCTGACGTTGTGCCCTGGATATGAGCTGTTAGAGGGGAACTTACCATCTGGTGTGCGTTTCTCGCCGTGCGCCTTCATAGTGACATGCGCGTTCAGATGGTTCAAGGTGTCGTAGCCCTTGTCGCAGCCGTGCCAGCCGCATTGGTAATGGCGCTCGATCTCTTCGGGCCGTCGTCTGTGACGCTTGGCCCAGTTGGATCTGGCCCAGATGGAGTCGCGGTCGCTGGTCACGAACGAGGCGGGATAAGGGGGTGGTGGCGCCGGCTGCCCGTAGACAGCTGCACTCGCCGGGTTAGCAGGATGGTAACCCAGAAAGCCTGCCTGGGGCGGCCCCGGTGCCACCGTATTAAACTGACCTCCCAGAGGGTGGTCGTGTCCACCTCCACCATATTGGTATACGGGAGGTGGTGGCGGCGGTGTGGCGGCATAAGAAGAAGGTGGTGGCAGCGGTCCGGCGGCATAAGGAGGAGGCATCGCGGGGGTAGGTCTTGCTGGTGCTGGGTCAACTCCAACTCGACGATTGAGCAGGTCAAACATGTGTCCTCCTCCTGACGTCGGTGCGGTTGGCGACATCAGCGGCGGCGCTTCGTAGCGGGTGGGCTGCGGCGCAGGCAGCGAGTTGATGTAGCCTGGGGATTGATCATAGGCATTCCCTTCCGCCGGACGATTCTGTCCAACGCTGTCCGAGCTGTCGTGGACGTCTTGATCAGGGTAACGTTGGTGCCAGTAATTCTGCAGCTGATAGTAGTATGGGTCATGCTGCCGTTGTTGGTGCTGTTGGTGCTGATGTTGCGACTGATGCTGCTCATGTTGCTGTTGCTGCTGTTGGTGCACATGTTGCTGTTGGTGTTGCTGGGGCTGCTGCTGGGGCTGGGGCTGCTGGTGCTGTTGCTGTTGCTGAGAATCATCGCTTCCGGCTGGTGCCGATTGCCATGCAGACGACGAGCTTCTCGGGCTTCGTCGCAATGTCATTGTATTCTGCTCAACAGTATCAGCATGTCGCGTCTTCGCCCATGGACGAGGATATAAGGATATGAAAAGAGTGCGGAAGGCTAATGTACCTTGATGCGAGTAGAATTCCGTTGGACGAGCAAGAGAGAAAGCGGCGCAGTGAAAGATGTTTCCGAACCCTTGGCAGAATGTATCGCGTTATATCAGATCAAAATGAGTCATGAATCCCATGGCGAAGACTAGAATCTACCACAGCCGTAAGGAAGGCAATAAAAGCTCGCATGGCTGAGTCTCAAACGTCAAAACCCTCTCTACAGTCAATTGGTAGGTAGGCCTTCATAGCTCCTGCCATGCGTGGTTCTGTTACGCCCAGACCAACATTTTAAGGTCAGGTGTCGTTGGGATTATGTGAACATAGGACGCATGTAGTAGTGAGCAATCAGTTTATTAAAGAAGGAAGGAAACAACCTGTATCTCAACATATTGAAGAAGGGTCAAGTACACATAAGCCACGCATCTCGAGCCATCATGGAAACGATACGGAAGCCGCCCCTTCCACAGCAAACCGGTGCCGCTTCTCTGTCGCCACTGTTACCTTCGTCGCAATCGACACCATCAATGATACTTTGGTTATTGCACCCATCAATTACCATCGGTGATGGTGGGCCACGACTTCGCCATTCTCTCCCTCAATCTCAATCCGGGATCGGCTGCAGCCCCAACGCCCCAGCCTGCTCCCGAAAACGCCACTGATCAGCTTTGCTCAGCAGATGCCACCCCGAGCGCAGCAACATCTGCACGATGTCGTCATGTCCTCGTTGCTTGGCGACGTCCAAGTACTGTAGTATATCTTGGCCCAGGTGCGGCGCATTGTCTTCATCGACGAGATCGAACAGATTGCCAAAGGTGTGTGGGTTCCCGTACTTGACCGCCGCCTTCCACGCCTCCCCCGCCGGGAACCCCTGACCCAGGAGATACGTGACCGCCGCGGCGCGACCGTGACGGGCGGCGCACCAAACGGCGCCCTCGAGGCGCTTCAATAACAGCGGGGACGAGGATGGTGAATTGGTCGTTTCCGGACTGCTGCTCTCGCCCGGCGCCGCGCCGAGCTCCATCAAGCGACGTAGGAGTGGCACGTTCCCCCGCTCGGCAGCCTTGCACAGCAGCCCCGGCAAGCAGTTATCCGACCAAAAGCGAGGATTATCGTCGTAATAAGGCACCAGTCCCCTATGCAAGAAGTGACGGGCGCGGTCGTACAACAAGTCAAAGATCTCGACATCGTCGGCGTACTCGAGGCACCCGTAGAAGACGGCGGTGAGTTTCTCGCCGTAGGGATCGTGGACGCCCGGGTCGAGCTCCAGGGCCAGCTTGACGGTGGAGGCGTGGTTGCCCTCGACGGCGCCCTTGAGCACCATGTTCTTGGCGAGCCAGACGTTCCAGCGGTCCGGGTCTTGGAGTTTGTGGCTGAGGAAGAGGCGGAGGACGTCGTCGTGGCCGGTATAAGCCGCTGCGACAAGGGGCTCGTCGAAGAGGGCCCTGCATGATATTTTGTCAGTTAGGTTTGGCAAACAATGGGGTCGAGCTCGCGCCCCACCCTTCGAGGCCAGGATGGACTGCTTACCGCGGGTGTTCCGTGGCGCCTCTGGCAATCAATGACAAAGGATCCTGAATATCAGAAAGGACATGCCGGGCAAAGGCCACATCATTCGTATAGGCCGCGATGGCCAAGAGGGTTTGCAAGAGCTGCTTGTCGTCGGGTTCGACGGGTTGGCCGAAGCGGTCCCGGATGGAACAGGGATAAAACGGTGTTGAGACTCTTGCTACAGTACATATCTCACTGATACAGTGCTGTAAAGAATCATGATCCTTATCTTTGTCTCCTCCTCTTCCGTGGAAAGCGATGACGCGCTTACCAGCCTGCCGTAGCATCAGGAGGGGTCGCAGCCACCCCTCCGCCGGTTCTGGTCCTGAGGCTTTGTGGGCTATGTACTGCGGCCACATGTATAATATATCCTCTTGGTCGATGATTCCGGACGCATAGATGGCGCCGGTGACGGCGGCGGCGGCCCACGCCCGGCAGACCTTTTTGAGACGCAGGGCGGCTTTGGAGGAGCCGAGGGCGTGGACCGCGGCCACGAGGATCTCGTCGAGTATCTCCGGGGGCAAAGAGGAAAATGGCTGCATCATGACTGGTTGGCGACTTTGGATTTGGAGATGTAGATCTATGTGCCGGGGTGACTAATTAACTTGGTTTCCCGGCGAGAGCGGCGGCAAGGAGTGCAAGCCAAGAATGCGGGGGGCTGGGGGCGCGGCACAGAACTGGGTACTTTGACGATTTAACATACGATGGCTGCTTCTGCGGATATGCACTGTGATGAAACCTGCTCAAGCCAACCAACTCACTGCTTTTATGCAGGCCCAATTTGAATCTGCTCAACAGAAGCCGAACCAGATGTCACCAACAAACCGATTCCACCAGAACGATAACAGTCTTCTGAGTCCTTCGCCTTCAAGGCTGTCTCACCTACCTTGGCCCGTATTTTTGATCCGACCACAGAGCATGAAAAGTCATACTCGACATCGAGTGCCCAGGGGAACTTGGCAGATGCAAGTACAGTCCTTTTCTCATCACGGGCCTTGAGGAGAGACACACGCGTGCCGGAACCGGTGAGAAGTAGACCGTACCATCTGTTCAGTCCTCGAGTTCGGAAGATCACACCGGCTGGTCCTCCAAGCTTGATCTTGAAACGTGAGAGAGTGACGGAATAGTCTGTCCATTCCCGAGTGCCGATGGTGAGGAGACCCTCGCCAGAGTTCTTGACAATGGTAAAGGAGGGTGGGTTCCAGGTAGGCAGCAAATCTGCATTACCCACCCGCATTCGCTTCCAGTGCCCGAGAGGACTGCCCGGACCACCGTTGGGAGGACTTAGAGTGAACTCGGGGGTCCCCTTCCATCCGAGATAGTCTAGCCAGAGAGTCCCGGTGACCGTTTTGGTGCAGGACACCTCGATCCCGATGGCGTGTATGGGCTGGTACGGATTGGTTTCGGGGACGGTCCATGCCGGTAGACGCAATCTCCCCGCGGTAAAATCTTGGAATGGACCGCAGATCTTGGAGACTTGGTCACTGGCATTGTAGGTCTTGATAACAAAGCGAAATCGGACATCGGGTTTGATTTCATCATTCCCCACTTGCAGTCTTGCTCGCAAGACCTGTCCGGGGTAAACCAGTGGTGAAGCCGCAAGAGGATATATCTGACCAGTTGTCGTTGGGAGATCGGCTGGATGGTGCGTGTCGGTGAGCACTTCCACGGGGCCAGACATGGGACCGTGATCAAATAGCCGTATAGCCAGACTCGGTACTCCCGATGGGTCCATGGCTTGCTCGACTCGAGTCGTAATGTTGGGGTAGCATTGGAATCCTTGGACGCTGCCGGGAAAGGTGAAGTGGAATTGTGCACCGTCTTTCGGGGGTGGGAGTGGCTTCTGTCCGCGCAGTTGGCGTCCCAAATTGGCCACGTCTAGAGCAAGACGGGCGGCGTTGTTGATCGCATAGCCCCCGTCCGCCGTGGTGATCAAGGCGCGGTCCGCCACGGGGCCTCTCCAATCTGGGCCTCCTTCGAAACCTTTCAACCCTGACATGATGGCCACCAGGCACCCCACATTGCCTATCGATTCTCTGCGTCAGTATTTGCTATTTATGAACACAGAAAGTCACCTACCACCGTTCGAGTCGGTATCCCAGCCGCTCGTGGCAATGATGTGCATGGCCTGGTGGAAGTCTCCTCGAGCATAGAGAACCGCCATGATCATGATGCCGTGGTTGGGAATGACATGACACTCGCCCTTAAACTTGTGGTACCTGATATCGATCCTCGGCGTTAGCATCGACTCCTCTTGGAGTATTTCAGTTATCTCCAGAGAGAATAATAACAGTTTCTCGAACCATCGTTTACTCTATTCGTTATAAGACACTGGGATAACGTGGAATAAACGCTGGACCAAAAGGGATAAACACTGAAAAGCTGCTTACCCGTAGGCGTCGTCAATCCGCTGTCTAGTCTTGTACCAGTCACCATCCTCCTTGACCCACTGGCGCACGTCGCCAATCAGGCGTGCGATGAGACAAGCCGACGGTATGAAAGACAGACCCGTTTCCAGGAGATGATCAATGTCATCGGAAAGGAATGCTTCGGCCCCCATGGCGGCCCAGAGCTTGGCGGCATGAACTGCTTCTCCATCATGGCTGACGCGGGCGGCTTTCTCAGCAAGCCTGGCCGCCTGGGCTGGATTTCCGGGGGACAACATGGCCCATCCGTCAATGAAGATCTGACCTCCGACTTGCTCGGCGACCGTCTTCCCGTTTGTCTCGATGGCACCACTGAGAGGTGCGGCTATCCCAGACTTGAGGTTCAGGTAGGCCGTGTGTTCGGTGGAGATACCCTTACCACCCCACCAGAAGACGGACTGCTCCTCGACCACATTGTTCAGCCAGGTCTTGCCGATCTGCTCCGAGCTGGGGCCGTCGGGGCAGCTAGAAGGGTGCTCCTCGATGGCGCGTATGAAGGTAAAAGGTCCAGCTATATCGTCGTCGGTTACGACCAGAGGTTGCCTAAGTCGATCGTGGACGTAGTGATGGATCGGGCCAAACTGGTTGAGGATGTGGCGGTGGCTCCAGCCCTCAAACGGGCGTCCGAGGTAGACTCCGATGAGCTTGCCCAAGACGCCGGCATAGATGCGTTCCAGGTGATCGGCCGGGTCATGCGACACAGACCCAGCTTCTTGAGACTGCTGCTTCGTGGCCATTGTTGGAAGATGACTGTCTGTTTTTCAGCGCTTCGGTTTTTCCACGCTGGAATAACTGTCGATTCCAGTGTCGACCAGCGAACCGTCTATTCCAATGTCCAGTTGTATAAACGCTGGTGCGTGCGATTAATCAGGTCCTAGAGGGAGAAATATTGGCCAATCCCATCATAGCAAGATCCAATGTATGTGGTGGTCCTGCATATAATGTCGGCACAGAGGTTGCAAGGGTCTGGCACGGTAAAAGGGTACGAACGGATGCCCTAGTTGTGAGAAGACAGAAGCTGTTTTGGTGTTTGGAGTGGACCACTGGTTTGCTCGAGAAGTTAAGGTGCAGCAGCCCGGTGCGTTTTCTCCTGGTTGGGCACGCCTGGTAGAGGTGGTGGTTGCCTAAGTAAGCAAAAGAAGGGAGGTGCAAACGGTTTCCTGCTGGGTGGTTATTCCACTTACTCTGCCCCACCTCCCTCCTTCCTCTGCCGCCTCATGGTTCGGCGTCTAAGGTTTCTGGAACACAACCACAAGACAACCAGCGGCCCAAGCACAAGTGTGGCACTTCTGCTCTTCTCTTGTTCAGTCATCTGGCTCGCAGTCTACTGTAGAATACTCCCCCAAGGCAAGTCACTTATTCACTGTTCGACGCTAAAAACGGACGCTGTATACGTTGCATGCTGCATGTTGCCATTTGGATGAATGCGGGGTAGACTCGGAGCTCTGTTTGCTCGTGCCCCTCAATGGGGGCTTCTTTCCGAGCCCTTAGACACAGGGACTGATCGAGAGAAGGGTCCGTATGGTCAAGCAGCAATTGCAGCCATGAGCGGCAACCGTGGTATACGAAGGATTGGATCGGTGGGTAGCGGAAGTACCTCGAGCCACGGCACGAATCAACGCGCTACATGCACAAGGGTAATTGAGCAGCAGCTCACCTATCGTGATGTAGTGATCGTTGGAATCAGGGCAAGTGAGCATTGATCAATATTCTGGAAATTGCACAGGTCCTAGGCTTGGAACTCTTTTCATACCACTACCAATAGGTTGTTCTGGCTTGTTGGGGGGGGCGAGGGAGCTTGAATAATCGGAAATTAGAAATAATGTTTATTGCTGGGTCGCGTGATACATAATGCTACTAACTTCGATCTATTCCCCAGTAGCTGGCCCCTCCAACCTCAAACGTTCAATTCCCTGATATCATGGCAATATCACCTCTCAGGGATCATCGTCCCATGCCTGGCACAAGTCATCCGCCTCTTCACGGCCCGGGCGTGCCCGCAATCACAGTACGCCTCGCCATCCTCCTTGGCCACGATCGTTTCGACACCGTGGCCCTGGTGATCGTCCGTGGTGAAGCAGTCCGTACAGAAGACCTTCCTGTCGTCGTAACCGCACTTGGGGCACGCGTACATGCGCTCCCCCTTCCGGAACCGCTTGTAGCACTTGTTGTTGGTCGTCGTCGTCGTCGTAGTAGGGCTGGCATTGTTGTCGTCGCGTTTAGTGGGCGTGGCGGGCTTGGGCTTTTCTTTTTCCGGCTTTTCTTTTTCCGGGGATGGTAAGATCCATTGGCGCATCAGATCGTCGACCAGGTTCGTGTTCTCCCTTCCGGAAGAAGCTGGAGGGTTGTTGTCGATGGGGTCGCTCTTCTTGAACTCCTTCAGGTCCACGGCTGACTCCCGCTCCCGCTCCCGATACACTACCGTTGCGGCACTCCGACGTTTGCCACTGTCACCTTTCTCTATCTTAAGTTTGCTCTTCTCTTCTAAAATGTTGCGTGCACTCCGCTCCGTTAGCTCTTTCAGGCGGGTGTCATCTATGGGGTCGTGGATATTGATGTACTGGGAATCAAACTGGGGTCTCGCGGTCAGCTTTGCACATCATGGTATCGGAGTGGCACGTACCGGATCATTCAGCCATCGTATTTTCTGTTGGTCCAGGACGTCCTTGTCCAACATACTCCTGTGGACTTTACGGATGACACTTCCGGCCGTGGAAGATTGAGATTGGAGAGTGGGACTAGCAGCAGGGCGTTGTGGCAGAGCGGTTGGCTTGAGCCCCTTGTCGCCACCCGGTACATGCACGGCATCGGAGCTGAAGATGTCAGGCTTGTCCGCCCCAGTTGCACCTGACTTTGGCGGAACGGCCGAGCTCGTATTGGCATTGTACTTATCCTGCTTGTGCGCCAAAGCCAGCTCGCACAAGACCTGAAGATAATCGAGCTTCTCCTGGTCGAGGGGATGCAGTCTGGTAATCATCTGCTATCAGTACAACCAGCTGTGCGGACTATTTGGAAACATGAACACCCACTGGGAAGGCTGCTTGGCCAGATACAGCTGGTTCACCGAGTTGCTGAGCATAATGTCCCACTTGCACTCCCGCAGCTCCCCCAACAGCCGGCGCACCCGCCCGTCATGACTGGCATAGTTAAGCCGGGCGCGCTTGCCGAAACGGAGGGGCTCGTCGTCGCGGTTCCAGGGGTCCTTCCCAAAGATCCCCTCCATGGTGCGATCGAGCTTCTTGAGCGTGGTGTGGCATCGCTGGACGCTCTCGAGACCGTTCTTGAGCCCCTGGCTGCTGAGGCGGACGGTCGTGTAGCCCGCCCGGGGATCCGGTCGTAGGGTGTCGCTTAGCTGGGCCAGGATGCGGCTCAGCCTGCGGACGTCGTCGGTGATGACCTGCACCGTTTCGGGCGCGTCTAGCACCTTTTCCACCTGCTTGGTGATGAAGATGGCCAGGTCCAGGCTGGCGGATATAGCGCCTAGGATATCCGTCATATTGGGATTACTTCTTGTGGGTTCATTCAACAGGGGAAGACTGTCGCGGAAGAAGATGGTTTGTTGGCACCCGATGCCTGATGCGGGGGTCAAACAGCTGGCTGGGCTGCAGCCTGCATGTCAGCGTCAGCTGCCATTGCAGAGAAGCAGAAGCTGAACTCACTACTTCTGTACCCCAAATGGCTTGCAGATTCTCCAAAAGCCGTAGGCCACTCAAAGCGCACCATTCCAAACTGGGTAGTGCGCAGCGTGTGTTGCCCAATCAGGGTGGAAGATCGGGCAGTTAGGACATCCCCGTCCTACGCTGTCCCAAAGTAAATCGGGCATCTGTAGTGGAGCAAGGGTGAAGCAAAGGGGATAACCTCCCGCAACTCGAACCGGCTTAGCCTGTCTGCATGTTTGGACGTGTTGCTGCAGGATTGGACTTTTCCCAACAGGTTTGAACTTGTTCTGTCGGAATGAACTGTTTCTGTAGGTTCGGACTTTTCATGCAATGGGACATATCTCAACTGGGAGCCGAGACGGATCTGTCTGCACACGTTGAAGCGCTAGCAGGGGTGCTGCCGCAGCGATGGCTGACACACAGCTCGGGAATCAGCATGGGGCCGCACACCCTTGGCGTACACCTATCCATGTTTTCATCGCAACGACCTATTCGAGTATGGAAAACCAGTCCATGATGATTGGAGCCGCGGAGGAAACAGCCCAGTCGTTCACCGAGCTCGGTGAAAAGGCGAAGAGTCAATCAGTCTGGTTCTACAGGTCATGCATGGTTTCGACGGGGCCCCAGTCCACATCCTCCATCTCCTCGACTACGTCGTAATTATTAGTGCTTAAACAAGAAAGACAGTCATGAGATATTAAGTAGAAGCAAAGCAATCTCATTTGTAAAGGAAATGTGGCAAGTCTCGTTGTATATATTGTATTTTATTATTATTCCCACATAGTTCTAGTCATGTCCCCTACATGATATATCATCATGCTTCGCGTAAAGTGACAGCCGCATTCAACGCGGCAATACCTTTGGTTTTGATGATGTACTGGTCACTCTGCATGTGGAAGCTCGTCGCGTCCACGCCCTGAAATTCGAAGTCAAAGCGTTGAACCACCTGGGCAATGGCGAGGTACATCTCTGCCCACGCAAGACTATTACACAATTCCCCGAGAAGGGGGCTCGATCAGCCCAGGAAGACAGAAACAGAGACAGTCGTATGAGGGGGGGGGTCGAGGAAACACAAAAGGGAAGCACATACTGCATGCCCAAGCACATTCTCGTGCCCTTGGAAAAGGGCGCGTAGGCCTTGTCGAGCCGCCTCCGCTCCCCCGCGTCCATGCCCATCCACCGGTCGGGTCGGAAGGGAAAGGGGTTCCGGGTAGAACGCCTCGTCGGTGTGCATCAGGATGGTCGTCATGCCCACCGGCGTCCCGGCGGGGATGCGCAGAGCACGCTTGCCTTCTCCTCCGTAGACGAGGTCTCGATCGGGCGCGATGCGGGACGAGCGCGACCCGATGGCCGGGCTGAGCCGCATGCCTTCCATGATGACCGACGTCAGGTACGGCAGCTGCTCCAGCACCTTGAGCTCCAGGGTTGCTCCGTCGTCGAGCTCGGCACGGAGTCGCTGCAGGATCGCCCGGTCGGCAAACACGTGGTACAGGATGAGTCTCAGGACGCCGGCCGTGGTCTCGTTGCCCGCGCCGGTGACTGTCGCCACCTCGAACATGACCCGCTCGAACCTCTTCTCGGCCAGGGGCAGCTTGGAGTCCACGATCTCGTGGACAATGGTCCGTGGTGACGACGGCGATTCATTAGGGGCGCCAGAAGAAGAAGAATGCGCAATGCGCAGGAGATCCTTCGTATCTCTTTCGCTCTCCTGCAGGTATTGGAAGAAGGCCCTTGTGTTCTCATCGGCGATCTTCATCATGATACCGGGCGGAATGGAATGCACCAGCGGCCCGAACCAGGGGGCGTGCTTGGTGATGCGCCAGATGGGCCCCGCCGATTGCAGCATGTTTGTCACGCCCACGTGACAATCTTCTCTTTCCAGATGGGCATACTTCCTGTCGAGGATGAACTCGCAGGCGACGTCCCGCGACAGGGCGCTGATGGCCGCGCCCAAGTCCACCACCGTCTTCGTCTTCTCGGCCATATTGGCGAACTGCGAAAGGCGATCGCAGAGGACGGCGATGTTGCGGTTGATGAGATCCTCCCGCGCCACAATCTTGGTCTTGGAGAAGAAGGGGTTCAGGGGCTGGCGACGGGCCTTGTGGAGGTCGTGGGGGACTGTGCTGGTTCGCGAAGACAAGATCAGCCAGCGTTATCACTTCAAGGAAAGACAAGTAGTGCAGTACGTGATGCAGGCGCCATGGGCGCCAAAGGCGCTAAAAGCCCATCCATATTTATCCCAGCGGCCCTCTTGACGATAAAGCTTCTCGTGGAAAGCCGGATCGTTGACGTGCAGCTCGTAGGGGCTGATGCGAATAATGGGGCCTGGACACCAACCACTCGGCAAGTCAATAGGAGTTTCTCGAAACGGAAAGAAGTGGGACATACCATATTTCTTGTGCAACTCGGCAATCTTGAAGGTATACTGGCCTTCCTGGAGGACGTCAAAGTAGGCTTCGTAGTAGCGCGTGACGGCGGCTAACTTGGGGCCGGGAAAGCGGGCAAGAGGGTGCAGGAACAGACGGTAAATGCAAAGGGTCGCCAAGTAGACGACCACGAGGGTAGTAGCATTTTGCCATGATAGCACTTGCTCACGCAACTGGGAAAGGCCCTCCATGGTCGTAGCAATGATTTCAACATGTAAAAGATAGACGAGAATAACGGGGAGAGAACATGTTGAGCATAAGAAGGAAATGTCTGTCTTTTTAAGATGTTGGTTATCGCACATGATTTCCTTGGCTGTCTCGGCCGCCGGGTGTGGTGGTAGTGTTACTACTCTCTGCGTCAATACTAACCCGGAACTGTGGTACTGGGAAGTAAGGAGGGTCGTCTACGTAGCATTCGTAGGGGGGTTCAAGGGGTTCCGCCCGGCTGGGACCTGTGGACTTGTCGGAGCAAACACCAACCAATTGATTTCCGGTTTCGCGAAACGCCATGTGTGCCACTGTAAAATCCGGCATCGTTTCAATTGACTACTCTGAGTCGACAAATAAACCAGATTCAATAACCTTTCCCGCAGAGGGGCAAAACCCGAAACGGAACCATCACGTCCACCCCCGCCCGCACGTACCGCGACGTCGGCTCCATCCACAGCGGCGTCGTGAGGACCAAAAGTCCCGCGACCCAGACGTAGCCCATGACCCGCCCGCTCTTCACCAGACCAAGACGCCTGTTAGCTGCGACGACGCAATCTTCCACCACGACGCCCAGGGCCTGGAGCAGGAAGAACGGCATGGCCCCGCTTTCGGCCCAGGGGACGCGCAGGATGCGGTCGGCCACCCAGTGGAGAAGCCCCGACATGGCGAACACGATCGTCAGGCTTGCGTAGCGACCGATGAAGCCGTCGGGTGATAGACCCGAGCACTTGACGAGCTGCTTCGCGTGGGAGCCGAAGGTTTTGCGGAGGGTCTGGTGCCATCGGATTCTGCATGTCATTATCACTGATTAGCCATCGCTGTACCGGGCCTCCCGCGTGGGTGCTTGAGGGGGAAAAGATTCGGGAAATCTGCGGCGGGGACGGGTACAACTTACCCCCAAAAACGCCGAACCGACCAGGCCTCGCCGAGCGCGCCGTACAGCGGCGGCCAATCGCCCGGCTCGCTCAGGAAAAGGAGGACTTGGCCGAAAGCAAGGGTGCTGTAGATCAGCGAGAGATAAAACGACAACACGAACCAAAACCCGGCCGCGCCCAGAACCCTGCCCATGACTTGTTCCAACACGGGTTTGGGTCCATGGCTGCTGTCTGGTGGTGGTGGTGGGGCCATGGTCGTGATGACTTCCAGCACCAAGTACGAAACCACGATGTTCACGCCGGACCAGAGGAAGAACCGCGGCCGCGAGGGTCCACAGCCCGGTTTTGAGTAGGTGTTGCTGCTGCTGCTTTGGGGCAGATGCGCAATCTGCCGCGGGGTGCCCACCTCGCGCATGTTCCATAGGGCGTTGAAGGCGTCGACAGGATCTGTTGGAGGGTCTCGGCGGTGCGGGTCCAGAAGCAGTATGTCGGCGGCCCGGAGCAGCTGGATGCCCGAACAGGAAAAGATGACGGCGTTGGTGACGCCGTTTCCGGTGAAGGAGAAGATGGCGCCGTTGGCGAAGCTGGTGTACAGCAAGAGGGCGGCGGCGAAGAGCACGGATGTTTGGACTGTTATCGTCATTCCGGCAGGCAGCTTGTGGGAGAAGAGCAGGGTCGTGAAGAGAAGAGCCTGGATCGTGCAGGCCACCGTCAAGAACTCGTTCTGCATGACCTTACTGATCAGATGGGGGCCCCATAGGATGATGATACCCCAAATCAGCACGCCACAGACGTAGGTGAGGCGGTTCACGTTGACCAGGTAGTTGCGCTCATTGCGCCGGGGGAACTCGGTCCCGGGCACCGGCCGATCAAGAAACTCGCAGAGCGGTCCCCAACCCGACCCCACCGGGATCTCCAGCAGCTTCCCCGGCGGCGTGATGGCGCGAATATGCGCCGAGTGCCGCTCGTACATCTCCACCGACGGCACTTGCACGTCCGGGAACCGCTCAGCGTAGACCCGGTTCCAGCCCAACACCATGCGCGCGCAGTTGTACGCCCCGGGGACCCAGAACCCGACGACCCTGAAAGACCACGACGTCAGGGGTTGGAAGATGGACGCGTACGAATCCAGCCATAACCGGCCGTCCTGGCGCGTCGTTAAGACGACTTGGGCCTCCGGGTACAGCGCCAGGAGGTCCTCGACGCACGCCGAGCCGGGGACGTCCAGGCTGACCTCGTAGCCGTCGAGGAGCGTTCGGAGGGCCTGCTGGCGCTTGACTCCGGACGGCATCTCCAGGATGGCGGCGCTCTTGCGGAGCCGGGTGATTTGGCACGCCGGCTCTAGGAGGTGGTGGCAGGGGCCGTAGCCTAGCTGTTCCAGCGCCGCTTTCATGCTCATGGTGCCGGTTCGTGGCAGGCCGGCCTGTTCAGCTCATTGTCAGTGGCCGTCGGCAGCAGCACCACCTACAGTGTTTGGGCGGCAGAAAAGAAATTTCACTCACCACTATCACTTTCAGGCCGGCCCCCTTGGGGTCGGTCATCGGCTCACTCATTTTGGGCTTCTCTGGCAGACTTGGGTTTTTGATGGTATTGTCAATGATGGGCGATGAGAGAGCACGAATCGCGACGAGCGTTGGTGCCTGTGTCCTGTGTTGCTGGAGATACAAGGGCAAGGGGCAAGACCAAATTCCCGTGTCTACAATCGCACGTGTCTGGTCTTTTACCAACAAGGCGGTTGGCTTTGCTTACTAGGCCAACGACTAGAGCGCTTTACTAAGAGATGGCCGTTCTATAAATTGATTGCCTATTTGGCCCCATCGGACGCCATATTTAATGTGGAACTCTAGCTAGGCCTAGGCTGCTCTTATTTCCTCGTCGTGGTCGGTATATCCGATTCCCCAGCCATCCCCCAGGGGTCGACTTATTTACGAGGATTTTCGGGTAGCCATCGCGACCCAACTAAACATTAATAAGGTCAAGGTCCGTGGGGGATCGAGTCAGACTGAACATATTGCAAACATGGTTGCTAAACTAGGGGTTATTTCCTATCGTACGGTATCCACATGGAAAAACCCGGAAATCAGGAACTATGTAGCAAATAAGGTTCTACCCGATTTCCGGGACTGATTGGTGGATATACTGATTACATTTCCTGGGGTCCCCATGTTATTTCGACGGCGGGTCAGGGTGGAACGGGGCTCTTTGCGGGTCGGGTCAGGTCCATCCAGGTAGCCACCATGCAGTCGTATCGATTGTGGGCACCATGGTGAAAGACCAGCCTGGTTGCGCGACCTGGGAAGGCGTTTCGACGTCGCACGATGCGCGCTGGGCATTCAGGAGATGTAGTACCAACCGGGATGCCATGGTGCTACACAGCAGGTTCTGTCGGGGGAGATCGGCCCACGTGGCTGTCCCGTCGACAAGTCCCGTTTTCCGCAATGCAAACGAGCGCAGCTGGCAAACACTAGCGGTGGTAGCTAGCCCGTACTTCTCTTGAATCTGCATACTGCCTAGGTATGTCGTTGATGGAAGGGATAGAAGATACTGCGATGTTTGTTCACCAGGGCCTCACGCATTTCGCTGCGACCCAGCCCAAGCTGGTCGCCGTCGTCACAGTTTTGATCTTGTTGGCGGCATGGTGGACTGCCATCACCTACGAGAAGTCGCAACGGTATCTGAGGCAGTATCCCTGGGTCGGAGTCAACAAGGCGCAGTGGTTCGGTCTGCTTCGCGGCGCGGTGCAGAGTTTCCGACATGCGGCGCAGTTCGGGCTTGAAGGCTACTCCAAGGTGAGAAACAACATACAAATTCCCAATACCACATGAATCCCAATTCTATAGATGCATATCTAACTGTGTGGTCACCTTTATCATATAGTTCAGCAAGCAAAACCAGCTATGGGTATGTGTCGACCACACCGGCGCCCCCGAGATCATGATGTCCCCGGCCCATCTCGACGACGCCCTCCGGATCGACTCGGTCCTGCTCGACACCCACACGCACATCTCCAAGCTCCTGGCCGAGGAGTACGTCTTTGGCGGGTACGGGGTGCCGCTGTCGGTAGCGGCTCACGAAAGCACGCTGATGCGCGGGGTGTCCAAGAACTTGAACGCCATGACCCCGGCCGTCTGCGATGAGACCGTCCACGCCCTGGAGACGCATTGGGGGACAGAACCAGGGGAGTGGCAGGAGATGCGCATCATGGCTGCGTGCGCCGATGTCGTGGGCCAAATTACGAATCGCATGTTGGTCGGACTGCCGCTCTGCCGAAACGCTACCTTTCTGAGGCGGGCCAAACGGTGGTCCCGTGTCGTGCTGCAAACCGCGTGGGTCATCTACATGCTGCCCGACTTCATCAAACCACTTCTCGCACCGCTATTGGCGATTCCCAGCATCCTGTGTCACCACCGGGCTCTGCGTATGGTGATCCCCGTGGCACAGGAACGCCTGGATAAGCGGAAGAAACGGGCTACAGGCGACTCGTCTACTGGCGACTGGGAAGAGCCGCTGGACTACATGAAATTCCTCCTAGACGAAGGCTCAGACGCGTTCAACCACGTCCTCGACCAAAACCCCACGACCCTAGCCCGCGCCGCGCTCATGGTCAACGCCGCCGCCTTCCACGCGACGGGTCTCACGCTGGGCAATCTGCTGCTCGACGTCTTCTCCGCGCCCCCCGAGGTCGCGGACGCATTGCGAGAGGAATCGCTCGCGATCCAACGAGAGTACGGCCTGGACAGCAAGCTCGGCCTGTCCAAGATGTCCCAGATGGACAGCGCCATCCGCGAGAGCATGCGCCTGCACGTGCTGGGCATCAAGGCCATGCACCGCTACGTGAAGCCGAAAGAGGGATTCACCTTCAGTAATGGGGATCATGTGCCCTACGGGGCCCATCTCAGTTTGCCGGTGCTGGGGCGGCATTTGGATGAGGAGCTTTATCCCAATGCTACACAGTACGACGCGTTTCGCTTCTCTCGGGAGCGGTCCGACGAGGACAAGAAGGCCCGAGTCAAAGCGGCCGTGAATGCGAGCCCGAATCATCTGGCTTGGGGGATCGGCAAGTCGCAGTGCCCCGGCCGGTTCTTTGCGGTGGACGAGTTGAAGCTCATTATGGCGCACGTGTTGATTTACTATGAGGTCAAGCACATCCCGGTGCGGCCTGGCAACATTTTCATCAGTTCGCAGTCGATTCCTCCCTTGACAGCTAGCATTAGGTTCAGGCGAAGGTCTACAGAACAGTGATTGGGGTTAGATTTAGCGATGTATTGTTTAGCTGGACCTGTTGGGAAGCAGTCGCTTGGATAAACCAGTTCGTTATCTTCTCATGAATACAGGTGTTCGGCAACTGGATTGTCCAGATTCTAGACCATGGATCATGTTGTAAACGCCCAGCCTGTCCCTGCTGGACTACAGCAGCATCTGAGCAAGTCCCAAAATATTTCTTCCACCAAATCTCCAGAAACACGTGGGGCTGCTCGTCTGTCTAGAATGCTTCCAAGTGGGCATACTGTATGGAGGGCACCAGTCAAGTTCCCAACCAGATGGTACTTGGTGGATTCAAGTACCCCTGCATTCACATGGCTTGAGGGTGTCTCCGTATAGCCCCACAACAACAATCCCAAGAGAAGATGCTATCGTGCAGTGGGACTATTTGCAGCACCTCGTTTCGCGCATTTCACCGACAAGGGTATTGACCACGGGGTTCTAGAGGTATGGAAGCATGCCAAGGCCCATGTTCCCCCGGCTTTCTATGGGACGTTTCAAGTGCTCTCGCGTCTTGCCACCACCCACTGGGGCGGACTGCCGGGGGTGGTGGGAAAGTCGAACAGACACTCTCTGTCAAAACATAAGAGATGATCGCTTTTTGCGTGTACAGTCAGTGTCACACATCCTACGAACAGAAACATGTTAGACGCCCTTCTGAGCACCTGGATTGGCCGGGCTTTCCTAAGCGTGGGGTTAATTCCTCTGCTGACCTTCACTTATACCTCTCTCCGGTTCTGCTGGCAGACTCGGCGAGGAGGAGGAGAGGTGGACCAAGAACCACCAACTCTTCCGTATGCGATTCCCTGGATAGGAAGCGCTTTTGATCTGATATGGGATACTCACAAGTTTTTGGCAGACATCAAGTAAGTCGTCGTCCTGCATTGCTTGTTGTAACAAGTTAATATTAGAAAGACCACTAACACTACAAAGGAAGAAGAATGGCGGACGCCCCGTCAAGATCCGCCTGGCCAACGAGAAGCCGGCCTACATTCTCAGCAACGCCCAAGACGTGCAGGGCCTCTTCCGAGCCAGCAAAGAGCTGACCTTTGAGGAGTTCTCGGTGCGCGTCCTGGAAAAGGTCAAGAAGTTTCCCCGCGAGGACGGGGCCAAAATGGAAGCAGACACGTCCGGGTCTGCCACGATCCCCCTTCACCCCGTGCCCGAGTCCAGCCGCATCTGGCGCGCCATCCACGCCAACTACGACAGCCACCTCACCGGCTCGGGTCCCGTCTCGGTCCTTACCAACCGGTTCGTGCGCCTGTTTCAAGAGGAGCTGGATCAGGTAGCATCCGCAGAGGGCAAGGGGGCGAGATGGACCACCGGGTGCGTCAACAGTCTGCTGGAAGACAAGATGTTCCGAGCGAGCACCCGCACCCTCGTCGGTGACGCCATCTTCGATCTGTCACCAACCTTCACCTCGGACTTCTGGGAGTACGACCAGAACTTCATGTACTTCCTCTACGGCCTGCCTCGGTTTCTCTTCCCCTCGGCGTGGCAGGCGCGGGAGCGGGTATTCAACGCCGTCAAGGCCTATATAGCGCAGGCTTGGGACCGTCTTGACCCCCGACATGCTGCTGCTGAGCATGATAACCCCGACTTCGATGACCACTTTGGATCCCGGTTGGTGAGGACGCGCGAGGCCATGTATGCCAACTACGGACTCAGTCTGGATGGGCGGGCGGCTAGCGAGATGGGGTTGATTTGGTCGTATGTCGCTCTCCTTCATTTATCCACACCTCTATGTGTATGTGATTGCTAACGCCATCGCTACTAACCGTAGTATCAACTCGAATGCGATTCCCATGGTATCGTGGATGCTAGTCGAGATCCTATCAGACCCTCATCTCCTATCCCGGGTCCAGCAGGAGATCTGGAACTGTACGACAACTACTACTACAAAAAGCGACGGAGAAGACGTAAGTCCCGATGCACCGGCTGCTCTAGACGTATCACGCGTCCTCACCCTACCTCTCCTCAACTCTGTCTACGCCGAGTGCCTGCGTATGCGCGCCTCCGTCCAGGCCATCCGCGAGCTGCGCACCGAGATCCGGCTGGGCGGCTACACCCTCAAACCCGGCAACCTCGTCATGGCCCCCTCGTGCCTCGCTCACTACGACGAGGCGACTTGGGGCGTAGAGGGCCATCCCGCCTCTGTCTTCTACGCCGACCGGTTCCTGCGACCAGTCAAGGGAGGAGCTCAGGGATCGTACCAATTCTACAACCCGGCGACGGCAGGGCAATACTTCCCCTACGGCGGCGGCGCAGCTATCTGCCCGGGGCGTTTCTACGCCAAGGCCGAAATGTTGGTCGCAGTGGCCTTGTTCCTGTTCACGCTCGAGGTGCAGCCGGTGGGGTTCGTGGATGCCAAGGGGAACCACTCGACACGGGGGCCTTCCATGGGGACGGAGACGAGGGGGACGATGAGGCTGGACAGGGATCTCAAGGTTCTGTTTCGGCGGCGGGAACGGGTGACGACGTAAGAGTTTTCTGTACTTTCCGTTGCGGCTTACTACATCCAAGCGGCTATTTAGATTGTAATCATTTCGGAAATCCGATTTGGCTCGGGATCATCCTCGTTTTATTCGCATGTTTCAGTTCTCTGTCCTGGGATGTCAGTTCGGCGGCCACGCAAATGAGGGTTTCGCCTTTTCCCGTGTCTGCCAAAGTTCCGGGACGGCTATGCCCGCTATTGTTGTGCCAAGACACGATTTCTTTTCACGGGATGATCCTAGCGGAGATTTCTGGTCACACTTGTTTGCTTCATTTGGCCAAGTGTCGATACCAAACAAATAGATAGCAAACTCTACCCTGCGAAAAGGCTTTTTGCTAGCCGTGGATAATACGGTCAATTCAAGGGCATCCCTTCCACACGAACTAGTATGTGGTACTCTTCATTGACTGAATCGCGGAAAGTCAATTTAGATGTCAACGCCAAGAGGCGGAAGATTCCGCCGCGATTGCAGCAGCCCAACCAGAGCGGGCCAAACTCGTTTCTCTAGCTTGCCAAGAAAGTCAAAAGTCGAACTACACGCATGCTTGGCAAGATGTGCTTCCACAGGCCGGTTCAGGGGCTGCAAGGGAGCTCGCGGTGAAGCTCAGGAATCAAAACCACGTGCTGACTGCTAATGCTCACAATGATTGCCCTCCGCGGGGATTGCATCCTCAACCCGCTCATTCTTGTCAGTCTCCTTTGATTGACACCATCTAGACTGTGGGAGCAAGTAAGGTGCTGACTTTAGCACACGGATTGAGTCCTTTCCTCGCATATCTCAACATGGATTGGACGATGAGACTGGCCACTGCGGCTACGGTGATAGCAACATGGCTACTCTCGTATCTGATATACAGCAGCTCCAAGCGGAAGTTTCCCTTTCCCACCGTAGGACTGCGAAACGAGCTCTTCGCGCACATCCGGACCACACTCAGGAACCTGCGCGAGGCCGAGGGTCTCAAGAATGTCATTCACCAAGGATACTCCAGGGTACGTACGCACAAGAGGACATTAATTGGGCTCTCCCGCATTGCCAACCAGAATAAGCCTGAAGATTTAGACCGAGTATGCACTAACATTGTGACCAGTTCACCAAACATGGCCAGCTGTTCGTGTTGCCGTGCTACCTCAACGGCGACACCGTCATCGTGCCCAAGGAGCATGCCAACGCCATCGCCAACGCTCCCGACTCGGAGCTCGATCCGTACCCCGTGGCGGATGAGTACATGCAAGAGGACTACACGTTAACCATCAGGCCCAATGAGGCCATCATCATTGAGACTATTCGCAAGCACCTCACGGGCAAAAGCTTGGAGGCCATGTTCCCCACGATCCAGGAAGAGGTATTTGAAACCCCGTCATCTAATCCGCCACTGAGGATTGTATCAATTCTGCTGGTTCTGACATACACAGATTGAAGCCAGCTTTGACGACACTTGGGGCATGAACTGCGATGACTGGACCGAGATCCGGCCATGGTCGGCCACTGTCCAGATCGCCAGCCGCACCCTCAACCGGGTTCTGTCGGGTCCCACTACGTGTAAGTTCACTCCAGCCACATCTTCCAACGGAGCCAAGTTGGATAACGCGAGGCGGGAGACGTAGAAACTGACGAAACCGCACAGGCCGTAACCCCTTGTACATATCCAGCCTCATAAGCTACATGCGGGATGTGCTCATCAATGCCCTGATCATCAGAGCGTTCCCTCGCATCTTGAGACCGTATATTTCCCCATCTAGGACCCAGACAGATAGACACATCTGACAAGCGAAATAGTATCGCCGCCTTCTTCATCACCCGCCGCATGCGCCGCAACCTCCAAAACTTCACCAACCTCATGCTCCCGCACGTCGAAGAGCGCGTGCAGCAGATGAAGCGGAAACAAGAGGACCCTACGCTGGACTGGGAGCCGCCCAACGACTTCATCACCTGGCACGTCGAGGCCTCGTACCGGGCCAAGAGCGCCTACGAGCGGGACCCCTACGTCATCTGCGAGCGCCTCAACGTCATGAACCTCTTCGCGGGCCACACGAGCCCCTTGGCCTTGTCCAATTTCCTGATCGACTTCTTTAGCCTGGATCCATCCGGGGGTGAGTTGGCCGCTCTGACGGAAGAGGTCGAGCGTGTTTATGCTGAGGACTGTGGCGAGGATGGGCAGTGGACCCAGGCCGCCCTGAATAAGCTGGTGCGCGTCGACTCGGCCCTCAAGGAGTCGTTTCGGCTTCACCCCCTGGGCTTGAAATCGGTCGAGCGCAAAGTCATGGGCGAGGCCGGGTTCCGGATGCCGGGCGACCTGGGCACCGTGCCGAAGGGGTCCGTCGTCGGCCTGCCCATCTGGGAAGTCCACCAGGACCCGGACAACTACGGCACCGACGCGGCGCGCTACGACCCGTTCCGCTTCTCGCGGGCGATCGAGGCGGCGGAGGCGTCGTCGGGCGAGGTTTCGCTGCACGCGCGCAGGACGCACGCGGCCACGACGCCGAGCTCCGAGTTCCTGCACTTTGGGCTCGGGCGCCACGCTTGCCCCGGACGGTTTATCGCGGTGCAGTTGCTCAAGATGGATATTGCGTACCTGCTGATGAACTACGAGGTCCAGCCGATCGAGAAGAAGCCGCCGATTTTGTTTCAGAACTTGGCGTTGCTGCCGCAGATGAACTTTGTGCTCAAGGTGCGCCGGAAGCGGAGGACGGAGGTTTGAAAGAATACAAGTTGCTTTTTACTGGTTTGAACACGGGATGCTGCGTGAGAGTGTGGTAGTACAGCTACTTGGAAAGATAAAGTCTTGCCCAATGTCTGAGGATTGGAGATTTCTATCTATGACGATCACGTAGTAGAACAACATTACATTTAAATATCGATGTTGCTTGTTCTTCGGTTGTAACTATCTCCCACTATGATCCAATTGAATAGTCTAATATCCCTCTCCCCGTGTATTAAACACAGATAACTTTGTAAAGACAGAAAAAGAGTGTGCGGTCCCATGTAAGACAGCTGCTGTAGTATGACAGACCAGACATCGTTTTCCAACAACTGTTTAAGTACCAAATATGGCAGTTAAGCTATCCAACAAACCAAGTCAGCGCTCCGCCCCATGAGTTCGAAGCACACAAAGAGAACAATTGCTAGGAAGGACTTACCTTGTCCAATATCCCCAAAGACGTGCCAGTCTGGGTTGCCCGCCCATCAATCAGCCCGCCAATCCCACCGCATTAGCCACGAACCCAAAGTTGTTCAAACAAGCGAAATTGGCCGAACTATAACCGTGCGAGGGCTGGGCCGCCGCGCAATTGTTCCGGTTGTAGAAGGTCAGGGTCCCCGCGGGGGAGTCGCGGTTGTCGGTGATGATGGCCGACTGCCAGCCCGTGGCCACGTTGGTGTCGCAGGTGCCCGAGTCCACGCGGGTCCAGCCGGACCCGGGGACGGGGACCCGGCAGTCGTTGTCTTGGAAGAGGTTCATGGTGACGTAGGCCTGGGCCGCCCCGGGGAACAGGAGCAGAGCTTGGGCGAGGGCTGTGCCGAGGACGAGAGGGGAATGCATGGTGTATTGGAATTGGTTGTTGATGATGTTAATAAAGATCCTTGGGGCTTTCGAGGGAAGGTGACTTTGGGTGAGAAATCAAGATGAATGATGAGAGAACGGATGAGTTGCACTGATGAAATGGCTCGAAGAGCTTTGGTATTTATATGCGGACAAACGATAGGATGCACTCGATATACGCGCAGTACTTTTGTCGAAGACGCCCCCAGAGCTGCGCCGTACTTTTGTCAACCTCCATACGAGCGGGATCCTCTGCGGCGCAACCGCTGCTACTCAGCGGGGCACGACTCATGAAACTGCATTTATTATTACCCTATTGCTGTCAACGGGCTCCGCGATGGCTCAATGCGTTGACTGTGCCGCATCCTCGTCTGCGGAAACGCCAACTGGCGGATCCAAACTATTTCCCACCGTGGAAGCGGCACAGCAGCAGCGCCACCAAGCCATCAGTGGACCACGGAAAACACCATCCTGCCTCACAAATGTGGCAAGACAGTCTTCGAAATCCCCCCAATGACCTCCTTCGCCGCCCGCTCACCGCTCCGCACCGCGCCCTCCATGTACCCCTTCCAATCCCCCGCCGTCTCCGTCCCCGCAAAGTGCAAATTCCCCGTCGGTTCGCGGAGGGCCCCGGATCCCAACGTATCCAGCACGCCCGGCGCCAAGCTCGCGCAGGGACAGCCGTAGCCCGCCCACCGGTCGTCGGTCCAGTCGTATTTCAACACCTCGACGAAGTTCCTATCAACAGCTTCGCGGTCCGAGTACAGGATTCCCAGTTGGTTTAGGAGCTGTTCGTTGCGCTCCGGCTCGGGCAAGCTAGCCCACGCCTGTCCGGGGGGCCGCTCATGAAGCAGGTCAGGGCGTGCTTTTCGTCGGCCGGGCTGCTGGTGTCGCGCACGACGCTGGCGGGCCCCACGAAGGACTGGGCCAGACCACAGAAACCCTTGGCGATCCAGAACGGTTCTTTGAAGATGACAATGGCTTTGGTGTAGAAGCCGTACCCGGCCGACAGGGACCAGGCTTCTTTTACGGGGTGCAGTTTCGGCATGAAGTGGATCTGGCTCAGGGCCGGGCTGGGGACGGTGGTGATGACTTTCCGGACGCGGTAGCTGGCGCCATCAGTGTCGACCACGTCGACGAAGCTGGGTCCGTCTTGCATGACGCGCTCGACCGGTTTGTTGAGCCTTACAACCCCCGTAGGAAGGTCTGCGGCCAGCCCCTGGGCAAAGGCCTGCGTGCCCTGCCGAATGCGCAGGTGCTGCCCTCCTCCCTTGCGGTCCGAGCGCATTTGCAGCAGCCCCCGCCGGACCGGCAGTAGTTGAGGAAGAAGAGCGCCGACATGTCGGCCGGCTCCACGCCCAGCATGGCGCGGGTCCACACCGTCGCCGTGGCCAGCGCTGTAGGGCTGGCGTCGCGGGACTTTAGGTACGCCTCGAACGTCATGGTGTCGAGGGCGGTGTCCTGGGGGGCGAAGGTGTCCAGGGCTTGGCAGTCAGCCTCGCACATGTCGCGGATGCGGGCGACGTCTTCTGAGGTGACTTGGTCGAACTAACGTCGTCTGGTTAGCTCTGCTCAAGCTCTGTCCAAGAACTGGGACTCTGAGGCATTAGGGGTAAATCTTACCTGTGGAAGCTCCCCGTACGGGAACGTCGACGCTTTCCCATCAAAGCCCTGAAAAACGCAGTTCCCGTCGGTGTTCTGCTCAATGAGCTCGAGGTTGTACCGCCGCGCCAGGGCAATCATCTTGGTCTGGTTGACGTCGTTGATCCACGCCGCGCCCATTTCGGCAATGCCGCCTTCTCGCCCGCCGTCTGCTGCTGATTTCAGGGGTTGGCTGAAGGTCTTGCCGCCCACCCGGTCGCGGGCCTCGAGGACGACGCACGTCAGGCCGGTGCGGAGCACTTCGTGGGCGGCGGTCAGTCCGGCGAGGCCGGAGCCAATGATGGCCACGTCAAAGGTTTCTGAAGTAACGCTTTGAACAGTGGGAGCTGATAGAGATGCAGTGGGCACTTCGGGACACGCAATCACGGCGTCCACCTCGAAGAGCCAGCCGGGCGCAGCCAGTTGCGTGACGGGCACCAGCGTGATGGCAGGTCGATGACCCTTGAGGAATCGCTGGATGGGCCGCGTATGCTTCCTCTGAGCCGGGTCGTAATTGACGATGTACAGAGTCAGCTTGGCAATGTCTTGAACGGTAGCGCCGGCCGCGATGATGATTTTGCGCAGGTGCAACAAGGCCAGGTGGATTTGCGACTCGTAGTCGGCTGGGACGGTGCCATCCTTGGCCGTGCCGACTTGGCCAGAGACGTGGATCAGGCGGGAGATGTTTCCCTGGATGATGGTGGCGGGGGCATGGTAGATCTTGGAGGTGTTGGCCAGGTCGAGGCTTTGGACTCGAGATGCCATGGTCATGGATCTCTAACTTTTGGGGAAGTAAGGTCTCCAAAATGATGGTTGATGGGAATAGACTACCAAGGTCGCCAATGCAGTTTGTTATTCAATGATTTGAAGTGATACCAAATCAAAAGCATGAGAAAATCTCTAATTGATGCAAATAGATGAGGTTGTCCGGCACGAGCGCCGCTGCCGCAAGCCAAGGGGTCGCAGTGGGGATCAATGGCGCCGGAGGTGGACCGCACCTGGGAATTGCCAAATCGGGGAAATCGTGTTCGCCCGACGGAGCCCAAGCATCCAGCGCGATAACACCCTTCAATCGTCTACTGTGTTTGCGAGCCCGGACCATCCTATCAACCAGAAATGGGGTATGCTTTCCATGGATTACCACCTCATAGCTCTGTGATATGGAAGGCAGAGCAAGCTGATAATGCATTTGTCGCTTTCCGTTTCCGGGGCCTTGGTGTTCAGACACTGGGAGAGTTGTTTCGTAGAATCTCTCAATCAAAACAACCATGTTCCCCCACCCCCACAAACATCTTTGGGTGCACGTCAACTCGGCAATTCTCCGTGAGTTTGCTAGCGCCGCCAACCACCATAGTCTATTATGACCTCGGGAAAGTGAGCGAGTCATTGGAAAAGACGAGGGAAAAAGAAGCCCGCTGGCCAGAAGCTCGTGCGACTGTGCCTGGAATCCCAAAGCTGTTCAACAAGAGGGGTATTTCAGCTGACATACTCGGGCATGCGGCAGCGACAGCAAGCGCTGAATGGTGTGTGGGACTAGCTTCCCCATTGCGCCTGCCGCAACTACGGGGATCTGCAGTAGGACGATGGCGGGGTCGGCCAGCGATAGACCCGACCCCACGATAAGTGATAACGAGTCGGATGCACGGTAGCGTATCACGAAGTAACATTGATATGAAACAATCAATCAATCAAGGACAGCTATCAGGAAAAGTTAAAAAGCCGCATGTTAATTAAAGATAAAGAGGGTTACGCAAGCTCGGGAGTCGGAGGGGTCTTATCGGTTCGTTGCTTTTGGTGCCCCCGGCTTTGGCGGGCTTGGTAAAAGGACAACGTGACCAGGGTCCGAGGTCAAGTGACTGGCGCCTTCTTGTGCGCCCTTTCGTACCTGCTTACCCAGATAGAAGCAATAATTAGGGTCAGAAAAGCAGTTTTGCCTAAAGGTGCATAGTCTTTCATTTACTTTCGACCAAGTTGGACCGCTCAAGTGCTACCCACCTCAACGACATCGCCAAAGCCGAATCAACATGGGCAGCGTCGCCAACTTACAAACCTGGCAAGAGAAGGTCGACTGGGCCAGGGCCAAGCGCGATGCATCCCTAGCCAAGGTCGAGCCTAGACTCGAGGGCATTCCGGATGCCGACGACTTACCCCTGAGCTCGCAGGATCTGCCCAAGACCGTCCTGACGGCGCGGGAGATCGAGATCACGGAACATTACGGCATTACGCAGCTGTTGGGTCTTCTCCGCGAGAGAAAGATCAAGGTGGAGGAGGTTACTCGCGCTTTCTTGCGGAGAGCGGCCTTGGGGCAAGTTGCTGTACGAATGGACACTCCTCTACCTTCCCAAACTGAATAGCAGCTGATCTTATTCTCAGACAAACTGCCTCACCGAGCTCCTCTGGGACCAAGCCATCGCCCGAGCCAAACATCTCGACTCCCTCCCGGAGCCGCGAGGCGCCTTGTTCGGGCTGCCCATCTCGACCAAAGAGCACCACGGCATGGTGGGCACAAACGTCACCACATCGGCATCGTTCGTCGCCTGGGTCGGAAAACCGCACGAGGGACCCAACCTGCTGTACGACACCTTCTGGAACGAGGGGTGCGTCTTCTTCGCCCGGACGACGCAGCCGCAGACCATCATGCACCTGGAGACGGAGAGCAACGTCTACGGGCGGACGGTGAACCCGTATAACCGCGAGCTCAGTTCGGGCGGGAGCAGTGGAGGGGAGTCGGCCCTGTTGGGGATGCGGGGGAGCATCTTGGTGAGCAATCTGACAACTTGTTGGTATTCGGGCATGATACTAACTTAAACAGGGCGTTGGTGGCGATATTGGTGGTAGTATCCGCTGCCCGGCTGCACATGTCGGTATCTACGGTTTCAAGTCAGTGAAACTTCCATGACCACACACCCTTCTTCCTTCTCCTGCATTTTACTGTGAGCTGACATGAGCAACCGGTTCACACAGACCGAGCATCAAGCGCATCGGCACCGCCGGCTTCCGGAACGTCGGAGCCGGCAAAGAGACCATCCAGGGCTGCCCGGGCCCCATGACAGTAGACCGCGACGGCCTGGAGCTCTTCATGAAGGTGGCGCTGGCAGCCAAGCCCTGGCGCATCGAACCGTCGCTTACCGTCAAGGAGTGGACCCCCTACCAGTTTACGAAGCCTCTGAAGATCGCCGTGCAGTGGTGGGACGGCGTGGTAACGCCGCATCCGCCCATGATCAGAGCACTACGGGAAGTGGTCGACGCCTGTCGAAAGGCGGGGATGGAAGTCGTGGATTGGGATTGCACAGAGTTGGATCACCAGAAGGGGTGGGATATCTTGTCGGCGCTGTACTGGCCGGATGGCGGGAAGGAGGTTTTGGGGTTGCTGAAGGAGAGTGGGGAGCCCATTTTGCCGCTCACGGAGTTCATCATACGCGAACAGCCCACGGTCAAAGAGCTGACGCAACATGAGCTTTGGAAGGCAAGTGGACACCCCGATACCCTGATAGACAGACTGAGTAGAGGTTTTGCTAACATGTTTCTTTCAGCTCTGCGTCGAGCGAGACGCCTACCGCACCCGCTACGCCCAAGCCTGGTCCCAGACGGCCAGCAACGGCGACGGCAGCGGCGAAGTCGACGTCATCCTCTGCCCCCCGTCCTTCGGCGCCGCGACTCCGCACGGGCAGTCTCGATACTGGGGCTACACGGCGCACTGGAACCTGCTGGATTATCCCGCGGCCGTGTTCCCCGTTACCAAGGTCGACCCGGCCCTTGACGCCAAGGACTTGGACTACGTGCCCCAGAACGAGCAGGACACGTTCGTCTATGACATGTACACCGGGCCGGAGCGGTTCAGGGATGCACCGGTGAGTCTGCAGGTTGTGGGGAGGAGGCAGGAGGAGGAGAAGGTGTTGGCGGCGTTGGGGGAGATTGAGCGGGCGATGGGGCGGGCATGAGGTGCATGTCGAATAGATAAAATCATAAATGTTCAATCACCATGCATATTTCTAGTACGGATTCCTCTTTTACCAGGAGATCACATTGAGCGGCAACCAATTAATGACCCAGACCCAGGCACTTGGGTGGGCGGGGCCCATCGTTGGGGTTAAGCCGAAAGTTCGTTGCTGGTGCTTTGCAACGCCTGGGCAGGATATCAAGAGGGTCAAAGTCGACCTTGCTGTGTTCAGCCTACCCCAATTGCCCCAATACTAGAAGCAATCAAGAACTGGCTGTCTTCCCATCAAAATAGTAATCCGACATTGCAGAACTTGGATACCATCTGTTGCCAATGCTGCCGACTGGCTGGTGCAACTCGAAGACAAGCGGGGCTGCCGCTTACGGTCGGGCCCCTTATCTTGCTATTGTCGGGGTTCCCCGCCCCAAGGTCCCATTTCCGTCCGATCTGGAGAAGGTCTCCATCCCATATCCACCACGTCTTGTGGGGAATTGGTCCCGAGATAACTTATCAACCCTTCTATCAAAGCAACAGCAATCTAGAGGCAAGCGTCTCAGGGGAATCATTTATCAAGCCAAGGCACGCGTCAATAACGGATCCCGGTACCCGACCTCAGATACGGGTGCTGAAGAGATACCGCAAGGCATCTTGGCTACGCATTGCGTGCTCGGATAGCTTATCCCCTACCCGACCATCCGAGATTACTGATTGACCAACGACCAGCCTGGTCGAAGGCAAGGGACTCGGCTGGCTTGCCTTTCCAGCAAACATAACACACTTTAGCCCCCAAAAGAACCTGAGGGGATTTCGTGGGCTCTTAAGAAGAAATATCCGTCATCGTTTTTGCTTTTTGAACTTTCCCAACAGTTGGTTGATCTTTGTTTTTTGGTTCTTTTTGTGTCGTGATGTCGGACAAAACTTCAGGCAATCGCGAGATGGACACCAGCGAAGAGCGCCTCCCGCCCGGGACGGTTCGTCTCATCGACACGGACGGCCACATCATTTCCAAGCACGCCGAGGGCGAGGGGCAGACCGACATTATTCTGGTCCCCCGCCCGAGCGAGGACCCCGAAGATCCGTTGAACTGGACCTTCCGGCGCAAGATCCTGTCGACCAGCTGCGTGGTCGTCTACACCATCATGGTGGCGATTCCGGCCAGCGCCGTCTACTCCATCGTTACCCCGATCCGCGAGGATACGTCATTGACGTTGACTGACATTAACAATGGCACCGGCATCATGGTAGGTCAATCGTCCGTAGCCCCAGTGTTCTTTTCCAGCTAACACCCACCAGTTCCTCTTCTACGGCTGGGGCTGTATCTTCTGGCAAGCCATCGCGCTGCAATACGGCAAGCGGCCCGTCTACCTCTTCTCCTGCCTGGCCAACATCATCATCCTGGCCACGGCGCCCCTCTGCACCACGTCGGGCACCTACACGGCCAACCGCATCATTCTCGGCTTCTTCGGGTCGCCAGTCGAGTCCCTATGCGAGATCTCCGTCGTCGACGTCTGGTTCGCCCACGAGCGGCCCAAGTACCTGGCCTGGTACGGCTGGTCCCTGGCCCTGACGGGGGAAGCTGGCCCCCATGCTCGCGGGGTTTATTAACTACGGCATGAACTGGCAGTGGACCCTCTGGTGGTGGGCCATCTTTATCGGCGTTGCGTTTGTGTACTTGTTTTTCCTGATGGAGGAGACTAACTACGACCGCAAGCTTCAGGACCACGCCCCAGCAACGCCGACTCCGCAAGAGAATACCACCCGTACTGTGTCGTCGGAAACATCAGGAGTGGTGCGACCTCACGATGCGGACTCCAAGACGCCCGCCTCGGTCGGTCCCTCGGAGGATCGTGAGACGGGCGAGGTCATCTGGCCACGGAAGTCTTACTGGGACAAGCTCGGGATTAAGGATAAGAAGCGGCCGAACCGCCTGCTCAACATTGCGTGGGCGCCCATCAAGGGCTTCACTTATCCCGCTGTGGTATATGCTGGGTAAGTTTGGTCAAGTTTGGTATTGTCTGACCCCTGAGAACTAACATGTATGGATTTCTATAGTCTGATGTACGGCGCAAACAGCCTTGTTTGGCAGGGAGTGCAGAATGCGACAATTGGTACAGTCTACACGACCCAGTACGGATTTAATACGGCCACCGTCGCCGCTGCCTATTCGGGCGGTGTTTTGGGTTCCATCATGGGGTAAGCCCAAATCCACCAGGTTCCTTTCTCCGAAGTCCAACCCATTGCTGACCCCTTTCTCTTTTTCTTGCCTCACAGCGGCTACTACTGCGGCAAAGTCGGCCGCCTCCTCACCGTCCGCCTCGCCCGCCGCAACGCCGGCATCTCCGAGCCCGAACACGTCCTCTACCTCTTCTCCGCCTCCATTATCCTCGTCCCCTTCGCCCTGATCCTCTACGGCCTAGCGGTGACGTACCACCTGCACTGGTTCGCCCTCGTCATCACGCAAACCGCTATCGCCGCCAACGGGACGCTCTGCGTCTCCGCCGCGCTCGGGTACGCCATGGCCAGCTACCCGGAGCTGGCGGGGCAGATGGTGACGACGTGCGTGCTGATCCGGAACACGCTGTCGTTTGCGATCAATTACGGCATCACGCCTTGGCTCCAGGCGAGCGGATATTTGAGGGTGTATTGTATTGTGGGGGGATCGGGTTGGTGTGGAATGCGAGTCTTTTGTGATGACGCGGTATGGGAGGAGGTTGCGGGTGGCGACGGCTGCAAGGTATTATCGGGATGTGGATTATGCGCGGGCGAAGGGGTTGAGTCATTAGGCTAACAGTGACGAACGCATTGCATTCTATGGCTAATAGAAACACAAAGATAAGGGTCTTATATGATCCTGGCGAGATGTGATACCAAGGCGCTAGCAAATCAAATTCAGAATTAAAACTCCATACAACTCTCTTCGACGCCCTTAGAATCATTCTAGATCAGTATTATGTCCTCCAGCTTGCCTGCTTGGAACATCTCCGTCCATTTACCTTTCGCCAACTTTATAGCTCCAAGGTTCCTAAACTCTGGAAAGGCAATTCCAGCACCCACCCTTCGGTAGCCTTGGAGATCAGAGTGTTGACATACTTCATGTTTGGCCTGCTCAACCATGAGGAAGAATACCCAATACTGCCTTATTCCCTCTTCAACTGTGTATATCAAAGGAATGAATCGAAGGGGTGGTCCGCCGAAAACATTTGCAGCCTTGTGGCGAGAATCTATATCCCAGAAAGCGTCTATGTCGAAATTGGCTCCATTCTCGCGGAAAAAAAACGTCTTAATGATGGGATCATTGCGCATGGTGTATGGCCATAGTAGTATCACCCGAAGACGTGCCCAACCCCCTCGTACCTCCCCAAAAGGGCTGTCAGTTGAGATGAGACTTGCGTGTGCATCGTCTACAATGGCCAACTCTAGATTTGAAACGCCACCTAGCTCGTGACTGAAACTGTATTGTATTAAGCCATCGGTAGCAGCCCATGACCAAGACGGGGCGCGGTAGGATTTCGGACTGGTACCTTGGGTTGAATCATCATCGCGGCGCTCCCAACACAAGCCTGCTAGCATGTCCTCGCGCCACAAGCCTGCCACATATGCAGAATCTTTACCCTTGGAAAGATGGGCGGCAAAGTACGCGGCGAGTCCTGCCAATGCTGGCAGCTTGTCGCTATCCCTAGTCAGTTTACGAGCTGAATATTTTCCAACAAGTGTATACCAGTTGTCGTGGTCAATGCCTGAGGCTGGCGTGTAGGATCGGAGCGAACTATGATCGCGGCTGTCCTGGGTAAAGACCTTGTCGTTATATTCGAACAGGACTTGTGATCGAGAGAAATGGAGGGTACGCCTGGAGATATATCGTTCCTGTAGCGCCCAGCCCCGGGTGGTCAAAGGCTCTTCATCAAGTTCAACGCGCCTCTGTGGATTTTCGGCAATTTCAATGGGGACAATGCAGGCCATTATCTCTCCAGATGTACCCCCCTCTTGATACGGAACGGAGACATTCGCATAATGTTCCTGGTCCTCCAGAAATCCTTGCTCGCTGTTACTTGCCCTGCTGGCTGCTATAGTGAGCCATGCGTTCTCATAGACGTCTCGCATCTTGGAGGATTCGTGCAACCAGTCTTTCTGACTATCCTGGAAGATACAGAGACTATCAATCCACAGATACTGGAAACCGAGCCGATGAGTAATCCAGATGGCATCCTGGAATGACTGGGGTAAAAATGCCGTCTCAACTCCCTCTTTGAGTTCGCTGAAGCTGCTTTTAGTGAGAGTCTTCGGCTGACTTGAACCCCAACAATGACTGAGTGCGGTGTATTTTGCCCTCTTGTCACTCGCGGTGATGAGGGCTATGCTGGTGCCTTCGAACTCGATTCTTAGCAGTCGACTAGGCAACTGATTGGAAGCTGAGGCACAACTTTCCTTCTCGGTTGCCCCTTCAAGCCAGTGGTTGATCTTGCGGATTGCTTTAGGGTCCCTGGGTGAGATAGGGTACATTCGGCCGTTTATCATATTCCGAAACGGACTATCTGATGTTCTTTTTAGCTGAGAGCTCACCATGACGAGAGACAGCAATAAGAGTTGTAGGTAGATGAAAAGGACCGCAATGCCGTGTGCTCGTTGTACTTACCCTCATCCACACGGAAAATCATTTGAGAAAGTAGGAACGCTTCATTCCACCTATCTTTGCTGATGCCAAGAATAAGGACCCCATTGCATCTAGACCGACATGTCCAGATTTGGAACCCCGTTAAGTTGTGATATTGAAGGGCTTCTTCTTTTTTCATTCTTCTCCTATTTTCCAGTACCTTCTCCACGGGTCTCAAAATAAGCTGACAAAGGTCACAAAGCTGGGCGCTTGCCACCAAATCTTCAAATGTCTCATGATACAAGACGAAGTCTGTGGAGGTCCGAATATCCCTTTTGAATTTGAAGTAAAATAGGCCAAGACCTTTTGGGTTGTCTTTATAGCAGAGACTAGTTACCTTAGGGGCTGACTGTGTGAGTTGGACAAAGTCAATGCTTCTGCAGGTTTCGCAAAGGGGCATGTTGGAATCGGTGGCTTGTGTGAGGAGTTATGCAATGCTAACGAGGTGCTGCGGGAAGGTGTAGAATGAAGACTTTTGCGAATTTAATTGTTGTTGTACGGACCCCGCTTGAGTGGTGGCACTGATCATGTGATCAGTCCTACCAAGACCGTGTTTGCTTCCTGTTTGCCTGACGTGTGTGGCTGGTATAGGTTAGTGGGAGGGCTTGTGCCGATGTGGCCGATCTGGCTGTTGAAATCGATACCCGATTGGCCGGGTGGAAAGTGTGGCATTGCTCGCGTTGTACGAGACCTTATCGTGCCTTCCCCCTCTTCTGGGTGTCACACCGCCGCAGCACTTCAGCACCTTTGTACTCAAGTCTTCCCCTGGAGCCTTTTGAGAGTCCTGTGCTCTGGGTCTCCGCATGTTTTTAGAAACGCATATGTGCATTGCTCCCGTTCGGGTTGTGCGTTTTTTCCAGAGCTTTTGCTAGTGTACATGAAATTGACGTTGTAGAAATGTCTGGGTCTTCCCAACGCACGTATCAATTGTAGTTCAACTGTATACTGGAATAAACGCTGGTTGACACTGGAATCAACAGTTATTCCAGCGTCGGGAATCGGAAGCGTTGAAAGAAATCCAAACGTTGATTATGCTTCCACCGTGTGTTGGACGTCCCTTAAACGTCGTCTCGGTTAGCAGTATCTACAGATATCGGTATTACTGCATTTCAACGCTTGATTTTATCCAGTCTAGTCTGATACGGTCATGCTATTGCTTCACATCCACAGCTCGTCGGCTGCAGTGAGGATGAGTGTGGATGGCGAAGACAAGGGTACTGCATTAGCGGGACACGCTACGGGAAGCCCCTTGGTTTAAGAGCCCAATTGGAGAGGCCAATCAAGCTTCATGTGAGGAACATTGCGACTGGTGAAACTAAAGTCACATAATCTCCCCAAGCAGGCTGAGGACTGTTTCCCCCGATTGCATGATCCAAGAGTTCTCTACTGCATGTGCGCCTCTTATTGCCGCTGAGGCGTCTTGCGGTGAGAAAGATGAGACCTATCATTAGACAGATATCATATATGCACGTAGGGATTGGAAGAAGGGGATGAATCTCGTCCTCGATACGGGAAATCTTGATGAGCTATCCCCTTGATTGCTAAAGCGCTGCTTTGGGTACCGGCAAATGATCAACGGGGCCGTGCAAAACGGTATAAGGCCTATTAAGCCAATCAGAGAGTGTGGCAACACCGAAGACGGTAGGAAGCGTCACAGCTTCCACACTAGATCAGCCTTGCTCCGTACTGTACGTTTATGTTGGTGAAAGATCATCCCTAAAGACTCTGATGAGTTGAATACGGTGTGTTAGAACATGTTAATAGTCACCATCTATCGCTTCTTGGGAGATATATCGTGCCTTTCCTCGGTTTAGAAAGTTGCAATCAAGTTCTCCCTACTCTTGATCCTCATTATCCTCCGTCACCAACGCAAACACCTTCTCCGACGGATGCAAGTTGATAGCCCATTCTACATTATCGCTCCCAAACCCCTCGCGATTCGTAATCTCCACCTCGACATCGTGATCCGGCTCCATGACCACCGCAGCCACATTACTATTCCACGTCGACGGCTCTTCCCAAGTCCCTCCCACGGGCTTCATATCGAACCGCACCACGAACAGCGCGGCTACGACCAAGACCTCGTTAGTGGCAAAGTGCCGCCCGGGACAGAGCGTCTTGCCGCCGCCGAACGCGCGGAAGCAGGCGTCGCTGGGTCGGTTGGCCTTGTTGGAGGCCAGAAACCGCCGGGGGTCGAAGGAGGCGGCGTCGGGGCCCCAGAGGGATGAGTTTTGGTGGATGATGCGGCTGGGCATCTGGAGCATGGTGCCCTTTTTGAGGAGGTAGCCTTCGAGGTAGGTGTCTTCCATGACTTCGCGGACGGAGGTGCCGATCGAGGTGTAGCGGAGGCCCTCCTGGTAAGCAGACAGAAGGAGCGGGCACTTCTCTTTCAGCGTCGTGATGTCCAGTGTCTTGAGGGTACCAGTCCTGCCATCCTCCTCCGTCGAGGTGGAAGTCTCGGTGCAAGCGTCAATCTCCTTCCGGATGTCGTCCACGAGACCGGGATACGAGTGCAGCAGCAACAAGGTCCAAAAGGCCGCGGGCGTCGTGTTGATGAGGACGGCATTGGAGCCGCCGACCTCCCAGCGCGCAATGTCCTCGAGCGGGACCCCGTGGTCGATCTCAGACTGGTACCGCATCCGCGCGTAGGCCGAGGCCTGCTCGACGCCTCCCGCGCGGTAGTAGGCTTCGAACGCCTTGGCGACCCGGTCCCGGGCCGCGAGGGGCTTGCGGGCGGTGAGCCAGGGGAGGACGCCGACGAGGATGGACATTAGGCCGCTTTCGAATTCCCTGGGTCACGTACATAGTCAGTTAGGTGTTGATGAAAAGTCTTAGAAAGATTGGGCAGGATCTTGACTTACCAGAACGCGTCTGCAACGGCCTTGTCCTCATACGGGCTCATAGGCCCGTATACCGACCTAGTCGTAGCCGTAGTAATAGACTCCCTCAACCAAGCATATAACCCAAACCTCCGAGACTCGCCTTTGCCAGCGGCCGGCTGCAGCGCATCAAGCGACTTGGCAATCTCGCTGATCATCCCCCGATTCATATCGTCGAGCAAAGGTCCCGGCTTGAGGGCCTCGTGCATAGCGGCGTACGACTCCATCGAGAGGCCGTGCGGGCCCTCGTCGCCGTTGACGTTGCGGGCCAGGATGTCCATGGACGCCTGGCTGACCCCGCAGACGGTCTCCGAGAACTTGGCCCCGATGGGCGGGAAGGCCAGGACCCGGTGCAGCTTCTGCACTTTCTGGATCGTCTCGGGCTTGGTGACGACGTACATCTTCTGGCCCGGTAGGGTCAGGGTGAAGATGGGGGCGTCGGTTTGCTTACTAAGCAAGGAGAGAAAGACGTGAGGGTGTTAGCTCGAGGATCCTGATTGGGGGCTTGACTGATGACTCCCCAGGACGCCATTGGTTTGGTTGCCTCATGATGGTCTGATACGGACATGATTGGGTAGAGCGGATGGGGCGTTGGTTTCGCAGGCTTACCTGAGATCAACATAGTAGTTGAACTTGCTCCTCATCATCCCCACCATGTGGCCGATGACCGGGAGAGACGATGGGGCCAATGGCGGCTCGCGGGGATCATGGCCACCAAACATGGTTACGAGAAAAGGGTTGTGACAGTCAGAAGAGCAGGAAACGTATAATCGATTGATGACTTCCTGTGCCGTATTCCGCAGTAAGCCAACAACAGTGCCTAGCTAGTCAGCTGAGTTAACAGTAGATGGGAGAGGCATGAGAAGAAATGTGTTTCGTTCTCGGCTTCAATGAAGTCAACGGAGCGAGCTGCAGAGTTCGCAACTCGTGTTACCGTAAATTCGGCGTACCAATGGAGAATACGGTGGTATGGGCGGAAGATTCAATGTCCGACGCAACACCTGGCCTTTGGGGGGCTTACCTCAGATCAGGGGCTCAGCCTGCAGCAACCCCGACCAGAGAAATAGGTAGGCAAGGGGTCACAACGCATATCTCGGCATCTCAGCTGAACGTCCAAGATTATGTAGGTTAGTGCATTCGGCAATGATCAACTTCCCGAACACACCCTTTCGGCCGACACCCGGTACAACGTTTTGATAACGAATAACGCCCACCACCTCTCTCGCCCCAACCCGCTCTTAGTGGCGCTCCCCCATTAGATAGAGCAAACACGGGATAGGCTGAACAGCTGATGTAATCCTGTACGTAGGCTTATCACTTGGTAACGTTTCCGCGCGGCACAATCCCTTTTGAGCCAATCTTGGGTACAGGTTGACAAAATCCAACGGGTTTGAAGTATTCAACGCCACGTCATATTAAGAGTAATATGCGGTATGTTTCTCATTTTCTGGTTGGGGGCTGCTTACGGACACATATTGGGTGACCGCGGAAGATATGGGAGGGAGGGGTAAGCGAATTATTATGCACACTCCCATCTCCGAAGTGGGAGGTGGTCGGATAAAGGCGGATTCAGCAAGGGACCAACATGCATGCGCTCGCGTCGCACAAACTTCATGTAATGTATTTTGAGAGCGTCTTGTGATACGTCATCCACGTTGATCGGAGCGTTGGTCTACATTGTGCATCCACAATCAATGATACTGTTGATATCGTAATGTAGGGCTGAGTCTATTCTAGAACCTGCATAACACGATGGAGCCCGGAACTCTTCTAATCTATACGCACACATTAAGAGCCAAATAGGAAATCGTGTAGCACCCAACCCCAGACGTCTAGCCAACGCCAAGCCACTCTTGCCCCCACACCGCACCCATCAAGGGGAAAGTACCTAGAATACGCAAATCTAGCTGTCGGAGGGAATCACATGTTCGTGCTTGGGAGGCGGGGCGTAAGTGTCCTCGACCGGTCGAAGGCGGACGTTGAAGTCTTTCTGGTAGAAGATGCCGTAGCATTGACTCGACCACGGCTTGTACGGGTTGGCAATGGTGACTTCGAAATTCCGGAGAAGCTTGATTGATTTTGGGTCAGAAATAAATGGGAGAAAGTGAAGATGCATGATGGTAAACACTCACCTCAAAGATGACCTTGCTGAGCTCCATCCAGGCAATGGTCGTGCCGAGGCACTTTGTCGACCCATGGCCGAAGATGAGCGAGTGCGTCTGGTGCATCGCGTGCAGCTGGTCCGGGTCGTCGACCAACCAGCGCTCCGGGTAGAAGAGATCGACATTGTCGCCGTAGACGTCCTTTTGCAGCTGGAGGCCCCAGGCGTTGAGCCCGACAAAGGTGCCCGCGGGCAGGTTGTACGCGCCGAGGGAGTCGCCGCCCGCGGGGACGACGCGCTCGCGCAGCTGGCTGATGGGCGGGAACTTGCGCAGGCCCTCGTGCACGCACGCCTGCAGGTAGACCAGCTGCTTGGCCTCGGCGTCGCGGATCGGGGTCGAGATGTCGCCCCGGGCCACGGCGGCGCGGATCTCGGCGTCGAGCGCCTTGTAGACTCGCGGGTTCGTGATGATGCTGATCAGGGTGGCCTGCACCGAGGTCGAGGTCGTGTCCGTACCGGCCACGCTAATGAACGCCAATGATGTCAACAACCAAGTACTTACTTACAGTAAGGGGTAGGGTAGGGTGGGGTAGGGATGGCTACTCACAGTGCGATGACGACTTCGGTGTCGATTTGTTCTTGGGGCATACCTCGGCTCAAGAGGGAGGAGACGATGTCGTTGGGGTAACTGCTCTCTTCCTTGTCGCGCTTCTCCACCGCCTGGCGGACAATCTGTATTTCTCAGCATAATTATCAATTTGACAGAGAAGGAACACATACCGACATAAGAAGCCCCACCCCACTCTTGTCCCCAACCTTGGGCAAGAGGACCCTTCTTATGGCGGGGACCTTGGCGAGCCAGAAGAAAAGCGTGTTGAGCCCCAGGAAGACGGAGAAATACTGGCAGAGCTTGTTGCCGACCTCGACGGTCTCGAGGATGTTGTGCATGTCGCGGTCGTTCCGGATGCAGCCGATCTCGTCGCCCAGGCAGATCTTGGCGATGATGTCCGTCGTCAGGTACTGGATGCGCCGGCTGATGTCGAAGGAGACCTGGGTCGGGTGAGCGAACCGCTTGCGCAGGGTGTCGATCCAGTCGGTCAACAGGGTGTCCATGACGGGTTCCATGGTGGCGACCGACATGCCGGTGAACTGTTACCAGTAAAGTCAATGACTTTCATCGTTCAACCACCTAGTCAGGGGGGCTTGGGTGGGTAATTGAGGGGCATATTTGGATAACATACACTAGGCCCCAGCTTGGCCCGGATGCGGCTGTGCTTCTTGGGGTCCTGCTCCGAGACGATGTTGGAGATGTGGGGATCGATGCGTATCGAGTCGAACCAGGGCCCGCGCACGTAGCCGGATCGGGCGGCCAGGATGTGCCGGGTGATTTCCGGGTTGTCGGTAATGACATGGTTGGGGCCGATCCGGGCTACCGGGCCTGTTGGGGTAGAAGAACGTGGACCCTGTCAGTAATACTACCCTGCAAGCAAAAATGGCATATAGATCTGCAACATATAGAACGGTGCATGGCGCGCCGCATCTAGTAAAGCAAGATGGGCGGGACATAGTTTCAGGGGAAAGAAGAAAAGACTTCTGAAAGAAAGATAAGTAGAAGGAGATAAGGGTTTTACCAACCATATTTCCGGTTCACGTCCACCCAGATCTCATGCGATCGCCCAGTCCCCAAAGCCCAGGCGATCCAGAGTCGCGACCACCGGGCTAGGCTCGGGCCCGGCACCCCTGATAGGCTCGGCCTCTGGTTCCTCGCCGCCCGATCAAAGAAGATCATCTTGACGACGACGCATACCACAAATAGCACGCACGCCACCGCGATCTGCCCGGTAAGGGCAATGGGCGCAACAAGGCTCATCTTGGGATCAGGTATTATCGGGATTGGTCGATGGTCTCTGTTCATGAAGACGGGAATCTCGGGAAGATCCAACAAAGTTCTAAATGATGACAAGTATGTTATGCTGTGATGTGCTACTACTTTCGAGACTCATTCTCTATGGGCATGAGTAGTAGGAAGTACATATATAAACCTAGGATAGTATGCCTACGAGGACGTCCTTCTTGGGTGATTATCAGACGCAGTAGCAGGTCCAGAGGCCTTTTCCGCCTCAATCTATGCCACACACCAGATAACCCCTTCGTAAGAGCATGCCAATCGAAGATACGAACAATCACATGCGCTGCTGTCTATCTTTAGCGGCCATGGCTATGGCCAACACATCCCATCAGCATCTCACGTGGGATGCTGGACGTCGCCTTCCGCTGCTGTCTGACCCAATCAAGAAAAGTGTAGTCGTCCCCGTCACTGCTTGGAACCAACAAAAGACCATAAAGGACATCGCATCATCCTCCGAGCTGCCGTTGGGAGTTCGCGCACCAACGATTGCTGGGCAGGTTTCTGACTGAGACTTCGGATGTTACGGGGCCATCCATGTTCGGTGGCGTGGGATATTATCTGTACGACATTCGTTGGTGCGAATGGGGCAGGTGAGAATATAGGGCGTGTCTGGGCGGTCTAGTGTCGGGCCCCCATCTCACACCCTTCCTCTTTTCAATCAGCGCCTTTACCTTTCGTAGGATGCTGACATACATCCAATAATTTTGGTGTGGCGTGTGGGTGTGTTACCCCTCCTCATTGAGAGACGTTTCTCCCATCTTACGGTCCTTGATTACTTAGCTTACGTTATTTCTCACATGGCTGCTCCTGCTGATGGTTCGCTGCTGTTGGCTTTGTTACTCGCAAACCACAACCACTTCGGTTGCCCGCTCCATCGACATACAACTCCCCCTCTATCCATTTCTCTCTTTCATACTGTTCTTTCAACCTTGCCCCTATACTTCGGCCGCCGTATTAGTCAGCAAGTCGAACCGAACATGGGTACCATGCCGATGGACCCTGCGACGCTCGGGCAGGCATTGGGGTACCCCATCCAAGCGCCGCCGCCCGGGGTGACGCCCAACTTTGTGAACCCTGATTCGACGTTGTACCAGGTCTATGTGACGGCCGCCGTGTGCATCCCGTTGATGCTGGTGTTTGCGTCGTTTCGCTGGGGGTGCAAGGTGTTTGTCAAGCAGAAGGTCATTCTGGTCGACGAGAGTCAGTGTTGTCTTCCGTTATTGTTGTGCTATTGCATCTATTGGAACTGTCCAATCTCTTCTTCAGTCTAGATAGCATAGAACTTCACACACTTGAGTAGCAATTTATTGGCTAACAATGATGTTCGTCTCGAAGTTGTCTTCTTCTTTGGATGGGTAAGGGCGTCGTCCCAATCCATCCAAGACGGACACGCGGCCTGGGCCAACGCGAATGTAAAGGACTAGGACATGGAGCGGCTGCACCCGGGCGTGTTTGGGATCGAGAGGAAGACGGAGCACCAGGTCTCGCGGGATGGCGCTAACTTTATATGAAAGGTCTTGCTTGTAATTACGGAACAGCTGATGGTCAAGCAATTGTGTAATGAAGATTGGCATGGAGCATCATTTTGGCATGTGAGTGGAATCAAGGAAAAGGCCACACTGAAAAGAAATATGTACAGATATAATAAAAGACGATACGACAGGATAATAGAGGTTGAAAAGGAGTTCCTGTTGGTCATGTAATGCTTCCATAAACGCAGAATTTAGAATGTCTATAAGTAGCCACATCCATATCAAGAGGGGCAATACAAGTAGATAATAGCTACACCCTGTTCGAGAAACTGCCGAATTCAGAACCAAGAACGTGTATTTTCTCATCCGTCACTTCTATAAGCTTGGAAGTATTCTTCCCTTCTATACATCAACATTATACAAGAGCTTTGCGCCTCCTCACCGACAGCGTCGCCGACGGTGGCGGGATCATAGTGTACTCAATCCACACATTCTCCGGCCGTTCCTTCCCCAGCTTGACCTCGTAATCGGTCAGGATCTTGCCCACGATGATCTTGATCAGATCGACGGCGAAGAAGCGGCCGGGGCAAGCATGCTTCCCGATTCCCCAGGCGGCGAATTGCCGATCGGTTTCGGCGGCGGCAGCAGCAGTCGCTTTCGCTTCTTCTGCTTCTTCCTGCCCCTCCGAAGCAAGAGTGGAAGAAGACGAGTTGTTGGCATCACCGCCTACGAACCGATCCCAGACAAACTCATACGGCCGCGTGTACAACGCCTCGTCGTGGTGCAGGCCCCACCCGGAGACGCACACCATGGTCCCCGGCGGCAGGTACCCGTGCCCGTCCGGCAGGGTGACCCCCGGGACGCGGGCATGATCTTGCGGATCAGAGCCTTGGGCACGAGGCCCCAGCGGCGCATGCTCTCGCGCAGCGCGCTGTCGAGCCGCGGCATCTGGTTCAGCCGGGCGCGGCTCCAGGCGAATTGGTCGTGGTCGTCGCCGCCCCATTGGGCGCGACTGGTTAGGGCTTCGTCGCGGAGGAGGCGGATTGCGGTGGAGGTGGCGGAGAGGGCTTCTGCAGTGTATGGAGGCGCTGGAGCAGCCTGGCTAGGGGAGGTGGTGGTAGAGAAGAGGTCGAGGAGTAGGTTGGAGGTGGTGAGGGTTGAGGTGTGGATGGCGGCAAAGTTCAGGGCCATGATGCGACGGCTTAGGTATTCTAGAGTGCGTTCGGGCGAGTCGTCGGACAACTTTTGTGAGTTGTCGACGAGCCAGGTGCTGAAGAGGTGCTGCCGCGATGACGGGCGCATCTCGGCCGCATTGTTGCCTGAGACGAGATCGCGGAAATATGGTAGGAGATGTTTGGCGCAGCGCGAATACACCATCCGGATCGGTGTCGTAAAGGCCAGGCCCAGGCTGCTTTTCAACCAACGAGGGAGGGTGCTGATCAGAAGACCACTGGTTGATACCCAGGTGGTGTAGCTGATGCAATTCTCAATGTAGTCATCGTCACGGCCTTTTTGGTCGAGTTGTCAGTAACCGTGCGCAAGAGGAAGAAGATCACGAGACCTTACAGAGAGGAAGCCCGACAAAGACTCGGTTCGAGGCGCGCGCTACGACCCGGCGAATGGTGTAATCCAAGTTCACCTCGCGCCACGTTTCCTTCGTGTCACCCGTGTCCTTACCACCGCCCCAGAGCTCGTCGAGGGCTAGCGCGACCTCTTCATGAAGCATGCCGGTAATGCCGTCCAGATGCGCCGTCAACGTGCGCCGGATGATCGGCTCGTGGATCGGGTGGATTCCGATGTCCGGATTCAGGAACGTCAGGGGGATGTTGAGGGCGTCCAGCTGGGCCCACTTGGCGCTGAGGTGCTGCTCGGGCTGCGCGAGGAGCCACGGCATCATGGACGGCGGGAGGACTACGGCGTCACCGAACATGCCGTTGAGCGTGTAGGGTTGGTGGTCAACCAGTTGCTAGACGGATGCGGCATTAGCTGTTACGTCTACGAGACGATGAGCTTGGTAGTATTGCAACTGACGAACCTTTTGATAGACATTGTGCAAGATGGACTTGCTGCTCGTCAGGCTTTTCCATTGGCGAACAATCGGCCATGATGAGTCGGCACATGGGAACTTGTCGGCTTTGCTGTGGCTCTTGCTGCCACTTTTTGGTTGAGGTTGCTTGTCGAACCACGACCAGATCAACACAGCACAGAATGAGCTGAACAAGAAGAGGATGACGTCACTCATGATTGGCTGCTTGATCAAGGTGCCGAGTTGATATTAACCAGGGCCCGGAAGAACTAGAAAGGACTGAGACTCGACCAGGTTGCGGGTGTTTTTGAGGATTTCTACCTTGTGCTGCTTCCCGTCTTTGGACCCCCGCGACCCTCGAGATTACGTACGATCTAGTGGTTTCCAACATGTTGGCAAGAGGTTACACGGGCGCGGGCGGTCGTAACAGTGATTGTGCCTTCATTGGTAGGTAATGTGTCGCCGTACTCGGGACCGTATCAGTGAAGAGTCAAGAAAGATGATGTGGAATCTGACCACCCATCAGCCGTTTGGGGGCTGCGTGCTTATCTGGGCTGAAACCCATACCGCCACTCCCTCTGTGCCTGTAAGACGACAGACAGCCTGTATGGCACACCAGTACGGTCACATAATCTTCGCAGTAAGCCGAGACACCGACAGTGACACGGTGGTGACATGGCCGAGATAATTGCACCAATACGATCGTGACCCTTCCAATATATGTCAGACCAAAAGGTCGCAAAGTCGCGGGATCGGCCCAGCTTGGCCTGGCCTGCATGCAGCTGATGTCAGATAACGGTCGGGTCCCTACGCCCCCAAGCTGCTAACTGACATAAGGCACCCGTATCCGAAGAGTTGTTGTACGATGCAACATGCAGATCCTTTAATCCAAACAACCTGAACCTTTGGAACAATCAGACAAGCTAGTGCCTGACAATCACATAAGCTACAGGGGCCTAGGCCTGTAGGACTGTGATTCTCTGCTGTGGCCTGGAAAGCTCAGGCCACACAGGCTTTAAGTGGGGTCCACTCCGAGCACTGCATTTTCCTCCCAACATCCATCCTGAGATCTTCTCTACCTTGCACCAACATCACATCGCATCTTCTCATCACCGAGTAAGAGCAGGCTGGTCCATACCCCATTCGGGGCATTTAGGACTTCGTTCTAGGCCTACTTCGTTCAACGGCAAGCGGACCGTCACCTGCGGCCCCGGTCATTCTACTGGTCCATACCCCATTCGGGGCAGGTCTCAGGATCGGGCAACCCGCAGAACTTATCTGCCTGTTGTTGGACGATGCCAGCCGAAAATGAACACTTAATTTTTTGATCTTACTGACTGGTAACTGAAGTTGCTCCAGCTGCAAATAGTGGGGTAAGACAGCAATTGCAACTCCCACAATGGGGTCGCGTCTGAACCAATCAAACAATCAGAATGCTTAGATCAGCCCCACACCGCTTACTCATTTCTACACCAGCCTCCAAATGTCTGCCTTTCTGCCTGAGGCCCTTTTTTTTCCCAATCAACCGTTCACAAAGCAACCTCCAATCGTTCATCACATCATCAACTCCACCATTCAATCAACATCACACCTCGGAATCGCAATCAACTTCATTCCATCAACAACACAACACAGGGTCAGTCCTAATGGAACGTCACGCGAAAGTGGACTTCCGCCGTCTCTGCTGAGCCATCGCGCGCGACGCTTGTCAAGTAGTGTCGTCTCATCCGCAACCAGGGTCGTTTAAATGCCGCCTTCTACCCAGCGAGTGCGCTCGTTGGAAGAACCGGGGTCTTGGGAGGTGATCTCGTCACCACCGTTGGCACGCGAAAGCGGCCGGCGGCGGCATCGACACGCGAAAGCGTTTGGTGGGCATTGACGCGCGAAAGCGGTTGGTGACCTGACGAGGCGCCGGGCAGCGGGAACCACCTACTTGGCGATGTCGCGTGTGGTGCGCTCCGCTAGGGAACGGGGGATGGCAACATGGCCGCTGTTTTCTCTCTTTTCCCTCTCTTTTTCTGTCGTCGTCGGCCCTCAACGATCGATCGGCGTGGTCTGGATCAGCGATTGATTACGGATCGGACGCGAAGCATTGGAACCTGTTTCCCTTGTCGCATTGCGAGTTGTACTACTAACCTGCTACCAAATGATCTAGGAAACTCTTATGGATCTGTCTACTGCCTCCGAGGCCTCTGACACGCCTTCTCCCGAGCCCGCTGTGATTCCCGATCTCGACATCAAGGTCCAGAACACGCCTGCAATTGTGAGATGGCGCAATAGCAATGGCGAGAGCAAACGGCTAGCTGCTCCTGTGGCTGCCCCGGTGGGGCTTATTATCGATCACGACGTTGCTAAAGGAACTGCTTGTCTCAAACTGCAAGCTGCCATCAAAATGAAGCGATCTCCGGCCACTTCGCGCATCTTCTTGACGATCAAGCCCAGCCAGATAAGGACAATAAGTTGCGAAGACGACGCGGACCGCTGTGAGGAAGAACAAGCCCATGGCCGCGACGCGTGCGAAGAACTACGTTGTCGAGTCCACTCCGTTCACATCGAACTGAACAGTCCGCCTTCACTTATCGCGCCCGTCGAACATCCCTTCCAGAGTTTGCGCAACAGTTCGCAAGACATTTGGTCCGATTGGAACGAATTCGCAAAGAACACTATGAGCTTTGTCATCTACTTCCCGGTGACGGCGATATCGCGAGAGCGCCTTCTACGTTTCTGCGACAATTTTCCTCGACTTGCGTCACCATCCGATGATTTGGGCAGACTTTATGGTGGTCGGGGTGGTTTGGTTGTCAACAGTGCCCAGGAAACCGCCGATGCGCCCCCCGCCTACACGGAGCAAAGCGCAAACAGCATTTCCAGGGTCGAGCCGCTACTTGCCCTCGATCCTAGTGAGCAATCTCGTCCGCGCCTCGACCCCACATCTCTGACCTCGTCTGCAGGACGAGAGGCGTCACCGCGCAAGCGACGTCGTGCGCCGAGCAGCTCTGATGTCGAGGTTACACCCGAAAAACAACAACCCACTCCAAGGCCCGAGCACCCACAAGAGACGGACATGCAGAGGATCCTACGTTCACTAGACACGCAGAACACGATGCTGGCCAAAATCCTTGATCGGGTGGAAAGCATTGAAGGGAGACTGGAGGCGCTAGAGTCGAGAGACTTGTCTGATGATGTTCAAGCCCACATGGAGCCTCTGCTGGAGCCGTTGTGGGACGAGTTGGACTCGCGGATCGTGGCGAGCGAAGACAAGACGCACGACTACGTCAAGGACCTGGTGGACGACGCGGTGAACGAGAAGGTGGGGGACATACCCGAGTTTGTGAACGAGTACTTCCACGAGGAGGAGGGTCGTGGTCTGATCCATGACGCCATCACCGAGGCGGTCACGGAGACGGTGGCGGACGTGATCAGCGAGCGGGATGAGCGGATACGGCAGGACACGATGGACTTTCTGAGGAGTAGGCCTTTTACGGCGCAGTTTTCGTTCAATGATGATGGATGAAGACTCAAACTACTACAGTAGATCATGATTGGGTCATGTGACCCGTGATAATGATAATGTCTTCCACACTATATTTAGTAATCTACCCTACCAAGTCTCGCAAAGAGTTACCCTAAAGGGTGTATTAACATTAGATATTTCCCAGCTGTAACAAGTATGAGCCGTAATATATGTTTAAAAAGGATCTTCAACCATGAGTGATTCAATTGGTGCATTAGGGGTCAGGCCCCTGAACGTTGGCTTTGCGACTGCGCTATCTGACCCGCTTGTCATCGGTGGGCAGTGAACTGTAGGTCTGATGAGAGTTTAATTGGTCTTTAGTCTTTCTACAAATGGGAGCGACGTGTGTCTTTGTTCCCGCATGTTTGCACTTCCTGGCACGGCTGAACGTTTCCCTAGCCCCTGACGAGGTTTTGATACCCCGCAGATTCGTGGGCCAGACGTCTGTCTTCGGCGCAGTCGTTTAGGTGTTGGTCGCTTGGTGTTCATTAGCTCGCGAAGAGCGATTGCATTACTATATATTTCCCGAGTTACAATAGAGAAAAAGAAATATCCTGCAGCCCAGAAGCAAATGTGATATCCTTCTCGGACAGCTTCTTTAATTCCTGTTGTATCACTTCGATGGTTTCTTTCTTCTGCTCCTCAGTTACCTCCACCCAGAGATCGCTATCCTGGATATCATGCCACACTTCCTTCAAGTCCAAATACTCAAGCAATTCCTCTGCCATGCGTTTATCTCTCACTTGGCGTGGAAATAATTCCTTGACAACTGGCACAAACCTATTCTTTGCAGCGATGATAATGGCCCTCCAACTGATATCGGTTTTTGGGTGTGCTTTCAGGATTTGGCGGACAACTCCGAGATGGCCTGCCTGGATCGCGATCGAGAGCGGTGTATTGCCTTCTTTGTCGGGCGCATCAGGATGGTACACCTTTCCGGAGTCGATAAGTTTCTGCACGTAGGAATCAAGACCCAGAGCTGCCGCCCACCAAAGGGCGGACCTGCCAGTCACGCCTGTACCGTCCGCGTTATCCAGTCGTTTCGAGTGTAGAATCTTCTCGAATATCGACTCGTTCTTTAGTTTAACCGTCCATACGAGAGGCGGTTCGCCAGCCGTTTTGTCGTTACTAAAATTTGGATCCACGTGCTCGAATTCTAACAGCACGTCCACTATGTCCCCCTTTCCTTCCCTGATGGCCCAGTGGAGTGCTGGTTTTTTGGTGAAGCCCCCGTCGCGGTCCCAATAAATGTTTTGCAGGATCGCCCGAACGGTAGCAGAGCTCCCTGATGTGATCGCCCAGTTCAATGGTGTCATGTTTTGGCAGTCCTCCTTGAATATATCTGGAAATGCACTACTCCACCTCCTGGCCATATCCGCCATAATCAACGCATGCCCTTGCCTTGCAGCAAGGTGTTGGGGTCCCCGCTTGTTATGCATATGATCACTTAAGTCACTATTGTCCGCCTCATTCGATATCAGTATCCTCACCGTGTTAATGTCACCAAGCTCTGAGGCATAACTTAACGCGGTTCGGTTATACTCGTCCTTGACCTCAATCCGCGCGCCACGGTCAGCCAAGGCCTTCACAACCATAAACCAACCATTCTGAGATGCCCGAATAAAAGCCGTAGTCTTCTGCGGCCCGGAGAGAGACTGGTCCTGCAAAAGATAAAGAGTAGAACTTAGATCAACGTCTTCGATCGCCTGAAAAAGATTCTCCGGCATTTTCATTTCGCATGCCTCCAGTTTTTCCCTGATCTGTTGCTCTTCCGTGCCCAACGAGCCTCTGCTGTGCATCTGCCATAGTGCCACTTTGCTGTAGCACCGAATAGTCTCAGCAAGACTGATGTGTCGACTGTCTGCGTCTAGGCCGTTTGGCACGGTACCACAGTCAGTCCAGACTAGTGGAATTTTCATGATCTTCTCATCTTGGGAATACTTTTTATGTAGTCCAAATATCCCATCGCATCCGCATTTGCTCTCTTGGTCGTCTTTCTGGAAAAGAGCACGATAATATTTCTCAAGTGACTCTATGATCAAAAGTCTGAGGCTATTTGTGGCATTACTTTTTGGGTCTCCTTGATCTGAAGCGACTGCCGTGAGTGCATGGTGGATCCTCCAATTGAAAAGCTCTATGCCCTTGTCCCATCTCTTCTCGCGTTGATGTTTACTCGCCAATTCACTGGCCAGTGACATGATCTCGTTGGTAAATCTCAATTTACCTTGTCGTTTGAAGATCGGAATAGTACATGCGAATGCATCGGTTTTGTCACATAAAGCGCTACTCAGAAGTTTCTCTTGGATGCTTTCAATGATCTCATTCCAAGTCTCGCTGCGTCTCGAGTGCGACGCAGTCTCCGAATCCCGGTCGTTGTCATCAGCAGCTTCCAGTATGGCTGCCAAGAATATCGAGTAGACTTCTTGGGCGCAGTTGAGCAGGAGAGAGCTCTGGGACATAATCTACAAAACATTCAGCTCACCATGTGGGAGCGTTGCAGCTGCCCCCGTATTACACCACCCAAAGAACCGTCGCTTATCGCTTGCATGGCAGGGTACCTCTCCCTGTTCACGGGTATGGAATTCCTCGCCATCTCGCCACCACACGGAATCCTGGACCTGTGAAGATCGGATGGCCGGCTCGTCTTCAAGCGACCTGACTTTCAGTCGCTGTTGCTGTATTTGGATACCTCCCCGTTTCTGCCAGATCTCGAAATCCAGCATATCGTTGGATGCGTGTTCGGTGTTCGAGTAGGTCGAAATGATACGGCTTATGCGCTGTTCTTTCTCGGCATTTTCGCATAGATCTGCCCTTAATGACCACAGCCATAACCTGAGCACTGCTTCCAGCTCGGACTTGTCAGCCTTCCACCCCTTATACCCTCTCACGGGCATTCCGCTCGCATCAGTTCTTCTTCGCAGCGACAAGAAGATGTCACTACGACACGCCTCTATATCTAGAGACTCGAGAGAAGAACATGATAGCGTCCAGAATATACTGGAAGCCTTGTCCCACGACTCATGCATGACCAACAGTCCCGTCTTAAAAAGGATATCCATAGTATCCTCGATAGCCCTCGCTAGCGTCCTAACAGTCTTCCGCATAGGGATAAATCGTTCGCCCCAGTGGCTGCTCTGCTCCGACTCTGGATCGTCACATCCGGTCATTCGAGCAAGACGGGCTCGGTAATGCATGGTCTTGGCAGCATCATTGAGTCTTGCTTTAGCACCGCCATCGGCGGGTCCGCATCTCAAGTCTTGCTTGTTGTAGAACTCGGACGACCACTGAAGGAGTTCCTTATCCGCTGCAGCAGCAAGCTCGTCTGTAAAATTTGGCAGGTGGTTCCCAGTAGATGCCAGAGGGTTTTTGATGCCAAATCCGTAGAGCGTCGGCGAATCCCGACATGCCGTCGGCAACAATTCCAGTACGTTGAAATTGTCGCGCCCTTTTCCACCGGTGTTGGTGACTTCAGTATTGCACCTGCTCGAAGGCTGACTGCTGGAAACCACCCATTTGAAGCGCATTTGAGCCTCGGAAGTTTCTTCGGCAGTTTGAGTCTTGATTCGACCAGACTCGCTTTGGGGTCGCCCAATCGTCATGGCTAGAAAATCCAGTTCCCGCCCCTGGAATAAATCAGGATCGTTCGCTAAGAGGTTATCTTCCTTTTCCAATCGCTGGGTCCTCAGCCCGGCGCGAACCAGACTCATGGTTACCGTGGCACCCAGCTGGACGACCGCCACGGAAGAGTGGCAAGCCCGGAGGCCGAGGAACTGACAGATAAAGCCGATGACTGTCGTGGCGACAGCGGCCCAAATCACGGTCTTGCCGGATGGCTCCCTCTCTGTATCTTTCCAGGATGTCATGTATCTTTGCAGCGGAGACTTGCCGTCGCAGTAGGCGAATGAGTCGAATATCTGGTCGCCGACGCGTTGGTTGCCCGGCTGAACCCAGTATATCCTGGTTGATTTTCCAGGGATATGCTTCCTTTTGAAGGCACATTCCTTCGTCTTACTCTCAATCAGGTGCGCACATAAGCCCATCCCAAAGCAAAGAGAAAACGTCCCAACGGCGGTCAAGATCACCGCATAGTCATCTAATCAGCTGGTCAGCTTATACCTTATTTGCAAATCATACCGGTAAGGGCCCCTAAGTACCTTCACGGCTATCCTTTAGCCACCGGTAGTGATATCTTGTCAGAGCCGCCCATACCAATACGGATAATTGCAGCATAATACCCAAAGCGGCTGCTGCTAAGAACCAGAGGCGATGCAGAGGTTTGATTCCAATGTTCAGCGAGAGATTCGGGTTTGGAGCGAACCGAACAGACTTCGGTGGGACTGAGCCTTGTTTACCTGGCTCAGGGTCTGAGTACTTCTCCGCTTTCTCCTTTTGGGTACTCAACTCTTCCCATTCTTCTTTTCCCCTCTCTGTCTCGACATAGTCGGGAAAAGAGTGAATCCCCGCCGTCGCCGTACCTTGGCGGGAAGGGAAGAATTCATCGGAGGAGGCTTGGGGGTCATGGACGATTTCCAGAATCTTGGGACGGCCGAAAATGCGGGCAATGCCTCCGTTGCTGAACACCTCACACACGTCGCGGCTGGTGGATGAGCACAGCTCTGCTTCCGCAACGCCCGCCCCTTCTTGGGCTCGTCCGACGAATGCTCTGAGCGAGGGCGTCCCGCAGATCCGTATCGCTGACACCACGGCTGTAATGACACCCAAAGGTGCCAATGCGAAAATAACTATATCTTCCGGGGTGATGCACTCGCTCAGATATTGCTTGGTTGGTGATTCTCCCAGCAGAGCGAGGAAGGGCGCGAGGTCTGTTGCCAGATTATTCGAGAAATCGTCCCACCAGCTTTCACCCATTGCCGCGAAATTGACACGTCCTATCTACGATATGTATTGAAGAGAAAAGAGCGAGGCAAGAGAGAGTCGAAAGTAGTTATTGAGCGCAAGCCGTAGGGAAATTTACCGTGAGCTCGATTAATTATTGGGAGAACACAGCAAAAGGTTCTGATCATGTCTTACCACGACAGTGGGAAGAAAAGAGCGAGGGCGAGGAGTCGAAGGCAACTGCCCAGCTCAAGCGGGGAAATTTACTGGGAGCTCAACTATTGGTGCAGCCCAGAAAACAATCAAGTGCAGCGTTTTCATGTTGCGCCGCCACCTCTACACTTGAAAGGCGCAACCAGCTGGCCTATCATAAGCTGCCACAACAGAGCGGTAAAAATTTGCAGCCTGACTTTCAGCTCCCACCCCCTTCTGACTGTCTTGGGGCGGCTGCGATATGCCGCCGGCAGTACGATTCTACAGGGGGTTAGATACCCATCTCGATCTCAGCCAATCCCTGCACCGTTGTCGCGGATGCTAGTTTTCTTGGCTCAGAACATCCTGCAAACCTATGATGTTTGGAAACAGCCAAACCCACATATGCCAGGTATAATTATAGAAAGACTGCGGAGTGGCTTGCATAGAATTGGAGAGAAACATGGAAGAAACTGAAATACAGGCAAATGACTAACTTATGCATGTTTCACTTCTGTTAACATTACTACAATAGTCCTGGGGCGGTACCTTTGACCTGGTCAAGAGCCTAGGCGCCTGCAGCGTCGTCGACTACAACACCCCCGGCGTTCAATTACCTACTCCAGGACCACCGCCTGCTGGGTTGCGCTGGCCTTCTCCCCCATGTACTAGGACAAGATGAAAATCAACTCGTGTAGAGCACTTATGACACGATACAATCTGCACTACAGTATGGAGCTTCCAGGAATGAAACAACTTCGCTTGCCTTTTGCTTTGCCGGCTCTGCTGCCGCTTACAGTCCCGCCTTTGTCCCGGACCTCCTGTAACCGTCATTTTTTTCCTTTCGGGGCCCTCGCCCCAATACTTCCACGTTCTCATTGGTCTCGAACTACAGCATCCTCCACCGACTCCTCGGCAACGACAATCTCCAAAATCGCCGACCTACTAAGGTCTGTCTCTCAGCACGGAACGTGACTCCCCGAGCTGTGCCCCTCAGTCTTGATAAGACACTAGGCACACGCTCTTTCACACCGGCCCAGGTTCATATTTGCGGTCTCGTGCAAAAGGACGCCGCCAGCGCGTGCAATGGTCAATTGAATTTAATACGTTTCTTTCAAATTCCACGACACTTGAACCAAACCACTCCGAAAACCCGGGCCGGGGACGGGTGTTCAGTCCACGGCGTTGAGAGATTGAGGCCGTAGAAGGTTCCGGGAAAGCGCCCAACGGTAACAGGGGGGTGCAGAACAGGCGGTTACGAAGACATCGCCACTGTAATTGGTTATTAAGACTGCGCGGTGTATGGCTGATATATCACAGTGGCCGAGCGAGCGCGCTGGAGCCGAGTGCAGTCAAGTACGCATGCCACCAGACCTAGATATGCTTGCTTTCCACTGTAACTCGACGGATTTGAGCAACATGAGTCGTCATGTTCTTGACACTCGGCACATGTGATGCGAATCGAATTTGTATGTCGAGCGCCATCGCCAATAAAAAGGGCCCATTGTACACAGCTTGCTCGAATAATTATTGCCGAGTGTTGGTTGGATATACCTCTTTGGGCCAGTCTCTTGTCGCCGCGAACTTTCGTATCAATTGCTTCGTAGCCATTTCTAGGTCTGTGCCGTCATTAGAACCTGGTCACTCTAGATGGCATTGGGATTGTATACCCTGGAGAGCAGTAATGGTGATAGCGACGCGGAGAACGCCAACGGAAAGCTTAGCGTCAACAGCCCGACTGACCCTGGGTGAGGTGGTGCCTAGCGCGGCGCTGTGGCTGACCAATGTCGACAATCGCTTCAGAATGCGGACGGAGCAGAAGTTATGCGAATTTGCTGGCCTTGGCTGGTGTGGGCAGCGCTTGGTCCGTTAGCAAGCCGATTAGGCGTTACGGGCAATGACGACTACAACAGACCGGCTTGCCTTTTGGATGACGTAACTTCATGAACTTCTTGGGCTAAGCTGCCGCGAGGGAGATAGCGATCTCGAGAATGATAAAGATGATCATGAAAGAGATGCAGCTATCTTTGCCTTTGGGTTGGGAGGCTTCAGAATACAACCTTAGAACTAATGACGCGATGTTGAATAGAGGAAGCGGCTCATTCACCCTTGATATATTACTCTTAGCATACTAGGGATGAACGAATCGTGTTCTTCGTAAACTAGATTGTGTGCTGGCCTTGCCCTATCCCATAGATTTGGGCTACTTGGACAGTTATTATTTGCACGGTTAACACTTTCCTCACGAACTCAAACTGGGTATCGCGACTCATCGACAGCCGGACTGACTCGTTAGTCACAGAAGATTGTTGGAGATTAGTAGTGCCATAACCTCCCCCGATGGCATCGAACTCCTCGGACCAACCTCTCGTCTTCAAGTCACGAACCGACTCTTTTAGAGATATTGCCTCCTCTCGATCAAACAGAACTCCGTGAGTTGAACCACGATCAAGTTTCTTACAAAGAAACTCTGACTTGAGACTATCTGGAATTTGTCTTGCTAGGAAGAGAACTGGCGCCTTTTCGCTTTCATTTGGCTCATGTCTATTCGCTTGGATGTTCATTGCCAGAGCGCCATATGAGCACTGAAGTTCTTCGTCCCACTCTAGAACGAGAGTGCTTCGATGAAGGTCCCAGAAGCAATGCCACACGCAGCTTATAAATTCATGAGGCTTTGTTTCCAGCCATAACTCATTGCCGCATAATAGCACTGAGTGCCTGTTGCGGTCCAAGGAGAAATTGGTCCAAGGCCTGTTTCCCACTTTGTGAGTCACAAGGAACTGTTGTTGTTCGTGTTGGCTGTACGACGGAATCGGTATGGGAAATGGCGGAAACTCGCAGCGTACGTAGCGTTTTCGCCCAGGTAGAATTTTGACAGGAACTGCTATATGATGCTCGGATTCAGGACCCACTGCCTCCAGAATAGCAAGTTGGTATGAGCTTGTAGATACGAATGGCAACTTGATGGAAAGCCCAGCATTGGTCATGGAGTACGTCGATACCTCCTCGTCAGGGAATTCGTCCTCTCTGCTCTTTCTTATATTTCCAGACCACCGAAACACCTCCTGCGATGGTGCCAGCATCTATTGTTCGCTGGGTTTTAGTGACTTTCGGTCGTTAAATTGGCACCAGAACAAACTTACACTTCCCCAGAGTGGAGGCAGGACGACTGGATCCCATTTCCAACAGAATATGGTGTGATCGTTTGAATTCTTGATGATCTCTTGTTGGAGCCTCTCGAATGCCTTCCTGCCCTCCCCGTAAAGCAGCGGCATATTTATATCAAATATGCCGAGCATGCAGTAGGCCATATCTTCGACCCGCGTGGTAGTCCTTCGCGACACCCAAGACATCCGCTGCGCCACGCTGGCATTCCAAAGTGCGCGCCCACATAGGTAGGCTTCTCCTATACCGGTGATGGAGGAAATGCTGGGCGCCAAATTGTGTAAGTCTGGCTCAATCGATATTTCACCCAGCGGAACCCAGTAAGCGTTGAAGAAAATAATATAGTGTGGGGCGAGTAATTCCTGCAATGTCCAGCCGCGGGTGAACCACCGGCTAGACGGCATGTCTCCGAGGTCATCGGTGACGGCCTCGGTGAAGACATCTTCGAGGTATGCATAGCAGACCCTGGCGTCTCGGTACCAAGCGAACATCGAATTGATAGCTTCTGATAAGTCGGCCGAGCTCGCCTTGTCGATACAGTTTGTATCACACCAGAGGTAATCAAGTTCGTCTTGCTTGGCCTGTTCGCATGCGTTCATAATCTTCTCGAACCCACGCTTTCCGCGGCAGGTGTCCAGATAATCCCAATCTTCGAAGGTGACCTCCTCCGCGCCCCACGTGTGTGAAAGAATCGCGTAATTCGGGATCTGGTCGCCAATGAATTCCTCCAAATATCCCGAGTGAACATTGATGAGACGCATTGCTTTCGGGTTTTCCTTCGGAGAAAGTTGATTACACCAGACGTAAGCAGAAGTTGTTCGAGTTGTAGAAGGCCGCGCCCTTGAGGGGCATGGTAGCTGCTTACGTGACAGTCAGCAGTGGGATGAACCCCGCATTGTTTGTCGGGTTTGGGTTACAGTCAATGAGTAATCTATTAATAGAAGGCAGGATAAGGCTCTTGGAGTAGACCTTATCTATTGGCAGATGGCATGATGCTAAAAGTCCACTGAGGCTGAATCAAAAGGTACCAATGTTTACTGAACCGCTCTCCTTTTCTCCCAACATAAACAAAGGACTTTTGGCAAAGAGAACTCCGTGATTAGGTATTGTGATTTGACATTAGATTACTAATTAGGTGTTCACATGGCTTTCATATCATTATCGTGTCCACATGCTGTCCGATCCTCGTCCTCTCAGCATCATCCCCTGCCAAGCCCATCTGTCACAATCGTTGCACACCCTCTACAGGCGGATCATGTCGAAGTCCGGGGTAGCGACGTACTTCTGGACAATGGAGGTGACCTCGTCCTGCATGGCGAGGTTGGAGTTGGCGAGCAGGTAGGCGCCGGTGGTGTTGCTGTGGGGGCTGACGGCGCTGGAGACGGTGAAGACGATGCCCGAGCCGAAGCGGAGCATGTCCCAGGTGCGGCCCGAGTTCTCGCACTTGCCGTCGCGCACCTCGGGCAGCGTGCCGTCGGGGTTGCCCAGCACGTCGGCCGAGCAGTGGGCGCCGGGGGCCGTCTCCATGGTGCCGGGGACGTAGACGTCGAAGGAGTAGCTGTGTTTGGTTAGATACACGATTGAAAGGCCTAAAGTTGATTGACTAAGTGGTGGCAAATGAGACTTACTGGCACATGACGCTGTGGGGAGTGCAGGCGGCCGAGAAGCTGGACACGCGGAAAGGCGTGTACTCGACAGCGGCGGCCGAAACGGCAGCAGCGGCAGTGAGGGCAGTGGCGAGGAACTTCATATTGACGGTTGGGATGGAGACGTTGAAGATGTTGTCTGAGGGGTTAATAGAATTGACCGTTTGGAGATTGGACTGAAGTCTTGTGAGATTAGAGATGATGAACCGAGGGATGAGTAAAAGGAGCTTTCCTGTCAATGTTGGCGCTCTTGAAGTCCTTTATATACTACGATTTACCTTTTGCAACCACATGATCAGGGCGCCTCGGCATATCGAGCCGCTATGTTCTTAAATGCCACCGTGGTGGGGTCAATGACAGCGGAGACCCATGCTGCCAAATCTCGTATTCAATGTGCCGATGGAACGTCTTGGCCTCACGTGATTGGGAGAATGCGGTTCGGTGGGCGCTATCGTCTATCCCGTGTATGCATGAACGGACGAGATGGCATAGAATCAGAGCGTCGGCCGTGCATGAGCAAATACGAAATATCCATAGAAAAGGAATATGTTCCTGAAGAAATGCCTCTCTGGGCATTGAGCAAGCAGCGTGTGAACCGATTGAGCTCGGCCCCCCTGTTCAATCCCCTGCCCCTGTTCAACGGCCGGCGGGGCATGAAAATTCCAGAACCTGGCTAATCGCACGAATAGGATCGCACTTGGACTTGATCGAATGGAATAACCCCATATTACTATTGATAGATATGGCCAAGAAAAAGCAAGTCGAGATCGTTTTCGAGACCGTGCGATGATATTTTCTTGTTCTAGCTAGGTCTAGCAGTAAGCGGTCGCAGGAATAAACCGTACTCTGTCCATTGGCAGCACCTATCTTGGTTATTCCACTTACACTTGATGAAAGAAGTGGACTAAACGAAGTGGAATAACATCAGAACTCCGAAGAGATCTGACCGGTTTACTTCACGGGCGCTTGGCAGATATCCTGACTGGATACCGGTGCGGATCACTCCAGCTCACCACTCTTACCCGCCATGGCGGATACTTCGGCATCGATAAATAACTTGACCCATGCGTGGGGTACGATGTCATCCCCTCCTTTCCACCTATGGAAATATTCACAGCAAGCAGATAGCATGCCATTCCACTACGACACATTCACTGGTCCTGGAGACTGCATTCAATAGCTCCAAGATTGGCGGCGGTTCCGTTTCGACTGTTCACTTTTGGCATATTGCGTAATAATGTCATGTTAGCCAGAGAGGACTTAAAAGCGAGTAGCATCTTGCCTGCAAAGATGAAACTCATGAGTTCCCGTGGCCGAGATGGTCTTGACGTGGTGTTGCTTGAAGAAAACAGGCGTGGGGTCATGGTGTGCAACCCGTTTCTAGAAGCGGTTCGGTCAAAAGTCCCTTTAAGTTTTGAGTAACCGCGGATTCCGGCGTGCCCCTGTAGACATGCCCCTGAACCCATCGATCGATACGGGTCTCCACGCTTCGTCGAGAAGGTTTTGCCAATGCCGGAAAGCCGAATGTTCTCGTAAACAAGGCCGGTGCATAGCTACCCGTGCCATGGCCAGGGCTTTCTGCCCCACGGCGCAACTTCACCACCTCACCTAGATCATCAAATATCAGATGATGTTCCTCACCAATACTATGCGTAGACTTGTACGGGGACAACGGTTTATGATGGCCAAGTAAACTATAACTCTCATGCTCATTTAATCAGATTAAGGGAAATATACAAATCACTAGCGGACATAAGCAGAACTGCATAAGACCTAGGCATCTTAACTACAAGATATGTTCGTTTATTGAGCTCTCAAATCGTCAACATCTGTTGAAGTATCAAGGTCCTCATATTGTATGCATCACCATCAAATAGCCTTGACTTCCAACGAGAGCTTGCCGAGATTCTCCCCCTCAAACATCTTGACCAAGGCATTCTCCGCCTCCTTAATCCCCCCCCTTGAGCACCGTATTGAACACCTTGAGCTTCCCCTCCTCCACCAACTGGAACAGCTCAGCCCGCACCTTGGGCATCTCTTGCGGGTGATCGAACACGACGAACCCCTCCATCCGAATCCGCTTCGTGCCCAGCGCAATCGTGTTTTTGACCCCCCATCGCTCTTCCAAGGGGGTGTTGTACTGGCTGATCCCCCCGCAGATGACGAATCGGCTGTTCTTGGCGGCGCGGGTCAACATGGTATCGAGGATCTGGCCCCCGACGTTGTCCCAGTAGACGTCCACCTCGTCCGGCGTGGCGGCCTCGAGGTCTTGGACGAAGGTGGGCGACTTGTAGTTCAGGGCCGCGTCGAAGCCGTTGCCGACTTCGCGAAGCAGCCAGTCGCACTTCTGGTCGGACCCCGTGAGGCCGATGACGCGGCCGGCGCCGTAGAGCTTGGCGAGCTGGCCGACGATGGGGCCGTTGCCCCCAGCGGCGGTGGAGACGACGACGGTGTCGCCTTTTTGATGTTGGCAATGTTTTTCAGGCCACTTTAAGTTTCACACCAAAATTAGCGAGCAAGACAATAACGACTCCAGGATCTAAGAGTCCAATGGAACAGAAAGGGGGAGAAGCAAAAAAGTCAAACATACATGTACGCCGTTGGCCCCGGTCCCCCATCTGGTAACATCGTGCAAATCAGTGACTGTAAATAACCGGATAAAAGGAGCTTGAAAGACAGGACAACATACTGATGGCAGCAAACAGAATATCCGTAGCTGGGCGTCCTGGGGGCAGCTGGATGGGGTCGACGGCGGCTTCGGGAACGATGGCCACCTCTGTCCAGCCCGAGAAGGAGAAGACAATGTCGCCGGGCTTGACCTTGGCCGACATGCTTCCCAGGACGCGCGAGACTGCCCCTCCAAGCACTAACAAGAAAGTGTGTTAGCATGGTTGATAGGAGCTGGGTAAGCAATTCGGTGAGGACTTTACTTTTCTGGCCGATGGCTACGGGAGGCATGTAGGACTTCCGATCTGCAGTGATGAGTTGTTAGTTTCAGGAACTTATCTGGACAAGTATTAGAATGAAACTTCCCATTCAAGACCCCTCGCATGGACGGGTCAAGAGAGAGGTAGAGTCTCCACGAGAACCTCGCCATCCTTCAGTTGGTCCACTGTGGGCGCCGGTTCCGTCTTGCTGGCGAAGGTTTTGCCGGGAACTATGCCGTACTCCGGCCTCTCTGCCAGGTAGATGGTGGTGTTTTGACGCTGGTCTCCCATCGTGTTGTAGCTGGAGCTGGCTCCCGCTCGCTCAAAGAATAGGAAGCAATATCGTTTTAGTTAGTATGTGCTTTAGGCGGGATGGTGCAGGCTCTCATCAATTCGTAGAGGTAAAATAAGGTGAATTGACAAAGTTGTTCTATCCGAAGGGATCATAATTGTGATGGGGATGGCTTTTAAGAGAGACTTGTTGCTGCGTATCTGACATGCACCACACGAATGCACAGAGGTCAAGGGCGAATATCCCCCGACCCCCGCTGCAGGTATGCAGTTGGTTTCTTTGGGGTTGCATTTCTTCAATGTTTTGCTTGCTTGGGTCGTACCTGGGTTCCCGATTAGGTAAGTGGTTGGGTAGATGCGTGGGCTTGGCATCATCCCTTGCATCGTAGCATCTCCCCGAAAGGGAAATCAACGTGCACCAACATCGAAAAAGAAGGATTGACTCTGTTCATTCACGTTATATAATGCCGCTTTATATACGAAAACGTCCCATGGATGCTGGTTCTGGCGTGTCACTGCTGGGGGCGAGACTCATCGCCAGGTTCCTTACTGCCTGAGGATCTTTGGCATTTAAAGATTTTTCGTTCATATGATTCGGCGTACTTTATCTGTGTGCTTCGCAGATCCGAGTCTAGATGTAGACGGGATATATTATTGATGTTCCGCCTCCGCTGGCTACTCAAACAAACACCCACGCAGACAATGTAGTCAAGGTGCTGGCTTTCTGCGTCCTTTTCATCTGCAGCATTCTCGATAACCCTTTGGGACAGGATGAGGGCCATTAACTTGGAGGCCAACTACTATAATATTTATCAAGACTGATATCCTGTTTACATGATTCCCCTGATGGTATCACCAAATAAAGGCCTTGTCGTAGGATACTCCCCTCAGGGTAATGAGGATTTCCGAATCGCTGTACACGACAACATTGATACGTTGAGCAGTATAGTTTGTTTATAACATTGTATTGCTGGTTCTGGTTAGTACAAATGTTTGAAGCCATTCTCTAGAGGATCACTACCTTGACCCAGGAGGTCGTAAAGATGAAGGTCCGGAGGCTTTACCCAAAGGAACATGCCGGCGATAGGGCAACATAGTTCTTTCTCTGATTATACCAAGTCACCATGACAGAAGCGAAAGACTTGCAGGGAGCAGGCTACCTTCAAGCACATGTCCTACTGATAGACAAAACAACATGGATTAGGGGCTACCCAACAGTATCACACGCATGGCACGTGGAAGGCCTCTGCGTCCCAACCCCAATAACACCCAACGACACACGAATACTCTCAGTGGTTTGAAACTTTCTGGGGTTTAAGCAAACGTGAGGCCAACAGAGTAAATATCTCAATGGACAAGGACTGTCCATACTGAACCGAGGAGAAAGGTTGGGAAACTCTGTTATTCAGCGGTAAACCCAGATTCTACCCTATTACTTAGACCTTCTTCAAGTTTGTGGCAAGAATTGCCGAAGAACGTAGCATAAGATATGGGTGATAACTTGAGAATGGGAAAGCCGAAGAGAGATGTTGCATTGCACCACATATGTCGCAAATGAGTCTCTGGACCCATCGCGTCTTCGGTTCGTCTTTCCTCACGGCAGCCCACACTCGGCTCGAGTCAGACGTTGTCCACCTAGTAGAGCTGATGCAGCGTTTCAAAGGGAGATCTTCAGAACCCTGCGTCTCGGGAGGGGCCGGGCTCCCATTCGGCCTGGCCCAGTGCCACTATTTCGGGTAGCATGCAAACACAGCTGCTGCATGGCTGATACCAGCTCTATTCTACAGTTGCTCCACGCGTGACAGGGTGTTACGGTGTTACCCCGTGGGGCCAGTATCTGAGTCCCATGGGCTGCCTCTCTAGCTTACCCGTAATGTCTGACTTGATGAAACCTATTTCGTAGCCGAGACGCCGAGAATCCCCCCTCTTGTTCTTGTCCCAGATCAGCAAAATAGTCAATCCAACACGCCTGTACTTATTTTACTTGACTTCGGCCTTATTTTCGAACCCAAGACTCTCAAACAGCCCGGTTCGAATTGCAATAATGAAGGAGCAGCAGGTGATCAGAGCGATAGTTAGATAAGAGATAAACAATCGATTAAGCATCCAACCTTAATGCTTGCCAATTTCGTCTGAACATTTGTTGAGGGCTAATGTATGGCCAGGTACCGCTGCAGGCCCCGCGGGCCAATGAAAATGACCATGGCGCCCATGTGACATCATCGGGCCGAGCTTGGACGTGTCCCGCACTTTTGGAGGCGCTGGCTGCAGATGCAATATGCAATGCAATGGAACTCTTGACTCTGTCAGAAACTCTGCCCCCATCCATGCGAACGAGTCAAGTGGCCCGTCTGGTGTGGTGAAGGTGGTATTCGCACGATGCACGAGTGCAAGATGCATTTATTTCCAGTCTTCGCCCTGCAGCCGCAGGAAAACGGAAACAAATCAAAACATTGGAAGTCAGAACGTGCCGGCTGCGCGTGTGGCTTTAGCGTCAAACCTCGGGCGCCACATGGCTGGGTGTTTCCAAGTTGGTTCCCGGTTTCCTCATTCAAATGTCAGCCCTGGAATCCCGAGGACTTCTCGCTGCTCCCTTGCTGGCCATTCCTCGAATCCTTCTTCACTCTCACTCTCTATCTGTTCATCGTCTTCTTCCTCATCTCACTTACTTTTTCAAGAGTGAGAGAAGAATTACCTATCGTGTTGCTTTGAACATGCGCGTCTCTCACCTAGCTGCTGCTGCATTAGCAGCGACGGCCGCTAATGCGAGCGCGCCCCAGCAGGTCATGATGCGACCCGATGCAACGGTGGCGGCCACGCGCCCGACCGAGACCGGGGTAGGCCACTTCAGTGAATGGTCTCGCGAGAACAAGCGGCAATTCCTCATCGACTGGCAAGAGGGCAGGTCGTCGGAATGGATTATTGTGCAAGGCAACGAAGGTGGTGATCTTGACTCGATGACGTCGGCCCTCACCTGGGCCTACCATCTCCAGCACTCCACCCAGAATGACACCCACCCCGTCAAGGCCATTGCTCTGCTGCAAACGCCCACCGACGCCCTGGACCTGCGCCCGGAGAACAAGCTGGCCCTCGACAACTCCAAGATGAGCTCGGGGCACTCGGACCTGCTCACCCTCGATGAGCTGCCGGAGGATCCCGACACCCTGGCCGAGGCCATCAAGGGGATCGTCATTGTGGACCACCCCATCCCGCTGAGGAAGTGGCGAAAAGCCCCGATCCTGAGCATTTTCGATCACCACAAGGACAGCGGCGCTGGTCCAGGTGCCGAGCCCCGGGTCTTTGAGAAGGTAGCAAGCTGCACGTCTTTGGTGGCCCGGCAAATGCTGGATGAGCTGGAGAAGCTTCCCGACGAGTACCACATGCCCCACGAGCTGCTGGAACTGATCCTGTCGGCCATCGCCATCGACTCGGGCGGCCTCGAGGACGCGACCAAGGAGGACCGCAAGGTGGCGGAGCGGGTGCTGGCGCGGAGCAACTGGCGCGAGTCGAAGCTGGACAGCAAAATGGCGGACCTGGCCAAGACGCTCAAGACGGCCAAGAAGGACCTGGACCACCTGGGCCTGCGGGACCTGCTCCGTCGCGACTGGAAGGGCGACCTGGTCGACACCCCCTCGCCGCGCACCCCCACCGTCAGCCTGGGGTTGTCGTCGATCCCCTACTCGATGGACCAGCAGATCAACAAGACCGAGTTCGGCGAGCTGTTCGACTGGTTCGCCGTCGAGGCCGCCTGGACCGCGCAGGTGGGCGCCGACATTTCTGTGGCGCTCAACAAGTACAAGACGCACGACGACAAGGGCAAGAAGCAGAAGGTCCGCGAGATTGTGCTGTGCGTCCGGACGGACGTGCGCATCAACGCGAACCAGGCCGACTCGCTGTTTGAGACGGTCGCCAAGGCCATCGAGGCGGACAAGTCGCTGAACGTCAAGCCGTGGTACCGGGCCGGCGAGCTGGGGACGCGGCAGATGGTCTGGACGCACACGCAGGAGGAGGCGGGGCGCAAGGTGATCCGGCCGATTGTCGAGGCGGCGGTGCAGGCGTGGGATATGTAATCAGGCCGTCCATGAGGGGCAATCATCCGTACCTATAGAACATTGTGTTATACCTATTCATTCAGACTCTGTCCACGGCCAATTTTTGACGAAAGCAACTTATGCTGAGACTCGTGATGGGACTGCGTCTTGGTTGAAGATGACGGGCAGGGCTGTTAAAGGAGCTCGGAAGAGCCATCCGTAGCCCCGCATTCGCAGGTGTCAGCCCCGAAGGCCAAGCTCGTAGGCAGCCCATCCGGTATTCGCATGACAGGCTGGTGCACAGCCCCAGCCACCAATCGACACTAGCAACTGTCGGTGACATGACAACAAACACACAAACATATAAGCTGTAGAATGCCCTCCTCTCGGCTTTGAAAACACATTTGGGTCGCTGCTCTCATCCGTATTCTGTCTCCAGCTATCCCGACGCTAGCCAGTTCTCTCAGCATTTGTTACGCGGTGGTATTACTTGACTAGGTGTAATCATTTATAGATAACACTCGTGCTATATGGGTAGTACCCGGACGCGTTGGTAGACATTTGAACCTATCCCTACCTCTTAACATTGCGCTTCAACATGGCTTTGGCCACCTTCGCCAGCCTCCACGCCGACGTCCTGCACATGATTGTCGACGAGCTGCTGCTGCAGCCATGGACGTCGCCGGCGCACAGGGCCAACATGATGCGGCGCTACCTTGTCGCACTTATGCGCCTCAACCGGAACATATATAGCGCGTTACAGTACCGGCTGTATCGGCACCTCCGCGTTTCTACTACTCGGTCCCTCGCGCTCCTGGTGCGGACGCTGCTGGAGCGGGGGGACCTAAGGGGCGTCCCGCGGTCTTTGGACGCGGTGCCGGATTGGGGGAAGGGGGTGGGGGATGTGGGGCAGGACCTCTGGGCGGAGATGATGACATGTACCACCACAGCAGGTCATGGCGGCTGTGAAAGCAACGCCCGTGTTCGTCGGGTATTGGACGTCATCGCCAGTAACAGCAACAGCAAGAACAGCATACCCATCGCGAACCTGTTCATGGCCGCCTTCCACCTCATGACCAACCTGCAGTCGGTCTCTGTCACCCAGCCTCTCCTGGTGGGCATGGAGCCCGAATGGCTGGCGGACTTGGTCGCCACGATCCGGCAACTTGACGACCCGGACTCGGAATGTCAGCAGCGGCAGCGTGTACCTTTGCGTCAGCTCGAAATAGTCATGAAGAAAGTGCACCCGCCGGTTTTGCCCGGCACGCTAGCCAGCATGGACCTCGCGACCGTCGAGACGTTGGCCGTCGACTTTGGCAAGCACGACACCCATCGCGCTCTGGAGGAGCTTCCCACCCTCGACCTGCCGAACCTGGCCCGGCTCCGGTTGAGCCTGGACACCTTCCGCATCCGCTGCGCCTTGCATTACGTCCCCAGCCTGTTTTGGGAGGAGAGGGCCGACAACCGCTACTCCGGGCCCGGCCTGAAAGAGCTCTGTCTCCGGCAGAGGCATTGGCTCTCTCCCCACCTCGACAGCGCGGGGCTCGAGCAGACCCTGCAGAACTGCCAGGACACGCTCGAGACGCTCCGGCTCGACACCCTCGGCCCCTCGGTTCCGTTTCCCGGCGGGGCGCAGGGGCTGTTTTCGAGGGGCCTGCCGCTCCTCGCCAAGCTCGAGCGTCTCGACGTCGACGCGGGGGTGCTCTGGCCCCGGCTCTACCACCTCGCGTACCCGTACTACTACGACCACGTCACCCACAGCTTCGCCCCCATCACCTACGTAGGCCCCGCGGACGCGCCCTCGAGGCGGTGTTGCCGCGCTCCATGAAGGCTCTTCGGGTGGCGCAGGGGAGCACGTGGCAGGGCCGCCGGGACGCGGGGTGGCGTATGGCGACGATGCTGGGGGATCTGGCGCGGTTTGTCGAGGATCACGGTCATCTATATCCCCATCTAAACGAGCTCGAGTGCTGGACTAAGCGGCGCCCGGAGGACAGGGATTGCCGTCACGGCGAGGGGTGGGGCGGACAGAAGGAGGCCTTGGAGAGGGTGGCGGCGGCGTGCGCGCGGAGGGGGATACGGTTCTGTGGGTGGTAGAGAGGGAGGGTTCCCGTCCTGAGGCCGTCTCCTTGCATCACGTCTCCTTTGTCTGGGGTTTTAGAGGTGGGTAGGACCTGGTCAATTTGTTAGGGGTGCACTTTATTATTCACTATAAGCAATAAGCATAGGCTGTGCTATTATATGTAACACACGGCGGGCGGATAATCTACTGCGTGTCACAGGTGTTTCATTTCAAAACGGGATGAGCCATAGTATGCAGAGGATGCTCTCGACGAGCACAAGTGCCAACATGGCAACTTCTTCGAGTGTACTATTATAAAATACTAATTGAAATCAACACTCGGAAACATCATTCATCGTCTTCGTAACGAGTGTGGCCTCACCGCCCGCCCGATATCCAGGTGATTCTACACCGGATTCGAAACTGTCCGACGGGCGTCTTCACCCTGCGTGTTTAAGACAGCCATTTCGATATCCTGGTCCTGGTTCTGGCGGCGGCCTTTGCGTTTTCTGGCCGACGGGTACTAGGCGCCGGGGCGAATAACAACCCAGACCGAGCACCACTGGTACCAATATAAACAGGAACCAGATGGTCTGTCTCTTCCAAATAAAGAGAGCGGCCAGAATTGCGCCCACTGCCAAAACCAGGAACAGCACGGCGAATCCAGAAACGTCTCTGAGCCAGAGCGGTTCGGCCTTCTTCTCAAGACTCAGGCGGATCGAGAGGATCGCGCTGCACCAGGCACAACAAGCAGCCAGCAACAACGGCATGGCGACTGTATCGTCGTCTTTCAAGGACGCGGCTGCTCCAATCATGGCGGTGCCAAGGGCGGCGCCGACGGCGAACATTGGCCATGCGTTCTGTTGTGGCTCACAGCCGCCGAAGGTAGTAATGTAATACAAGTTCATCTAATATCCCCTTAATAGAGGTGGCGCTACTTTTGGTATAATATTTCCCGTCCATGATTGCCAGACTAGTTTATCCCAGTTTATTCCAGGTTATTCCAGGTTATCTAGGTTATCTAATCGGATATTATTCATGGAATAACCATGGCCACAACGATTATGCCAATAGCACCAAGTGATCCCTGCCATGTACAGTACAGCACAATCTGTTAAGAGCAACGCTCTCGCCATTAAGGGGATATACATTAAACGCTTGGTAATAGTTAAGACTAAGCCAGAAGACGGTGGTCGGTCACAAATTCGCGTGGGCAGACAGACAGGGAGACAGACAGACAGACAGACAGACAAGCAGACGAGCAGATAAGCAGTAACGAGCAGAGAATCATCCAAATCACGGGCTTGGGGTTGTTCTTCACTATTTTTACCGATCGAAGACTCGTTTGGTCGACAATGCCGACCAGCGCCCTATGGTCCTTCAGGACCACGATTGGCGCTTTGCTTGATTGTAAGCTCATTCGTAGCTTCTTTGCCATCCAGACCAGGCACGACATTTCCAGTTCGGTTGCCTGATATCGGGTCTCGGCCTTTGTCAACGGAGGCAGAACGGGAATCGTTGCAGTTCCACATTCTTCAAGCCCAACTCACACGTACTTCGTCACTGACCCATTGGCGCCCGAACAAGATTGTGTTCATCAAACTGGACGCCTCCAAAGACAGAGGCTACGGCGTCGAGGTATTCCATGTACGAGGCCAATGGGACGGTCGTAATATCTTCCCCGAGGAAATCCAGCCAATACTGTACATGAGCAAGGTGCTGAAGCAGCGAGCACTTTTCCCCTTTTCTTTCCTCTTCCTTCTTTTACTCTTTGATTGCTCTCTTTTCATCGCTTTCTACGTAACTTGGGGCTCCGAGCGCCCAATTCTAATCATTCACAAACTTCTGACTCTCGTTTACCAAGCATCTTCACCAAAGACAAGATACCAGTCGTTGATGCGTTCCTTAGAACACACACGCCAGTCACATGAACTCGGCTTTCGATACTGGTCCGAGTGTGGCAGAAACAAGACCGATACGTCTCGAGAACCAAGTTCTGCTGGACACAACGCCAGTCCCGACCGTTTGTCATGATGCGAGAATGTTGACAGTTCAAACCTTTTTCCAAAAGCCAGGACCCAACAACAGCATATCCAATGTCGACACAATGGGCTTTTCGAGGACCAGAAGAACAAATCGGCTTTTCAATTCAATGGTCGCCTCTTCGTCTTTGGATAACTTGAACGCATCTGAGAGCCAATGTAGCTGCTGCTGCGCAAGAACGGCTTTACCATTCTCGAAGCCTGTCAGACAGTCGCCGAACTGGGTCTCAAGCCTATCTCTTCCGACCTTGGTAATAGCGCCGAAACCAATATCACAGCTGATGATGACGACTCTAAGAGGTTGGCCCGATTTAACTCATCGACATACACTCCCACCACTTACTCCTGGATTGGGCAGAGCTTTCACTGCAACTCAAGATTATTTTTCACAACACCAGTCTCATATTCAACAACAGGGACAACAGTTACGTGTTAGTGCTTGAGTGACTGTCGGAATGACCACAGAAACCCTCTCTTCATATTGGTTTCCCGCGCCCATCGACACAGGCCATCCCTTGAGAAAAACTCCCCGTGCGCTGGTCTCCCCGGATGAACAGCGCTCAGCAGATACAAACATGCAGCGGGTGACTGGAAGAGCAGCCGAGTCGGAGATGGGAACACGTTCAGCAGCAACAGCGACAACTATGGCCCGAAGAGAGAGGGTGAGCTGAGCTGAGTCCCATTACTTGGGGAATGTTAGGAGCGGCTTCTAGATTGCAGGAGCCCTGCAAAGTCAAGTATCAATGCTCACTTCTGTGTGGGGGGTCCAGGTCTTGTTCACCCATATCGGGAAATCTTCTCATGCCTGGCCAGACGGTACGGAGAACCCAGTGGAGTCATGCGTATGCCCGGACATATGCCAAGAAACAGTCTAACCTAGAACCAAGGGCATGACGGCATACGAGTGACTGCCGTCCACAGGTAAAGACGCCTGGTTAGTTACCCGAAGCCAGGTTAGAAATCCCAATTAATCGCGTATAGACTGGCTTTCTCTCCCCTTTCCCCCTAAAACGGCATTTTAATCTTACGATCACGGCAAGATCAGCTCCCTATAGCACTAGTATGGCGTCTAGGCCTGGTAGCCATAACGCGGGCTTTCGAGCGACGAGGGCGCTAGACGGCGCTAAGCGGCTTCCCCAAAAGACCTAGATGGGGATCTTGCGCTCAATGGAGAAACCTCCGGTGACTCGACCCCTGCAGCTGAAGGCACATCTTTTTGCCTAGCAGCCTAGGCCTCGACTAAGGAGCCGTTGTGCTGGCCCATAGGCGCGGGCGGCGGACTAGGAGTTCTCACTAGGTTATAGTCCAACCGAGTAATCTTAAATCGACATGATTAACAAACATGGTGCCGTCATTGCATGCATACCTACTTAAGTATGTGAAGACTTATAGGAAACAAGATCTCCCAGCAGTCTTTTCGGGTTTCCCACCTCATCCTCACTACTCGGTCCCACGCTGCCATTCTAACAGCCACCCACACGCGTTTACATTAGCCTCCGTCACTCGTTTTATAACCCTCGTCACTCGCTATAATACCCATATCCGCCATCATGAAGCAGACCATTGCCCTTTTGTCGGGATTCGCCGCGCTTGCAGCCGCATCGTGCTGTCGAAGCAACCAATGCTTGCGAGGTATGTAGAGCCCGTCCTCTGTGTACTAGACAGACAAAAGCTGACTCATTGTGGCAGAGATCGTCGATACCACTCCGGGCCGAAACGGCGTAAATGATTGCTCGGCAGTTCTTGCCGTCACCGTCATGGTGCCGGACTTCACGTGAGTGGCACCGAGCTACACGTTGAACCCACCCACCGTCACCCAAAAGAATCACTGTTGTTGACTGACAAACCAATGATGAAAATGTAGGACCGTGTATGAGACGGCCACTTCGACCATCTACGACGAGGTCACGCAGGTCGAGTCCAAGGTGGTGACCGTGGCCGAGACCAAGACGGCCGAGATCGAGACGGTCCTGGCCACCGTCACCGTCCCCACCGTCACCTTGACCACCAACGAGGTCACCCTGATGCTCACCACCGTCGTCGCGACCGAGACGGTGACGGTGACGACGCAGACCTGGCAGACCCTCACCTTCCTCAAAAAGCGGGACCTCGGCATCCCGGGGTACGCGACCTCGGCCTGCGCGGCCGTGGGCCAGTACGCCGCCGCCTGCGCCTGCGCCGGCGTGACCCCGGGCACCAGCACCACGCTCGGTCCCGTCGAGACCGTCACCCTCAACACGACCGTCTCCACCCACGTCCCCTCCACCGTCCTCTCCACCGCCGTCGTCACCGAGACCAACACGGTGCCCGTCACCGCCACCGAGACGGGCATCACGACCGAGTTCGCCACCCGCACCATCACCGCCCCCGAGGACGCCACCATTACGCAGTTCGTCTCGGTCACGGAAACCGCCACCGCCACCCTCACCCGTACCCTCACCGTGAGTGTGGTTTAACCAGTACGGGCTGTGAATAGAAGCAGGAGTGTATCTCACTGTCTTATTCTGCCTAAGAAGTACATAAAGGAAGAGGAGGTGAGCAGTCGGTTTATACTACATAATATAATGTAGGGGGTTGTTTTAACTATATAATATTTAATCATATCAATGGAACGATGGTACACCCGAAAATGTATTAGTCCATCTCCGGATATCTTTTTATTCTTTCAGGGGCGTAGTGAGACGATCTATTGGGCTTTAATCGCATAAGTATGATGCTCGGGCAAATCGGCACACACACAGTCTTCCGTAAGCAATGGCAGACTCATACATGTCTCCCAGCCGGGCCGAACCACCGTTCCCTCACTTGAGTAAGGGCACCGCCTTAGGCATGGTGATGCACCCTCCACTCCTACCAAGCTGCTTCTTGTCGGCAGATGGAGGGTAGGAGGAGTGTGTCTTGCGCATTGACTGGGGCAGAGGTTCCCAGATCTTGTCACAGGGCCGGACTGGAATGAACGACTGGCTGGCGGGATTCGATCTCCACCTACGCCCAAATGATCCATGGATGCGGTCGTGCAATCAAAATATCTAGTATGTGGTCCGGAAGCCGGGATCGGGGGCGGAGGGATGACTTTGCGAGGTAAAAACGAGAGGAAATGACACGGGGGCCCGAAACACACACAAACTCGATCGGCAGTTTCTCCGAGGGACAGAAGTAATTCGTTCATCCTTCCCGGCTGACGAAGAGCAAGTAGGTAGCTGGCTTGAAGACCGGATGGGGGTCGTGAGACGGTGTAATGGGCTTCAAGAGCATTCATTACTGGGTGTGTAAGACAAAGCTGTCAGCAGAGGAAGAAGGGGGGTAATATTGCGCCGCGAGAATGCGTCAAGATACCGAGCAGCAGCGCGTAGCGGCAGGCCGCAATCGCCATGCTCCGGCTAGATCCGGCTGGTTCCCCAAGGCCGGGGTAACCTCCAAACGCACGAGCCGACGGAAAACCCCGTGTCGAACGAACCCCAAAGCGTACGGACCACCCATTTCCGGAATTGTTTTCAGGAGTGCTGGAGGCGCGCCACCAGTGAACTCAATCAACATGTCCTGGTGAATGTAAAGGGCGCGCGATGTTACAGTAAAACTACCCCTAATAAGTAAGAGCTCATCATCCATCAGGGCTGTTGTCGGAGACGAACATTTGCTCTGGGGATGGATGAAACAAAAAGAGGATTATGGTTCGTCTTCCTTCAAGAAGCTGAGGAGAGAGCAACCAAAGTCCCGTCGAACTTTCTTCCTGGTAAATAACGAACGATGGTATTAATGCAACGGCTCAGTGGCGATCCGGAGTAGTTGGGCTCCAAAGAGGCCAGATGAGGAAACCTTAATACGACTACAACCAAAAGAAAACCGTTGCTAGTTCTTTGTGTAATATCGCACGCTGGCCTATGCAGTAATTACAAGGCATGTTGTTACGGTTGCGAAAAGCCACGGCGGATCGACAGCCGGGAAAAAGCTTAAATCGGCATCCCTGTCGGTTGCCGTCTCATGTTTGCCTATTCCGCCCTGTTTGAAACAGCACTGAAAACCCACCAGGGTCGGCGATCAAATGACTAGATGGCATGCGGTTAGTATACACGCAGGCCTGTCGTTTCAATCGACCAAAGTCTTTCGAGTCGTACATTAGCTCAGATACTGGCCTGGGCCCTGATCCGCCGGCAAGGGTCGAGGCGACTATATCGTCCACCAAGCCAAGACTTTATATAGCCGATTGGGCTCGCCTTCCCTCCACCGTGTTTCTCTTGGCTCTTCAGTAGTATTCTGGTAATCATATTCACATTTTCGCTTCGTTTCCATTCTTTGCCCGCTTATTTCCACGGCCTTCAGTGCCTTGCTTTGCTTTACGCCACTTTTTGATCCTAATTCCAGCCTTCAATCCTTGACAGCTTTCGTCTATTCAGATCCATCGTTCATAATGCATTTCACCACTGTCACTTCGTCGGCTCTCTACGCCCTGGTCATGGCCGGCGTCGTTGTGGGAGCACCCCGGAACATGCACCAGGCCGCGGCAGCCGCCAAAGGCAATGGAACTGCCAATGCCGGGGCAGGTGCAGGCGCAGGCGCAAACGCAAACGCAGTCAAGGTCCAGGACACCATCACCGCTTGGCAGTAAGTTTTACGTCCTTCCTTGGCGTTTGCCACACATCGCTCCTCAGTCCCTCCCGTCTTCCTCGACTCGTTCCCCAGTTGACTAACACGTGACGCAGGAACGCCATCAAGGGCGTCAACACCTTCGTGGACAACGTGCTCAAGGAGAAGGACCCCAAGGTCGTCAGCTCCATGGCCGCGACCGCCTTCAAGTCGGCGCAGGTCGAGGGCGACTCCAACACGGCCCTGCAGGCCGACGTCAAGAACCTGGACGCGAGCGGCACGCAGGCCGCCCAGGCCCTGCTGGCCCAGTTCAACATCATCGGCCCGGCCATCAACGACACCATCGCGAACCCGCAGAACGTGGTCAAGAACGTGGGCGCCATCAATGGGGCGAGGTAAGTCGTCATCTTCTAGATGAACCTTCAGCCAGCCTTTTGTAACAGCATGAACTAATTACGGATGATTAGATGCCCTGCTCCCCTTGGCGGTGATGCCCTAGGAAACGAGGGGGCTGTTCAGGCGGCGGCGGCCAAGGCTATGGGGATCAAGATCGCGGCTCCGGAGATTCCCGCGTCGTGCAACGTTGCTGCTGCTGGCAACAACCAAGCGGCGGGCAAGAACCCGGCGAAGAACAACAACCCCGCTAAGGCCAACAACCCGGCAAAGGCATGCGACCCGGCAAAGGCCAGTGATCCGGCAAAGGCCAACCCGGCGAAGGCCAGCGACCCCGCGAAGGCTGCCAACAACCCCGCGAAGGCCAGTGACCCGGCGAAGGCCGCCAACAACCCAGCGAAGGCTAGCGACCCGGCGAAGGCCGCCAACCCGGAGAAGGCTAACCCGGCCAAGGATAACAAGCCCGCGAAGGACAACAAGCCCGCAAAGGACAACAACCAGGCGGAGGAGGAAGAGGACGAAGATTAATTGGGCGATAATTTTGAGGATAGAAATGTCCAGTCTTCTTATTTGTCTTGTTTAGACTTCAGGGACTATGTACACTGGGTGTACTAGTTTCTCGACTGTATATAAAAGACAATTACATATGCCAACCCTGCTTGAATGCTTCCGGTCTTGCACCGTTTCTACCTATATCTCTTTGAGTGGGAAGTTGAACCGAGAATACTATAAGAGAGGGATGTCCCCGGCACTCGAAGCTGGTCGGTGGTTCCCCTAAGGACGGTAATACCTATGTATTCGTTCGTCCTTTCCGGCAAGGTCAAAGGTGGGCGGGATCATGGGACGGGGCTGAAGCAGCGCGTTCTGTTGGGGCAAGTACATGGTGACGGTGGTGGTGAGGGTACTTGCCGGGACGGACCGTGTTCGCCCGGTAGATCGGGCGCTATCATCTCGGCTCAGGCCCAAACCCACAACACCAGAACATCATCTTAATCACCGTCGCCCCCATTTTGGCCATTATCATTATCATCATCACACTCTTTCGTACCCATTGGAACCAGCAACAACATACATCTCCACATGGTGACTGTGACGGTGAGGGTGGAGATGTGTACTGGTAGCAGCAGGTGGTGTACTTGGTTTGGGCGCCGGCCATAAGCCGAGATGATGGCGGCCGGTGAACATGGTCCATCCCGCGCGGGTGGGTTCACATTGTGTCAATATTTCGTCACTCTGATCGAGTATGTAGTTCATATATACTTTGCCTCTCTCATAGTACAGTCAGGAAGGATCCACTTGGTGACGAACTCCAATCCGGCCGTCCCCCTTTGTCGTGCCCGACCCCTGAGTATACCGTCCAAAGCCACCTGCATGAGCGAGTTATAACCTTTCGGAAACAACATTTCCATCACCAACAATCACCCAGCGGGTTTAGCTCAGTTGGGAGAGCGCCAGACTGAAGTCTAACTTCGGGAACATCAAATCTGGAGGTCATGTGGTAAGCAACCAATTGTTTACAGCCGAATCATCGAGTCAGTTATCACTAACACGACTCTAGTTCAATCCACATAAGCCGCAAACTATGTTTTTAATATTTTTGCCTCTTAGCAACTTGACGCAAAGTTGACATCTGTACCCTATGCTACGATAAGGGACTTCCACTACATCAATTGGTTACCCCCAACACCAATACACACACACGGCCTGGTGGCGAAATGGTATCGCGTCAGATTTCGGTTCACCGATTTCCCTTTCTCACTCTGAAGATTGCGGGGTATGTTCATCTCCTCTAACTGGCTCATTTGATTCCGATATACTAACAGCAAGTCAGTTCGAATCCCGTCTGGGTCGCTTCTCTTTTTGCTCTTTTCTCCATCCTAGATAACCTGGGAGCTCGCTAACGCTCGGTACGGACCAAGATTGTGGATTCGAATCCCGTCTTTGGGGCCGGTTTCGAGCAGCTCCGGCTGTCTCACTTTTTGTCCTTCCTTTCCAACTTTTGCTGCGAGAGGAAGCAAACTGCAACGGGATTATTTACCTTTTGCTGCTGCCGTATACCACCCTTCTTGAGAGGAATGTTGGTTGTCCAATGGGATGATGTCCGCCGGCCGGTCGACCGAACCCCCTCAGGTGAATGAGGTCTTGGTGCAGAACGGTGCGGGTGGCAGACGGAACTTAGCCTGATGAGGGTGGACTGGCCCGGAGATCAGAGATCGGGGATCGGGCCGCATTATTGTTTGTGATGCGCAAGGATGGGTGTGAGAGATAGAGAGGGAGACCGACAGCAAGCAAACAAGGTTAACAGCTCGTTTGCCTACGGATCACTGTTTGCTGCAAGCGCCATCCCATGACGACCGCACCCGTCGATCCCAACTTGAACCGTCGCAAACGGACCGGAAAGCTTTCTCGCCCTGATGAATTGAGCAATCAACCGTCAAGCAGACTCTGACTCTGACTCCAGGTTGCCTGTCTTGCGCGAGGACATAACGTAACACATTCGCGGGACTGACTGACTAGGTACCAAGTCATCGCAAGGTACCACGTTGAGCAGGATCGTCAGGTACAGCGCAAGGGGCGTCGTTCATTGGACTCACTTACACTACTACCCCTTGCACAGGTTTCAATTCCACAGTAAGCGCTTGTCACTCTAGCTCAGCCCCATGGGTGCCACAAGAACTTCCCCGTGCCCCCCGGAAGTCCTGCTACACAAGATTGATTCAATACATATGGTAAGTCAAGGAGGTTTGCTGTCAAGGGTCAAGCGACCCCTCGAATGCAGGAGGGATTGATCTCCGTGCAAGGTTCATTTGGTAACCTACATGCGCAATTCCGAGATCCCCTGGTGTCACGGGGGTTGGAAGCTTATTTTGACAACGGCTCGTTTTAAGCAGTAGGTGTCGCGTGGCAGGGAGCTTGACATACCCGACAGCTCAATTGACTTTACGTGGGCACGTATTGCGGAATACGGGTGAGGATCAGGAGGGATGACAAGCACACATTGACTTTCACACGGGAAGGATTGAGAAGACGCAATAGTAGTTCAATATGCTTAATTCATTGATCGAGCATCGGACCTATCCACCTCTAAGAGGCAGAAGACCGATCCTCTTTAAAACATTGCTGGTTTCCCCCACATAACCAAAATGGCAAAAGCAAGAAAATGGGAGGTGCCAGGGAAACATGCCAAAGTATATATACCGGCAGTCCCCAATTGGCAGAAGTGAACAAAAGGATACTAAAGACTATACAGTACAGAAGTGTGATGTTGTTAAGAAGGTGATGAGCAAAAAAGTAATCCAATTCGATGAAGGGACATCTCTGCCCCGAGGCTGTTAATTTTTCTTCGTGAGACGTCGTAGCATACCCAAAACAAGCAGCGTATTCAAAAATAAGGTATATAGAATCGACAGGATTGATGAACCCAACCTGCCCTCGCTAAAAGGCCCTTGGGGGTTCGAAAAAGAAGTAAACCGGTCTAAGTTTTTCTTTCCAAAACATTGCGCCCCTTTGCCCTATGATGATGTAGTAGTTACAAGAAAATCGTTGTCCCTATGACATTTGACATAAAAGCGCTTAAGAGCGGCGGCCACCGCGGCGGTTGATGTGCTTGGCCATGTGGTCGTGCACGTCGCGCTTGGCGGCGCCGGTGGCCTCGGGGGCCCACTCGGTGGTGTAGTCGGTGACGGTGACGACGTCCCAAACGGTCTTCATGTCACCACCCTCGGCGGGGCTGTTGGGGACAGCGGGGGCGTCGGTGGTCTTGGGCGCCGAGGCGGCGGGGGCGACGGGCGAAGGGGAAGAAGCACCACCGGCGGCGGGCTGCTCCTTGGCGACGGCGGCCTTGAAGGGGACGGCGGGGGAGTCGGAGGCAGCCTTGACGGAAGGAGCAGAGACGGGCTCCTCGTCAACGGGGGCTTCGACGGAGCCGCCATCGACACCGCCCTTGCCCCAGCCGGTGATCTTGTTGTTGCCGGGCAGCTTGGAGACACCCGACTTCATGACGCGGGTGTTGGCAAAGTTCTCGCCGTCGTCGACGGTGATGTGGCAGTCGTTGTCGGTGTTGAGGCCACCGGGGATGTTGGGGCACTTGTCCATACCGATATCACCAGCGTTGCAAGTATCGATGATGGTCTGGAGGGTGTCGACGTCCCAACCAGCGAGGAAATCACCGTGGGAAGAGTAGCCGGTGGCATCACCGTTGGAGAAGACGAAGGGCTGGCTCTTGCCGTCGTGGGCCCACTCGTTGACGAAGAGGGGAGTGTTCCAGTAGACCTCGTAGAAGATGTGGGGAACGTGAATCCAACCCTCGGGGCAGTTCTGCTTCCAGTTGGTCTCGGTGGGCCAGTCCATGTTGTTCTTGTAGTCGTCGAGGCCGGCGGCAGGGTTGTAGCACGAGGGGAAGTGGATGTCCTGGCGCAGAGGGGAGGCGAAGCCGTCGCACTCCTGCATGGGGAAACCGGCACCGACACCCTTGTTGTTGGGGTCCTGGATACCGGCGCTCATGCCGTTGGAGTTGACGGGGTAGAGAGGGACATCGTTGTTCGTGCGGGGGCAAGTGAACTGGATGGGCTGGATGGGCTTGTCGTCCTTGATCAGGTTGGTGCCACCTCCGAACTTGGGGGGCGAGCGCGTCGCGGCGTCGCCAACCAGCATCTTCAGGCCAGGGGGAAGGCCACGACCTTGTCATCAGTGGGCTCGAAGCTGGGGGTCGGTTAGTTTGTGTAATGTGCGCTTACTTGGGGGGGATATAAACTTACAAGTAGTAGACGTTCATGTACCAGAGGGGAACCTTGTACAGAGTGCCGTTGGTGGGCGATTGGAACCACAGCGTCGGGACCCAGTAGTTGGACTTGTCGTTGGCGATCTTGGCCGTGGTGCACTTGGAGTCGAGGAGGTCGCCCTTGTTGACCGTCTTGCCGAAGTTGCTACCTCCCATGATACCGTGGTGATGGGCGGCCAGGCCGCCGGGGTTGACAATGGGGTCGAGGCGGCCCTCGGTCATGAATCCGTCGCCGTTGAAGCGGAGGACGGCAAAGGTGCGCTCGTTGGGGGCGGCGTAGGCCAGGGCGGCCGTCATGGCCGCCGCAGCGGATGTGGTGAATCTCATATTGATGGATTTAGTTGTATATAGTTTCTTGATAAAGAATGTGGTGGTGTCGCGAGGTGATACCGGAGCACCTTAAAGAACAATTTCGATGGAATTGACTGGTAATTGTTGCTTTAGAGGCAAGGTGAATTGCAGGACTCGAGGTGGTTCCGAATGAATGGATGAACACACAAAGAGTCGGGACTTCAGGTCTTGAATGAACGAGAGTAATGGGCTCAGCCGACACAGCGATGTAAGTTGCTAGGACAAAGAGAGTGGACGTCAGGGGAAACAAGACAAACAAACAGCTGGGCGAACCACAATGAGATATGTAGATCGGTGAGGTGAGAGACCAAGGGAGCCGGGAAGAGAGGGCTGGGTAGGGCGAGGGCGCCGGGCTATTATACAAAGTCTCCTACCGTATCCTAGACAGACTGACTGACCTGGGGCCAACACCCTTCTCACTTCTCTCTGCTCTCTCTCCCAGTCTCAATCCCAGGGGCCCCCATCCACCAATCCACTCGAACACGCCGAGGGGGGCTTACATTAGCTTCCCAGCCGGTGTGGGTGTGCATCAATCCAATCAGGCTTTAGCACGCTATGCCAGGTACGCGCCACCGACGCTAACTAGCGGGCGTCGATATGGGCGCGCAATCCAAAGGAGGAGTACCCATGTGCCCACTCTTCCCATCGCATCGGCCTGCAGATGTGGGTGCCAGGAGCATGGTGCCTGGCATGGTTGCATGGGTCGACTCGTCGATTAGAAGAGGAACCAAGAGCGCTCGGAGGGTCGGGCTGAAAGGCTTGGCTTTGACCGCCGTCCGAAAGGAAAACAGCAGCGAAAACACACACACACAGTAGAAGAAAAAAACAGGCTACAGGCTAGGGGCGCTGCAGGTACAGCACAGTGAACAGGGGATAACCACCCTATGAGAATCAAGCAGAGACACTGTTCAGTGGACTAAAATAACCCTGCCTGCGCTTTAAGGCTTTCCTCGTACCCCATCCACCAGCACGCGCTAGCCAAGGGGCAACGACCGACCGACTTGGAGGGCCTCGTCAGCTTCAATGTCGCCCTGGCAGTTGAAAAGGGCCAAGAGGCTTGACATCTGGACAGCCGCACAGCAAACTTGGCAGCGAGATTTGATCATGGATATCCACCCACGCTTTGTTTGTTTCGCTGCCTGCCGAGAAGGAGAATACCTAATCACGAAATGGAATTGCACAGGGCATCAATTTAATGGAGTAGTCTGGAGATGACTTCTTTTGACATCGCGGTACAGATCGATCGCATACAACTAATCATCTCTTGGCCTTTTGGGCCAAAGCTGGCGCGCGCCCTCTCTTTTCTCTCTGGGCATCAGGAAAGAAAGAAAAAAAGGAGAGCTGTGATTCTAGACGGCCAAAGAATGCTTTGAAAGTCCCACCACGAAAAAGGGACAGCTGCAGGGGCGGCGCCGGGGTTCCTCTTTCGCGGGTGCAACCCCCATTGACCCCCGAGCTAGGCAATGGACGCTGTTTGGTGGTGCCGACCGACGGGCGGGACACCACAAACCGGTCGGAGGTTAAGCTCGCTTCGTCTTTCGTTGACGCTTTTAGGCATTTTCTCTAAACTAGACACCGCCCATTCCAGGGTCCGTCTCTTGTGTGGCTTGATTCGAGACGTTGAAGGGAAATAGCAGGACGCCCTTCGGTTTTCCTTAGTCGGGTAAACGCTGCCGGGATATCCAAGATGCATCTGAACCTGGGGGGCGCTGCGCGAAAAGAAACAACAAGCAGTTGAATTGTCTTGGCCAGAAACTTTTTCTTTTCTTAGCGCTTTGCTGTCCTGTCCTCTATGGTTCAGCAGCATGTGGCTGTCAACCAGTCGAGTAGCATTTCACACGTTTTTGCATATGCGCTCGGAATCTTACAGACAGGTTTTTTGGGGAGTCGACAGTCGAGGTTGCATGCACAAGTGGATGCAGCACGTAAGAACTAACGTAGAGTGTGTATTCTTAGCCTGCCGCTGACGAAAGACAGACCGACTGGTAATTTTCTCCGATTCCCTGATCCCCGACCAAGGAATAGGAATTGCCCTTGAACTTGGAAATAACCCAGAACTATGCGCTGTCGGCCCGTCTGGGGAAAACGAGTGGTGTCAAGACTCAAGCCCGACCAATTGCCCCAAAGACCGCCTATTGTTGTTCCTGGGATGACTTCTTTCGAGGTTGCCGTAGCAGGTTGAATTGTAAGTGGGCACTGGGCTGTTCTACTCGTATCCCCGAGATTAAATGAAGGGCGCTCGAGCCGTCCGGCAACCAGCCAGAGAGATTGGTTGGTTGATTGGACTCAATGCAGAAATGCAAAATCCGCGCGAGCGCACAACAAAAACACAAAAAAACGAGGTAGATGACTACTTCGATGCATCGGGTGTAGCAGTTGTCAACAGTCAACAACAGTCCAATTCGAGAACGTGACGCACATCAACTTAATAATGATCATCATCACCGTTGCCTGTCAACGAGGCGAAGCCTTCCAGATTCCCCTACCCTAATTTCGTCCCATGTCCCCACGTCCAGCTTGGATCCAGTCTGTGGTTTTGTCTGCGCTGTTCCAGGCCTGCATCCCTGCCGGAAGCCCTGCACCGCCTTGCACCGCTTCGCATCCGATCCCTTCGCTCTTCCACCCAGGAGAAGGGCAGCAGAAAACAGGTGACAGGCACGCGATTCGGGCGAGAGAGTTGACTGCTGCCCCCTCCTTCTTCTTCTTTTCTCGTGCTTCTTCCCACACCCCTGCATGTGAAACAAACTAAATGAACGAAAGGGAGGGAGGGCTAAAGTAGGGGTGGATCCTCCCGAACGCCGGACACCAATGCCAGGGGCAGTCCTCCCCAATTGCCAAGTTCGTTGCTTTCAAAGAAAAGCGCATTGATTGGTTCTTCCTACGAAAATTACCCTTTCGGTTCGAATTGCTTTTCTGCAGAGAACGAGATAATGCGATCTCTGCCAACCCCTTCTTTGATCTCGGCAAAATCGCAGCAATCAATCTGATTTCGCTAGGTATATATTTCTATGAGCCCTCTACGTGATCATTTCTTGTCGGGAGTGTGCTCTGCCCATTTTGACATTCTGACATTTCTACTATTCTCGATATCGGACGAGTCTCAAAGGCAGTGAGCGATGAGAGTTCGATAGCGCTGAGATCGGAGAGGGAAGGTCGCTAAAGTTCCGTCCGACCCCTCGGTACGTTTTGTATATTACTTGCATACCATACCTACATATTATTTAACCAACAGCCAACAACAGCCTCTCAATTGTCTGCTGAAGGAGCTGACAACCACCAAAAAATAATTATTTGACTGTTTGTGATCTGCATCAATGATGCATGTAATCACCGAAGAGGAGAGCCATCCGCGATCTATTTGAGCCTCAGTTTGAGGCGATGAGCGAATGATCGGCCTGGTGTGCCAAGGCCGGATCGTCACTGTCGTAAGCTCATCTCCCGAGAAGCACACTAGCTGCGAAAAGAGTCGAAAAATAAACTGCGCCTGTCGCACGTCGTTTTTTTCTTTCTTTCGCGCCCGCATCTTGAGAGCCGTCTAAATTTGTTTCGAGATGTGCCGAGGAGGGATGTCCTATTCGCTTCTCTCAACCCGCGCTTACATGTTGCATCAATTGAGGGGCTGGCCTTCTACAGTACCAACACGTGCAAGCCAGTGGCATGTCTGTCGTGAGATTCTATTTACGCGCGCGCGGTTGTAGCCAGAGCCAAAGTGTCGGAGGGAAAGGCCTGGTCTGTCCGCCTGTCTATATTTGGCCTGCGCTTGCAGATCCTCATGAGCCAGCCAATAGTGATCACACCCCCCGTCGCATGCCGTCACATTACACGCACATTCCGGAGAGACTGGCCTGTCTGTCAGCAATCACTAACCAACCAACCAACCAGCTGGCGGGCGCAAAACGAATCTTCATGTATGTCATCAGCGCCGACCGATGTGTGTGTGTGTGTGTGTGAGAAAGAGACCCTTCCAAAACCGCCGTCCGAAGTCTGTTCGCTCATTCTTTCTTTCTCTTCCCGCTTCGCGGCTCGGCAGGCGGCAGCGAGTCCGCCGTTGAAGGAAAGAATGCACCGTGACGTACGTCGCACCATAGCGAATAGCATGCAGCCGCCATCCGACTGGTCATTGACTTGACGGCTAACGCACTCCATCGCGCCCTCCTGCTTCTCCGGACCTTGAACCGTTCCGACATGTCGTTTTTCAGCTTTTGCTTTTTTAACAGTAAGGGTCGCTGTCACAAACTGTCTAAATCCGCGCGCCCGCTAAGGCAAGCCCCCGTCGCGCGGCTCGTTAGATTTTTCTTAGTTAGCTTCCCGCTTGCTTACCCGGAGCCAGGGGGCGGGGGGCGCATCTCCCGTTAAAGGGGGTTTGATCCGGTTCATTGGTGTGAGCTTGACAGGACAAGTCGAAACATAGGGTAGCGACCATATGAGCTTACTGTACGCCGCTATGGATATGATTTTTTACGTCCCTTTGGGCTGTGTGAGATCTGAGACCCTAGCGAATGTATATCCAAGAGGCAAGAAGCTAATTGGGAAAGGCCAGCCAGCCCCTAGGGTTTGCCAAGTTGCCTCCTTTGTGCAACCTCCGTCGTAGCCACTGCCAGTAGGATTCCGGTTGTGGCACCTGTCAACTTTAATTGTTGCCGATTACATACTCCTCCGTTGCAGATGCCATGTTTGGAGCAAGCAAGTTCGGTTCAATGGTAGACGCCTCCAAAGCGTGTGTGTGAACTTCTCAAGCTGTCAAGCTTTGCCTCCTGGTATTTGAGAGGGCGTTGGGCGTGAAGTCGCCGAAACTGCGCTCCCGTTCCTTACGGTTTGTGCTACAGGCTTGACTACTACTTGCCCCTATGAAAAGTTCACCAGCCGTGAACTCATCCTCAGCCTATGTGGATAGACAGTCTTGGACTTGCGCCAGTCAAGCTATTGCCACGGTGGATGACTACTCTCCCACGAACTACGGGGTCACGCCAAAGTGACGGACCATCCGGAAGCTAACATGTTGCGCGGGCGCCTACTGCGTAACGTATACCCGAGTTTCCCGGATACTGTTATTCCCAGTCTCAGAAGGCCATAACACCCGTACGAAGCAACAAAGAACAAGCATGTGGGAAGGAGAATCAATGTTGTAGTTTATTTCAGTCTCATGTGATATCATTTTACTTTCTCGTCTCGCGTTCAGCTCCTCTCCCGACCTGATTGTTAACATCATGACCTTCATGATCATGTCCCACGAGGAAACCCCTTTGCATCCACCCCGCCAAATCACCTTCGTCCTTCCTATGACATGTACAGGGTAAGCGGGCGGTATCCTGAAAAGGACCCTACACTTCTATATCCTAGATGATCCAACGAGAGAGAGGGGCGTTGGAGTTGAGAATGCCTCATCATCATGTGGCAGACAAGTCGACGGGGTCTTGTCCACCATCCCTTAAGCCCGGTATATTTCTCCTTTAGTCGTGTGGCTACTTGCTTACTTTAGCTCACAAGCCTCCCCGTCCCCTCATCGCCTTCAATCGCGACCCACCCCGTAGACAGGTCCAGCTCCTCGCGCGAAATGAAATGCCAGTCCTCGCTGGGCGCGATCTCGGCCGGCGGCAGATCCTCGTTGGGCGGCAGGTCCAGGTCATCCGGGTCGATCTTGCCCGGCGTGCCGCTCAGGGTCGTGTTTTCACTTCATGCGCATTCGTTAGCCAATCCCCACAAGGTCATTCGTAGATGGGGTTACTTACATGGAAATCTCGCCGCGATTCGCCGTTCCGGTAATCAAGCGCTTCCAAGACATCCGGCAGTTGGCAATGACACTGAGTGCATATCTGGGATTTCCAAGGTGTGAGTATCAAGCGGGCACGGGATACTCGTAGTGCATCAATCAGAGACTTACCTCTTGTTCATGAACTTGCCATCCAGCGCAAACTCATTCGGCTCCTCGCCGTCGGGAATCTTATACACCCGAAAGAAATCGCGCGTCGCATCCAGGAGCCCGGGGAAATACGTCTCGACATCGCCGATATCGTTCACCTGCCCGGCGAGGGCGTCGCGCACGTCCATGGCGATGACCTTCCAGTCGGTCTCGCCGCCGTCCAGCAGGCCCAGGATGCCGAGGACTTTGACCTGCTTCACCTCGCCCGTGGCGCCGATGGCGCGGCCGATGTCGAGGACGTCGAGCGGGTCGTTGTCGCCCGGCAGGCCCGTGTCCGGGTGCACGTGGTGCGGGTCCTCCCACGTCTGCGGGAAGGCGCCGTAGTTCCACAGGTAGCCCCGGTACGGGAAGCAGTTGTTGGTGAACCGGAGCCGGCCGTCCTTGACGTTCTGCCCGATCGGGTTGATGCGCTCCTCCCGCGTGATCTGAAGAGGCAGTGAGCATTCGGGTTACGAGATGACATGCGCAAATGGGACGACGAAAAGGCTCACCTCGAACTTGGCGTTGGTCCAGCGCGGGATCTCGACCACCATGTTCAGCGTCCCCTCGCCATCGTGCACGCGCAGCGGGATGTCGTGGAACGGCGAGATCGGCTGGCCGTCGCGCTCGAACCAGATCCGGTGGTCGGCCGTGAAGGGCTGCCCGGCTTTGCGCAACGTGTAGCTGCTCGTGTCCGTGAGGGCCATTTCCTAGCAATTGGTCGGCGGCGCTAAGGAGCAGAACCAGGACGACGACTCAAAAAGGGGGGTGTGTAAGAGAAATGAAATTGGACTGTTTGAGGAAAGTCGCGATTGAGATCCGCACAACAGCGTGGCTTTGAGTACGTGACCCCAAGATGAAACGCCCTGCGGGGATTCGCTGAAGTGTGCATGCGTCGATCGCAAGGGGCTGTAAAGGTAAATAAATTGGCTACCTCAATTTCGAACAAACCTGTTATCTGCACTGGCAATGAGCGTTGGGTCTGCATTTATTGATTGCCCGACACACGAGCGCGTTATTTGCTCGGTAGTGCACCGCCCCGGCGGTCAGAGCTGCTAGGAGAGGTCGGGTTTGAAGATCACCGCCTTTTGAGGGGGAGGGGCTTCAACGGAGCTAGAGTCTGCAGGAAGCTATGCATGTACGTACGAATCCACGATGGTTACTTACTTTACTTACTCATGGTACTCTTAAATAACAGGGCCAACTGCTCATATGACTGGCATATTATGCCACGCAATTGAAACCCCACGTTGCTATTTTTGGCGACCGTCGAAGCTTTTGAAGGCATGGAAGCTTCATAATGAGTGCCCCGCAAGCATCATCCTGCCAATGCCAGTGGGAAATTCGGCTGGCACAACTGTATTATCGGACGAAATAAAAAATAAGATGTATTCCATGACGTCTTCTTCTTTGGCAATGTAGGTAAGATAGGTCTAACATCCATGGCGATTTGCACACGAAACAGAGCAGATTCGCGACTCCCGCATCCCACCGATGCTGATCCCATACCGGAAGCGGGTCTCGCGCAACACCGATTCGGAGCGCTGTTTGGCGTGGATCCAGCCGAGCGGGCGCGTGCCATGCCACCACCCTTTTCGCTCTCAAGGCCTCCGCCATCAACGTTCCCCCCTTCGGCCTCCGAGCTAGCCTCCCACCCTTCGGTCGGCCGAAAAGGGCGAGCAAACTACTTCCGTTCTTCGGGGACACTACTTAGTGACCGGCTTCACATCCTTATGACCATTCCCCCCTTTTCTGGCTCGTAAGGCATGGCTAAGTCTTCCGCCACCGCTCTCAGTTCCCGCAGGACATACTAGGTATTTTTGACTGCTCGTCCGCAAGGTTCAGACGCAAGTTGCGGTTAATGTCCGCGTATTGCCCAACTTCACTAGCTCTCCCCGACTCGAATAATCCCTGATGACACTGTAGTTGACCGTACACTGGAATCAAATCATGTAGACGCAAACATTATGGCTTACTTTAATTATTGGTACAAATATGTCTATTACTAGTATAACAGTTCATTCAATTGAATAATCTCAATTGACTCATCAGAATAGTGAGGCGTAAGCAGTTAGGACGCTGGCCTGGAGGATCAAAGGGATGAGAGCACGGCAACATATCCGTGGCCTAGGTTTGATAGTAGGATCTAGGGGAAGGAACTCACTGCTGGTTTCCGGTGTCACGACCGGCCTGCTAGGGAACGTGCATGCACGGAGACTAGTGAAGACCAATCCGGTCAGAGAAACCAGGCGCTCTTCTCTATACATGTACGGCTTCCATAATCTGGATAGCATGGTGTCCCTTGTGTGGAAAGCGCTCGTTCGGGTCGAATGTTAAATATTCATTGTCAAGTATGGGTTCCCGTAGGAGAAATGGAATGTTAGTACGCCATGGCGACGTTGGGAGCGTCGTCTTTGGGTTGCAGCATCGCAGCCCTTTCTGTAAAGATAATTGATTCCAGCAATGCCTGTCTTTTTCTTGTGACCATGGCATGGGCGGCCCGAGAGACCTGCGCGGTATTGGGGTGTGGTGTCCGGGGAGTCCTCGCGCCTTTGGGGGTCTTGCCGCCCCTGGGGGTCTTGCAGACTCTGTCGTTGCCAGGGTTGGGGTTGGGGTCCAACAAGCTCAGTGATTCCAGTTTCTCGCAAAGACGGCCTGCCGTCGAGTGCCTACGGGATAGGATTCCCGACCCGTTCTGGGAGGAGGAAAGTTGCTGCAGAAACTGGTCTGTTGGCGAAGGAAGAGGATCCACCACGTCCTCCATCTCGATGTCCGGGATGTCGGGATCCGCCATCTCCACGTCAGCACTACTATTATTCGCGCCTTCTTTTTCTTCTTCATCGCCAGAACTGTTTTCCCAGCTCTCCGAGTTGACTTCGTATGGAATGCCCATATCCTTGTCTTTGAAGTAGTTTCGGAGCAGTTCGTTCGCCGATGGCCGATTTTCCGGGTTTCGTTCAGCCATGCTTTCGAGCATCCCCTTGCCTCTGACCAAACCTGGAAGCTTCTCCAATGCCGTTCTATAAGCCAACGTCGGGTCGGCGACAGTTGGGGGAAGTATGCCCGCTGGTAGATGAAGGCGAAGAGGGTCCCGCACAGAGAGTAAATGTCCATCTTGGGGCCTAACTTGCCCTGTACCCCGGATATCTCGGGGTAGAGCTCCGGGGCCTGGTAGCTGGCTGTCCCTCCCGGTTCCAGGGCATTCTTGCAGTGCTTGGCGAGGCTCAGGTCCGCGAGCTGGAACAGGTACCTGTCATGGCGCCCCTTTCTGTACAGGATGTTGGCGGGCTTGATGTCTCGATGGACCACTCTCCGTTCGGCGAGGTATTTGAGGCCGCTGAGTATCTGCCCTGCAATCCACTCACCAATTTCGTGCCACTGCTGTTGATTATATAGCCCCGCACAGTTAATCAAGTCGTCTAGAGAACCATCCATCAGGGGCATCGCTATCTCCGGCTTGGCGGTGTCAAAGTTATGGGTAAACAGAATTTTGATGATGTTTACCTGATCGGATTGTCAATATCCCTCAAGGATATTCAAGCGACATATCTATGTTACGGGGCAGGGTGAAGTTACTTACATGGTTAAACCTTCTCATCATGTTGGCCTCCGTGTGTATATTAGCAGCTTGTGCCAACGTATGGTTGTTTCCAACAGAAATCACCTTGACCGCATAACAAATAAGTTTTTGGCCTCTCGTTTCTTCTAGGTCTTCACTGTTTCCTGGGCAATTCTGGCCTCCCGCCCCTTTCGGGTTCCCCATACCGTTTCTGGTCTTTGGGTCCTTCGTGTCAGTCGGGTCCTTTACACCCTTCGTTTTATAGACAATAGTACCGTAGCTACCCTCGTTGAGGAACTCGCGTGGACCAACCTCTCGGAAATGGTTTCCTGTACTTAACCTAGTGTTGTGAAACCGAGCATCCCCGAGCCCGATATTATACTCCGTTGGGCGGTCATTAGACGGTCGCTGGCTGACCTCAAACATCGACTTCTCCCAGCCCTGCGAGGCAGCGATCTTGGCTTTGGTCTCATCTGTTACGTACCAGACTAGCAGGAACTCGTACGAGGCTATCGTCAACCTGTAGTCTTGGTTCCACTCAATGACTACATCCTCTGATGAACGTTTCGGCTCCTCCTTCCCAGCACTATCAATGGGAACGCAGGCGACGGAACCCTTCTGCCTTGAGCGGTTGATTAAGAGGATCTGGAAATCTTTGGGCCAGTACTCGAAGTAGGCGTGCATAACAGACAGGGGCCTTCGGGGAGTGATCTGGCCTAGCTGTATATCCCCACCACGACCAAGGCTGGTGATGATGCGGCCACTGGCCTTCAGGGGTACATGATATCCGATTTCGATCCCGTCTTGGCCATTTCTGGCTCGTGATACGGATTTTGTGTTTCCGTGCAACGCACTGCGGCTGCTGGAATTGGTGGGGACGAGGTGGAACAGCGTCGTCGGGCTGGCCTCCTTCCAGCTGGCTTTCTTCTTCGCTTTGCGTGTCGATGAACGTGGTGGCATGATGTGTAAAGCAAGACGAAATGTGATAAGTTCAAGTATGGACGACTCAGGTAATCCACGAGGGGGGCATGAGGGCGGTATTTGAGCATGGCGCCGCGCAGCACAGATCTCGGAGAGATATCCCACAGAAGAGCAATACGGAGAAGAAAGCCATTGTTCGAGAGTAACAAACATAGATGGCGCATGTGCCACGCCAAACATGATACCTACTCTTCTGGAAGCAAGTGTGAAACCAAATCTACTTGACGGATCGCGTGCTGGATATATTTTCACTCTCGTGATTGTATGGAGTTTGCTGCTCCTACGAGTACTAACATACAGAAGGGTGGATGCGAAGTTGGCTTTCAGGGATGCTGGAGGGAACTTACCTAGCGGTTCGACGAGCCATCCCCCGCCCCCTTGACATCTCCTGACATCCCCATGCAATCGGCCTCTTTTTTGGATTCATGTGACGACCGGTTTGTGCTCCCATCTAAAAGTCGAGATCAAAGCACTTCGAACGATCTTCGTTTCAATCTGTCAAACATCGGTGGATGGAATGAGCTGAACAAAAGATACACGTTGGTGTTGGTTTCCAATGCAACGTTCAAACCTGGAGGTGGTGTGGTTTGATGCATGCCCACTTGACCTGCAGGCCTGGCCTGTGCGGGCAAACGCGCTGAAGAAGTACCTAAAGTCAAAGAAGGTACATGCACCTTAATTAGCACTTACCCTGCGACGCGACCAGCCATTCCCATTCTGCTCCTGTCATCAATGTTTTTGATTGGGTTTTCATCCTCCTTCTAAATCGTAGCAGTTAAAACGGCAGTGGATAAGCGTTTGGGATAAGAGAAACTTCCTATTCAAGATGCCGCCTTTCTTTTTCGCGGATGATGAGGACGATGAGCCCGAGCCAGGTGTGCCTGAAGACGCCGTCCCAGCTCTGGAAGCGTTAGCCGCGAATAACGGATTGCGCGACCTCTCGCTCCGGCGCTTCGAGGCGGATGAGCCTCCACCATACGAATCCTCCACCGAGCCCGAGGACTTGGGCCACCATGACTTATTGGACCCACCAGCACCTGCACCAGTACCTGTTGTTCAAGATAGCGATAGCATCCCCAATCCCGGGGGCGTGCCAGAAGATGTCCTGCAGACCCTGGAGCGACCCTTGAGCGACGCGGAAATGGACAGCATAGCGACGGCCGCCCATCACCTGCTCAGTCCCGCCGAAGTCTTCTATGGCGACGCGTTGAGGGAGGACGAGCGCATGCCCTTTTCTGAATCTTTCAGAGAGACGGTGGGACTGCGGCGCGCGGGCATGGTGGTCCGCCACGTCCTCAAGAACCGCTGGCGCAAGCTGGGCGTGTGGAACCCCGCCTGGGGCTTCGCGGGTCGCAACGTCACCCCCGCGGATCGCTACCGGGACTGGCGCTGGCCCTGGGAGCGGCAAGGCGCCGGGGAGCGCGAAGCTGTCGAGGCGAACCGGAAGGAGCTCGTGCTGCGCGCCCTTCGCGAACGCCGGCACTTGCACCGCGGCGAATATGTCCCCGGCCCTCCGCAGGCTCGTCTGGAACCGGACTCGTCTCTAGCGCAGGCCGAGTCGTTCCTCATCTCCCGGCCCTGGTTCGAATTCCGCCTGGAACGGTTCGAGGACACGATGCGGTACAACCGCCTCGACCAGGCGACCCGCCTCCAGTACAAGGGCCGCCTGGGCCCCTCGGTCAAGGAACGGTGGCAGGAGCGCGGCGAGTGGCGGAAGGAGTTTGGGCTGACGCCCGGGTTCGACATCGAGCGCGTCACCTCGTGGAAGTGGCGGCACGAGTCGCCCTCGCCGGAGCCCGAGGACCTGAGCTGCATCACGAAGCCGCTGCAGCCCGTGGGCCTGCGGTACTACCACGACGACCTCCACTTCACCCCGTCCGAGTACGACGAGATCGAGGTGCTGGAGCGGCTCCGGGAGGACCGGCCCGAGAACTCGTGGATCGTGCAGGACTCCGACTTCGACCAGCCGCCGATCCCGGGGCAGGTCCACCGCGAAGTCGAGGAGCGGAGCTCGGGTCGTCTCTTTGCGGACAACGACGACTCGAACCCCACGGCCGCCGCGGCAGCTGAACCAGCAGGCGCTCACCGGTCTGTCTTTGGGTCATTTGGTATTGGTAACATTTTCGGAAGGGCTGTGAACAAGGAGACGCCAAGCCAGCGAGAGTCGACAGAGGAACCGGAGATGCCAGATGCCCCAGAGAGTCCAGAAGACGCGGCAGATGCGGAGGAACTGGAGGGACTGGAGGAATCAGAGGAGCTACCGCTTTCATCGCCCACCGACCTCGTGCGCGACCAGTCCAAGCAGAGCGACAGTGCCACCTCGCCGCCGGCGCCTCGGCAGAGCGCGAGGGCAGCAGCGACTTCCAGGAAACGCGAGGCCGATGCACCGCTTCCGGAGCCGGACCCGCCCAAGAGGGCACGACGTACAAAAGCGACACCGGCCGCCGCTGCAAAGGAAAAGAAAACAGTACCATCTGCTTCCAAGACAGGAGGACCGGCCAAGCGAGGGCGACCGGCGGGACGGCCCCGAAAGAGTCTGGTCCAAGAGCCCGAGCCCGAAACGCAAAAGGATAACGCGCCCGTCAAGCAGGCGGCTGAGACACCCGCTCGGCGTGGGCGCCCTCCGAAGGAACAGCCCGAAGCGGCTCCTTCTACCCCGACAGCCAAAGCGAGCAAGAAAGCCGCCGCAGCCAAGCCTACGGCCCGACGTGGGCGTCCCTCCAAGAGCGTCACCCCGGCCAAGCCATCCGTCGCCGTGACCAAGGCGAAGCAGCGCGTCACGGCCAAGGTAGTCGGGAAACGTGGACGGCCTTCTGCGAGGACTCAAGCCTCCGCTGAAGAGAATCCTGCCGCCTCAGTAACCAAGGGGAAGGCGAGGAGTGCGGCTGCTGCTGCTACTGCTGCCACGCCGCAAGAAACCCCGCGCCGCGGGCGGCCAGCCAGAGCCCAGGCGCAGAGCCAGCCAGAGGAAAAGGTCCCTTCTACCACCACCACGAAAGCGGCAAAGAAGAGTGTCAAACCGGCTGCGCCCGAGGAGCCCATTGCTCCTCGTCGTGCTGGTCGCCCGGCAAGAGCCGCTCCTGCAGCGGCGGTTGTGCCAGCGAAGAGCAAGCAGACCGCGCCGGAAGAGGAGGTTGTCGCCACTGTCACTCCCAATCGTCGTGGTCGCCCAGCAAAAGCTGCTGCTGCTAAAACTGCGCCGGCTGCAGTGACGGAGAAGACGAAGAGCGAGGAGAAGGAGATCACGCCGCCCAAGGAGGAAACTGCGACCCCTCGTCGCGGGCGGCCTTCCAAGGCTCAGGGACTGGAGAAGAAAACCGCCGCAAATGCAGCGGTGGCAGCAGTAGCATCGGTGAAGAGCAAAGAAGCACAGGTTGCTGCACCGACAGAGGACAACAATGTCCCTACACCCCGGCGCGGTCGACCGAGCAAAGCGGCCACTCTGGCGGCGGCAGCTGCTGCTGCGAAAGTCGAGGATGACAAACCGGCTGCACCTGAAGAGGAGGCTGCCACTCCACGCGCACGGGGGCGGCCGGGGAAGAAAGCCGCAGTACCGGCGGAAGCTCCAGTGTCTGAGAAGAAGAGCAAGCAGCCGGCCGCGCCCGAGGAGGGGGTTGATACCCCTAGACGCCGTGGTCGTCCGGCTCGACAGCAGCCGGTTGAGAGCCAAGAAGAAGAGCCTGCTCCTGCCCCAACCCCTGTTGTCGCCGCTCCCGCAGTCAACGGGACTTCTGCCACCAAAAAGAAGGCTGCTGGTGCTATTCCCAACAAGAAGGCAGCCGCTGCCGCGACTCCGCAGCGGGCATTGTCGGGCCGGGTGACGAAGCGGGCTGCTGTTACGAACAGTAGCAGTAAGGCCAAGGCCAGCAAGGTTGTTTCTGCTGCTGCCTCGCCGGCGACTCGGGGGAGGGGGCGGCCGAAGAAGGCATGAGATGGGATGTCAAGGAGACTTTGTTTGTTATTGTTGGAGGTTTGACATGTATTATTTGGGTGTATTAGGTGGTAAGGCGTCTGTCCCGGTTGGGAATTGTGTTTTTCAAGTTTCCAAGTTCAAATATTTTGCTTGTCGGCGTGATCTAGGGTGTGTGTGTGTGTCTTCCCGCCACCTCTCTGGCTGTCTGCGTGTGTATGTTGATTGACGATGAGATTGGTTTGAGAAGATACGTCAAAGCCGGGACGATCATACATGGGAAGCATAAGTGGGAAGCCTAGCGGATTGCAGTCAACGCTTCTCTCACGAATACCCGCGCAGTTAGCAATCAATCATTTTCTCTTACAAACGTTCATCTGCTTGGAACTACAAATAAAGGCCTTGTAAATTTTTCTTCTTGGATATCTATCTACATTGCTGCCTCTGAAGACACCTAGATAGCATCAAATGTGCTCAATAAATCAACCAACCTGGAACGCCTCCCCCGTCGGACGTGACGCTCAGCATGTATACTATACTACACCACTCCCTCTCCAACATCCTGGTCGTGGTGGGGAAGGGCGGGTAGAAACTCCGCCCATGGATAGGTGGTACAAGATCGGGACGTGGCTATGTAAGCTCTTCAAAGGCTTTGGGAACATTAGGTTGAGCGAAATATTGCGATTTTGAAACATAAGTTTAGGTTACCTGGTTAGACTCGGTTAATAAGAGGTATATAACTCCCGTGGATAGATAAAAGCTTAATAATAGATAATATTTCGGAGACTGCGAAACCCTCTCCTACCCTTTCTCCGGTCGCTGCTAGTGACTCACCTGCCTACGTATAAAAGACTGCCCTCGCTTCTTCTCTCGTCTGCTTAAACCGAGTCCTCTTCCCATCCATCGCGACCACACATACATCCACCACCAAAAGCCACAGCATATCCAACTCGGCAGCGCATACCTTAGTTGTTCTTTTCAGGTGAGCCTGATTGCCACTCCAGTCCAAAGCTTGAGAGCGACGAAGCTTAACTCCAGACTAGCCACAACCATGCCTGGAAACCCCACCCATACCGAGATGTATTGTGTCCTAGAACACGATCCCGAAGCGGGAACGACAAGGCAGCCTCCTCGCTTCGAAGATACGGACACATGCTTTAATATATACCTCGTTCTGGTTGCTATGACCACCGCCATCCTCCTCCTCTCTTCGGGACTCTGGACCTTGGATATTTTAAAGGGGGGCTTGCTGGTCTTTATGATGGCCGCTATCGCCTTCTTCGCGATGGCCGCTATCGCCTTTATCATGATCGCGCGGGTTATCAACGTGCGGCTCACAGTTGATATTGTAGATTAGTAGTCTACCCTTTATCAAGCTTTTATTTCTACTAGGGCGACTTAGTATATATTAAGGAAATAAAAAGGGGATAATAAAACGATTAAGTTAAAAAGGCGTTATTATTATACGGTTTAATATAATTTATTAAATTTTATTTTAAACTATTTATTATTTTAATTTTATTTATAAGCCTTCGACCCCTAAAGTGGTCGCCCAGATTCGGAACTCGGGGGACACTGTTGATATGCAAAGGCCATGTAAAGTTCTCTTCGTCGATATCTATCTACGGAAAACCCGTCATCTAAAGGCGCCCAGACAGTACCGAACCTGCGCAATGAACCAACCAAATCGCCCCGAACGCCGTACCTAAAGTACTCTTGTCTTTTTATCTATCTATATATCTGAAGCACATGCATCTCCTCCACCTACACACTCTGATTTCTCCGAACCCCCTTACTAAACTCCGCAAACAACCTCCTAAAGATCACCCGCCCGCTCGCGTCCATGCTCTCGTTCAGAATCCTACGGCCTCCATCGGACGTGACGCTCAGCACCGAGAACATCCCGGGTTCGAGGGCGCGGCGCAGATCGCGCGGCACATCGCCCCGCTCGAGCTGCAGCTTGATATACAGCAGGACCACGCGGAAGATATGCTGCCCGACCTCGCGCTTGGCCGTGTCTTTCGCCGAGTCCAGCGCGCTCTTGTGCTTCTTGGTCGAGCTCGACGCCAGGGCCGCGTTGCTGGGCTCGCACAGCAGCGTCAGGAGGCGCGTGAGCTTGGCGGCGTGGTGGGCGCGCAGGGGCTCGTCGAGCCAGGGCGGGTAGAGGAAGGAGGTAGTAGTGGTGTTGTTGTTGGTGGTTGTGAGTTGTTTGGATGAGGACGAGGACTTGAGGGCCGGGTCCGCGAGGAGCACGCGGAGCAGTGTCTGCAGGATCGTGACGAGGAGGTGGTGGTGGCCTCGTAACCGGGTCCGGTGGCGGCGGATGATGGCGGCGACAAGGTCGTAGAGGTGCACGAAGACTTCGCCGGTGACGTGGGGGCCCGTCTGCAGCTGAGGTCCTTCGGGGGAGCAGATCCGGGCGACGCTGGATAGGGTGAAGTCGATGTTGGACTGGCTCATCGCTGCGGCGTGTTTCTCGAGCAGATCCACCATCGTCTTGACAATGTTCTCAAACTGTTTCGGCGACGTCGTCTTGGTCAGGAGAAGGGCCAGTGAGTTGTGGACCGTCGCGAGGTCGAAAGAAGAGCCGGATTCGGAAGGAATGGACTTCGTCGAAGCTTCATTAATGTTAGTGCGATACTGCAGGAATTTATCCCGGAGAGACTGCTTACATGGTATCGTGTTTACGATTCTGTGCACGATGAGACACACCGCGCTAGAATCCTTCCACATGTCGTGGTCGCTGGTCAGACGCTGAAGCAGCTCCAGCTTCTTGGCCGTGTCGTAGCCGTTGGTAGCAGCGTCGACAAACGCAGAGATGGACTCTTCGTCGTCGCCGAGTTCCGCCTCAGCAGAGCTCTGTTCCTTGACAAACTCCTCGATATCTCCACTAGCGTGGTGATTCCAAGTAAGGAAGGTCCTCAGCTTCCAGCCCGTGCTGTTGCCAGCAGCGCAAAGCTTTTGGCTCGCTTCGCTGAGTCTCTTGAGAGTCTTGGAGGGCAGTTCGATGGGCTGCGCAGAAATCTCTTCCTTGATCATCTCCGATGCATCGAGCGTCAGATCGAGTTCAGCGAGCTTGCCTTGGTCAGCCTCATCACCCTTGATCTTCTTCAAGTCTGAAGCAAAGCGGGTGAGGCTCTGCTCGATGATGGTACGCTGCTTCTGCACCAGAACATCGACACTGTGCACTTTGGTCGTTTTGCCTTGGTTTCTGCGCTTGAGAGCAAGCATGGCGCTTTGCAGAAGCACCAAATGCACTCTCTTATCCTCGGTTTCCGAAGCATCAAGGCCCTGGGCGTAGGAAGAGATGTCTGCGATGTAAGTGTCTATTGTGGTGCCCGCATTATCGACCACGTGGCTGCGTCTAGTTAGCGATGTGCCGGAGACAGATTGAAAGTGAGGCGTTGACTTACCCAACAGTGAGCTCGGTGAGTTTTCCGAGGCCAGTAAGAATGTCGGCAGACTGTGAGGATAACTTCAGGCCGAAGTCGACAATATCACCGAATTTCATCTCCTATATGACAGTCAGAAACACGCTCATCGAGTATTGGCCATCACGACTTACGTTGTAGAATGTGGGCTGTTTTGAGACGTGAAGGAGGACGCTCATGACGAGTCCTGCGTACTCGGCTGACGACGCGAAGTGGTCTGCGATTTGATCCTTCCACTTCAGCCACGACGACATGACCCGTTTCCGGCATTCCTTGGACAGGTAGTCGATAGAAAACATGAGCAACAGAGAAAGGTCGGTCTTGAATTCGTCCTTAGTCCACGGGCAAACATCACTATCTTCATCCATGTCGCGCAGGATCTCGTCAAGGAAGAGGTGGAGGACGGAGTCGTACTCGCGTCTCATCAGGGACTGGAAAATGGAGGTGATGCGGGGAGACTCCTGAACTCCGGCTCGCAGTAACCTCCTGAGCGCCTTGAGCAGTTGGAAGATATCTGTGTGAAGGCCAGCAGCCTTGTATTCAGAGGATTGCGACAGCTTCGCGAATTCCCCTAATAGATCCTCGACGTAATCAAGGAAATACGGAAGTGCAGTCAAATCACTGCTGTCTTCCACCTCAGCATTGAGCCTTCCCACAGGCGGGCATCCCATCTTCATCACTTCAGCTTGATCGGGTCCATCAGGGTACATGACCAAGCAGAACTGGCCGATGCACCTGAATGCCTCGAACGTGTCTGCTTCAGCGAGGGGACCCTTCTTGAGAACTTTCTTGATTTCGGAGCTGATGTCTGTCCATATTTGGTGGACCTCCTTGGGTGATAACCAGGCAATCGTCATGCCGACTACTCGGAACTTAAGACCCCGGATGTCTGCAGAGAATTTTCCATCAACTGGCTTTTTGAGGACCATATCTACCAGCTTCGTTCCAACTGCCTTGGTGTAGTCATCTTGGGTTATGGATTCGGTCAAAGCGGCGGATATAACGAGTAACGCCCCTGGGCCAGCATCTTGGGAGGACAACCAGTCGATCAAGTTGAGCACCTGGGTTGTGGATAGAGAGCTTTCCATGATCTGGGTAAATTCATCCCTCAGTCTAGAGTCGGTCCAGATAGACTTGTCCAATGCGTCTTTCGACTCATTCTCCAGCTGGTTCAACTGCGCATGCCATGTATGGACGAACCCAGGCAAGTCACGCAACCTGGAGAATGCTTGCATCAACGGGACAAGAGTTTCCGTCACGATGGCATCGCTGTCGGGCCCATCCGAGCGCGACACAGTCCTGACTCGCGCCAGGACGGTGGCCAGGAGCTCGCTGTCCATAACAAACAAGTCGGGCTCGCACTGCACCGTCTTGGCCACCAGGGGCCAGTCGGTGCCGTCTTTCAGGGCGTATTCTGTACATATCCGGCGCGTGGTAGCACTTTCGACGGAAGACTTTGTGGAGATGGCCGTGTTCAACAAGCGTGTTATGATGGCCTTATCGGCTGCCTCGGCTTCTTCCAGGGCCTGGAGTAAGAAAGCAAAGACGCCCTGCGTCCACAGCGCGAACGCCTTCTTGGCCAGAGGATCGTCAGAGTGCTGCGTTCCGACGGCACATTGCCATAGCACTTCTGCGCAGGTAGCGATGTCCCTAACCGGCGCGCTGGCTAGCGCAACGGTCAGGACGGTGAGGTTCTTGCTGTCGGAGTTGGAAAAGGCGGCCTTGGCGGGATTGACGAGGTTCTTCATGAGGAGTTGCGTGGCTTCCCAGAGCCACCTGTGAGCCACAGGATTGATGTGCTGCTTCTCTCCATCTACTGCCAGACCCTCGAGTTTGGACATGAGGATGCAGCATGTGGAAAACAGGTACTTCGCGAACTCATCGACGTCCTCCTTGCGGGCAGCACGCAGGTCCCAGACATGTGCCGATACCTTGACCCAATTGAGATATTCTGAGGGAATACTACTTCCCAGAACACCGGAAACACGTCGGCAGATGGCGAGCAAGGGGGCGACAATTTCTCTAGACTCATTTGCCGGTACTCGGAATAGCGACTTGACATGTTCGGCGCCAATGGTGACCTCTTCGGCCAGTTGACTGGGGGCAGTGTCAAGGAGGGCAAGCAGTTTAGACAGCGCGCCAAAGAGCTCGGCAGCTGACTTGATGCACAGCTCAGGGGTCCTTAGTTTCTCAAGGTCGAAGGTTGCCGCAGCCATAGACTCTCTCTTTCTCTTCTTAGATTTCTTCGCCTTGGGCCCGTCGACGTCCATAGCATCCGCGTCGGGTCGTTGCTCATGCGTCGTGGCGAGGTCCTTGGCCGCTTGCTGGAGGACCGAGAGGAAGCGCCTCTCTATGAAGATGCGCGACAGGGAGAACAGGGGGATTCGGTCGAACAGGCAGCCGAGGATGGTCCAGGCAAAAGGGTATCGGCGGACTTGCTCGGCGGCGTCGGTCGAGCCGTCCATCTGCTTGAGAAGCCATCGTAAGGCGATCTCTTCGGCGGCATAGAAGGAGCCGGCCTTGGCGGCGATGATGAGCTGCCATAGGTTGTCGATTTTGTCGTTCAGGGGTTGGGTGGTGTCCTGGTCGAGCGACCTGGCGCATTTGATGAGGGCCAGATACCTCTCCTACAAAGTTGAGTTTCTTCGGTCAGTTGGGGGATGCTCCAAAAGAATTGGCTGCTTAATTGCAGTGGGTGAGTTGGCTTTTGGGCATGGCTTACATTTTGATCTTCTCCCTTGTCCATGACGAATGTTGAATTGCCTAATACAGGCATGCGACTTCTTCAAATCATCAACCGGGGCCTTCAACTCTCGTCACTTTTTCTCGGTCTCGCTATCACTCCCAAGCTCCCCGCGATAAGGTACGCTCGAGTCGCAACTTTTTTTGGATTCTGCCGGCTCAATCGCAGGGCGGGAACGCTAAACTTAATCCATGCTGCTAGCTCTTGACCGCCCTCGGCCTAAGCTCTCCTGCAGGCGGGCACACCACAGGCACAATCCACGCTTAAAGTGATAAGGCCCAATTGAAGGAAGATCCCGGGCGGCCGAGCTCGAATTTGGGGCAGAGAGATTCCGAGCTTCAATTTGAATCGCATGACATAACGACGTCAACCACAAGAAACCTCTTTTTTCTGCCCCTCCTGTCACCACACCTCACGCCGACACGACCAGGTTAGCAGCTTTTCCGAAAACCGTCTTCGGTCAGATCCAATTGATATTAATACGTTCGTTTCCAGCACATCCAACCCACCATGTCTGACACCTCGGTTCCCCGGCCTTCGAGCGCCGTCTCGCGCCCCGTCAGCGAGGCACTTTTGAACGAGAAGGTAACGCACCACCCTCTACAACACCGACGACCCCTTCTACCTCCATGAGCACCCACATCCCTTGCATCATACCTCGAGGAAGTGGTGGCAATGGCCGTGGCTCTGGCAGCTCCCAACAAAGCCACACGACAAATGGAAAAGGACAGTAATGCTAACTCGAATTCACCTACAGTGGGACCGCTGCCTCTCCAACATGCTCATCAAGTCTACCCTCGGCCTCGGCTTCGGCGTCGTCTTCTCCGTCCTCCTCTTCAAGCGCCGCGCGTGGCCCGCCTTCGTCGGTGTCGGCTTCGGCGCCGGCCGCGCCTACGAGGAGTGCAACTTCAGCCTCAAGCAGGCCTCGCGCGACCTCAAGCGGAGCACCCCGGCATAGACGGAGTTTGCATAGAGTACACGAGAGAAACCTCCGAAGCGGCAGCAACAGCAGGAGGGACAAACAGCAGCAGTAGCAACAGAACGAGGAGGTAGGGGCTTGCTTAGCATCATGATCACGTTACCAAGTGCTGCTGGCCCCAATGTCTGTCAAAATCCCGGGTGGGGGAGAAGCGAAAAGGAACCGATGGATGACGATGGCTGGAGGGATGGACGAACTGGCGGAGGCGGAGATGCTGCTTCAAGGGGCTGGCTATCTGTACCACAGGCACACACATCGTCATCACAACCACTTGTCAACTTGTACATACCTTGCAACCGCTAGACCGAACGAGAGAGACGAGAAGAGAAGAGAGGGTGTGTGTGTGTGGAAACGGAAATGGGGCATCTCGGGTCAAAGATGGGCCTGGGCCTGTATTTCTAAGCATAATAGACGGTTTTTTCTTTGTGGTCACAAACTAACTCGGAATGACTTCCAATGTGCGACCAATGAATTGCTACTCCGGGCGACAAGACGTTGTTATGCTGACGATATGCCCGACGGTGTCGGTGCCGGTGCCGGAGCCGGAGCCCTTGGCGCCCACGTTGGAGGCCAGGTCGGTCACGGGCGAGTTCCCGTTGCTGTTCTTCGGGGTGTGTTTCAAGTAAACTACCTAAAATAAGCTATTGTGTACAGGATGACCACTGCCTCGATCTCAAAATATATATACGGTCAATCAGTATATGGAGAGATACCAATCAAGCCTGGCACATATCAAAGCCCTATTCTGTATTGCTTAGGTATCTTCCTCTTTCCAGGACCGGGCTCGACGCGCAGAATCTCGACCTATATCTGCTGACGAGACTAGGGAAGACTGCATGGGCCCACCCCCTTCCCATGGCTATCACATACTTGGGCAGACAGCCTTTTGAGCGCCGACTACAGTGGCATTGAAATGTTGCAGCTGGCCGCTGAAGGAACACGTGTGGCTCGTATAATGAATATGACAGTCGATTTGCAAATCTCCCCCCATCGAGAAGACATATCGATCAATATGTCGAGTCCGAAACATGAAACTAGCAGACCTGCCCTGCTTTTGTAAGGGGCGCCGTGACACTTGTCTCTGGCGCGACGTAGTCGAGGATGCAGTACAGTACATCGCAATGGCCGCGAAAAAGCGCCAGACTGCGAATGGACTCCCAAGACCGGCCATAACTGTATCTGCTGCAACATGGGGGATCTCGAACAGGTCGTTGGTCCACTGGATGCCGAACACGTCCTCGTTATGAGAGAAGACGCTGTTGATGGCATTCAGGACTGCCTGCTCGCGGGGATACACGGTGCGCGGGGGTGTGTGATCCATGAAATCATCGCTATAGAAAGAACCAAGACGTCAGTATAATGACGCCGTCGTGTAGGACTAACAACGTAGATGTGTATTTCCGCGATGGTGTCATGGTAAGGGGGGCATTGCTGCTTGAAGTTTATATCCCTGCCACTTCTCCGTATAACCACATAGGTCGATGCTCTCGTAGACATCTGGCTTACCGCGGCTGTCGTTCTCCACAAACAAAACTGCCAACATTAATCCCGAGCTCTCAACTTTCTCCATCCATGACTGTTTGTTATATATAGGAACACCAGCTCGGGCGACATCATCCCCGACAGACTCGAGAGCATCTTCCAAATTCCCATCTCCCGCATCTCTCCCCTTGATAGCGGAAGTGCTGCTGCTCTTGGTACAACACTGCTTGTCAATGATTGTTAGGTCAGTAAACCCAATCAGATATCATATACAACAGGATTGTCGGCAGACAGAGTGAGTGGCCGATTGTGACGGCCCTTTGCACTGAAGCTGGAGGGTGGGGGGCACATACGGAGGCGTATAAGGCCTACCTATTTCTATGGGTAGAATGTTCAGCAGATCAATCTAATGCCGGATCTGCTGAACAAGCTATCCCCCGATCCGCGACAGCTCGTCCTTCATCCCCCACTGCAGACATGAGCAGTCTCGACATGTTTCTCGGTCATCTACCTAGACAAGAAAGTAACTGCGCACAAGGAGCACCTACCTACTCTACAATCAAACAAAGGGACCCTTGTTCCCCGATCCCCGTTCATTGAATCTGCAGTAGATGCAAGGAGAGATCGTTCCAACCAACGATGGAAGCCCCTTGTTCAACCAGGACCTGACATATGGTACCTAGCATCTCGAAAGCTTCGTTCTCGTTGCATCTTAGCTAGATCGTCTAGGGAGTTGTACCATGCTTGTTGAACTTGTTATCCTTAATCCAATATAACGACCTCTCCAAATAACGATTCTAGCTGCTCACCCGGTAGCATCTCGTGGTTGGCAACTGGAAGGCAGTATGTATGCCTGTTACCCCCTATTCCAGCAACTCAAAGACTCGTACGCCTATTGTTACAACTTGGTAGCGTCTGCTTGTTGATCACCAGAGTCGGTGCCGACAGAACCGTCGTTGATAGAACTAGTCGACGGAATCACCAGAACCAGCACCAGCAGGCACCGGTCACCCCACAAAAGAAGAGACACCTCACGATGGCCTCAACCAACACAACAACCAGGTCGGGAGAAGCGTCAACGACGGAAGTACCGATAGACCTGCAGCACCCTTACGAGAGAAGACACCTTACGGGCGAAGGCACCTTACGAGCGAAGACATCTCATGATAGCCTCAACCACTACAACAACCAAGTCGGCAGAAGCGTCGACAACGGAAGCAGCAGTAGACCGATAGCACCCTCACGAGCGGAGGCACCTCACGACAGTCTCGTTCCCTAGTTTGTAAACTACATGTATTCCAGTGGCACAACGGGATAAACTATGGGATAACAATAATACTATCCCAGTGGCACTAGTAGATCCTCGATAAACAGCACGGCATAAACGGCATAAACAGCACAATCTGGTGATAGCAGCGCTGTCGCCGTCAATGGGATCAATATATTGAACGCTATTCTAGTTCCTCGTGTGGAACACATCTTCCTGTACTCCTCCTTCAAATGGATAAACCTGGCCCCTCCCAGAACCCAGGACGATGCTCAATGATGATGATGACATGCCCAAGTAAACCTCCCTTCCCTGCCATAAACGCTAGGACGCACAAGTCCAACAAACACAAACCATGAACCAGAAACAAAACAGTGCAGACAAAGTCTTGCTCGCTCGCTCTCAAGGCGTCACGCCACACATCCTTCCCTTGGATGGTTGAAAATCAAGAAACAACAGCTTGCCCAAAACACAAACAAAGGCACCCGATCACAGGGGACCCATCGCGGGAACCCGTCACCATATCCCAATCCCTTCTACACCGGGGTCTAGGCGGTGGGCACAGACGGCGCCTCCTCCGTCTCGTCGTCCTCGTTCGCCGCCTCCGGGATGGGGCTTGGCTGGCGACTGCGAGAAGGCCTGCTCAGAGACGAGGAGCGACTTGAGGGCCGCGAGGTGGTAGTAGTAGGCTCCTCCGGAGGTACTTGTCGAGCTGGCTCTTCCTGCAGCACTTCGCAACGGTCACAGAGCTTCGGGGGAGGTTGTCGAGATTGCGCTTCGAACCACACTTCGCAACCGGAACACTTGTAGTTACTGGTTTTGGCGGGCGACGGTCGGGCAGCGAAGGGCCACGTGATGGATAATGGCCATCGGACCTTCGATTCCGAGGGCTGTTCCTCGGGTGCGGGTAGCAGGGGCTGTTGCTCTTCGTCGGTGACCTCGGTTCTGTTGAGCCCCAATCGGTCCTTCAAGTGTTCCAGGAAGGGACCGATCCAGTGGGGGATCCGGACCAGGAATTTGAGGAGCAAGTAGCTAAGGCAGAAGGCCGCCAGGAGCGTCAGCCCTTGCAGGACACGGTAAGACCAGTGCCCATCTTGCTCGTAATCACGTGGCTGGTACGGCACCACATCCTTCCGGGCTGGTTGTTGGTACATGATGACTGTGGCGGTGAGGGTGGAGATGTGTACTGGTAGCGGCATGTTGTTGTAGCTGTAGTCGTGCTCGTCTGCTGGTTCTGATTGATACGAACGAGTGTGATGATGATGATGATTGCCAAAATGGGAATGATGGGGATGATCAAGATGATGATGTTCTGGTGTTGTTGTGGGTTTGGGGAATAAGAGATTGAGAAGCCGTCTGCGTTCTTGGTGCAATTTATGATGTTCTCGAAGTGGGCGGTACGTCGGTCGGTTGTGAGGATACAGGCGCGCCAGACGCCGGTCGTGGAGGGAAGTCACGGGTGGGCGGGTGGCATGGTGTGCTTCTGCTGGTTTTATTGGGACATCAGTAGGCGCAGGGTGGCCAAACGTCCTTGCTATTGTTCGCTTGTTGGTGTTCATGGCGTAAACTGGAGGGGAAAGCACGTAGCGGAGGTGTTGACGTCGTTTCTGTTGTAAGTATGTGTGGAAGGTACACTGGAATTCTTGAATAAGTAGAAAAGGAAGCCGTGTCTTATATATTAGTAACCTTAGCAGGCCATGGATATAATGGAATAACAATGTTGATTCCGTTGAACATGACACTGATTATACAATGGAATAATACTGGAATAACAGTTTAGCCAGTTGATCATTGACGAGATGTGTTGGTTGTATTGATCAGTATCTGCGCTTTCGCCATCAAGAAGGTAGTCGTGCATACTAGGTAGGTAGGTAGGTAAACATAGGGGGAGACTTTCGCAGTGTCGTGCTTGGACAGGAGCTCTTCAAAGATAGCTCCTTCGTTGACCCAATTCGGGCGAACCGTCCGTCACAGGTCAAGACCAGTCTAGCTTAGCATGCGTCATACCTATTTTCGATTACTCTTCCTTCTTTATCTTCTTGAAATGACGGTCCATGGGCCCCTCCTTTTTGACCGGCACCTTCCTCTTGTGCGATGCATGTTCGGCATCGTCGGCATGGTCTACATCCGCATCACTGAAGGCGTGGTCCTCCTCCTGCATCTCCCCCTGCCCGGCTGCCTCGAATAGCTCCCTCCACGTGCCGTTCTTGACCCTCTCGTCATCCCCATTGATGCCAACCTGGTACGCAGTCTTCATGGCGTCTAGACACACCTTCCTCCGCTCGTTGAAATCCATCATAGGCTCAGGGTATGTCCCTTCCTCGCGCTTGCCAATGCCACTGCCCAGCCCGCCATCACCTTCGATGCGGACCCCGGCCTTATCCAGCGCCGACCGGGGCGCCTTCCAGGGCTCGTAGATGTACTTGGCATCGAGGTCCTTGAGCTCGGGCACCCAGCGCCGCACGAAGAGCCCCTCCTTGTCCCACTTCTGCCCAAAGGCGATGGGGCTGTAGCACCGGAAGTACTGGGAGAAGAAGGCGGTGCAGCTGAGCCACTGCCAGTTTCCCGCGTTGCAGGCGGGCTCGTGGTCGAGGAGCCACTCCTCGAAGACGTCGGCGCCGCGCTCCCAGTGGACGTAGCAGCCGCCCCGCGTCAGGAAGCAGGCCACCGAGTGCCGGCCCAGGTGGTGGATCCAGCCGTCGTGCTTTAGCTGGCGCATCAGGGCGTCGATCCAGGGGAAGCCCGTGACGCCGTGCTTCCAGCGCTGGAACCAGCGCTCGGCTTGCGGGGAGTCGATGTGGTATTGGCCGCTGATGGCGTTGGTGCCCGTCTCCGTGCCCGATTCGACGTGGGAGGGGAGGTGCCAGGGGATGAAGCGGCAGTGGGGGTTATTGTAGGTCTGGGTGAAGGGGGAGCCGATGGCGGCTTGGGCGGCGAAGTACATGTCGCGGAACAGGAGTTGGCCCGTCAGGCTCTCGGGCGGCGCTGAGGCACTGCCTTTGAATTGGGATATCAGGTCCTGCACACGCCAGTAGAAGAGCCGGGGAGACAGGGAGCCGAAGTGGTGATGAGGCGACAAGAGAGTTGTCGATTGCGGCTCAAACGCAGCCGGGCTTGTCTTGGGTTTCTGGAACTTTGCTGTGTACTCCTCGTCGGCGATGATGTGGTCCAACATCTTGAGCGCCACCGTCTCGCCGCCGCGGTGGGGCGTCGTTGCAGGAGGAAATCCGAGCTCCTCGAGGACCTCGGGACGGAAGTCACCATGGGGGCCGCCGATGCCGGTCTTGAAGGGCTTGAACTCGCCCTCCCGTACTGGCGCGTTCAGGTCAGGGTCCGCATCTGGCAGCTCCTGCTCGAAGTCGATGGGAGTCTCGCCAGGGTCCGGCAGGGACGTGGGCGCCGGGATTGGGCGGGGAATGGCGCCGACCTTCTTGCCCGCAGCCTGCAGCTGGGTGATGGACATGGTCGGCTTGCCTCCATGCTTGGCCACAACGGCGTCACTGTCCCACAGCGTCCGGCCATAGCGGGTCACGGTCTCGACGCCGGCATCCCGGGCCAAGTTGGACACCACCCGGTCCCGCTCCCGGGCGTACGAGTCCGTGTCGCGCTCAAAGACCAGGTGGGTGATGCGCCACGCCTTGAAGATCTTGGGCAGTAGTGTCTGTGGGGCTTCGCGCAAGACAAAGAGCTTGGACTTGGGGTTCAGCTTGGTGATGGACGCGGAAAGGTCATTCTGGCAGTCTAGTCTACCGGTAGGCAGTAGTTAGTAGGCTTTAGAGATCTTCCCGAACCAGAGAGAGTTTGAGCTTACAGAAATTGCCAGCGGTTGCCGCTGCCCTTGGAGTGGTAGACGTAGTGAGGGTCGAAGGTGAAGATGGGGTATAAGACGGCTGGCTTGAGATCCAGCGCCGCCTGAAGCGCAGGGGAGTCGTGGAGGCGCAGGTCGGTGCGGAACCAATATAACACACGTGCTTCTTTCATGACTCAGGAATTTCACATTTGTTCGTGTATTACGGAGTAGAGGTCAAGGATGCGGCTCTGGTGTCGCTGGATACGATGTGCAAATGCATACCTATGCTGTTACGATATGCCGGACTAATTACATACGCTTTCTCGGCCCAGTCCATGATGTCAGTAGTTCAGCCACAGTAGCTTGACTCTACCGCATGGAAGATAGCGTCCTGCATCTTTGGAAAATGGATGGAAGGTCTAGTTCTACGAGGTAGAAATAACCAATGCTCCAATGAACAAGCAATGTTCAATTACATATTCTTACACATTTGAAGTATAAGTTCGTCGAGCGTGGATGTAGGTAGGCAGTGGTTTGTTGAGAGGGTGATAAACCGCCGAGATCCGAGAGCAACTAATGAATGGCGAGGGATATTGTACCTGAATCCCTTTGTGCCAGGCTTGCGCCGACCAACTCAATTCGACCTACGTGCGTACATTTTGAGTTGGGGGCTTCGAGCATGGCTGGCCATGGCTTGCCAAGCTCGTGTCTCATTGCCCTGAAACGATAACTCTGAAGAAGTCAAAGAAGTCTCGATGGTATTTTTTTTTCGGTTTGCTTCAATTTCTTTTCCCCAGCCAAACCCAGCCCTCGTCTCCAATAGGGAAGAAAGAAGGCGAGGAGGGAGATGTTCTAGATCTGCGCTTGCGCAGGAACGGCATGCAGGCCCGGGGCCCCCCTGGCGCAGCGTGGCCGGAGGTGACACAGAGAAGCGTAATCTCCCGCGCACTCGCCAACGGATCCTGGGTTGGGGACCTGGTAAATCGCTCTTATTACCTTTGATGCCCATTGGAATGGTCGGCAGATGATCATAACAACAACGACCCCGCGGGGGGGAGGGAGGGATGGATGGGCAATCGCAAGTTTCGATGAACCCCAAATGTCTTGTCTTGCCTACAAACTTACATACCTAGCTAGCCGAGGGTGGAAAAAGTTGGTTGTTCTTAAGCATAACGCATAATAGTCAGATACTAGAAAAGATGCGACGATGCTGGGCAGACGAACCGAACCCCTCCCAGCCGCTAACGTTGCGCTGCATACTTGTACTAACCTACTGCTTATGTACGGAGACTACGGGCAAAAAATGCTGGAGGAGATGGGGAGAGAGATCTTAAGTAGATTGGGGTGGCACCCTTTTGGTGCCTCCACTCCTCTTCGTCCACGCCGAGGCCAGGATCGAGAACTGGTTTATCCGATACAGAAGCTCCCGAGCTTTGCTAATGCGCATATACGAGAATTCCCCGTCCTACTGCCCTACTTGGAGCTACTAGGTTACGTGTATGTAAGTTGGGTGGAAGTGGTTCTGGCAGGCAACGAAAGACTCGATGAACATCGGATAACGCGTCTTCGCGAATTGGCATTGGCAAGATCAACAGGGGAAGGGGGTTGAGTATAACCATACTAAATAACTGTAATTATATTTCCGTTCAAGCAAAGCCAAGGTCCCAATCGGGCGTATACAGAGTGGGTTGGGACCTGGGAGCATGCAAGTCATGCGCCGGACTGGTGATCACCGACTGAGCCAATGGGAATGCCATGTGGAAGGGGGGAAAAGAGAGGAGATGACACTTTTTTGAGAACAATCTATCGGCTCAGAAGTGGCCTAGAAGCCAGACAGACATACGACACGACACGACACAGAACATACATGCATGTATTTATAGTTCAGGGGGAAGGGGAAGAGGAAAGTCTTTTCTTTCTTCACCTGAGCAGGCAAGTTACGTTACTTGATCAACTTGGACTTACTTGAAAATGAACAATCAATTGATAGGCCCCGGGATGCTCGAGAGAGATGAAGATCAGGAGAGAAGGAATGTTTCCTCGGCCAATTGACGCTGCAGATCTTCAATGTTAGTAGTAATTGTGGTCATTTTCGTTTTCGTGACTTTTTTGGGCAAGGGGACTTTTTTACGAGCGCGAGAACGATGGATTCCCTCTTTCTGCACGGGCGCTGTTTTCCGGCCGCCCTAGGATCTGTGCCGGGGGGCCAATTAGGGGGGCCTTTTGGAGGGATTGGGGGGTTAGAGTAATTGATGGACCCCACAGTAGGCGCAATCCACACAAGCCAGCAAATGGCGCTGCAGCCAACTCGTTGCTGGTGTGGTTTGGGTGGTGTGTGTCTCTTTGTTTCAGAAACAGCAGCAAGGCGAGCTGGAAACCTTGGTCACCGGAATGAAACCCCACCCAATTCCATCATCACACTGAAGCTGAGCTGCAACGTAGGGTAGGCCAAGCACACCAATGATGTCGCATGTGGCCACTCAAGCTGGGCTACGTATTTTCTTTAGAGGTGCAGCTTGCAGTATGTCGGGACAGCACGTTCCATATGGTAGAAAGAAGATCAGTGGGTGTGGTGGACGAGAACACACACAGCTTGACACATAGCAACGTGAAGAAAACAAATCATCATGCTGACGTCCTATTACGTGATCCCTGGCATTCAATCTTAGAGTGCAGCGTGAATGCAAAAGTGCAGTGGGGATTGCATGCCAGAGTAGGGGACTGGCTGGGTATGGGTCGGGACGGGACACGCAGAGATCCCAACCCCAGCTCCTTGCACCCAGCACCGGTCAATCTAAAGCGACATGCAAGCGCAGGCGCAAGCGTTGTTGCGTCTGCCAATGCCTGGACGGGGCCACTTTGCCTGCTTGCCTCTGCACTGCACTGCAGCATCACCTCGAAGAAATTGTACAACCTCCATACAACATCACTCCAACCTCAACCACCTCCATGATGGCATGGACCTTGTAAGATACACGCACTGTACCAAAAGCCCAGCCCGGCCAACTTGTACCATTATTGACTTGTCCTTCTCATATTGTTTTTTTTCTCTCTCGTCCATTTCTTTGCTGCTACTACGGCAGACAGACAGCACTAGGCGATTTAAGGGAAACCAGCTACTCCGGCTCGTGCTCATCTGGTCTGGTCTTTGGCCTACTAAGTACCTAGCTCGATCCCAAGTCCAGGAATTTGGACTAGTCACCCGCGGATTGAAGACCTGACCGTGCCGAACCCAAGCAAAGCCACCTCCAAACCCCCTTGCGACTAAACCGGTAACATCGAAAAAAAAGTTACGACTCAATTCCCGGCGAAACAACTGCATGTCACTCCTTCATTCAACTCACATTGCTGGTACTGGTTTGGTCCTGGTCCTTGTTCTCTTCTCTCTGCATGTTGGGTTCGCTGTATCTCAAACAATCGGTCCGCCGCCGTCGCTCGTCACCGGCTCCTTCCAGTGACCGTCACCGCTGCTGTCAATCACCATCAGCCCGACCTGCTCGAACCGTCCTCGTCCAACCTCTGGCTCTGGCTCGTCCCTCATTTCCGCCCCAACCTGTCCATCCCCTACGGCACCATCCCGACCGCCCAGCATGACGAGGCCGCATATTGTCCGTGCCGGTGAGTAGCATTTACTGACTCGCCTGTCCATCCACGGTTCTATTATTGTCTGGCATGGGGAACCCAGCTCTGTCCCTTTTTCCCATATTGTCTCGCGTGCTTCCTCGCGTCCCTTGCCAAGGTCACAGCCACAGCCTGGGAGGGGTGAAGAAACCAGGGACCTGAGGCCCAACCTTGCCATTTTTATTTCCCGAAAACATTCGCACCCAACTGACCAACTTGCCGTTTCGCAAACACAGACTCAATCGATCTGCAAGATCCCAACAACCCCTCTGCCAAAGACCACCAGAATGCGACGGGAAACGGCCAACCGCAAGTAGCTCCCCATCAAGCCGAAACGCTGCGCGAAGTCGCCGCCGAGACCAAGGAAGAGAGGAGGATTTCATGGGCCAATGGAGACATTGACCTACAACAATACGCCGACGAAATGGGAGAAGCCGATATGGACGGAGACGATGACGCCAAGGCCCAGCAGCGGGACGCCTTGGCCATTTCCCTGAATGGAGGAAGCGGTGCTTCCGACGACGGCGACATGGACACCGACGGAGACGGCGATCTCGACGACGATATGATGGACAAGATCTCGAGCTCGCCCTCGATCGAAGATGGTGGGTGCCCCCCAGAACTACCACCACCCTGTTGGCCGACACGCGTCGATTCTTTGCGAAGTCGCTTTTCGCGCTCCCCCCACGTGCTTCCGGGCTCCCCCGTACTCAGCGAGGCCAGGTCTTCTTCACCGTACCTCGAGCACCCTGAATACTTGCCGCTGGACAAACAACCCCCCCAAGAGAGGCAGTCAAGCAAGGCTTCTGCCCGCGATACCGTCGAACCGCATCATCATCACCCAGGCGAGTATGCCGGACCGGAAAAGAAAGATTCCCGAGACGATGTGGATGCTCATGACCAATGCGACCATGACGGCCACCCCATGGAAAGTCGAGCTCAACGATGCGAACCAGTGTAGGCCACTGCTCCAGCGGATGAGCAAGACGATGATGACGACTGGGAAGATGTGGAAGAATACCCCGCGGATTTGACTGCCAACAAGCCAGCGACTTCCGATGTCGTTTCGCCGATTCTAGACTGCGCATACGCCGAGGCATGCGCTATGTTGGGAGTGGGAGAAGATGACAGTATCATCTCTCCGTACGACTTTCTGGTTCCGTACCACAGCTCCGAGGATGATGATGATGACGATGACTTTTCCTTGCCTGATGATCCCCGATATGTCGATTCCGGTTGGGGTGGAGAGTGCTTACAAGATACAGAGGACATCGACTTCGAATTCGTTTACGCCCTTCACACATTCGTCGCAACCGTGGAAGGACAGGCCAATGCCACTAAAGGTGACACCATGGTCTTACTCGACGACAGCAACAGCTACTGGTGGCTTGTTAGGGTTGTCAAGGATAGCAGCATAGGTGAGAAAGATCCCACGCAGCGCTGATGTGTACGAGCTTTGTACTAAACGAAACCAGGATACTTGCCCGCAGAACACATCGAGACACCGACAGAGAGACTGGCGCGGCTGAATAAGCACAGGAATATCGATGTACGTACTCGCAGCGCTCACGCGCATATCCTTTTATATGGCTTGTCAATATCTAACAAACCTTCTAGCTTGCGGCTTCCATGCTGGGCGATCAAGTCGACAAGGGCAAGAACCCCCTGAAATCGGCAATGCGGAAACGGAAAGGCAAAAATGTGACTTTCACGGCGCCCACGTATGTTGACTACTCGGACTTCGACTACTCAACCGAGGAAGAGGATGCCGATGTGGATGGGCCTGCGCAACAAGCCAAGCAGCAAGACCAACAGGCCGTGGCAGCTGCTGGCGGGATGGAGGATGACGAGAGCGCTCGAGTAGCACCACTTAAGCCTCGGTCTCAGGCCAACGCCGAAGACGGAGACGGCAACGAAGATGACGAAAACGAAAGCAGAGCCAGCGACGAGATCTTTGAGAATGGCAAGTCGGCGACTCGGACCACCAAGAATGGCACGGTCCGGAACACGGATTCTTTCTTCAAGGACGAGACGGTGGAAACTAAGAAGATCACACTGACTCCGAACTTGCTGAGAGATGATGGCGAGCCACGAGAATCTAGCGATTCGCTTACGAAGGAACTGCGGCAGCGACCCAGTTTCGAGAAGGAGCTCGTGGCCGACAAGAAGGAGGACAAAAAGAAGAAGGACAAGAAGGACAAGGAGAAGAAGCCTAGCGCGATTCGCAGTTTCTTCTCGCGGAAGGATAAGAAGAAGTCCGCAGATGATGACGACGAATCGTTTGGCAAGAGGTCCATGGACGTCAACAGCGTCGACTCGACCGAAGACGTCACGCGCACCGCCGAGGTGGAGTCGCCCGACAAGGGCGGCCCGCAACGCAGCCAGAGCAAGCTGCAGAAGCAGCAGGCCCGGACGGAGCCGTCGCCCACGAGGAAGCCGGGGGCGACGACGATGGAGCTGGCGCAGTTCATCAACGCGGAAAGCAGACCGCCCAACAATGTCGCGAACAACCCGCCTACCACCGGCCTTAGAATGGTCGAGGCGGACCCGTCGGAGGGACAGGGTGGCGACAAGGCGGCGGCGGCGGCGCTGACGACGAGCTACGGCAAGCCGCAGAAGCTCAACCGGGTAAAGGGGCGTCTCGACCTGGATGACTTTGATACGTCCGAGGAGGAAGACGATGATGATGATTTTGGCGAGCCAGCAGAACAAACTACCAGGTCTGCGCCTCCTCAGGAGCAGCAAAGACAAGCTCAGCCGCAACAGCAGCAACAGCAGCAGCCGCAACAGGCACAGCAGCAGCAGCAACGAGCTGAGGAGAAGCAACTACGACCTACTCTACCGGGCTCCTACCCAGACAGCTACCTCAGTACACAAACGACAGGTTCTCAGCAGACGGTGCAGGGTGCCAGTACTCCGCAGCCTATGGAGCGACTCTCCGAGTCCCCTGTCCACGTGTCGCCTATTCAATCCAACAACCCACCTGCGCTCATGGGTGATAACTCCAGCCAGGAAGACCGGTCATCGCCCGTCTCGTCCCCGTCTCCGGACATAGCAGATGTTGAGAGCCGCGGCCACCACGCTCAGGACTCGATGACATCTACTTCGAACACGGCCACGTCGTGGAACGATGACAACCTGCGAGCCTTCTTCGACTCCGGGACGGACATCCGGGATCTGCTCATGGTTGTCTACGATGACAAGACGGACGTCCCGCCCGCTGACCCTGAGCACCCGGTTGCTGTAAGCCTCTTCCGCGAGCAGAATGCCAAATTGGCAGAAATTACTACCGTATGTGTTTCCTCTTCCTCCTACAGTACTCACATGGCGATGAACGAAGCTAACCTGTATCACAGCAACTGGACAACATGCTAGGCGACTGGCTGGCCAGAAAACAGCGACTCAGGGGCGCTGCATGATCCACGCTTATACCCCTTGTTTGATATGACCGACCTTTTTCTACTCTGACTCTTCCCTTCTGCCTGCTCTGTAAAATACGGTTCAGCCGCGACACGTCGAAGACACCACAGACCTGATGGTGATGAAGATGGTGGTCTATTATATATGATGGAACCACCATGCATCACGAAAAATAGCGACAGGAGCCCAGACCATTCACTGGCTGGAGCCCTCGCGCAGGACACGTGTGGACCGTCCTGAGAGCGACGATGACGTTGGCCACCCCATTTTCTTCATTTTTCTGTTTCGTGACCAACAACTGGCGTCTGGGGATTTACGGACACACTGGATGGAGTTCGGCAGGAGACCACACGGGTCATTCCCGGGATATGAAACACCTATACCACGGATTTAAAGCCCAGGCCGGGCTTTACTATCTTCTCTTTGTTTTTTTCTTCTTTTTCTTTTTCTTTGTTTTAGAACGAAATCCATGATTGCAACCTCAACCCACCCAACACTGGCGGGTTTGAAAGGTAGTTTGGGGCTGATGGTAGTGGGGGGTTGAGCGCGCGAACGAGAGGGCGAGAGCTTGGAGGCAGCCTTTCGCTTCGCGTCTCGGGGGTAGGGAGGGAAAGAAGTGGGAGAGAGGGTCGTTTAGAAAGGGAACAGAGAGAAGAAGAAACGGAGATGGAGCTATATCAGCCATGCATGCAATGGATTATGGATTGTTGCAATGCAGCATGCAGGATGGACGGGGTGCAGATGAGGTGCCACTCGCCAACAGCTTTCTGTGGCCCTCGTCCTCCTCTTGGCCGTTTCCATGTGTGTGGCTACTGCTACTACTACTCTGTACAAAATTGATGTTCGGTATATGTAGTAACCGACACCTTCCACCCTCGGACGTGTTCGACCTCGAACTTGTTCCGTGAACTATTTATTATTGGCCGAGTGAAATATATCATCGATGTGATCTGCCTGTCCTACCAGATGGAATCTACCGCTAATCCACGACGATCCGGATCCGTCCGTGATTATCTCATTAGTGGCTCTCGGGCCGTTTCGAGTTGCTGCTCTCCTGCCAAGCTGCTTATGAGAGGTTTAGAAATCAACACTGGTCAAGTATTGCCGGGCAGATTGATAACGAAGTGACAAGATGAGATTAGATGGAGGTGGCACCGGGCACAGCTGCCCAAGTTTGGTTGGTATTGGATTGGGGGCTTCTGATACCGGACGGCGGACGCGGGAGCCACTATGGAGCCGCACCGGGCCGATTCGAAAGATTCCTGGGCGTTGGGATAGGCTTGGCACTTTGCTTGGTATTGCTTGGACTTTGGGACAGCTTTGGGACGCGGTGACTGTGTAGGGCCACGATTTGGCTGTGCAGGGAGGGCTAACGACGATGTCTCCCTCGAATAGTGACGGGTTAGGGTTCGGGTTGGTTGGAATACGGGTTTTCTGGTATATGTTTACTACTTTGTGTTGATATCGTCATGAAGGAGGTGAGAATCATCGGTACGAGGTGGCCCGCCCTGCACAGCAAAGATGATGGCCCTGTACACGCTTTTGGTAGAACCTTTGGGACTCGGGGGTAACCTACCATTTGGGTACAAAGAAACGGAGCCGGGTCGAGGTGCTAAGTAGGTGCAGGGCCCAGAGGGAGATGCTAGCTTATTGCTTATTAGATTTGAGCCTTGCTGCTTCGAGGAGGAACGCTGCAGGTGTGAAATGAGCCGACCCTCTTTATGAGGCCCTCTCTGGTGTTTCGAGTAGCATTTTTGATACAATGGACGGCAACAATAAGTAATAATAGCTACAGGTCATTCACATTACCTGCAGGATATTTTTTCCGGTGTTGGTTATGTGGTAGTGGGATTGGGTATGATTCTTCCGTTTCCGTACACTGACATTATGACGACGACGCTGTAATGCAATGTACTTGTAGGCATACGGCAGGACGGAGATAGAGCCGCCTCCTGTAAGAGAGTATTGCTGATCTGTAATGTGCATTGAAGTGAGAATATGCCTCCTTGGAAGCGGCGAAAACCACGACATTAGTTATCATTGCCTGCCTTAGTCATTGATGATATCAGCCCTGGCTCGGTAGGGCGGCGATTTTACGAGTCATGTCGGGAAAAACAGCTTAAAGTTTGTTTCTGGGTGCTTCCGCCAACCGCTTGCCCATGTCGTTATCCCGATGTGGTGATGATGCATGGCTACTGTAACTTTTTCTTATGCCCTGCCCCTGTTGCGCAAATCCGTTCGGCTCAACCTGCTTTTCGAAATCCGGGCTGTAACAACTCTTCCATGTCAATCGATGTCAAGCCTTCCGACTAATTGTCTGTGTGTTTGGTTGACGTGTGGCAGGCAGATGACAGTGTCACAGTGACAAGCTCCTCCGTTGGCGGACGGACAGGCAAAAGCAAGATAACCGAAGAGCCGACCGTCGTACTGGTTGTGGCCAGCCAGGCGAACAGGTGGACCGTATGTAGCCAGGGGAAGAAAAAGAGTACAATGACCCAAAACTTCAAGGCATTTCCTCAAACAAAATGGACCACTTTCCATTTCTAGCGACCATGGGTTGAAGTGAAGTACCGAGCTTCTATGGAGCCCTGCTTCTTCCTTGGCGTTGTTCTTTTTTCGCCTTACGTAGGTAGGTAAGCCATCTCTAAGCAGAAAAAACTGCGAAAAGATACAACGACGGTGACCAATGGTGACCAACCAGGGAGCTAAGCCTCCCCGTTCTAACGGGCACCGGCGTTTCCGCATTGCTTTGCCTTGGGAACGGGGTCTTCCAAACAAGACGGGCCCCTGCAAGCGTTCGCCGAAGTTCGTCGTAGTAGATGACCCGCACTTTTATTACCGGAATCCCAGATCCTGGTGCATGCCTGCCAGTCCCGAACAAACCGGTCTGTTTCCAGGCTGCACAGGAACTTGGGGCCTGTCACAGCTGGCAGAACACGCGCCTCACATACCGCCCTATGCAGCAGCGAGCCAGCTATCAGATCCTGTGTGCCAAGACCGCCATCCCAAACCGAGCGGGTTCGGCATAGATTAGATGATGGATGCCATGGATGCATACAATGGGTCGGTCCCCCCAGCAGTCGGCCGAACAAGAAGGAAAAAAAGGCTTCGCTTACCAGAACGCTTACCAAACAAAACCCGGCCGTAGTATAGCTCCACAACCCGTTGAGACTCGAGAATGACTAGAGATTTCACCAGTGTACGAGTTTCTTATGTCACGTCTTGTCGTACTGACTAAACGATTGGAAGAGATTGCAGGCGGGAATAGAGAACCTTGGAAGATTTGGTTATGCTTATGTACACTTAGCTAAGGTTAGCAGCGGCCAAGGTGTGTAAGTACCGACCCTAGACAGACTGGGCAGTCGTTACCGTGCCGTGGTCCTTGCATGGGGATCTCCTCCCAGGATGTGAGGTTCGTAGAAGGGAGATGCGACCAGGATTGGATAAGATGGGCAAGGAGGGCGGGCTGCTCGAGGTCGAGGCTTGCCCGGCCCCCTGGGAGAGAAAAGAGTTTTAGCCTGGCCGTCATGGATCTTCTTCTGCGGTATCTGGATCGGGAGCCCCTCCTGGTTGTTTGGGAAGGGGAGCCGAACTGGGTTGTTGCTGAGGAGGAGCCTCCTCGCTGGCCGAGTACCTACACTTCGGGGCGAGTGAGTGAGTGAAGCAGACATATAAGGACCCGGCTCGGTCACCTTCATGACTGACTCTCTCGCTTGATCTTTCCCAAGGCCCAACCAACTAGTCCCTCTTTTACTATATACCAACCTTTTTAAAGGTTCTTTTATTAAACAACCACATTCTTTGATTCTTACAGTCGCCAGTTCGACCTCACAAACCGTAAAGATGCGTGCATCTTGGACTCTCGCTTTCATCTCCCTTGCCGCGGCCGGCTGCGTCAAGCGTGCTGCCCCTGGCGGCCTGGTCGACGGCACCGACGGCACCTACGACTACATTGTCGTGGGCGGCGGCACGTCGGGCCTCGTCGTGGCCAAGCGCCTGAGCGAGGACCCCAAGGTCTCGGTCCTCGTGCTCGAGGCCGGCGGCTCCCTCGAGAACAACGCCAACGTGACCAACCCCCTGGGCTACGGCCTCGCCTTCGGCACCGAGATCGACTACGCCTACCAGACCACCGAGCAGAAGTTTGCCGGCGGCAAGCCCCAGACGCTGCGCGCCGGTAAGGGTCTTGGCGGTACCTCGACCATCAATGGTAAGCTATCCTACTCTCATTCAGTGTATATGTCAATGAATCAAATAACTAACTTCCCACAGGATTGGCTTACACCCGCGCCGAGTCCAACCAGATCGACCTCTGGGAGAAGATGGGCAACGAGGGCTGGAACTGGAACAACCTGCTCCCCTACTACGTCAAGAGCGAGAAGCTCGACGTGCCCAACCCCCAACGCCTCGAGGCCGGCAAGATGATGTTCGACACGGCCGTGCACGGCCAGCAGGGGCCCCTCAAGACCGGCTGGCTGTACGGCATCACCAACAGCACCCTCGGCGCCACCCTCAACACCACCTTTGCCGCCATGGGCGTCCCCTGGAACGCCGACGCCAACGATGGCCAGATGGCGGGGTACACGGTTTACCCGTCTACCGTCGACCAGGACCTCAACATCCGCGAGGACGCGGCGCGGGCTTATTACTTCCCTATTCGGGAGAGCGCTAAGAACCTCAAGGTCATGCTCAACACCGAGGCTCGTCGCATGACGTGGAAGGCCGCCAACGCTACTGGCGCCTCTGCTGCTGCTGGCATGACGGCCGATGGTGTCGAGGTCATGACCCAGGACGGCAAGATCATGGTCGTCAAGGCCAAGAAGGAGGTCATCCTGTCGGCCGGTGCTCTCGTCTCCCCCCTGCTGCTCGAGAAGTCCGGTGTCGGCAACAAGGAGATCCTCGCTGCCGCGGGCATCAAGTCGGTCGTGGACCTGCCGACCGTGGGCGAGAACCTGCAGGACCAGGCCAACAACGGCCTCAAGTTCGGCATCGCCAACAACTTCACCGAGACGGACAAGAACGCCTACGTCGCCTACCCGACCGCCGAGCAGGTCTTCGGCAAGGACAAGCTCGCCGCCGTCGCCGCCAAGGTCAAGGCCGACCTCCCCCGGTACGCCGCCCAGGTCGCGTCCGTCAACGGCAACGTGACCAAGGCCGCCGACCTCGAGAAGTTCTTCACCATGCAGTACGACCTCATCTTCGACGCCGAGCAGCCCAACCCCATCGCCGAGGTTTTGTTGTACCAGCAGGGCGGCGTCTGGGACTCGGAGTACTGGGGCCTCCTGCCCTTCTCGCGCGGCAACCTGCACGTCACCGCGGCCAACACCTCGACCACCTCCGCCACGGGCGCCAAGATCAACCCCAACTTCTTCATGCTGGACTGGGACGTCACCCAGCAGGTCGGCGCCGCCAACTTCATCCGCCGCATGTACGGCACCGCCCCCTTCTCTGATGTGGTCGGCCCCGAGGACACCCCCTCCGTCAAGACGGTCCCCGCCGACGCCGACGAGAAGACCATGGGCGACTGGCTCAAGCAGAACTACCGCTCCAACTTCCACCCCGTCGGCACCGCCGCCATGATGCCCCGCGAGGTCGGCGGCGTGGTCGACTCCCAGCTCAAGGTCTACGGTACCTCCAACGTCCGCGTGGTGGATGCGTCCATCCTGCCCTTCCAGGTCTGCGGACACTTGGTCTCGACCCTGTACGCCGTCGCGGAGCGGGCGTCGGATCTGATCAAGGCTTCGGCTTTTGATGCCACCAAGCCCGCCCCCAAGTTCTAAATCTTTTATGATTGAGGACGGACGGTGTGATGTTGATGAGCGATGAACAAGCGGATTGAATTTGGTTGTTCCCCAATTGTACAAAATACTTTCGTGTACCAATTTTACTTTTAAAATATTTAGACCATAGACACTTGTGATACCACTATAGACCAAGGATACGATTATCGAAAACATCTACAAACCACTTTGCCTGCTTCGTTTCTTATGTGCATTTTCCGTGTTGAACCTTCCTATCTTAAATCTCCAAGTGAAACTTACTCAATTCATGGAAATAATATCTGAAATTTTTCCGCTCAAATGGAAAATCCGGGAGTACTCCTCAATGCTTTGCTGCTCTTGATCAACTTGGGAAAGACAATACATCCATCGTTGGTTTCTCCAATTAAGAACCTAGCTATCCCGTTCCTACCGATTGTAATGCGTTCCTGGAGGATATATGTTGAATGTCAACAATCGGGGACTATATATATTGAATCGAATAATGATTGATATCGAAAACAAAATAAAAATTGAATTGACATTGTATGTTCCTCGAGATATAATGAGACGTGATGCTTCATTTCTATTGTTCCTCGCACAGTGCCCCGCACTGTATCTGCACCGTAGAAGCTTGGACCCTACAATTTCCCGGCGTGGATGATGGTCAAGATCCAACAAGAGGCAACCGTGATATTTCCCAAGGAACAACTGCCACATAATTCCATTTCCTCTTGATGCACGAATCCGCGGGGTTCATTTTCAGAATTTTCTATGCAAATCCTGATATGATGGGACGTTGCATCACCCATAATGTCGTCCAAGCAGGGGCAGAAGTCATCGCGTGTTCCCACGTTCTCGTCTTTCAAACCAAAGACTGAGGCGACAGCTGCGGCGCCAGCGGCAGCACCTGCCAAAGAGCAGGAGAAAGAGAGCCAACCCAAAGAAGAAAGGTCGCGAAGTCATCGTGATAACCATCATCCCCATCGGCACTCCAGTCACAGGCAGCATGAGCATGATGGCGGCAGATCCGATAAGCGGTCGCGCCACCATGACAAAAGGTTACCGCCGCCCAGGGAAAGCTTGGATCTGCCCCGGAGGTCGGCTGCGGCTGCTCCTTCTTTAGGTGACAACTTTGTGGTCGACAAGCGCGGGGATCCCCTGATCAGGCGGTACGGTGGAAACAACCGCTACGACGTCCCGGCGTACCGGCGGTACGGGCGCGGTCGCATCCTGGGCGCCGACGGGTTCATCCGCGTCGAGCAGCTGGGCAACCGGGACGAGTTCACCCTCCGGGGCTTCTACGAAGGCGGCGGTGCCGGCTCTGCGCTCGGAAACAACAATAATGGGCGCAAGCACCCGCTGGCGGCTTCCCGTCGCGCCGGCGCAGAGGTCGTCCGGGTGCGGGCCGAGAAGGTCGCGACGTACACGGGCGTGGAGGATTTCTTGCCACTAGGCAACTCCAACTCCAAGAAACGGAAGAGGCCCGAGTCGGATGCTGGTAGTGTATCTTCCGATAACGATGGGGAGGAGGGGCCGTCGTACCGATCCATCCACGGGAAATCGAAACCGCATGAGTTCTCCGACAGCGACGAGGAGTATGGCGATAATTTCGAGGATGAGTCCCGAGCGAGGGATCTCGACGATCCCATCAAAGCAAGGACGGTGCAGCTATCGAACCGCGTGAGAAAGGACCCGCAAGACATCGACGGCTGGCTGGCGCTGGTAGACCACCAGGATACTCTACTTCACATCAAAGACCGAGATGGCCAGAGACCCACGCCGGCCGAGATCCGGAGCTTCGCCGACATCAAGCTGTCTATGCTGGAGAAAGCCCTGTCCCACTGCACATCATCCCCCGCACAGCGGGAGACCTTGCTCCTGCGCACCATGGCGGAGGGTGCCCAGATCTGGGATGCGAAAGCCCTGACCAAGCGCTGGGAGGAGGTCGTACGCGAGCACGGCGGCTCCAGCTTTGCCATCTGGAAAGCCTACGTGGATTTCCGACAGACGAGTCTGTCGACTTTGCGGTATGAAGACATCAAGCTGCTGTACATCAACAAGATGCAGCAGTTGAAAGCTGCGCTTACTACTGGGCAAGGAGCCACAACACCTGTCGATCACGAGCTATACGCTCAACTTGTCGTCGTGTTTACCCGGTTGACTCGTTTCGTCGCCGAGAGCGGGTACCGCGAACTTGGCGCTGCGTCCTGGCAGGCGATTCTTGAATTGCACTTCTGCCGCCCGATAACCACAACAAGCTCGGCTGAAGGCGACATCAATACTATGGCAGTGCCCTCGAGCTTCCAGAAATTCTGGGAGAGTGAAGTAGCGAGGATCGGGGAGGATTCGGCCAAAGGCTGGGCAGCTTTCGAGGCGAACGGCGGGGTCGAGGAACCTCCGGAACCCATGGCCTTTAAAAACGGTGCCGCCCCGAATACCCGGGACCCTTACAAAGCCTGGGCGGCGGCAGAGCAGAATCGGGCCTCTCAATCCAGAGTCCCGGCCCGGACCATGGATGAAGGGACCGAAGACGACCCGTACCGGGTGGTCATGTACACCGATATCGATGACCTTCTGTTCTTCGCGCCCGACAGCGGTTTGCCAATCGTCCAAGAACAGCTGATCTCTGCATTCTTGGCATTCCATCAGCTCCCACCCGCGCCAGGTTCCGGCGATCTGAGCAATCGACTTACCCGGGATGCGCTACTCGACACGAACGGACTAATTCACTTTGGAGACACCAAGCACGATTCAAGCCAAACGCCCGAGACCGAAGGCAGCTCGAGCAACAACAAACCTCTGGAGTTTCCCCAAAGCCACCAACGTATCAGCCCGAGCACCGAAGTGCTCTTCCCCCCAACAACGGCCTGGTTCAACTACCTGGACCCCGCCGTCCGCGCCCTCGCCCTCACCAACGACGGACAACTTCGACTAGTCTCCAACGCGCTGAAGCAGCTCGCCCGCTCTCACGGCCGGAGCGACCTGGCGGCGTACCATCTGGCTTTCGATATGTGCAGCAGCCCCAACAAGACCGACGGGAAGAAGGCGGCCAAGGCCTTGCTGAAACGGTACCCGACCAATATCGAGCTGTACATCGGCTACGCCCACTACGAGTTCCGCGCGAGCAACGGGGACGCGGGGTCGAATGTTATTGCGGCCGCGCTCCAGCTGCCGGGCCTGGCGCCCGAGGAGAGGCTGCGGCTCGCGACGGCGTGGGCGTGGATGGCGCTGGAGCAGGGCGATTTGGTGATGAGTTTGGCTAGACTGTGCCTCGTTGGCCGAGATGGCCAGAACCAGAGCCCGTCCATGGCATCGGAGCCGGCTTCCTCACCGGCACTGATTCTCAAAACCCGGCAGACCCTGACGTCCAACTGCGAGTACTCGACGTCCCGAGGGGACGACGCGGCCGCTTCGCTCTACGCCAAGGCGTTGGTTCTGTTGCAGTACTTGACCACCTCCGCCACCACCACCCAACAACAGCAGACCCATAGCGGCGGAAACAACAAAGAGCCGCGCGGAGAGGGCCAGGGCGATATCGAGGCGGCCATGGCCGTCGTCGCCAAGTGCTCGGGCGAGTTCCGGTCCCGGGGGCTCGCGGGCCAGGCGGGGCACGAGCGGCTGCTGCAGTTTGCGGCGCAGCTTTTATATGTGCATATTTGTCATGGGTAAGCAACTACCTACCTCCCCCTTTCCTACCTTAACAAATCCCCCTCCCCCTTCTTCTTTTCCAGATGTGAGAAACGCATATTACATATGTATGCTAACAATGAACCCATCTAGACCGTACCGCCCCGCCTTCCTGCGCGAGCAGACCGCGGCCTTCCTGGGCTTCTTCCCGGACAACACCATGTTCCTCCACCTCTTCGCCTGGAAGGAGACCCGTCTCAGCATCGACGACCGCGTCCGCGCCTTGCTCAACAACGCCATCTTAACCAAACAACACGACAGCGCCACGAGCCGCGCCTTCGCCATCCGCCACGAGATGCGCTCCGGCAACGCCCACTCGACCCGGGCCGCCTTCGAGCACGCCTTGGACTCCTCCGACTCCTCACCAAACTGCAAGCACAACGTGGGCCTGTGGATTTCCTATATCCGGTACTGCCGCGCCACGAAAGAGCTGCGCCCCAAAACGAAGGAGGTCTTTTACCGCGCCCTCCAGCGCTGCCCCTGGGCCAAAGAAGTGTTCATGGAGGCCTTTGGCTCGTCGTTGATTCGGGACCTCGACTCGGCGGAGCTCCGGTCCGTGTATTCGACGCTGTACGAGAAGGGGCTGCGCGTGCATGTCGAGATGGACGAGTTTGTGGGGCGGTGGAAGGAGGAGGAGAAGCAACAGGGCCGGCCTACAGGGGGCGGCAGTAATAGTCGTAGATAGATCCTACGAAATCGACGATGTATCATTGGGGACAACAATCGAGGCCCTACAGCTGGCTGGTACAGCAATTTATACACGTACTCGATGAGGGAAAATATCTGCTATGACGAGTGGAGATGTCAGTACGAAAAAAGCTTGTGTATGTCACTCACCGAACCCCTGAACAAGTACTTAACTTGTGCACCACCATCAAGGAGAAGCATTCTCAGAACCCCGGAATCGGCAAAAGATCCATTCATTGCATCTCTTGAGAAAGAAAACATTATAACATACGCTATTCTATTAAAGCAAACACTCTAACTCTCTGCAACATGATTTTAGAATGACATCCATTCAATACGGCGTCATCGTCGTCGACATGGGCGGCATTCATTCATGTCACTCGCTACATACTTTTTCCCATCTCGATCCTCTCATCTCAGATCCTTTTCTCTCATCATCATCCCGTGTCTCTCCCATGCTGATGGGATGCCATCTAATTAGTAGTACGCTCTTCTTTCCTTAATTTCCCCCATTTTGTAAATATCCTTTACCTCTCTCCTTCTATTCTCTCCTCGTCTCTCTACACCCCAAAATCCATCTTCAACGCAATCGTCGGCTGCCCTCCCCCGCTTCCCTGCCCACCATTCTTATCCGCATTGTCCCCACTCCCCTGCGACCTCCCAGACCGAATCACCTCCTCCATGAACGCCTTCTGCCCCTCGCTCATGGCGCTCACCACCCCGCGAAACGCCGCCTGGTCGGCGCCCGCCATCCCCAGCAGCAGCCCGCTCGTCTCCGCGTACACCTCTGCGCCTTCGCTCGCCGCCCTGCTCAGTAGCGTGGGCGCGACGACGGCCATGACGATCTGCGCGTGGTCGGGCCCGACGTGCGGCACGTACTGCGCCAAACTCAGGGCCACCAGCTTGCGCGCCCCCTCGGGGTCCTCCGGGTCCGTGTTGGTCACAAAGGAGATGAGGCGCGGCAGCAGGTACCGCGCGAGGGACTGGTCGGCCGGGGTCGGCGAGGCCTGGAGGAGGAGGGACCGGACGCAGTTGGCCGCGATCTTGGCAGTCTGTTCGGTGTCCATGTTAGTATATGTAGCTTCATAGAACGAGAATTACTTGAACAAAAGTTGGGAGAGCAATAGAAAACTTACCATACGATCCGTCAAACAATCAATCACCTCATCCAAAAACCTCGACACCAACCGATCGTTGGCCGCCAGATGGTTCTGCCCCCCGTGAACAGGATCGTAATCCCCAGTAGGCAATTCTTGACGCACTGCAGCGAAGAGGGCAACTCGCGCTTCTGCGCGTTCAGATAGATACTCAAGAACCGGCGCAGGCACCCCTGGAGCTGGATATGCGTCAGGGACTTGTAATCCGGCGCCGCGTTGCTCTCCGCGCCCCCCTAGGGCTGCACATGCTCGCCACGAACCGTTTTAACATGGGAAGGGCCTGCGGCACGATGATGTCCTGGCACGTCGGCGTCGCCAGGATGGTCGCGAAGATGTGGATGATGCAGGCGTGCAGGTCCGTCTTGATGATGTCCGGGAACACCTCGGCCGCGTCCACAATGGCGCTGAGCCCCGTCCGGATCAGCAGCACCGCCTCCTCGGTGAGCTGGTGCCGCACCGGTTGGCCCGCCTCGACCAGGTTGGGAAGCATGCCCGACAGCACCAGCACGATGATGCGCGTCAGCTCAAAGAGCTGCTCTATATCCTCCGTCAGGTCGCCGCCGTTGTCCGGCTGCTCCTTCTTCCGCGCCGACGGGTGCGCCACACACAGGGCGCGCGCAATCTCCACAATGACGGCTTGGACGTCGAGCCCCTCGGTCAGCACCAGACGGTCCAACAGATCCATCGTCTCGGAGAAGATGGCGTCGCGGTAGATGGCGTGCCCCGACACGCTGGGATGCACAATCTTCTTAAGAGCCTGCAAAATCTCCAGCGTCTGCTCCTGCGTGGCCAGGGAATCCGCCTGCCCCGGCCGGGTCGCCAGCGCCTCGAACGCGACACCGAAGAGCACAAAGAAGAAGGCCACCGGCTCGTCGCGGTAGTTGATCTCGGGGCCCTTGGCTTTCATGCCGCCGTTGGTCGTCATGCCGCCCTCGCCCTCGCCCTCGCCCTCGGTCTCCTTGCCGTCGAGCGCGTCGAACACGAACTCGCTGTCCTGCTCGATGAGGCTCGCAATGGCGTCGACGAGCTTGAGCCACGACTCCTGGTAGAAGCGCAGCAGCGTCTCGCGGTTCAGGGCGGCGTAGATGGTGTCCAAGCTGCCCGAGAGGGAGGGGGGTCCCAGCGTCATCGAAATGTCGGGCTCGAAACGCAGACGGGCAAACTCCCGCAGAGACGACAGCCACAGAGGGGTGAGTTTGCCAATGTGCGGCTTGAGCACATCGTGCAGGTACTTTTGCTCCGTGCTGGCCACCTGCAGATCGGCCCATGCCGAGAAGACGGACATCTTGACCATGACCTGGGCATTGGAACTGAGACCTTGGAGATCGCCAATGCCCGCATGCTCGGCCTCGCTCGAGAAGTTTTCGAGAGCCGAGACGAGCGTCTTGAGAATACGCCCCATACGGTCGACATCCCGAACAATACCAGTGGCAATGAAAGCCGCACACACATTGACAGCCTCGGACGCGAGCTCCGGTGACGAGTCGGCCGCAAAAGCGGGGGTCAGGGCCGAGCTGATCTGGGCCTGGTACTGCTCCAACAGCATCGCCTCCTCGAAATCAGGGTCAGGCGACTTGCCAAACATGCGAAGCACGGCGCCAATGATCTTGAGGCCCCAGATGCGCAGCTCCAGCACGCTCGACGTCGAGGCCGAGAAGGCCATGCGCACCACCTCGGCAATCTTGGACTGCAGCGCCCCCTGCGCCGGCGACTCGCCGTTGGTCGCGATGTCCTTGTTGATCATGGCGAAGATGTCGTTCAGGCAGCTGATGGCAAACGTCTGCACCTGCCACCGGAGCGGCTCCACCTCGGCCCCGACGCTGGCCTCCTTGTCGTCGCTGACGCCGCCCGCGGACGCGAACCCGGCCACCTCTTCGTCGCGGAGGTCGACGGGCGCGCTCTGCTTCTTGGAGCCGCTCTCCGAGTTGTCCATGGCCTTGGGCCTCGTCATCCGGAGCACGTCCTGCAGGCGGATGAGCCACGCCGCCGTGTCCGTCAGCGAGGTCTGGCGCATCCAGTTACGGATGATGTTGCGGATGCCGTCGTGGCTGGGCACACTGTCCAGAACGAGCCAAAGCTGGTCCTGAAGACCCGGTTCGGCCGCCTCAAACACATCAAGGGCATTCCGCTTCATCAGATTGTACAGGCCGTCCACAGCCGCATCCCGGAGAATGCCAATGTCACCAATGAAGTATTTCTGTAGCAGCTTCACGTAGTCGGCAAACATCATGTTCCCAGGAGCATAGAGCGACAAGTGCTCCGAGCAGCCCAAACTGGCGCGCTGAACAAGTATATCTTCCTCTTCTTGAAGCTGGCCCACCAAAGTAAGGATCAGCTCGCGCGACTTGGTCGACTCCTGCAGATCGGGTCCCAGAACATTGACCAAAGAGTCAACACAACGGGCGATGGCAGCGGGGGTGGAGAGCTCCATCTCTAGGTTCATGGTGATGGCAGACGACAGCTCGAGGTGGTGGGTATCGGAAAGGTACAGTTGCGCCAGCATTCCCAAAGTACTGGGCACGAACGAGGAGAAACCTAGACCCGCAGCGTCCGCAGCCAGGGATAGCGCCTCCAAGGCCCAGAAGTGCACCGTCGGGTGGGGGTCGTTGCAGAGAGACATAAGAATGCCCAAAATGGTCTTGAGATGATATCCCGCGGCCATGCCGCCCACCTTGGCCTGAATGCTGCCGAGAGCCATGGCGCACCCGGCTCGGGCGCTGGGCTCTCGGTTGCCAACAATCGTGTCCACCAGGTATTTGATCTCGTGGTTCGTGAACGCATTGCCGCAGGTGTTGCACAACCTAGCCAGGGCGGCATAACCCATGTTGCGAACGTACTGATCGGGGTCCACGACGAAGCCTCTGATGATTTCTTGGAGGAGCTTCTCCACCGCCAGATTCGTAACATCGCCGGGCGGCGAGGAAGTCTCCTTGACGGCGACTCTGAGCGTGGAAAGCACAGCGGCCGCGACATTGACGTTTATGGCGGCCTTGCGACCAGGATCTCGCTGCAGTGCGCCGGCTGATAAAAAGGTGACTACCTGCTCGAGAATACTCTCTTGGACCTTGGTAGGCGTCAACGGGAACACAAAGGCAAAGAGCTGGATGGCCATGTTGACCACCTCGGTAGCAGGTGGATCCGGGAGACTTTCCTGATCCGACGACCCAACATATAGCACGGCAGCGTCATGCTCCAGCGAGGGGCAGATGGGCGACTTGAGAAGATCGTCGATGCTGCTGAACGCATCCGCCTCGGCCTTGGTAAGTTCTTCGTCCGAGGATTCCTGCTGTTGGCCCGGGAGCTTCTTCAGCTTGAATCCGTTGATGAGACCCGTGATACCGAAACCGGAGTTATCGCCCACTTCCCACACAGCCTCCAAAGCGCCTGCCACGTTGGCAATAGATGCGCCGAGGGAGTTGGTGCCGTAGTTTTCGGGATCGGCAAAGAGCGAAATGGCCAGGGTGAGCAGGTTGGACTGCAGCAGAGCCTCACTGCCACCTGCCGGACTCTGGTTCACAAGCTTGATGTAGCACTGGAGGACGCGGCGCTGGACCATCAACTCCAAATCGTGCAGCTGCAGAGCCGGTGTCAGTCTTTGGGAAATGTCGTCGCTGACCTTCTTCGACGGTAACGTTCGCAGAAACGCCGTGGTGCTTTGCAGCATGGTGGCAATGCGCTTCGAAACATCTACCGTGAGCAAGCGGCTGTTGAACTGGAGGAACGCCAGGATCGACCCCAGCGCACACTCTCTCACGTGGGTGAGGAAGGAGGCTTCCAACAGACTGCGGCTGGACGTATTGTCCTTGGCCAGGGGCTTCGGCAGGGCATTCTTCCACAGTAGAAGAAGTTGCGACAGATGGATCTTGACAAAGTTGGGCCCCAGCGACATGAGACCCCCAATAAGAATCCACGCCACCTGTATCTGCGTGCTCGAGACGCGCAACTCCGACTTGCCGCTCGACTTGAGCAGGTTCGTCGCCATGGACAGGACCCGACTGTTAATATCGACGGATCCGTACAGCGGCCGGGACGGACTGGCACTGAGCGTCGCCGCCAAACCATGCGCAAACCCGACACACCTCCGCGGGGAGTTGCGCCCACCGCCCAGCAGCGACAACTCCCGACTGAGACTGTTCATGCACACAGACAAGCAGGGGAGAAGCTGCTGCGGGCAAGCCAACACGAAGCTCTTGAGGCACCGCGAGGCGTAGACCTGGACGCTGTAGCTCGGGTGCTGCAGGACCTGCAACAAGCCGTCCCGGCAAGCCTCAGCAAAATTGTTGGCGGCCGAGCCGAGCGACTCGACCAGGGACGCCACCGCGCCCAGGGCAGCGATGAGCATCTGCTTGGTGGGCTCGGGCCGCTCCTTGAGCGCCTGGGGGTAGTTCTTGAAGATGTCATTAATAACAGCCTTGGCCGCCGACATCTGCCCGGACTCGCCCAGGATCTTGCGCCCGACGACATCTTGCAAAATGGTGTCGACGATGCGCCGCGAGATCAGCAGCCGGTACCGGTTGTTGGCGATGTTGGGGTTGCCCAGCACGTCGAGCGTTAGGTTCTCGACGATCCGCAGGTAGTTGGCCTCGACAATCTTCTCGCCCAGCTTCCGGAGCACGCGACCATAGCAGACAGCCAGGGCCGCCCGCGCCTTGTTCGTGGTGGACATGCGCACGTAGTGCACCGACAGGATATTGAGCATGTCGACGAGGGACATGGCGAGGGCCTGAGACTTCTTGCCGCCTCCGGGGGCGGGGCTGCCCGGCCGCGAGGTGGGAATGTCGTCCTCCTCCGCGAGGCCCGCGCCGGGCGCCATGGAAGCCCGCTTGTTCTGCTTCGCCTTGCCCTTCTTCTTGGCCGCCGCGGTCTCGGCCGCGCCCATCTCCGAATGGCTCTTAACCATGGCCTCTGCGAGGCACTCGGCGGCGGCATGGCGCACGCTGGTGGAACTCGAATCCATGGCCTTGAACAGGGCGGCCGTGATCTTGTCGAACTCGCCCGAGGTCTCGAAATAGGGGGTATTCTTGGACAGGGCCCGCAGGCAGCGGCAGGCGGCCACCACGGCGAGGTGGCCCTTGTCGTTCCCGGCCACGTTCCGCCCTTGCTTCCAGATGTCGCGCGCGATCGTCTCGTCCATGCTCGGCCCCACCATGCCGACAATCTTGGAGAGGGAGGTGAGAACGGCGCCCCGCAGCCCCGCGTTGCTCGACGTGTTCTTGAGCAGCTTCAGGAGGGCGGAGCAGGCCAGGGGGTGCAGGCCAATGACGCTGTCGCCGGCGGCAGCGTAGACGTCGCCCAGGCAGGTGACGGCGGCATGGCGGGTGCGGAGCTCGGCGTCGGTCTTGAGCTTGGAGTTGGAGATGATGTTGACGAGGTCGTTGACCGTCTCGAAGAGCAGCTTGCGGTCGCCGTGCTCGAAGATGTGGGCGAGGATGGGCCCCACGTTGTTGCGGACGACACGGCTGGGCGGGGGCGTCGTGAGGTTGAGGATCTGGAAGGCCTCCTTCTTGAGGTAGAACTGCTGGGCAGTGCAGTCGTCGGGCGGCAGCGCCAGCACGTGGGCGCGCAGCGTCGAGAGGAAGGTCAGGAGGAACAGGTCCTGCTGCTCGGCGGGCAGCGCTTGCAGCTTCGGCAGGTCGAGCTCGGGCGTGTGCAGCGGGTTTTGGACGGCGCTCGTTCGCGGCGTGGCGGAGGTCTGGAGGGCAGCAGGACCGCCGCTGGGTTCGCCGAGAGCGGCATCGGGCGACGTCGACATTTGGGATGAGAGAGCTCTTGTAGTGGGGTGGGATATAAGGTGATGTTCCAATCAAGAAGACATTGGGAATAAGAAAACGTTGGAACGATTAATCGTGTAGGGAAATCAATTCAAGCGGAAAGTAGGTATGTAGGTATTCGTAGCGGGCAAAATGGGGTGCCCTGTTGGTGGTGAGGTGAACTTGCACTACTTGTTTGGTGGTTGTGATGTTGATTCCAGATAGCTACGATGCGGTGGCCGGTATGGCATTTGGCTTGGCTTGGGGCGGCTTTACCCTTAAAGCAGGTGGCAGTCTGCCGTCTGTCCCTCCTTACTTTATCCTTATGGCTTGCAGGGTTTCTCCACATGCATGTGTCGCTAAAGGCTGGCATCCGTTCAATTCAATCAATCTGGAGCTCCCCTCCATCAACTCAATTGGGTGCCGGCCGGTGCCAAAAAAAATAAAGCCGAGTTCCAGGACGGATAGCTGAAAAAAGCAAGCAAGTTGCGGCCTGTTGCGCAACACAATCGCAACGCGGAATTTGGTACCACGCAATCCACGATCATAGAGGATGGCCAGTTTCTTAAATCCAGTGCCTTATTTACGTGTCCCCTAAGCATAATCCTCCCGCCATGGAACACCTACTCCGCGCCCGTCCGACAACGACGTCCGCCCTGCGAACCCTGTTGCGGTCCTCACCGGCTCGTCCCAAATCGGCGGCGATCTCGACCACATGCGCGCAATGCGTCCGCCGAAAACAGGCAGCACAAGCAGGCGCCACAAGCACTGCAGGCGGCAACAACGTCTCAGCTTCCCCCACCACCCAAGAAGCTTCAGCACCAGCACCACCCAGCTCTCCGGCCATAACAAATGGTCCAAAATCAAGCACGACAAAGCCCGGCTCGACGCCAAAAAGTCGTCGCAGCGGGCCCTCCTCAACAAAGAAATTCAGCTGGCCACCCGCCTGTACGGCCCGGATATTAAGTTTAACGGCCAGCTGGCGAACGCCATCGCCATCGCCCGTAAAGCCGGCGTCCCCAAGGCCATCATCGAGGCCGCCATTGCGCGTGGTCAGGGCCGGTCCTCGACGGGCGAGAGCCTCGAGACCGTCGTCCTCGAGGCCATGACCGCCAGCAAGGGCGGCGACGGAATCGCCCTCGTCATCGAGATCCTCACCGATAACCGCAACCGTGCCCTGCACGACGTCCGCGGAATCATCAAGAAGCACAACGCCATCCTGACACCGACTACATTCCTGTTCGAGAAGGCAGGCCGCACGGTGCTAAAACTCGGGGGCGACGACAAAGAGGCCGGAGAGAAGAGCGAGGGCGAAGACTTCGACGACGTCATGATGCAAGCCATCGAAGCCGGCGCCGACGACGTCGAAGACATCGGCGACGGCATGTTCGTCGTGTGGACGCCGCCGACCCTGACCCACAAGGCCGCGCAAGCCCTCAGCCAGGGCGACCTAAAGGCGAAGATCGTGGAGTCGGACATCGTCTGGAACCCGTCCCAGGAGAAAGTCCGCCTGCCCGACGCCGAGACCGCGCAGGCCTTTGCCGACTTCCTCGATGCCATCCGTGACTACAACGACGTCCAGGGCGTCTACGCCAACGTCGAGCAGGGCGATAATGTGGCCGAGGAGCTCTGGGACGCTATTGAGGAGAACCTCGACTAGGTAAGGGATGTGTTGGTCAGGTCTAGTTCTGTACTTCCCCCTTGTGCATATTAAAAACGGAAACCGGAAAACCCGCATACAATATAAGGCAGTGCACATAAAATAGATATAGATATAGATGTAGATATAGTGGCGTGATCGATATAATCTTACAGTAGTACTGTAAGGTATTGTAACATAGGTATGTAGCTCTCTCAAGACTCAAAACTAAGTCGTACACACGATATTCGTCCGGCCAAAACGGACCAGAACCTCATCCAAAGATACCCCTGAACTCCGATGGTGCATTTGCTTTTTGCTTCTTCTCTTCATCATCCAGCGTAACAGCCTCGATGAGTAGCTCTCTCTTTTCTTCAACAGAGTATACCCTTGAAGCAATGTGCAGTTTGCAGTTTGCCTCGTCCCCCTTTGCCTCCTCTCGCACTTTGATCATCCCAAGGCCCTACAGCACTCTCTAGCTCCTTCCACACCCTATTTGTCCTGTTGGTCGTTGTTCTCCTGCGAAGGCGGCGGCGGCGGCCGACGCGCCTCCTCCGCGAGCCGCTGGTCCCGCAGGTAGAGGCGGCGCGCCCGCAGGCGGGCCAGTTCCTTCTGGATCTCGTCGCGGTCGAGCGGTACCGTGTTGGCGTTCTCGGCCCGGGGCCAGAAGTCGGGCACCGCGAAGCGCTCGTCCAGGTTCGTGCCGAAGTAGTACATGATGCCGATCGGGAACATGACGTACATGCCGAACTGCAATTTCGCAAAGTTAGTTAATCAGTCGGTCCGGTTATTCGTTATTATCGTCGTAGCTAGCGGTGGGATGGATATATGGGGACAGGCGCAATGAAATAATGTTGGGCGGCGTGGTGTGTGGAGGGGAGGGTGTCAACGCACCTTGAAGACTTCGAGATTGAGACCGCCCATGGTGGTGATGGTTTTCTGGGATGGAGGGGCAGCAAGAGAGCCCTTGACGATTGTTCTTTCTTCGAGTCCTTCGGTTCCGGGCGCACAATCGGTGTGTGCCTCGTCAATTGATTCGAGGGTCTTTCCAGTAGTTACAGCAGGGCGCAATCAATCAATTGCACCAACCGACTGAATGTTGGGATTGACAGAGTAGTGGCGGGTAAAAGTAATGATCAGTCGATAGGCTCAGCTCGGGAATCCATCGAAAGTTTTCCCACTCTCGGCCGCCCGCCCAATTAGCGGATCCCAGCTGCGCTAGCCCACCCAGTGCCGCGCCGCACCCTCCGGGGAAGCGAGCTTGGAACGCTCCGAGATCCTTCTCCAAACTGCTGGGCATACCCAAGCTCCTGTCAACCCTAAGATGCAGCTTGCCAAGCTGAACGTCACATGGGATACAGCTGCATGACCAAACGTCATATGGTTCGCGTACATATAACTTTCCAATCATCAGAGCATAGGAATGCGCGGGTTTTTACCAGTACAGCAATATGTAGACAGGAATTGTTTGAAAGAAGTGAAATAATGGAATTCATCGAACCGAATTATCCAGGGGTATCTCGATCTACATACATAACATACACAAATAACAAAACGCTTTCATTCATTTGCGCTGGCACCGGCGCTCCCTCCCCAACTCCTTCCTTCCCACCTCATTCATTTCTTTCGTTACCCCTTCCCTAGAAAACCCTTTTGGATGAAGAAAGCCGCCGTCGCCGCCCCATGAGCCTTTACCCCCCTTTTGGGTCCCTCCCTAGAAGTTTATGTGTAGAAAAAATGAAGAACAAGAAGAACAAAACGGTGCAATAACGAGGTAGGCGCCGGCTAGCAACTCCTCGTAACCCTCCAAGCCGCCAACCCCCTCCTCCCCACGACCCTCTGAATCGTCGGCCAGAACCCATCCTCAGCCCAGTCGAGATCATCCAAGTTGAAATGCTGCCGATGCCGCCAGACCTCCCGGAACCGCAACCCCTCGAGCCCCTTGTTGGGCAAGTACGGGTCCAGCCACGTCGCCGACAGCGGCGCCACGAGGTACGTCCCGTTGGACTCCTTGAGGTACTCGTTGTTGCGCCGGTCCGCGGGCGTGTCGCACGTCGCCAGCTTCCCCAGCTCCTCCAGCAGGCTCGACCCCTCAATGTTCATCACGTCCCGTGTCTTGAGGAACTCGTTCTTGCCGTTCAGCAGCCAGATCGGCGGCATGTACGTCTTCCACCAGATAGCGTGCGTCGCGTCCGGCTGCGTGCTTAAGAAAACCTGCCCCGGCACGATACCGCCCTGGTGGTACGTCCCCATCAGCAGGCCCAACACCACATTGAACGCGATCCAGGCGCCCACCCACACCTTCATCACCGTCGGGTTCTTGGGCAGCTGCACCGAAGACAGGATCAGCGGGATCACGGGCTGCAGGAAGCGCGCCTCCTGGTGCTGGAAGATGGACAAGACGAAGATGCCCGAGAGTGCCGAGTACAGGCGCAGCGACAGGTGCGGCCGGAAGAAGAGCAGGGCCGCGGCGGGCCCCACCAGTAGCGGGATGTTGACCAGCAGATGCTGGTACCACGGGTGCAGGCCGTGCTCCGCCAGGTTGGAGGGCGAGATGTTGTAGCGCAGGTTGTTCCAGGGGGTGATGACCGGGTGCCGCAGCAGATCCGACCAGCCAATAGGGTGGGGCGTGTAAAACGAGGTATCGAGTGAGATGGCGACCACGACGGTGAACAGTGCCGATGCGGCCAGTGTCACCAGGATTAGAGGCCTGTAGTCAATGACATCATATGTTAGCGATCGCACATAGAATATATATCTAAAACTTTGCAGCGCATAGAGAAAAACATACCTGTTCCAAAAGTGAGGAATCAGTCGCAGTCCCGGGATCAGCAAGAAAGCAGGGAACGTGATCCGGTTGAAAACGCCGAATACAGCCACCACACCCAATATGGCGGGCGACAAAAGCGACGAAGACTGTTGCGACTAGAAAGAAGGCAAGTTAGCAAAGTGTTTGCGCAAATTGATTGGGCAGCTCTCCCCCATCTTACCGTAGTATCGAGAATGCGCTCGATCAGCACCAAGCTCCACGCGACAACGAGGGTCTCGACCGAGTTGGAAAAGGTATGCGTCTGGAAAGTCCAAGTGACGTAGGACGAAGCGACGAGCAGGACCGCAACGCGGCGATGGCGGGGCGACTGGACGAGCTCGTGGATGGCCCAGTCCTCGAGCACGAAGCTAATCACAAACATGAGCAGGCGCAGGGTCCAAAAGACGGCAATGGGCGGGATCTCGCCGCCGTGCGCGCTGTCGCTGCCACCATTGCTAAAGCCGGACCACAGCCACCGCAGTAAGAGCATGGGCAGCCCGTAGACGGGCCACAGGGGGAACACGCTACGGATCGGCCATTCGCTCGTGAACTCCCAGGTCCGGCGCACCGGGTAGCTGAAGATCTGGCCGGCGATGACCTCGGGGCCCTGGAAGTTCTCGTCCGGGTGCAGGTAGCTGGGCGACAGGGCGAACCAGAGGCGCACCAGCACCAGTAACAAGTAGGCTCTCCTCCACATTTTCCTTGTATTAAAGTTCTTCTTCTTCCGGTTTCCTGCTGAGGTGTATTTTGTTTCTCCAAATGTTTCCTGTTTCACGTCGCGCAATTCCTGTTTTTCCCAGGTGCGGGTAGTGGGGGCGGATGCCAGCGAGGGCAGGAACATCCAAGGTCGGGTTCGGCGCGCAAGTTGAAAGGTCGCGCGGGTTGCCCGGCGCTTTTAATTACTTCTTTTCCTCTCTCTCTCCTTTCTCGATTCGGTAGCGCCCGCGAGGGAGGGAATTCGTTCGTAGTTCGGAATTCGGGGGTGGTCTCTCTTTGAGGAATGTTGCGGAAGCGTTTGGTCGCTATGACACGGGCACGGAATGTCGCATTGTTGGAAAGTTACGTTGGGGCAAGATAGCGGCGGATAGCAGAGTCGTACAGCAACCTTTCAACAAATCCGGGAGATAAGAGCTGTGGTGAGTTGTGTAAGTGTCTCGGTGGTCTTTTGCAATGCAGAGCGAGCTCAGGTAGGAGGTGATGGTATAATGGGACTGGGCCAGTATGCTATTAATAATATTAATCAAAAGTGGTATTAGTAGTAGAATTGCGACAAATGGGGCAAGTAAGGCAAGGAGGGTCCAGAAAGAACTCCAGCATGGACTCGGGGGGGGCCCAGAAACAAAGATCTATGTACTCCGTAACACAACAACAATGAAGGAAAGCTGGCCAAAAAGTGCAATACTACCAAAGAACAAGGATTGTTGCCGATTGATGATGGGAGTTGTCTCGTTGGATCAAATGACTGGACGGACAGGTAGCTTGGCTTGGTACACGGAGATTTTCAACTTGCAGTTCCGTCATCTAACAACATTTGTACTCACTTAATATTCGACGGCCGTTGATTAGCGGGCGGAATGTCTCTAAGGCTGTTGTTAGTGTCCTCTTTTCTTTTGCTCTTCTCTCTCGTTCCCCCCTCCGTCCCTTTTCTCCTTTCAAATCTCCTTACAAGTCACCACTTATAGCCAACCAGATAATAGTAGAGCTGACATGCAAGACTGGACCCCCCAGCTCACCACCTCCCACACCTCACAATCTGCTGTAATTAAAATCAAAACCTGGCCCGAAGAAGCCGTGATCTGTCTATCCCCTTCCCCCTTCGACTCTTGAGTTGCAGTGAGCCCAACCCAAATGGGGTGATTTTCAAATACAAAAGCAACATGACTTACTGCAATGGCATTTGCTTCGCTCTACGTATCAAACGATAAAATGAAGAAGAGAGAGAAAATAACGCGCAAATGATACCATCACCATCCCATAACCACATGCCCATCCTGCTTGTCCCAGAGCGATCAAGTGACTTTTTTGCCAAAGACGTGTCCGATGGCCACACGCTGGAATTTGGTTTGCCCGCGCAAGAAAGAGGAGCGAAGAGAGATATGCTAACCTAACTCCATTCTAAAGCAGTCATTTGGATCCTGGCAGACCCCCAAGTTCGCGCCGAGCCAACCAACAGCCGGATGCGTCCCGCGCGCCAGGCGCTCCTCGAGGATAGATTCCTGGGCCCGAAGTGGGTTCTAGTATCGGGACAAACCAGTCTTGGCAGTTGGTTTGCCCTCTTTTCCGCATCGTCCCAATCCAAGGATCCCTGCTGGAACTTCGAAAAGCTCCAATGCTTGCAATGCTTTGCTCCAGTAAATTAAAGCAAAGAACCGCGCTAGCGCCCGTTCTAGAAGGCTAGCTCACCAGCTTCCACGCTCCTTGGTCAGCTTTCGGACAGCTATCACACAGCTTGAACAGCTCCCACCCCTGAACTCCCCGAAGCTTCAATGCTGGCTAATGCAAATAATCCCATTCCCCCTTTCGTAGATCATCACTCCATTTTGCTAAGATCGCGCAATAATGGCAAATCGCGAGATAATCTGCCGTTTGCATGCCCTCAATGCCACATAACCATCGTATGTCGAACTCTCTGAAATTATGCGCATATAGTAGCGCAATCTGGGCTTCCACGCACGAGGTACGATTGGATCCATGACTCGTGACAAGGAATAATTTGCTGCTAATGGCAGGTTGGGCTTTAAGCAAATTGGTAAAAACTATGGGAATGGTACACTTCGGCAATATGCTACCGATGGCAGATCGAACTTGAAACATCTTGGAGACAATCATGAATAGACATATTACACTTGTATTCAGTGGCCTCTATCATGGTTGCTCTTCCCACCATCTATCTTTTCTATAGTGCGCCGCCATGCTGCCAAAATTAAGTAGGTTACCTACATATCTAGAAAGTGAACAAGTACGTATACATAATAAGTAGAGACTTCACCTTCACCTAGTCCCAAGCCAATACAACAGCCCACCCATCCCAACATTCACCAACAAATGCTGCCCCAAACTCCACGCCATACTGTACAGATACTTGGGCGAGAAGACGGTCCAGATGAACAAGTGCGTCCGCAGCGCCGTGCACGCTGCCATGACGAACCCCAAGCTGGCCGTGACGAACACGGTCCACAAGGCGATGTGTTGATGGTACACACCACTCCTATGTCCCTGCCCCTGCCTTTCCTTACCGACTGATGCCGATGATGCCGATGATGCCGATGCCGACGCAAGTTTGCGCTGCAGCAACAACACATTCGAAGCCGAAGCCCACCAGATCGGCCCCGCAAAGTTGCCCACAAACGTCAAGATCCCGACGGCCACCACGCTGTACCCGCTAATCCCATTGTACGCGTTGGACAGGTCGACCGACGAGATGGCGTTGGTGCCGCCCATTGCGAAGAACGACGCCAGCTGCAGCACGAGCGAGGTGGTGCTGATCTCGGCCGTCTCCAGCCCCGGCTCCAGCCGCTCCAGGAAGAACTGCAGGACCTGGAACAGCAGGAACAGCGGGAGGTTCGTCACGCGGGACTGTGTCAGGGCCAGGACCGTGTACAGGTGATGCAGCGTCTTCATATCTGTATATGCGCGCGCGCATGTGTAAGTAAAGGCACATAATTGGGTGTCTCCTTCCCCCATCGGGAGTGGGCCACTTACGTTCAAGTCGGGACATGCCGTAAGGCTGGGTGAGAAGGCAGTACACGGGATAAACCGAGCCGACAGCAATAGCAGCGAACACAGCCTGGGCCCGGCCGACGAGCGACGCCTCTCCCAAATAACCCAGCACCGTCTCCATAAAACCCACGATCAGCTCCGGGGAATCTTCGCTGCAGAAGGCCACCTTGAAGGACAGAGCCAAGCTGATCAAGACCGTGACGAATGGGACCGTTACAACTCTTGGCAACCCCTGTCCAAGCCTATGGCGTAGTTTGAAGGCGGTCGTCAGATATGTCAGGAATGACAAGGACCAAAGCAACTGTGGGTTACTCGTCATGAAGAGCTTGACAATGTCGGGCTCGCCTGCAAACTTCTGACCGGTTTGGTTCCAGCCTCGAATCAGTCGCATGGTTACCAATGCCACAATGGCAATGGCGGCGGGTGTGTGCTTCTTTCTGCTGGCTCTGTGTCGTTGTTAGTCGGGTTGAAGACATTCCCCGTTTGATGCTGAAGTTCTTACCTCGAGAGTGTCACATAGAAGAGCCAAGCAGAAGCGGACCAGTACCAGAAGTGGTGTTCCTCCTCGACGTAGCTGCTGGCAAACATCATGATGCCGTACAATATGGTGATGGCGGCAAAGGGAATCAATGTCAACCGCATGTCGCCGATCAGAATCAACGATGCCAGCGCCAGAGCAAGAGCGACAACGGCACTGACGCCTCCTTGGACCAGCTTCGACATGTCATAGTTGCTGGCCATGCTGCTCATGAGTTCCTGCGCCCTTTGTAGCCACTTTCAGCGTGTTAGTGGGTATAACCCAATAGGTACTTATTGAAAGGAGTTTAACGAACCGTGGAAATCCGCTCCTTCAGGTCTTCACTTGATTGAGTGCCGACCGACTGGCTAATCTTCTGCAATTCGCATGAGAGTTCTTCTGCCACTGTGGGTAGGTCTCGGCATGTCGAACTTGCGTAGTCAGTCGTCAGCGATACTCCTGATGCTGCAGCAATGATGTCGAAGATCTGCTTGGCATTGCTAAGCAGCAAATGCATTTGATCACGTTCTACATCCCCATGTTAGATAGTCTATACCCGCATAAAAGTGGCTGGAAAGGAGGTCCTTACGATTCGACCAAAATGGCAAGAAATCCAGTATAAATGCCCCCAGGTTGTTCTTGGGAGCCGGAAAGCCGAGCAGGGCGCCCAGAGTCGGAGCCAGGTCGGACTGATCGACCTTGGTGTAATACTGGAAATCCTCGTCGAACGGAGCCGGCACAGTGGCCGGCTTGGCAATGCTCTTCAGCTTGGGCGACATGAAGACCAGAGCCGGGGACGTCTCGCCCGCCGACGAGGCACCGTGGTTGCCGGCATCGTTCATTCCGTGGTCTCCGATCAGTACGAGGAGCGTCGACTGGAGATGTGCTTGGGTCTCCAGGGCTTCGTAGATTTCCCGGACAATGCCGTCCATCTCACGCTGCTTCGGGACCATGTTCACACTGCGCGGTCCGGACTTGTGGCCGATGTGGTCCAAGCCGAGGTAGTGTAGCACCATGGTGTTCCAATCATCCTGGCGGAGCTCCGACGTGATATGCCTCGTTACATTGTTGTCTACTTCAGTGAAGTCCTGGTTCCTGGTCAGCCTGCTGTTGTTGTTCCAATCCATCTCATGTTTTCCGGGGTCATCCTACCGAAACGAAGAAGCTCGAAGTCCCGTCGGCCCGATCAAAGGTGTCGGGGAAGAGCTTCAACCAGGTGTCGTCGCCGTAGAGAAGCAGCTTGCCAGTCTTCTTGGCCTTCATCTGGGCGAGCCACGAGTCCTGAGTCGAGAGAGTGGAGCTGGTGTCGGCTTCGTCGAGGTTGAGAATGACGTCGAGAAAGGAGGGGATGGAGCCGGTAGTGATGGCCTTCAGCCGGGGCATGGTGACCGTCGGCGAGGTCGCATGGGCGGTGAAGGGCATGGCGGCGCCATCTTTGATCAAGCTGGGGTAGATAGTTAGAATGCGATTGAGCAGGTATAAGGATTGGCGCATTGCGCATAGCTCTCACCTTTGGGTAAACTGAAAGCCCGCTCCATCCGTGTATACGAAGTCGCTATACGTGTCTGTCAGCGCGGGAATGGGGGCGCGTAGGGGGCCAAATTTTGCCTACCTCCTCAACGCGTCGACAACCATGAAGACCAGACGGTCAAATGGTGGCGCCGGCTGCAGCCCATCATCGGCGACTTCACCATACTGGGCGAGACCGGGCAGAAGAGGCTTGTAGGGGAAGAAGCCCTTTGCGAAGATATATATGGCAACCGGGATGAGCAGGTTCGCCGCGACTAGGAGCACAGTCGACAGGTAGAAGCCATACTGGCTGCGGCGCATCTTCTCTTTCTCGGGTTCGGTCGTGGTCTGATCTTGTCGCAATCAACGCTCCATGGCATACAGCGCGGGCAGTGGTTCTGTTGCGGGAGCGAATGAGGCCGTGCGGTTTTGTACAGCTTGTGCAGGGTGCACAATCGAGGAGGGATCTTGGATGCGATACGATTCGCGAATCGGGGAATCGGTAAAGGAGCGGTGATACTGGAGCAAAGGGTTTCCGGGGCCGCGGGTTTCGTCATTCGGATGTGGCCCGCAAGGTACCAGGTCAGCTTTCTAGTCGCGAGAAAGGGGTTTTCGAGGGATGAGCTGCAGCTTTGGGGGCTCCGTAGTGGGGTCGAGCTTAGGATTCCGGCCGAAATTTCAGCCCTGTAGCGGTAGTGGTACCTGGCGAGCTGCCTTGCAGCATCCATGCACGTTACCTTCATGTCACCTCCCAACCCCACCTTGTCGGCTCGGGTGTTTGCTTCAAAACCTGGATCTTCCGACTTCTATGTTGCTGGAGGATTCCATCAACCTCGTGATCGTTCTATCATCATACGTAGCTTAATTCATCATATCCATCAATTCTTCTGCGAGTGAATTTCGCAATTGCCTCAACTCAATTCTACTCATTACGTGGCGAATCTGGCAATTCGCCTTGAGCTGAGCTTGAAAATCTGAATCCCCAAATACTCGTGACCTCAAGTAATATTCCACCTACATTCAATTGAATCTCGAACCTGGTTGTACCTACATATCTTGCAAGGTGGCCGTCGACCTTTGATCACCATGCCGAATGAACCGGAGTCCACCAACCCGTTCGTGCGCTTCAAGCACCTCGTAGACGACCAGATCTCCCAGACCGTCCGCAGCATCTGGTCTCTTCCGGCATCCTCCTCCTCATCATCATCAAACAGGGCGAACCAAGACAACAATGGAAGCCGCCCTTTGGGTCCTGGCGGACTCCCGATTTTTTCGACCAACGATCAACGCCCTTTCGTTGTTCTTGGCAAAGCCCGGGAGGAGGACATCACCCCTGAAATGAGACAACTCGCCAAGGACATCGAGGCAAATCCTGGTATGCTTGATCAGACTCCCTTTGAGCAAGAAGTGGCAGCGCTCGAGGGGGCCGTATGGCGCAGCCTCCGCGACCAGACGATCCAGTCCTGGGTCAAGTACTCGGCCTACTCCCCCTTGCGGCTCCAGGACACCCTACCGCAACCCGTCCCCAAGGATGTTCCTGCGTCCTCCTACCCATCCGGTAACGAACCCCGAGAGCAATACCGCTTCACCTTCCGGGACGCCTTCGAGGACCTCCTAGCCGTGAGCTCCGGCCAACCCCTCAAGCCGCTCCCCGAGCTCGAGTCGCGTCTCACGACTCCCCGACGCCCGGGCTCTCTCTTCCTCGAGCTCAGCAGCGCGAAGTCCTGGCGCGACTGGACGGCCAACATCGAGCGCCGTTACCTGTGGGACACCTACTTCCCGCCCGAGAGTTTCAACCCCGCCGCGGAGCGCATCGCCACCATCGCGACCAGCGACCTGTTCCGGCGCGAGCTGACGGCGGACCAGGCCGAGCGCTACATCCATAAGTTCGTCGGTGACGCCGCCGCCTGCCCAGAAGAGCGGCGGTGGCGGCGGGCGGACGTGTTCGGTCCGGGCGGACTGGGTTTCGGACCCGCGACATCGCCCGTCCTAGGGGCCCTGGTCGGCTTCTATGGTGGTGACAGGAGCGGGCTGGATGATGACGAGATGGAACATTCCTTTTTGAAGCCGGTTCTCGCAGCAGCCGCCCGGGACGTTTTCATGGCGGGTGACCGAGGCGAACACGCCCGCCGGCTGTTGGCCGAGACGGAGGAGGACTTGTACCGCAACATCGAGTCGGATTATGCGGCGCGGAGCAGCGGCAGGCTTAGAATAATGGATACGGTGCAGCCGCCCAGAAGCGACGAGCTAGCAGCCCCACCACCAACAGCCGTAGTCCATCATCGTTCCCCCAGGGCGGAGGAGAGTCCGCTGGCGAGAGAAGCGACAACAACAACAAAAACGAGGAATGGACCGAGGTGTACCCCGAGCCGGACGGCGGCAAGACGGAGAAGTCCGTGACCCGCAAGGTCGGCCCCTGGATGACCCACGAGACCGTCACGACGACGCGGTACGACGCCGACGGCAACGTGGTCCAGCGCATGTCGCAGCGCCAACACTCGGCCAGCAAGGAGTTCCGATGGTCGTCATCTTCGGGATCGGAGGAGGAGGGTGACAAGAACTCTCAGGATGAAGGAGAGAATAAGTCTTCTTCTGGAAAGGGATGGTTCTGGACCAAGTGAATGATATGAAAAGATTGGCGATGGGAAGTTTGCAGACGGAAGATACCCCCCACTCAGGTATAATGCGATGCTATGAGAAGTATGATTTCATTGATTCACTCATTTTGGCGTTCATTCGTGTGTTGTGGTATTAATACATGCTAGGTAGGAAATACACAAGTTGACATAGCCCAAATCATGGACATATGGCCTTCCTTCTGTCCTGGCCTATCTATTTGAGGTTTCCACAACATATCTTAGTCTAAGGAGACGTGAATACTCATATTACAGCGCCCATTGGGGACGTATACTGTACCTCAGTGAAGTGAAACAATGGGTGGTTTCTCATGGCAATACCGGCGATTACATGTAATCAAATATACTTCTCACTTGAATATAACAAGCCTTCAGGAGGGAAACGTATTACATGCACAACGGTCACATTCAACACAGTCAGTTGCCTCAAAAGTTGTGAACATAACCCCCATATGATGGGTTCCCTACTATTTCTTTTCAACGCCCCTCCGTAGGTAACTAGCTTTCTTTCCATAGCACTACACCAGCAGCAAAGATTAGATATGCAAGGTATCTGATACATGAAAAGGAAGAAAACATCCATTTCCTTGGAACAACAACAGCCTCCTCAACCTCAGCGGCTACTACGCGCCGTCGCCTTCTTCTTCCGCATGTTTCGTTTCCTAGCAATGATCTTCTGGTCCAGCGCTTGCTTGGCATCACCACCACCCTTCTTTCCTTCGCCATCCGCAGCACCTCCCTTGGGAGCAGCATCGGGACGATCAGGCTTCTTACGGTCACCAAATTTGCCGCCCGGTTTCTTGCCATCAAAGCCGCCACCCGGCTTCTTACCGTCGAAGCCAGGCTTCTTGTCATCCCGGCCGGGCCCCTTGTTATCCCGACCAGGCCTCTTGTTGTCTCCAGCAGGCCGCTGGCCGTTCCAGCCGGGCCTCCTGGCGCCGTTCTTGCCCGCGTTCTTGAACGCGACCCTCCTCTCGGCAAAGGGGGCGTTCTTGGGCACCTCGGCCTGCTGCGGCGGGTTGCGCGGGCCCTGCGTCGACCGCAGGAGGATGTCCTTGCGCCGGGCCACGACCTGCGCGTTCTCAATGGCGAACTCGGCGATCAGGCGCGAGCTCTTGCTCGTCTCGTTCTGGACCTGGTGGCCGTTCAACCACCGCAGGCCCATGAGCGCCCATCGGTGCGACGAGTACTCGACGAAACCGTAGCCACGACTCTTTCCGGCGCCGTCCTTCTCGTCCACCTTGGAACCCTGCGTGTTCTCGTACACAATCTTGGCCTGGCTGACAATACCCTTCTTCTTCTCCTTGCGGCGACGCTCCGCCTCCTTGTCGTCGGCACCACCTCGGTTGATCTCCTCCTTGGAAAGGGGCTCACGGAGGCCTGCCTTGACGTCCTTGGAGAACCCCACCACGGCCTCTCGAGCGAGGGCTTTGAGTTCCTTGGGAGTCATGCTGCGGGGGATGTTGCGAAGAGCAAGACGCGTGAGACTGAGATGCAAACTCGGGTTGCCTTGGATCTGCTTCTTCCTCTGGGCAGCACTGTCGTCACGCATCTGGATCTCGGAGGCGGAAAGCAGCGAGTGCAAGGGTGAGCCGGCGGAGATGGAACCCTCAGGGAGCAGATAGAGGCGTCGCTTGTCTCGGTCCTTGGTATCACGCGCAGCAATACCGGTCTCGGTCAGGCGGGTGGCCTCGTTCTTGTTGACTGCCTGAGTCACCTGCAAGACTCTGCCGTCCATGGTGTACATACCCGCCAGATCAGCCATTTCGTTTTGCAGAATTGAGCGCTTGCCGGGGTTGTCGGGCAGCTGTTGGCGGGGAGCACCCCTCACGCAGGCGGCAGAATCATCCACGTTGTAGAAACACACGAAGCCAGTACCGGCCGGTCGATCCGTAGCACGATCCATGACACACCGGGCATATCTGACTGCGCCGAATGCCTCGAAATGTTCCTTCAAACCCTCATCATCGACCGTGAATGGCAGGTTCCGTACGAAGATGGTCGAGTCGTTATTTGTGGTTAACCTCTTGGGCGCTGGCTTCTCATCCTCCTCCTCCTCATCGTCGTCGACACCAAGATCAGCGTCGTCCTCCTCTTCCTCGTCCTCGTCCTCTTCATTCTCGTCGTCCTCGTCTTCCATGTTCGCCATTTGATTCTTCATAAAGTTTCGCATGTCTTCATCCAGACCATCATCCTCCTCCTCTTCGGGCTCTTCCTCATCTTCCGGGCTGTCGTCCTCGTCCGCCTCTGCCTTTTTAGACGCCTTCTTGGCCGGGGTGGTCTCCTCAGTGGCGCCGCCCTTTTGCTGCTTTGTCCACTCGTCCTTTTCGGCGGCCCAGTCAACAGCGATAGGACGGCCATCGACGATCGTTCCGTTTTCTCCTTCCATAGCCAACTCGGCATGCTTATGGCGGCGGAAAGTAACGAAACCGAAACCGGCGAGCTTGCCCTTGGACTGCGGAACATCGGCGTACTTGACCTTTCCGTGACGCTGGAACAGAGCGGACAACTGCTCGGGTGTCTTGATGCTCCACGGCAGGTTTCGGACAATCAGCTTGGCATTCTGGGGTTTTCGTGCCTCGGCCAAGTCGGCGACTCTCTGCTCCTTGCGGGACGCAGTCTCGGTGGCAACCCCGGAGGGCTCAGCGGTAGCCTTGGGCTTTCTTTGACGGGCTTCGGCGACATCCAGGGTGATCTTCTTTCCGTCGAGGGCCTGGTTGTTCAACTTCTTCCTGGCTTCGATCGCATCCTCGGCGTCTGTGAAAGTGACCTACAAGCGGGACGCATTGTTAACCAAAACTCCGTAGAGATTCACCAGGTAAATTGCAAAGACTTACGAATCCATAGCCTCTGGAGGCCTTGGTGGCCCGGTCCTTGACGACAGTGGCATGCTTGACGGGGAAATAGTTGGAGAAGAATTCGGTCAGACTCTCGTCGGTTGCTGAGGTCGGCAGTGAGCGAACAAACAGAGTTCGATTCTCTTCCACTCGAGGTCGCTTGGTGGCTCTCTCGCCCGTCTCAGCTGTGGTAGCAGTCTCTCCAGCGCCCTTCTCAGCAGAAGCCGTCTGGGCCTGCTCAGAAGCAGCGGCGGCGGCGGCGGCGGGTTTGGAATCGGTGCTTTGGTCCCGAGACCGTTTCTTTCCGGAGCCAGCCATTTTTGCCAATTACCTTTAACGGAAAGGTAATGGTATTGAAACGAGTATATGAAATGGCCTCGTCCTGTACAGTTGGAAAAGAGCGAAAAGTTCCTCACGAAGATATCATGCACTGCTAAAGCCTGTCTGGGCCTGCAACTGCCCCCAATTGCGACCGACCCTGCTACAAGAAAATTAATTGCTTATCAGCTAATCGATAGGCGCAAGTGTGGGGTCTCTCCAACATCGAAGTTCAGAAATGCCAAGACTTTTGAATCCCCAACTCGATTGACCAGACGGGACTCTTTTCAGATCAGCCAAAAAAAGAGCGTCTGAGCGTTGCCCAGTAACCCCCACTTTGCCAGCACACTCTTCCCTCGTTTGTGTACTTGCTGAGGGTGGGATAACAAATAAAGACGGGCATCCTTACGCGGCGCGCGTATTGTGACCAAATTGACGATCGAGGCGTTCAAGTGCTTGCATGCTACTTTTATGCTTACTTATACACAATTCCACTGAAGTCCTGGCTATCATTTTAAGTGTTGGTTGACTGAGACTAGCCCAATTGATCTTTCTACCATACCATCAATACATGTCAACCTGCCATTTGCATCCCGCTCCCACTTGGCCCCCCTCGGACGCTTTAGCGTCTAAAACAAAAGAAGTACTGCTCTAATCAACAAAACCATAAACATCACCAAAAAGTACCACCTCCATCGCATTTCGATATCTCTACACAATGCCCCCAGGGCTTCGACAAGGTCGGGCCGTAGTGCCACCGCCGGCAAATCGACGACTACGACCACCCGTTCAACCCGCGCATCCGCCCCCGCCTATGAGATCCCCGAGGAAGCCCCCGACAGCGCCCTGCGCACCCAAGTCAGCGCCGTCTTCAAGGATGCCCAGAAGAGCACCGCGACGCACCGCAAGCTCGTGGTGAACCTGCGCAAGATCCACGAGTCGTGCTGCTATGAGCCGCCGTCGCGCACCCCCGCCAAGGGGTCCAAGTCGCAGGCGGCCGAGAGCGAGGACTTCGAGGAGACCGACTTCAACGCCGAGTTCACCCGCTGCGTCATGCGCGTCATGCCCGTCAAGAAGAGCGAGAGCGTCGGCGAGAAGACGATCCGCTTCGTCGGCCTCTTCCTGCGCCACGCCAACGACAAGGACAACGAGCTACTCGGCGAGGAGGACGTCGATGCTAGCACCATGCCCGAGACGCCCACCACCCGCCTGACCACACTCGTCATGGAGACGGTTCTCCCTCTACTCACCTCCAAGGACAAGTTCGTCCGCTACCGGTCAACCCAGCTCATCTCACATATCATCAACTCGCTAGATGCCATCGATGATGACCTCTTCCAGGCTTTGCGACATGGCCTGCTCAAGCGCATCCGGGACAAGGAGGCCATGGTTCGCGCCCAGGCTGTACTGGGTCTTGGGCGACTAGCAGGCAACCAGGTCGAGGGTATGGCCAACTCCGACGACAGCGACGATAACGCCGAGACTGGCCTTTTGGAGAAACTACTCGAGGTGCTGCAGAACGACCCCAGCGCCGACGTTCGACGGTCCCTCTTGGTCAACCTGCCCATCCTTCCCAACACATTGCCCTACCTATTGGAGAGGGCCCGCGACCAAGATCCTCAGACTCGCCGAGCCGTCTATTCCAGGTTACTACCCGCCCTGGGCGATTTCCGCCACTTATCCTTATCTATGAGAGAGAAGCTGTTGCGCTGGGGTCTGCGAGACCGAGACGAGACTGTGCGCAAAGCAGCTGGTCGCCTCTTCCGCGAGCGCTGGATCGAGGACTGCGCGGGTGTCACCCCTCCGGCGGAAGGCGAGAAGGCCGCCGAGCCTGCGGAGCCCAGTTTCGATGGCCTCCTCGAGCTCTTGGAACGAATCGATGTGGTCAACTCCGGAGTCGAGAATGGTGTCGCGCTCGAAGCCATGAAGGGCTTCTGGGAGGGCAGGCCGGATTACCGCAACGCCGTCAACTTTGACGACAACTTCTGGCAGACGCTGAGTGCGGAGGCTGTCTTTATGGCCCGCAGTTTCAATGACTTCTGCCGCGCCGATGGCAACCGCAAATACGAGTCCCTGGTCGAGGAGAAGTTGCCCGAAGTTACCAAGGTTGCCTTCTACCTGGAGCGGTATCTGAACGTCATGATCGAAGCCATCCGCAGGGTCAATAGCCAAGAGGAGGTAGATGATGACGAGGACGAAGAGGACACTGTTGAGCAGGAGTTCATAGTAGAGCAACTGCTACACATTATCTTGACCCTGGATTATTCAGATGAGGTCGGTCGCCGGAAGATGTTCGCCCTTCTGAGACAGAGCTTGTCGATCCCCGAATTGCCCGATGAGGTGACGAAGCTGGCCATTGATGTGCTTCGCGACATCTGCGCCCCTGATGCGGCTGGCGAGAAGGAGTTCTGCAGTGTGGTCCTCGAGGCTGTGGCGGATGTCCATGATACGATCATCGACGAGCCCGCCACCGATAACGACGACAATGAGAGCTTCCATTCGGCCCGGTCCGAGGTCGGCGACGACGGCACGCCCCCACCCGACGGCAAGCGCAAGAACGAGCCGGAGCTTAGCGAGGAGGAGGCCCGGGCCAAGGCCATCAAGGAGATCATGATCAACATGAAGTGCCTGCATATCGTCCAGTGCATGCTCTCCAATGTCGAGGGCACGCTCCAGGAGAACGACCACCTGGTTTCGATGCTGAACAACCTGGTGGTCCCCGCCGTCCGCAGCCACGAAGCACCCGTGCGTGAGCGTGGCTTGGTTTGCCTCGGATTGTGTTCATTACTAGATCGGCCGCTTGCCGAGGAGAATCTGGGGCTGTTTATGCACTTCTTCACCAAAGGCCATTCGGCGCTTCAGATTACCGCTCTGCAGATTCTGACGGACATCTTGAACGTACACGGATCGCAGCTTCTGTCTAACAACCCGACTCTGCTCAAGGTGTACATCAAGGCGCTACGCTCCGGCTCCAGGAACCCGGAAGTCCAGGGCGCGGCCACCGTCGCCGTGTCCAAGCTGCTGCTCGGCAGAGTGGTGACGGACCAGGAGAGCTCCGCCGAGCTGCTCCGGACGCTGGTCATCGCCTACTTCGACCCGTCGAGCTCCGGCAACCAGGGCGTGCGCCAGGCGCTCAACTACTTCCTGCCCGTCTTCTGCTACTCGCGGGCCGAGAACCAGCACCTGCTCCGCTCCATCGCGCTGGACGCGCTGCACTCGCTCTACCTGGTGCGCGAGAGTCTGGACGACGAGGACGCGGATGTGGACGACCAGATGGCGACGCTCAATGCGATTGGCGCCTGCTTGGTGGACTGGACGGATCCCCGCAAGTGCTACCAGCCGGGCTACGCCATGGATGCGGAAAAGAAGAATGTTAACGGTGATGTTCACCTGGACTTTGCCACCGATATTCTCGAGAAGCTCAACAGCAATTTCAGCAGTAAGTCATTACTAATCTTAAATACAACCGCTAAAATTTGCAATCACCATACTAATATGTACGCCGTACCTACAGAAGAAGAGAAGAAGACCATCGCGCCCTTGCTCGGCAAGCTCTTCGTCTCGCCGTCCTCGACGGAGGAGAAGCTCCGGGACCTGTACGAGGAGATCTCGTCGGCGGTGGAGGACAACCTGCTCAACGACGCGACGGGCCGGAACGCGCTGTTCAAGATCCACGTGAGCCTGGGCAAGATTGTGAACCAGCTCAACGAGCAGCAGCAAGAAAAGAGCCGGGAGCAGAACCGGTTCGGCCGGAGCTCGATGAGCCGGAGCGTGACGGGCTCGGTGGCGGACCGGTCTTCGGTGGCTGGGTCGGTGGCCGGCGACGAGAAGTCGGCGGTCGAGATCATGATGGATGAGAAGGACGCGACCATCATGGAAGAGGATGAAGAAGACGAGGACGAGAAGTCGGTGGTGTCGGTGATGTCGTCGTCCCGGGGTGGTGGGGGAGGGCGCAAGATCAAGAAGGAGGAGATTTCGGATGAGGAGGATGGGGGGATGCGAGCGATGCTACGGTACGGCAGCATAGGAAGAAACAGAAGCAGGATGACGAAGAGGATGATGGCGGCGAGGATGGCGAGTCGCTGGTGGACGAGTTGCTTTCGGATGAGGATACGGAAATGAGCCAGGACTGATCTGTTTGATCCGGATCTGATCTGATGTGGTTCAAGGAAGAACTGATGATGTCGTTACGATCAATGTCTATGTCTTGTCTGCGTACTTTTGTTAATGAAAGGAAATATTGAATGAATGAATTGATGGGAGGAAAGAACCGAGGAATGGAAAGAGATCTCTCTGGGGCGGTTCAGCATCGTCACCTATATACAAGTTTATACCTCCTTTTGAATTGATTGAAATACTTTATATTCCTGGTGTGCTGTTTCACGAGGCCAAATTCTTCGTGTCTTGCCCATTCATAGGTTTATGGGTTACAACACCTACTCATCTACGTACTTGGGGTGTTGACGTTTGAGTAACTAATAGGCCGTACTGTCAAGACGGTATAGGAAAACTACCTACTGACGGAATAACCTCCCCAATGGCTTTTGGTGACGATGATCATCACTTTCCCTAGTTACACTGATATAATATGCCTCTTTCCTAATCGGGCAACCGTCATGGCCCAATCCGGCGTTTGACTCATCCATTGCGCTGAGATAATAATGTAACATGCAAGCACACTCCTGAGAGCGGGTGACAGTAGTAGATGCAGCGGAACCCAAAGCACATTTGCAGGCAACAAAAACCAGGCTGCTTGTCACGACCGGGCGAATATCGCAAATCCTCGCTCAGGGGTATCTTCCTTCACCCGTCTCCCCGGGTTGTCATTGGGCTATGTGGGGTTCTGATCATCCGTGCCGGTAAGCTGCATGCCAATCAATGTAGTAGTAGCTCCTGCAGCCAACCCCCAGATACCAATACTTATCTCGGAAGAGTCATGGATATAAGTCGGGCTGCAGTGACTCACACTTGCTATTCTCGCCAATGGATTTCTAACCCATCTCTCTGGGACGCTTGAAGACAAGCGATATGGGATATGCACGATACAAACAGGGATGCAGATAATAGCAAACCAACTTGAATGCTTGGATCTCGGAAGAGGGGATGTTCGTAATATAAAAAGAACACCACCCGAACCTTTCAACTCATTTCCCAACTGCTACAAATCATCACTTTCAGATCACACACTGCAACGGTAAAACTTGGTAACACGGATAATCCAAAGCAAGCCCTCAATTAATCCTCAATCCGTATCCCCCCAGTTTGTCTTTGCCTCTCCAGTTACACCAAAAGTCAATATGACGGCCCCTCATCGTTTGTCCATGTCCGACGCCCCCCGAATCGCCTCCTACTCCCTCCATGACCCCGCGCGCCCGGAAATCGAGATCGCCCAGGCCGAGCACCGCATCGAGCTGGTCCGCCGCTGGGGCGACGCCGTCATCGCCCCCGGCAGCCGGGTGCTCGAGATCGGGTGCGGGCAGGGCAACGCGACGGCGGTGCTGGCCGAGGCTGTTGGGGAAGGCGGGTCCGTGTAAGTGCATGCTTCCCCCCAGTCAGATAACAAGCAAACATCTACTACCTATGACTTCCATCAAGTAACTGCAAACGTGTCCCTAACTTGACACTAGCGACGCCGTAGACCCCGCCCCTCCAGACTACGGCTCCCCCTACACCCTCGCCCAAGCGCAGTCCCACCTCTCGGCCAACCCCGTCGTCGGCGGGCGCATCACCTGGCACCGCGCCACCCCGGAGTCCTTCCTCGAGCAGACGCTCGCCGACGGCCAGATCTGGGACGTCGCGGTGCTCGCGCACTGCATCTGGTACTTCGCGTCCCCTGCGGTACTCGCCGCCATCCTGTCCGCTCTCCGCGGCCGGGTCCAGCGCGTCTGCATCGCGGAATACGCTCTGCAGGCGACGGAGCCGGCGGGGGTGCCGCACGTGCTGGCGACGCTGGCGACGGGGATGTTGGAGGGGAGCAAGCCGGAGGGACAAAGCGAGGGCAATATCCGGTCGCCGATGGGGCCGGCGGCGATCGCGGAGGTAGCGGCCAAGGCCGGGTGGACCGAGCAGCCGTTGGAGGAGGAGGAGGGGGGTTCTACCAATATCGTGGTGCCCCGGGCCGGACTTCTGGACGGGTCTTGGGAAGCCGGGTTCGTCGTCTCCGAGGACTTTGCCCAGGAGATCGAGGAGCACGTTACCGACGACAGGGTGAAGGTGGTGCTCCGGTCCGCGCAGGAGGCCACCGTCGCGGCGGTCCGGGGGCTCGGGGAAAAGAGGATCAAAGGGGTGAGGACGATGGATGTCTGGGTTTCCGTATTTATCTAAGTAGGTAAACTTCCTCACTGGCTTGTAAGGAAAACGGAGGGTGTCGTTGGGTTGGTGATGATTGGAAGAAATCTCATACATATCGGTGGTTATACACTGCTGCTCACATTCCAGAAGTTCATACTACTTATTGTCACGAGCCCCCCTCGGTTCTGGGTGCTGCAGCTGCGGTTCAACAGCAAAATGGTCCCCAATCTGGGCGATTCTGTCTCCCAGACGATCAACAGGAACTCGACAATATGGATATTATGGGATAACAGCTTGACCTCGCTGTTTATATTCGCAGTCTATACGTAAGGCAAGCAAAGTGATAAAGCACAAGAACGGCTCCGATACTGATACACACAATCGTTCCCTCAACCTGACCATCACCCAACCCCCCTTCTAACCTCACTACCCCAACTCCGATATTTTCCCCGCTCTATTTTCCCCAGCTTCTTCCCAAGCTCGATCAAACATCCGCATCCAAGGCCCCCCGGCTTCCTCACTCCTTGAATGGTGGTGGTAAACACTAGTACTACCTACCACTACAGCAGGGCCGTGACGACGGAGCCCAACGCCGCCGTCCAGAACACCGAAGAAGGAAAGATGATGCCATGACCGACGTTCTTGTGGTCCCCTCCCTCCTCCTCCTTGGGGACCGGCTTCGCATCGGTCGCGTTGGCCTGGCGGAGGTCGGACTCGAGGATGCAGGGGCGCTGGCAGACGGCGTTGTCGCGCCAGTTGAACTTGAGGCGGCCGAGGGCGGACGCGTTCCGGGAGTGGTAGTTGGCCGTGATCTGGCCGCACAGGTTGCAGTTGGGCGTGTTGACCAGCTCCTCGGCCAGGTCGCGGACCTGGCCCAGGGTCAGGCCGCCCTCGGGGACCTCGTAGGGGTAGGCGCACAAAGCTGTATAAAAGGTTAGAGGTGGGCTTTCATGTTTCTCTCCATTGAAAAAGACAAAGTTGGTCGATGTCATTGCTTCAAGTACTTACTGCCGTCGGCTTCGCTGTCGACTTTTCCCGTCACCCCGACCTCGAACGTGGCCGGGCCCGCCTTGGCCCCCCGCGCCGGCGCTGACCTCCTTGGGCTCCAGCACGAACTTGGTGTCGCGGAAGAGGCAGGCGACGTGGCGGTCGTTCTTGTAGAACGTGTCGTTGGGGAGGGTGGACTGGCTGATGATGTCGTACAGCAGCTCGCTGGCCGAGTGGCCCTGCAGGCCCGAGAAGCCGGCCGTGGCGCACTTGTAGTTGAGGTTGTTGCCGCCGAGGACCGTGCATCCGATGTCGGGCTTCATGGTCTCGGGTGCGGATGCTGCTGCAGCTGCAGCTGCAGCGGTAGCAGTAGGATTTATCAGCGCCAGAGAGAAGATGGCCGGTGCGAGCAGCAGCTTGCGGAGGAGGAGGAGGGTTGTTGGGCACGGCATGGTGACTGTGGGTTGTACGAAAAGGGGTTGGAGAGGGATGGGGGAATGGCAATGACAATACAAGGCACGGGAAGGTCGCGTTGATGGAGGGCGCGGGTGTTCAGGATCTTGTTGGTCTGGCAAGTTCGATATCGGGGGAGGCGATTTCCCCCTTATTTATATTCCCCCGTTCAAATCTCAAGTCAACTCACATCCCCTCCCTCCAGTCACAAGAGTGTGTCTTGAAAAGTGCATATTCGGCGTACTGGCCTCGCAAGGTTACCTCGAGGCTGAGTTAATGGGCTTGCCCAATTAATACTGTATAAATAGAAACACAGGATGTAGCGTTTTTGCACTTTCCAGCATAAACTTCCAATTATGGGAAGCTGAATGTAAGGCTGCTTATATGTGGCTTTGATTAATTCATCTTGTTCTAAGGTCCGGAAGTTCTGGTGTCGCCAATCCCCCATATTAGCCAAGCTATAAGAGTAGGTGATATACGATCCCATAGCCCCCATCACTTCAGCTGCTAACTTTGCAGAGCCGCATGTAACAGTGGGCGGAGATTGAGGCCGCCGCAGAGCAAATGTGCAAAAAGAGTTGGAGCATCACTTAACGAAAGCAAGAAAGGGAATAGCAAGTTGCTACGATTGTAAGGGGCGTCGTGATACCGGGTTCCACAGCTGTCTCCTGATCAGCATTCAGCTCTCGGCCGAGGCCGATACAAAGGATTGCTTGCTCTCGTAGAATCAATCTTTCCTCTTCTTGAACCAGAATCTCTCCGACAATTTACCTAACTATAGACACAGGAGCAGCAAATCAAGTATGCGGGTAAAGACAAGCAAACAGGCAGGGTGGGAGGTTGCTATTTCCAATATACCGCCCTCCGACCCGTCTCTCTTTCCACTACAAGACGACCTTTAGCGAGAAAGGGAAAATATACAAGCGCATGTTGTTATGATACTCCTCCCAGATCAGCGTACGTCGGCCGTCCCTCCACTTTGACATCAATCTATCCCACTCCGTAGAAAGCTCGCCGTAGCCGTCGCCCGCCCCGTCTCGTGGGCACTGATGTGAAGGGACAGTAGGGCTATGCCAGTAGCCCCCATAAATGATTAGCCAGACAGAAAGGGCTGACACCACTGCTGTGTGCGAAATGTAACACCTGAACCACACCAGCATGGACTGCAAGTGCGAAGATACAGACACCAGACATGTAAAGAGCAACGTATTTGATGTCGTCGGGTAAGATGGCGCCTTCGGATGCCAAACTGATCTTGTGTTTGGTAATTTCTTTTATTGAGTTTGATTTTTATTCTAGTCCGAGAGTGCTTGCAATTTACATGTAGTTGGTGCCGAGACGCAGACAGAGCTACCACATCCCATGCCACCATCATGAAGAGCAGGAGTAGTATCCCCTTTAATCAATCAAGATCTTCGGCTCCAACTCCGAATAATGCGACAAAAACGCCTCAAACAGCTTAATCGCATGCTCCACATCGTACGTCCCGCCCGTCTCGCGAATCGAGTGCATGCTGAGCTGCGGGTTGCCCAGGTCCAGCGTCCGCACGCCCATCTTGGCCGACAGCATGGGCCCGATGGTCGAGCCGCAGGGCGAATCGTTGCGCACCACAAACAGCTGCAGCGGCACCCCGCCGCGCTTGGCCGCCTCCTGGATCAAGACCAAACCGGGCGAGTTGGTCGCGTACCGCTGGTTCGCGTTGATCTTCACCACGGTGCCCTTGTTCATCTCGGGCTGGTGGTTCGCCTCGTACTTGGCCACGTAGTTGGGGTGCACCGAGTGCGCCATGTCGGCCGACACCAAAAAACTGGCCGCCGTCGTCTGCTCAAACGCCGAGCTCAGGTCCACGTCCGGGTCCGAACTGACGTGCTCCCAGCTCTTGTCCGAGGCCGAGTCCCCACCGTGGCGACCGCCCGCCACGACGGAGAGACGGCGGACAACCGAGGGCAACAAGTCGGAGTTGGCGCCCTGGGCCGAGGTCGAGCCGATCTCCTCGTGATCGAAGCAGGTGATGAGGCGAATGCTGGTCTCGTTGTCGAGGCTGGTCGACGACACGGACTCGATCAGGCCCATGACGCTGCAGTACGTCATGTTCAGGTTGTCCAGCCGGGGGGGAGAAGATGAACTCCTCGTTCAGGCCGCCGAGGCACGACTTCTGCACGTCGTACAGCACGAGCTCGAAGTCCACCACATCCTCCACCTGGGCCTCGGCGTGTTCGGCAATGATCTCGAGGATGCGGGGGTGGTGGCGCTCCGTCATGGCCTTCAGGGGCTGGAAGTCGCCGTCCGTCTCCACTTCCTTGTTGTTGCTGTCTTGCTCGGGCTTGGCGCCGGTGCGGTTGAGCTCGGCGGCGACCATGCCACAGATGGGGAACAGCTCCGTCTCCTTGTTGGGGTCGAAGCTGGACGAGCGGTCGAGGTGGATGGCGAGGGTGGGAATACGGACAATGGGCCGATCGACCTTGATGAGCCGCTGCACGAAGTTGCCCTTGCCGTCCCGGACCAACACCCTCCCGGCGATGCTCAGGTCGCGGTCGAACCAGCTGTGCCAGATGCCGCCGCCGTACGTCTCGACGCCGACCTGCAGGAACCCGGCCTGCGACTTCTTGGAGACGGGCTTGAGTCGTAAGGTGGGCGAGTCGGTGTGGGCGCCCACCATGGCGATCGGGTTGCCCGGCTTCCACTGGTTCCCGATGGCGAAGGCCACAATGGTCGAGCCGTTGCGCGTCATGTAGTACTTGCCGCCGGGCTTGAGGGTCGAGGACCAGTTGTCGCGCTCCTTGATGTTGGTGAAGCCGGCCTTTTCGAGGCGGGCGATCGAGGACTGGACGGCATGGTAGGCTGGTTGGCGGAAAGAGCTGTCAGTCGGTCTATTTCATAGAAAATGGGGTTTTTCTTCTTCTTCATATTGTCTATCATATAGGCAGGCGGCAAAACTCACGGGTGGGCGAGGCATTGACAAAGTCAAGAAAGTCCAGAGCTGCCTTGGGAGGAGACATGATGGCGGTGGACGTGCTGAAGCTGAAGCTCGGGAATAAAGTAGTGCTCGTGGCCCGGACTCGGATTCGTGGTTGCAAAGTTGCTCGAAGTGCAGTAGACGACGTCAGAACCAGTAGGCGGCGGTTCCCAAAGCTCATTTAGTTCCTCACAGCTTGAATGATGCTTTCGTTGGCGATTGTTTTTGGGTAATCGTGGGGTAGCGCTGATCGTCAATGGCGGTTCTTTTTAGTTACGCCCGGTTTTGTTTAGGTAAGTGACGGCACCCGTGTGATCGACATGCGGAGGGGTCGCCCTCGGTATCCACTTCCACTTTCCCATCTCCCCGATTCAGGGTCGATGTTATCTTATCGTGAGTTGGCGTATCAATCATGATCATACATGTGAACTGAAGCCCTGTACGGTCTATCATGGACGCATCGAATACGTCGGAGACAAACCCTCATTACTGCACATATTGCCAGCTGTGTTTACTCATGTCTGACTGTAAACATTGGCACGTCGGAACGGCATGGCCGCCCGGCAAGCGCTCCGATGGGTGGATTAGACAGCGGGACAGGGCTAACATGGTAAGCTTTGCGTGGTGCTCCCGATTCCAGCTAACGCCGGCAGTATGGAGCATGTGGAATACAGTTGATTTGGCGTGAGCAAACCAAATTGAAACAAGTAAGTGCGAGTAGGTACGCATGGTAGCTAGTTATCAGTATGGCAGGAAGCATTTGTACTACATCGCGAGAACGATAACGAGCCTTGCAAATTGAGGTTAGAATTCCTCGATTCTTACTCGCCCGACGTCATCATTGGGCAGCCACGCCACCAGCAAAAGAACAGCCTCGAAACCGATTGTTCAATCAGGCCTTTTTATTTGACGCCGGAAGAGCATTCATTGTATGCATCGATCTCGCAACAACGGGCCTCGTCCTCCCGCTCCGGCATGGATTCGCGGCTTGATGCACCACCCGGGTCGGCTATACCCGTCGCCGACACGAACACCCTACGTTACCCAGGGTCTCATCCCAAACGAGCCATTTCTCGATCCAACCCCGTATTCGGTTTTTCTAATAAGTTCCCTCAATCTGAGTAATCGCGGTATGCAAGTCCGCCCGGTTGGCTACGTAGACATACAGAAGCACGTAACCAACACGAGGCATGCGACCTGCGGGGGTGGCCGTCTGTATGCCCACCACGGTGGAGTTGGGCACCGAAAAGAAACAGCCAGCGCATCTTGTACCATGCTAGTTGAACGGCATTTGCAATTGCACCGAGTTGAAATCAAGAAAGGGAAACCTGTTCGCGCGATGACTGATATCCTCCCTGTATTGTAGATAATGCTTTTTCGTAACCCTTCGCTCGAGGATAGCTATCATTGCGTGAATGTATGTAGTCTTTCTCGTGTGCGATCTCAACTACTACTACTACAACATTGCTACTGCGCTGCGCTGCTGCACGATGAAATAATAGTGCGCCGATCGACTGGGTTAGTAAGTTAGTCAAAAGGCACAGCAGGATCAGCGACGAGGATGTTCTTAAAAAAGTCGTCGCTTGGGCTGTGCGAGGCTGACGGCCGATGCGCAGGGTCCAAATTCTTGGGATGACTTTTTGGTCTTGTCCTTTTCGCCTGCCGCCATCCTGCCAACCTGGCTTGCCTGGCTATCCGTCCCCCATGTCCAAAAATGGCCGAGGGGCCATCTCCCTTGACCGTGGCCTTGACCACGACCCGCTGGCAATGAGGCAGAGCCAGCTCATCAATTAAATCGAGTATAACGAATGTGAATGTTTGCGTGCCTGTCTGTGGCTGAGGCATATGGCATGGAGATATGGTGATTTCCCACCCCTATGCTCTCTCTCTTGTACCTACAACGAGAAACCCCCTCTCATTCCCTGGGGCAATTTGCAGCAGCTTCGTTTTATAACCGAGTAAGTTACTGAGTGGGAGGCTCTGTGATACGTTGCTTCTAATTGATCAGCATCATGCATACATACATACTGTATGCGGTACAACGTAGATACCTGCTGGAGTACTACACACGATCCGGGAAAAAAGACCCATAACGGCGACTAGGTTTACTACTGCTTGGCTCTCTGACCGCGAGACGGAGGTGAAAAGCTTCATTCGGATAGATTGCTTGCTTGCTTACGACACCACGCCCGTCCTTTTGCGTGTCCTATCGGGTAGGCCGGCAGTCTCGGCAGTTTGAAATAATAATAAAAAAGAAAGAAAGGGAGAAAAGCACCTGCTATTTACATATGCATACTTAAGTATTCCTCCCATCCATATCATCTTGGACAGTCAGCCAGTCAGTCCGAAGAGAGAGACATACGGATAGATATCAATCATGGTGGGAGAAGTGATAGGTAGTGAGTGTGGGTTGACAGACACCCCTCCCTCCATCTGCAACCTTCCCAAACGCGTGGCAGACGGGTAACCTTGAAATTGTCATGGGAGAGGCACCCTGCGTAGCTTTCATCTCCCACACACCAGCAGACTCACACACACTCACTTACTTACCTACACACTTGCACACTCACGCACCAAAAGGCACCACACGCACACCCCGCGCCCTCTTTTCCGGGCGAGGGAAAAGCCCAATCAGACCAGCTCGATGCGGCACACATACATTCGTCCATACAATCCCAGGGTCGTTGTTCAAGGGGCATTAATAAGTATGTATTGTACGCAGTATGTATCTCGGTATTAGTTGGATTCTATGTGGTAGGGTGAGTGGACCCAAAATTCAGGGTGATGACCACAGACCACCCACGACCTGCATCCCATTGATTGCGCATGCCACCCCATATCCATCCCCAAGAGACATCATAGCACGTTTGCCAGACCACCATCGTGCAACTTTGCTCTTTGCAGAACACAGCATACGTACTTACACATCTGGGGCTATGAGAAGAGAATAGGGCGAGGATGACGAGGTTCTGTAAAGTCCGCCACCAGTTCCGTTTTCTTTTAGTGAGAGTCAGCCGCCCAATAGTATAATCGGACTAGACTAGATGGTTCGGGACGTTTTCCCAGATGGCCAATGGGGTGGACGGGAAAGAGACGTGACCATGACCCTTGACCTTGGACCGATTTGGTGACAAGTTAAGTAAGTTAAAGAAAAAGGAATTCTCTCGGCCCCAGTGGTTCGTTCCTCTCATTCTGCCAAAATGATGTGCCAAATGAAGGAAGAAAGCAAATGCCAAGATGCAAGATAGATAGATATCACAGCAACTTGCTTTGCTTTGCTCGCTGCTACTACTACTGCCGCCCCCGAGTCAGGACGCTCTCCAAAGGAGGTGGCAATGGTGATCAAGCACAGTTGTTGCACAGACTGGGAGTGCGTATGTGCCATCGTGCCCTCCACCAGTCTTTCGGGGAATACTGGCTTGGCGTATGGGGACCATGTTGCAAAGCGGTTCAACGATTGCAGCAGACAGCAAAGACAGAGAGAGACGGAAGCAAAGTTGGTTTGGGTACGACGACGGGGTCAAATAGGCTTCATGAAACGAAAAAGAGGGACACAGGCTAAAAAGGGGATTCTAACGAAAGGCAGTAAGGCCATTAGCTTCAAAAGCACCAACCCTGGCAGCCTGGTGAAGAAAGAAGAAGTCGATGGGCCGGGCCAGCACAAGTCGTCAGTCTGGTAGCGACTAGCAGAGAGTCCAGGGCCCTCTAGGGTCAAGCGGGGTAGCGGTTGAGGTTTCCGGCCTGTTCGAATTCGAGGCTTCTCTCTCTCTCTACCTAGTCGAGCTAGGTGAGCGTAGTCTTTCTATCGAAAACGCCTCACTGAAGAAGTGTCATCTATAGTGTTATTGACTACTACTATGCTGCAGGTCAGTTTCAACATAGAAAAGAGAGGTTTGTTAGGTTAAGGGGATTTCGCATGCTGTCTATATACCCCGTATCTTCCCTTCCACACATTTCGTCCTTGCATGCCGATCGTATTTACTACTGGAAACAAGAAAGGGAGCTTGGGCCCCCTCGACCAACTAATAATGAGTTTATATTATCCCCGTCGCGATACCAAGCTCTGGTATCGCACTAGAAGGACGACAATGGGTCATGGCAAGGTAACATCTGGACCCTGCTTAATTGAACTTGACCTCACCGATACTTTCTCCCCGTCCAGGTGTCGCAATCCCGAGGAGAGTTTCTGTAATGGCAACATCGCATTGAAAGTCTGTATCTATGGATGGTGCTCTTTCTTATTATCAATGGATACTGAGAAGAAGCATACCTATGCTCTCATGTTGTCAGCGCACGCCTGTTTGTCTGAAACGAACCCGAGATCGAGGGTACATGTAGGGTAAACCGACGAAACAATCACTGCGCCGTCAAGTCCAGCATGGTGAAACCAGGGTAGGCGAAATGCCATCTTTAAAGTAGGAGAAGGGTGGAAAAAAGGAAAAACCTGGGAAGGGCCATCAATTGAACGACGCGGTGGGGCAAATGGACCATTGGCCTTTCCAGAGAGAGCAGCAACCTTTACTATCTGCCAATATACCTCTTATGTATCTGTCATATTGAATTCTTTTGACAGGCAAGCAGGATTCGCTGCAACGCAAATGGGATGAAAAGAAGAGATGTTATATTACATATCGCCTATACCGCATACCCTATAGACGCATTGATTTCTCTCTTTCTTGCCTCCATGTACGACTGCTGCTGCTACTGCTAAATAACTCACGAGCGCATGTGGTCTCCTGGGCGATTCAGGCTTGTTTTGGGCAGCACACGCACGCACGCCTGCGCCTGGAGGAGAGAGGGAAAAGCTGGATCCTTACCAGCATGGGTGGTGTTGGAAAATGAGAATGAATTGACAGACTCTCTCCCCCGACTAAACCGGATTCGGATGCAGGGAAGAATGCAAGATCCGCGCAGGGGCACCACACGGCACAACCATATACCACACACCACACAATCCCACGCACACCACTTGCCCAACAAGGAGCCGTGAATCCCAATCCAGGTGTGAGTGGGTGGGCTGGTAAGGTAGCCAGTAGCTGAGGTGGGTGGTGGTCACTGGTGGTAGACGACGCCGCCCAATTACTACAACTGCAAAGAGCTGCAGACATGGCATAGTTAGTCTACTTGCAGCAGTAGGATCGAGAGATTCTCGAAGATAGCCAACACCCAAACAGACTACAGTAAGTAATACAGTATGTCTCTTGGCAATGCTACCCGGGTGAGTACTAGCAGAGAAACTTGGGCGGATTAGACTTGTTTCCGATGAAATTCAAATTTTATAGCAACGGCAATGGCAGTGCTACTCCTCAGATTATGGTTACTCAATCAGTTGATGGATAGGTCGGTACATGCCAGAATGGCATTGCTCGTCGTCGTTGTTGTTGTTGTTATTGATGATGTTGGCCGTGGGAGCCAACACGCATTCAGACAATGCGACATTGTTTCCTTTTGTGTTAGTAAGTAATACACAGGATGAGGAAGACTACACTAGAGAAGACGGCAGGCAACAGGGACGACAGCACAGAAACGTGGTGGTGTTGGTGGGGTTGGACTTTGACTTGACGGGTTCGATGGGTGGTGGATGGCGGAGGGGGAGGGACGAGCAAGACGAGGGTACCGTACCTGGGCTGGCTGCTGGCTTGTCTGTAAGAGGCAGTAGTGGCATGGCATGGGCAATGAGGCTGGCTTTTTAGGCTGGTTTGGCTGGGATGAGGATAGTCTCGCCCATTGCCGGCCGACACACTTTAATCCAGGTACGTGGCGGTTAAGGTACATTGATATACCACACCACCTGCCACCACCCAACTGTCAATTGATGCCTTCAACCCCCTGCCATGCCTAGGTAAAAGAGCAGAGACGAGAGAGAGAAAATGAGAGAGATATAGAGTCGCATATAACGATGCTGCTGCCTATACGGCAATGCTTTTGTGACGACAAGTTAGTTGCTCGCACGGCAAAATGGATGCAGGTCATCGTCGATAGAGAAGACATTGACTACCCATGGCGTTGAACGGTTTTGCTGCTTGTGGAGATGGGGATGGGATGGTCGCGCTCTCTCTCGTGGGTCTGCGACTAGCTCGATGCCTTGAAGGAGCAGACAGTCCACTCACTTCTCACTACCTACCCAACTACCCTGCCCTACCGCCCAGGGACCAGACGATTTAAACGTTCGACCACCGATCCAGCCTGACGATTGGGAACAAAAAAAGAGTCTCATGCCACTTACAGTTGAGGTTGAAGAGGGGGGACTGAACGGTTTGCAAGAGAAAAAAAGGGTTGCGGTAAGATAATTCGGGGGAGAAGCTCGAGAGCGAGTCTTGTGTTCGCCCAAGAAACTTTCCCCAACATACTACTTTACTACGAGAAGAACAATGTATTGATGTAAAGTACCCAAACTAGAGGCCGGGGCACAGTACCAATTGGCTCTCTCTGCTTTTTTTTCCGCCTCTCTAACGCAGACACTGCAGCTTTGAGGCGGGTGGGCTGGCAACATGAACCTACTTAAGGTGTGTATGCGATGGTTACGTGATGTATATGTACATGCAGCACGCACTTCACTTCCGTCAACTCCATTGGGGACTGACTGATTGATTCGAGGGCGGAAAGTGGGAGCATCAATAAGGTGAATTGCATCTCGCCCATCTCATCCTGAGCCCACATTTGCCATATTTGCCATGGGACTCCCGTCGCCCAGATGCTAGGTGCCAGGGCGAGTTCTGGGCAGACAGATAGAGCGTGACAAGGGGAGAAGCGAGGGCAGGGGAGGTGGTGAGGATGAGGTATACACATGCCTACTCAGTTGGGAGTCCGGCCTACAAGTCGAGCATCTGGGTAACCACACCGCTGCCTATTCAGGAAACACCATCCACCCATAAGGAACCAGATGGGAAAGAAAACGAACGAGGAGGATAGCTCGTACGCCCTCGACCTCGCTTGTCTGTTCCAATTGACTACCACTCATCACACAGTCGCTCACTTGCTTCATTTCCTACCTTACCTGCCTTCACACACCTCACAACCACCATAACAGCTCCTCAGCTGCAGCAGTCCAGTAGCAAGTGGATGTGTGTGTGTGTGTGTGTGTCGCCAGAGAGTTGAAGTGCATGTACTCCCAGGTGACTTGGACCTTGACGAGGCGCCTGCTTGACATTAACGCTAAGGCAGGCTGGGATCCCTGTCGTGCTCACACTACTTCGGTACATGCTGCATGCTAGGCAGATCGGTCTCCCAAGTCCTCCTCCAAGTACCTCTGCTTCTCCCCTCGCGCCAACGCCCGCACTGTATCTGTTTTTCTTGCACTCTATCGCTCTACCTTACCTCATGCTGCAGCAAGCAGGTGCCTACACTCTGCCACCCTCTCGCCTCACCAGATCTTCCTTTTACACGCACGCGCGCTTCATGCAAGCTATATAGAGAGACACATGGGCAAAAGACGCACATAGCCGGTGCCGAGCGAGCGAGCTGGAGATTCCGATCTGAGCCTTGCTTTGCTTTTTTTGGTCGCCCTCTTCTTGACTCCGTGACAATCTGGCATGTCGGGGTTTACGGTTTGCGACGTATGTATACTGTTGTCTAGACGAAAAGGGACTGGCCGGATTGCTTACCTTTCTTTATGTCTGGATTCACCTTGCTCGCTATGCATTGCCAAGTGCGTATCTTGAGCCAGCTTTCTCAGAAAGGCCTCATGCTTTTGCTTGGCGCGCTCATTCTACGGATGCATTCAGTATTATGGATTTTGCACGTACATTAACAGGCATCAAGGAGACAACTGCCCGGAGTAATTAGCAATAAAGGCAACGCTGTTACTGTACCATTCGCATCTCGATCAGAGAGAGGAGAAAAGCAGTTAGTTGGGGGCAAAACGTATTTAGAAGAATAAGACTCAGAGCGAAGAGAGTCATCGGCGAGGCATCATCCTTGGCGGAGGTCGTTGGAACACACATACTCCACACACGCCAAACCTTTAGGTAGCTGTTGTTTCCCCCATACCAACATGCCGTTGTTGATGGTCTCTGATAGAAGAAGCCGTTCTGAACCGAGACCGCGTATCTATGTGAGTGGTTACTTGCAAGCAGGTTCTCCTTCAGCAGCATATGAGGAGGTATCATGGCAGTGGTCTCTGTGAGTTGATCGTGCATGCGTGCATTGAGTCAAGACTGGACGTCGGTATTGGAGCATTGCATGTAGTGAGAGAAAGAGAGCGATGCTGGGCAGAGTGGATCCGCTACATGTACATAGCCGTGTGCAGGTGATGTGGCCCGTCTGGTGGATTGATGGAGCACATCAAATACATAGCAGAGATCGGCGCGTGACAATTCCCATCCAGCATCACCAGGCTTCCCATTCTCTGCGAAAGAACCGGAGGATGATATGGAGTTCTGAGGCATCGCATAAGCCTTAGGTACCCGTCAGCTGTAAGTTGGTTGTATGCAGCTTTCAATGTAGTTCTCTTCCACGGTTTCATCAGTCCGCCCAAGGGAGACACAGGGTGAGATTAGGTAGGGCGAAGTCGATAGCTTTTCTACCTTGTCTTAGAAATGTTTGCCGTCTGCTCTGGAAATTCCACCGGTTTTCTGCGCCCACTTTCGCCAACATCCATTGTCCCTCCAAAAGGAAAAGAAAGAAAAAAGCAACTAGATTAGTGGCCGACGCCAATCTTGATTCCATCGCCCTCGCCAACTCTCAGTTGCCCGGTTTTCCTTTTCGTCGCCCATTTCACGTTACGAGGTATGATCGTGTTTCCAACTTCCGACAGTTGGAACCTGTAATTGGGGAAAGGAAATTCTCTGTAACGGCATCATGTCATACCTACTTTTGCATACTTGGTACAGAGAGGCTCTGCTCATTGATTGTGTGCAAGCTGGTAATGAGATTTTGGCTGGGTAGAAGGACTGTAATTTCGTAGACTTGTTCTAGCTCCATCTGATCTAATTGTTCTTTTCGGCTCCTCCATACGCGCACACGCTCTCTCTGCCTCTTTGCTCTGCTCTTTGCTCTCTCTTTTCCCAACCTGTTGCAACGTTCGGCTCCGTTTGGGGGCTCAAGGATAACGCGCGTTTGATTTGTTCCAGCACGACCACCACCCCTGTTTCTGGACCCCTTCTTTTCTTGTACCTCTGCTCCCAACCTACCGCCACAGCCATATGTGTACACATATACTCGCCTATGTATGGTAATAATTTGAAATATAATTGTCGACAACCATTGTCCGTACTTTGCCATTGTGTAGATGCTATCTACCTATTACATAAATATGTAGTTGACGATATTGCCAAAGGGCTACGTTATTCCTTTTGCCAATCTACGTGAATAGGTACATGGGATATAAATCTCCTAATATGTGCAGGGGTAGGATCTACGGTTCCAACAACGACATAGGGCATCCATCTTCCCGCCATCAGCAACGACATATCTCTCTCTCCCACTGCCAATCGCTCTTCACATGACTTGGGGTTGCCATAGCAGGAAACGACTCAGGAATCGCACCAGGACGGGACGAATCGAACTGAAGATGGCAAGGTCAGTCGAGATAGGTTGATTCAGATTGCCTTAGGTAGAGCGGTAGACTTTCGTAATGCGGATATCAATGTCGCACTGCGCTCTCGCTGTGCAAAAGAGGTACATGTTGCTTTTTTGTTTTCTTGCGCAGTTATTTAGTTGGCGGGCTCCATTCGCTCACCACCTCCCAGTCTCCAGTTCCTCTTCGACCGCCGACAAACTTCTCGTCGTCAAGCCACCCGAACTCTCTTGCCAACAACTCCGATGTCAAAAGAATAAGTGGAGGAAATTGTAGGCAATGCGTATATACTATAGCTTGTATCTGTTCACGTCTTTTGCTATCTTCAAATGAGTAAGGATAACGCAATATTCGTCGCAGCAATTCAGTATCAATTGGTTGAACACTGTAAGAGGTAAGTAAAGTTGCCCACAGTGTTGAGTCTGGCGAGCACGGTGCGAGCTGTACGTGAAACGCGGGTGGCAGGTACACAGCTGGAGTGTGTCTGGGTACTTGTCGCCTTAGGGCAGTTGGGTGCCGGGGGCCCTGGCTAGCGCTGGCCATTCAGCAGTCAGGCTTGCAGTCAAGTCCTGGACTCAAGACGCTGGCAGTGGGAGATCCCCAGGTGCCCACTTTTGCCAATATTTGATTCATGGTTCTACTCGCTCTCTTTCTACACTCTAAACTCACTCGCTCGCTCCCCAGCACCAGCACAGGGCCCCGACGTGCACCTCTCTGCCCTTTACTCTCTCTTCCCACCCCCTCACGACCCTCTCGAAAACACAAACAACACACGAAGAAGCAGCAGCAGCAGTCGATGCCTTCGCCGTCCATCCGGTGCATCTGAACATTTTTGTGGTTGTCCTGCTCTGCGACTGCTGGCGAGAGAAACCGTTGCTTGAGAGTGTAGTAGTACCAGTACTCCAGTACCTGCGTCTCTGGCCGTCTCTGTCTGTCCCTCTCGCATTCTCCCTCCTCCCATTCGGCAAACCCGCCCTGGCCAGAAAAGAAAGAAGGAAATAAAGAAGGAAACAGCCAACCGATCCTCAATACCTACGACTACAATTCATTATTCTCAACTACCGCCGTTACGACGATTTTTCCAACGCTCTTCAGAGCAACCTTCAACACTCGGCGGTTTAGCGGCGGCACGAAACCGGTACCCTGTTTTCTGCCGATCGTCGCCATCGCGCGCTTCTTCCCTCTTCGCGTGGTTAATCAAGGCAGAGTCGCTCAGCGTGGTACGGGCCCTTTGACGTTTATTGCCCCTCTGAAGTTGCAGTAAATACTACTTGCGAGCATCTTTCTGTTTCCGTTGCTCGCTTGTAAATGTGCTGGCAGACTTTCAAAAGAATCATGCGCTAACGTTGCTGGCCAGGATCATCTTCAATCCCTCTCTCGTTCTAGCGACGTGCTCCCACCCCTCCACCTTCAGGCTGGTCTAGTGTGTGCATGAAGCAAGCCTGTCGACGACCACCAGATAGCTGCTGCCCAGCTTCTGCATACCTGCAATTCCCGCCCGATTCCTCTATAGACGACACACAACTACTTCATCCTTAATCTGCTTCTGTTTCCATCGAGCCTCTTCGACCAGATTTGTCTGATCGTCTTACAAGATCGCGCCTTACGAGTCCTCGAGGAAAAAAAAGTCGTTGCAATCACTTATTGGTACGACTGGTCGCATCCCGTTACGTCCTAGCTGGATGCATACACGTTTAGGGCATCGAAAACTCTCTTGGATAACCAGTCCGCCACTTACCAGATCGTGAATTGCGAAGGACCTTTCTTCAAGTCGGTCGCTTCGCTTCTTCGCAAGTCCTACAACACAGCCGCGACTTGGATTTTCCTGTCGGGACCAATGAGAGCAAAGTACGACGGTGTATTACTTTAGGCAGCGCCGATCTCTGACCACCCTACCAGCTGGAACCTTGAATTCTGCACCTTGTTTGCATCTTCTTTGAAAAGGACCTTGTTGCGACTGTATATTGTACAAATCTTATTCGACTGCGGCCATGGCCGCCAACATGCCACAGATGGGCGGTGGAGGCCCCGTGAGAAGTCGCCCGGCCACGCATCAATTGTCCGCAGCTGTGTACCGGACAATGGTACAAAATCCGATTCAGACACAAGGCTGGCAAAATACGGTTCACTTGAATATTCGAGTGGGCAATGCAATGAATCTGTATGTATTCACCTGTGACCGTATGACTCGTTCCCGGCTAACACACCTCCCAGCATTTCCAATTCATTCCTGGCTTTACCACAGCTGGAAACAGAACAATTAGTTCACACCGGGATCAATTTTGAGAGAGAAGCATTTCAGACCTCTCCCGATAAGGTAAGCATTATTGATTATTGATTCAATTTGTACTTCAGTGGTCCCATAATTCTAACTTGCGGCAGCCCACATACGAATCCAAGGTTTCGCAAAGAATCCAGGAATTATTTCGCAAACGTCAAGCGAACGAACAACATCTTCAAAATTCGCTCAATCAGCAAGCGGCTGCTCAAGCGCAAGCACAAGCTCAGGCGCAGATGTTTATGAACCAGAATGCGATGCATCAGATGTCGAGGGGAATGGTTCAGCCGTCGCCGCAGGGCTTCCAGCACCTGCAACAACCCATGCAAGCATCGCCCATCCCGCAACAACCTCAGCAGCCGGGCATGGGCATGCCGCATATGGGCGGCAACCCCATGAACCCCAACATGCACGCGATGCAGATGGGTGCCTCGCCTATGCACCCGCAAGGAGGGCCGCAAATGAACGCAAATGCCATACCCCCGCAAGCTCGAGCTAAGGCCCACCAACTTGCTCTGGCCAAGCTTCAGACTACGCCCGAGGACCAGAAGAGGCAACTACGCGCAATGGTGCAGAGTAAGATGTCGCAACATCACTTGCAACGGCTCCAACAAGAGGGCCAGGACCCGTTGCTGGTCTTCTTCCAGAACCAGATGTTGATGCAAGCAGCTGGTAAGCAGGGGCAGCCCGGCATGCACCCGAACGCTGGCATGAACCCAGCGATGCAGATGCAAGCACAGCAGCAGCGGAATATGAACCAAGCAGGCCAACAACATGGAAGCGACCTTGGCCCCTTCTCCAACGAGATAATCAACCAGCAAAAGGCCGGCATGTTGGCCCAACAGGAAGGCCAGATGGTGGTGCCCGCTAGCATCGGCCCAGGCCGCAATGCTACCCCCAACCGATGGGAGGAGCTCAGGGGCAGAACCAGGGGGAACAACCAGCAGGTCCCGAATCAGAATGGACGGCCCCCACACATGCAGCAGCAGTTCAATATGCAGCAAGCACAGCAACTTAAGATGGATCAGGCCGCGGCCCAATCACAAGCGCAGATCCGAGCCCAGGCCCAGGCCAAGGCGCAAATGACAGGTCAACCTGGTGGGCTCAGCGGACCTGGGGGAGTTTCTCAGAGCCCGGCCATGACGACGCTCAACGCTCCTGTCGGGCCTAATCCTCCCGTAGCCGGCATGAGGCCAAACAGCCAGCAAGCTCCCATGAACCAAGGAAATGCCCAGTTTGGGCAGGGACTTGACCCTCGCTTCAACCAAGGCAACCAAAGACCGCAGATGAACCCCAATGTTCGCCAACAGATGCTCAACGCTATGCTGCAGCAAATGCCAGTGCAAATGCGAGAAACCTTCCAGGCCCAGCCTGTGGAGAGGGTGAACGAGATGCTAGCCAAATGGAGCGCGAGCCGAGGAGCTCAGGTTCCCGGCCGCCCGCAAGCCCAGCCGGGCCAGTTCGGACAAGGAAATGCCATGGCTCAATTTGCGCAGGGAAACAACCCTAACATGCCCCAGCCTAACGGTGCGATGGGAGCGAACCAGCAGAACCCGATGATGGTTCAGCAGCAACTTAACCGGATGCGAAACCCTCAATCTCAACACCAGCCCAACAACGCGCAAGCCATGGCCTTCATGAACAACATGGACGTTCCTCAGCGTGTGTTGTCCCAGCTGCAGAATGTTCCGCCAGAGCTCAAGAAATGGGGTCAGCTGAAGCAATGGATCCCAACGCAGCCCCTGCCTCCCAATGTGGGCGAACAATTGCAGGCCTTCCAGGTTCAGCAGTTCCGTGCCATACTGCAAAACAAGCCCCAACTTGCACAGGCGGCTGGCATCCAAATGCAACAACAGCCCGGAGGGCCAGCTCCACAGCAGCCTCCGCAGGGCGTTGGAGCTCCCGGTGCAGCCCCTCAAGTCGCGATCCCACCTCAACTGGCCCAGGCTTTCGCGGCCATCCAGGTCACACCCCACGAGATTGAGACAGCAAGGAGGCACGATAGGTTTAAGACATGGGACGAGGCGAAGATCCGAAGCTACCTGGTGCAGATGAAGCAGCACCAGATCCGACAAAAGTTCGGCATGCAGATGCCCGGACAGACCCCTCAGTTTGCAGCACAACCTCCTGGAGCTGTCGCACCTCAGGCGCAGCAGCCTCCGGCTGGGCCAGGTGCGATGGCGCGTGGACCCAATGCAGGTAATGAGGTTGCCCCCAACGGTGCTCCTGCCAGGAATAGCACCCAGGGACAGCCCCCTAGCAATCGCCCGACGCCCCAGCAGCAGAATGCTTCCCCCGCTGTGCCGCCGAAGAACAACCTCAAGCGCCCCAGTACGGATGATGCCGCTGATGTGCCTAATGTATCGGCTCCTCCCATGCAGCGCCCGCCCTCTCAGCAGGCTCCGCCTCCCACCAAACCCCCGATTCTCACCCAGGCTCAACTCGCGAGCCTGCCTCCTGACCAGAGAGCTAAGTACGAGCAATTGATGAGGCAGCATCGGGCTTCTGCACAGCAGCAACCCGGACAGACGAATCAAGAAGACATCGAGCGGTTGAGGCAAATCGGTGCCGAGGAGCAACGGGCGTCCAATACGGAACAACTACAAGAAGTCCCGATGAATCCGGAGCAGCACGCGGACATGATGACCAAGATTCAGCGCATGGTGATGGAGATGAGCAAGCTCGGCAGAGCTCTGGGCCGTTGGTACTCGCTGACGCACGACGACAACCGTGCTAGGATGTTCTTCAGGATGGTAAGATCTATGCCCCTTCAACTTTCAAATTCGGAGTAATAGCTAACAAACTTCACAGCGTATGCGCCTTGTGCGGCAGTTCAAGGATGGGGAGAAGATGACGATACCCAAGGAAACATTCTCGGTCAAGCCAAAGGACTTGGAGCAAGTACGGGCTATGATGGAAAGCATTGCCAAGGACCTGGCTGCCTCGTTCCCGCAAGCGGTTCGGAAGACGAACAGCCAGCAGAATGCGCCTGAGGGTGCGGCTCAACAAACGACGCCTGGGCAGACAGCTAACGCGCAAGCCGCGCAACCACTTCCTCTCAGTGTGTCAAATCTGGAGAAGAGCCAACAGGCGCTGAACAATGCTAAGAGGAAGAGCGTGACGCCTGCAGCTCCCACTACGACGCAACCTCCCTTCCCTCTGGGTGCGCCTTCGCCCCACGGGCTGCCTGCTTATGGCAACAAGCCCGCTGTCACGGCGGACAACCTGCATCTGCCCACTTCGCGCAAGAAGCCCAAGACCACTGCCAGTGCAAGTGTGTCACCGCAAGTCAGCAAGCAGTCGTCGCCGCAGATGCAGAAGCAAACGCAGGCGGCCGAGATGAAGGCGTTGCCCAAGGCACAGTTCCAGTGCGCCATGCCCAATTGCGAGGCCAACAGCATTGGCTTTTCGACCGAAGAAGCCAGCCGTGCCCATTACGAAGAGGAGCATGTCAAGCCGTTCGAGGACCCTGCACGATTTGCGTCGGAGAATCTCGCATTCGCACTTGGCCTGGATGCCAACGGCAAATCCACCACCATGGCACCCTCCGGTGGTGTAGAGCAAGGCGCTTCCCCCGCAGGAGCTACCTCGATGGCCCGCGACGCATCGATGAAGCGGTCCGAGAGCACAAACGGCGCTAAGCCCGGCGTGCCGAAGAATATCCCTGGCAAGGCACCCGAGCAGCAAAATGCCGATGTGACCATGATCAAGACCGAGGGCCAGACACCTGCCCAGTCGAACAACATGGACTTCAGCTTCGGCATGAACACCATCGACCCACAGGAACTGTTCCAGTTTGGATTCGAGTCGGGCGGTGGTGGTGCCATCATGGACATGGGTGTCTACCGGTCGATCACGCCCAACGACACTCCGGAATCCAGCGCTAGTAAGGACAGTGCTTCCTCGGAGCCGACTAGTGACGTGTCTGAAGGGGTCGCGCTCGATGTTCGGTTGGATCTTGGCATTGACACCTGGCAACCGTTCGATGGCGACAGCTTCATCAACACAGGTGCCATGGACATGGAAATGAGCATGTTCGACGGCGCCCAGCCGATGGGCATGGACAACAACCTTGCCGGCTTCACGTCGTGGGACGAGGTCAACCAGGACTTTAACAAGCCCTTCGCCCTCGACACGTCACTGTATTCTCTTGACACGTCTAGCTGAATGAGAGCCGGTCGAGGTTCCTCAGCAGTGTAAATGATGAAGAAGATGGGATAATGTACGGGGCGTTCTACTGGCATTCCTCGGTTTCGAATGTATCATAATTCTCAAGGTTACTAAGTACGACGAACGGACTACTACTACTATAGACTTCACCCCCCGGGAAAGAAGCCAAAAAAGCGTGGAGCAAACAGGAGATGGGGCTCGAGTCTTAGGGGAAACGATCAAATGGGTTGGGAAAGGCAAGGAAAGCAACAACCATTCATTCGGTGGCGTTTTTTGCGAAAAAGGAAAGCCTATCAATGTGATGGCTGAAATTCATTTTGGTACAAATGATGTTTTTGTTTGGGCTCAAATCCATGGGACCCTGATCTGGCTGGTAGCATTGGAGTTTAGTTGGACCGGAACCACAAGGCGGCATTATGGAAGACGGGCGGCACCTTGTCGTTGTTTTTGCGTTTTCTCTCTCATATTTTTCTTCTCTTTTTCTGGTCTCACTTTCCCCGTTCTGATTTTTGAAATCACAAATGATGTCCCTCCATGATGCGACACATAACTCACACGTACGTACGTATAAGGAGAAAGGGAGGGGGGGACGGCGACGAAGAAGGAGAAGGAAGTCCAATCAGCGATACCCGTAGTAAAAGAAAGGAGGGAGATGAAGATGAGATGGGATGTATATGGTGCCTTGGCAGCGAAGAAAAGAGAGAGAGAGAGAGAGATTTATTGATAAGATGATTACTGTTACTGCTCTGGCTTCTTTCTGTGATTGACTCTTGGGATGTGTGATATGTTATCTGCTAGATGATATGAAGACTAGAAAACGACATGCTTATCTCCTCGACATGACCATTTCTAAAGCACCTAGTTAAAATATGTGATTCTGCCAATGTGGTTCTTCTAAGCAACTGTAGATATCAGAGCTGGCACATGTGGGATTAGTGTCTGTTCGGCGATATGGAGAACTGGGAACCACTATGATCGTCTCCTTAGCACAGCTGTCTTTGGGCCAGCTGATTGAACATATTGAACACGATATTTTTGACTGTATGGTTCATGCAGCATAACCAACCGCGTAATTGTTACTTGCCCTTATCGGCACCGCACTGCATTAGAGCTGACGCGCGATCCTACCTGAAATATCAGATAGGTAGGGGTTGGTCAACCTCTCGAGCCTCACGAAAAAGCTAAGGCGAGCGCGGCGCGGCGCGGCGCGTGGCGGGGCTGGGGGTGACCCTGAACCCTTTTGCATAAAAGCTACAGGGCACCGAGTGACAGCCAAAGCCAGGCACCACAGCCCTTAAGCCATTCTTCAGCAAGCCCCTCTACGATTTCATAAAGCTTCTAGCGCTGGAAGCGCGCCCTGTAAGCCACCGTGAAACAGCACCTACAAGCCCAATTAGGCAATAAATAAATAAGCTGCATAAAAAAGTCCATCGCGAACCTGCTGCTACACTCCGGTCTGCTGCTGCTGCTGCGCAGAGGTCGGTCCCCATCCACCATTTCCCATGCAGCCAAAGCTTCTGCGACGCGCCACGAGGGGAACGCGATCCGTCGAGTACAAGTAATTACCCTATTGCGCCTGCCTCTCGCTTTCTCCCACCTCACGTCACATCAACATTCCGCACTTCTCTCGATCGACTTTCCAAAGTCGAGGTGTGAAATCATTCTATTTCCAACTCTCTCTCTCATTGTGTGTAAAGAAGTCTGTCTATTCGTCTCCTCAAGTCGTTCATTTACTTGACGCATTCGCATTCTCTCACTCTCTGTTCTCCTGCCTCCCTCATCCAATCAACCTATCGCATTCCCCTCGGGACCCCCGCGCCCGCCCGCCGTTAGGCTTGTTATTTGTTGTGATATACCATACCAACACCAACCAACTTTGGGGTGCTTCGATTACTATATTCCAATCAATCTTGAAAATCAACCAACCAGTCAAATCCTCGGTGGACCTGAAAGTTAATACGACAAGGAAGCTATCGTACCTTTTCCCAGTGCATCCCTCAAGTTACAAACTAGGTAGAGAGTGGAAGTATCGCGACATCACGGCAGCAGCAACAAAACAAATCATGGACGCCACTCCCACCAAAAGACGTGCGTTGGCCACCCTGGACGTCAATGCCAACTCCCCCGCCTCGAAGTCGCGCCTGAACGCCGCCAAGGCCTCGGGCCAGCTCAACGTCTACAAAGGAGGATCTCCTTCCCCTTCCTCCAAACGCGCCCTGAGCATTGCAGAGGAGGGCGACGAGAACTCCAACCCGCTCCAGCAGCCGGCCGGTGCACCGCCCGCCAAGAGGGCATGCCTTTCAGCGGCCACCTCCACTGCCCCGTCTACCGCGCCGTCATCCCCATCACCGAGGAGGGCGGCGCCAGCGCGGGCAGTTACACCATCTACGACAAAGGCAGTGGCCGGTACATCTACAAAAACAACAACAACAACAACTGCTGTCGACCCAGAAGAAACAGAAGATGAGGATGCTGCGACAGCAGCAACGCCAGAGCAGGAAAGGCAAAGATCGCACTCCCCCGAGCCGTCGGCCGTCTTTGACAATTCCCAAATCGACAACTCCCAGCTCACCACCGTCACGGAGCCAGACCAACCCTCGCCACAGCAGCAACAACAACAACAAACACAAGAAACCCCCGTGACAGCCGCAGCAATAGCTCCCGCTTCGTCGTCTTCACAACTGTCCCCCTCCGTGCAGCAGCAACAGCGTCCTCGTGCCTCGTCATCACTGACGCGCGAGCAGGCCCGGCAGAAGGCCGAGATCCTGCGGCTGCGGCTCGGCCTGGCCCGCTACAAGGTCCGGACGGGCCAGACCGACGTCCCGCTGGAGCGGCTGCAGCGCCGCCCCGTGCTGCCGGCCGCCCCCACCAACACCACCACTCGTACTACCATTACTCAGTCGTCGCCAGCTGCACCGCAGTCATGTCCGCAGCAGCGACACCGCCAACAACCACCATCTGCTACCTTTTCTTCGCCGATATCGACTTCGACAACGAGACAGCCCCTTCCGGCGCAGAGGCGCTTGTCGAGGGAGGACGGCAGTAGCAGCGGCAGCGAACGGCAACAGCAGAGCACCACGACGCCGAGGAAGGCGCTGCCTTCGGGCCGGTCTGCGTCGCAGACTCCCCGGCAACAAGGCGGCGATTATACACCGTCTGCCTCGCAGGAGTCGGCAACGTCGTCGTCGCAGCGATCACAGCCTCGACATGTCATGGCGACGCCGGACAGGGATGCCTTGCAGCGCTTGGCTGCGTCGGCGGCGCTCGATGCGTCGAGAAGGATAGAGGAGGCTACGGAGGGGGGTCGTCGCGGTAGTAGTGGTTGATGGCAATGGGATCTGGGGATTGTGTTTCGAGGCATCTGTTTTCTTTTGTTTGTTCCTCTTAAAGGCCTCCCTCATTTGCATCGGCAACTAGCATTTTGCATCTGCATTCGGGCTGCCTTTTTTACAAAAAGGATACATAGAGCTGACGGGGTATTGCGGTTCGGAGTCAGGGGCAAGGGGTCTCGCGACCACCACCATTGCTTTTCTTAATCTGGAGTTTGGTTTGGCATGGGGGGCTCGATGGCTGGACGGCCTACGATTCCAATGGACAGGCGCGCGACGGTTAGGCAAGGAAGGTCCAAGGTCAAGGTTCAAACCAAAAACATTAGTTGTTCGCTGAAATACATGAGCAATAAAAGCGAGATATCTTTGCAGACAGGAAGGGAAACAAGGCACATCCTCTTGAATCCCCCTATTTCCTTCCATCCTCCAACGCCATTCATGAAAACCACCGCCACGCATGCTCCCTCACTCAATGCATGCAGCCCACGTAAGCTACCAGCAAGCAACGCCAGGCTAATCAATCGTCGTGTCATCTTTACCATGGAAATAGTGGTAGTATTTCTCTCCTTCTTGGCCCCACCCAACCAAATGTTCACACACCGCCCGGCTTATACCATGTTCAGGGGTATCTCTCGGAGACCGGTCCGCTCGAATCCTCCCCTTCTGTGCTGCAAACGAGGCTGTCGTGGTATCTGCCTTGGTTGAAGAGGAAGCAGAGGGGTTCGAGGAGGTGGTGGCGGTGGTGGCATGTTCTGCACGGCGGCGGCGATTACTACTTCTCCTTCTCCTTCCTCCCGAACAGACAGGGGAGGGGGAGACCGGGGTACACGGTTCTGCTGGTTCTCGTCGCTGCTGCTACTGTCATCCTCGGACTTCGCCGCTGTGGTGACGCGGTAGCGATTGGTGATGCAGTCTTGGCACTCCTCGTCGAGGGTGGTGGTCATGGTGATAACGATGGGAGGAACTACAGGATTTTCTGCGAGTGGTTCATCTAATGCTTGCTTCTGGCCGTCTTCGTCGCTCGCGGCACTCTCTACTTGTTCTGCTTCTCCGGCGCCTTCTTGTTCATGGTCATGGTGGGCGCTGTCTTGATTCTGAAGACAGCAATGATGGAGTAGCGGACACTTGAAGACGACTTTGTCGGCGCAGCCGCAGCGGTAGGTGAAGTGGACGGTTGAACACATGGTTGTTGGTAATCTTGCTGTTGTCCTGGAAGATCGTAACGGTGAGGAAGGAAATATTTGGGTTGACACTTCTTGGCGGACCTTGCTTGGTCGCGAAGGAAGGTGATTGTCTTCCTGGGGATTGTTGGTAATGCGATTCCCGGTCGATCAATCAATCGATCAGATTAGATGGTTGCTGCATGCTATCCCGCAGTATCTCCAAGAGGCTGCCGTTTGTTCCAGACACTGGTCAATGAATGAATGCATGTAGGCAGCAACAAGATTGGATGTTGCAAATTTGCAACGAATGACTAACAACTTGAACAGATTGGAAGGGACATTTTTGAATGTAAGTAGGAAGGAGCAGCCAGCATCTCCCACAAACACCTAAGAGTTAATGGTGGGAGTGTTGGCAGGTGCATTCGAAGCAAGTAGGTACGTTCAATTTGTGAAGAGGGCAGCATCTTCCTGCCTTATGTTGGTAAGCCTTCTCATCTTAGCCATTTGAAACATCTTGAATCATGTCGTCGTTGCATCACTCGCTGCACTTGCATCTATCTGGGTTATGTCATCCAAAAAGGTGATTAGCTCGCCTTCGAAAAGACGTAGAACACTAAGGCGCATCAACCCCGGACCATGTCATATGCCAAATCACGATGATGTTTTGTTATTGCAGCTCACCCTTGCCCACTCAAAACGCCAGTCTCTTCCGTCGCGGCATCTAGGTATACTCGGCCGAGTGTGCCGTGCTGAACTATATCGGCTGCTGATATGCAAAAAATAGGGGCCCTGGTTATTTCCCGGCCTCCATCCGTTCAGGCAGGCTGACATGGTGATTGGGAAATCGCATGCGAACCCGCCGCCAATGGCCGTCTCCACTGGGCACTGCGACGTCTTGGCCATCTCACCCCACCTCCAGCATCACCGCATGGACCGACGCTGATTCGACTACCTTGCTACTGCCATCGGCGAGGTAATACCAAGTCTGGATCGATTTCGGTGGTTTAATTGGCCAATGCCACCATCGCTGTATTTCCGGTTCTGCTCGTGCGCAACTTGACAGGATGCAACATTATCCTACATTGCTAAGAAAAAGGTTGCTATATATAACACACGATGGCCCGTCTCACGATGCTCATTGCCAATCCCTTCCCTTCCCGGAGAGATCTATCACTCCTCACGAAGGTCGCGATCCCACATTCTTTTGGCCGACAGTCCAACAAACTTGTCTACGCTCATTAGCACCTAGTCTTCCTACTGTGAAGACGTTCATTCATTCTAATCATGCTGTTCTCGCACTCCTCCCTCGCGGCACTGCTCGTGGCCGCGGGATGCCTCGCCAGCCCGATTGCCCCCTCGAAGTCAGCGTGCTGCGCTCGGATCAGACAGATGCTCTGGTCCAAAAGGGTGTCGATCTCGCCCATACCTCGCCCCTCGAGAGGCGGCTCAAGGCCGATTTCTCCATGGCCCATTCATGGAACAACGCGGTCCTCTTTTCCGGGTATGTACATGCCCCTTCTGCATCACACGATGCCGATCATTTGAAGGTTGGATAATAGCTGACAAGCTGTCTTGGGATGAAGTGACTTCGCCTGGAACCAGGTAGAAGACGGCGCCTCCGAGTCGGAGACGGTCGGTCTGAACATCACCTGTATCGACTGTGAGACCAGGGGCAACATTGAGGCCAAGTTGTGGGAGGACCTCCTGCACCCCTCGCTCCGCCTGAACTTCAACAATGTCGAAGCCTACATCCACCTTGGCCTCAATGCCAGCGCCCCCACCACCGTCTCCGTCAACCTTTTCGCCTCCAACTCCCCCATCGGTCTCCACTACCCCGGATTGAGCGTTGGTGTCGTCTTTTTGTCGATCTGGTCTTCAGTCTCAGTGCCCACATTGACATGAGCGGTGGTTTCTACATCAAGCTGGCCGATGATGCTTTCTTGGAGGCCTCCATCTTCAAGGGTGATGTCAGCAAATACTTCTTGTAAGTGCATTGTCTCATGATGGTCTATTTTGACAATTAAAAAAAAGTCCCAACTAACACGATAACAGCGACGGCGCGAGCTCTAAATCCCTGCCTATCACGGTCGCGACAGGCTCCGGGGCCACCTTCAAGGCCGACCTTCGCCTGCGTGTGCAGGTCGGCGCCGAGGCGGACATCGACTCTTTCGGCATTGGCGCCGGAGCCGCCATGGGCATCTACGCCAACCTGGTCGAGTTCGTGGCCGAGATCGAGAAGACGCCCACTTGCGACCTCGAGACGAGAGAGTGGTTCGACCTCAACGCCGGCGCCTACGCCCGTCTCGACGTCGTCGTCGACTACAAGACGCTCGGTCTCGTCCCTACTGTTTCCACGACGCTGCTTTCTGCCCCCACCTTCACTCAGTGCTGGATCCCAGCGTCTGGTTTGCCTGGCTCGGGGAAGACGATCACAGCTTCCACGTTGTCGACGACAGCACCCCCTCGATTGACCATGCCTGCTTCCGCAGTGCCCATGGTATCCTCCTCCTCCGCGTCGCTGGCAAAGCAAAGTAGCAGTGGCCGTGTGACCGTATCTGCATCTGGGTCGTCTCGAGTTGCGTCTTCCTCCTCCGCGGCATCTTTGTCGACTCGCACCATTTCGATAGCTGGTGAGTCGTCCTCATCGTCGATGTCGACTCGCACTATTTCGATAGATGATGGGTCGTCATCGTCATCTACGGCCAGCGTCACTGCAAAGTACGCGGTCTCATCACCCCTTTCATCGGCTGTACCATCTCTGTCACCTCCGCTGCCCCTGAACGGGACTGGAAGATATCCGGTGGTGCAGAGCAGCCAGGTATCCGTACCTGGCTCTCAGGCCGCTTCTTCTTCCTCCTCTCCTTCTTCCTCTGTTTCGGGTACCCCGAAGTCACTTTCGACACATTCCTCGTCTCTGTCGACTTCGTTCCTACCGGCGGCAGCCAGCGTTACCGCCAAATACCCGGCCTCCATCACAAGCATCTCGCCGTTCCTCGCCAGCGGTAATCCATCAGTGGTAATCCCACCACCGTCCGTAAACAGCACCGGCAGATACCCGTTGTTGAATGCGTCATCCCTTACCAACGAAACCAACCTTGTCACCACCACTCTGTACTCGACCTCCGCCTACACCATCACCATGTGCGCTGCTGGTGTGCCCAACTGCCCCGCCGCCTACCAGAAGGAAGTGACTGTCACCAAGACCGTCGATTCCTACACTACCGTGTGCCCCGCCGGCGCCCAAGTTACCTGGCCGGCGGCCAAGGAGGTCGGTGGCGAAGCCGCGTCGTCTTCTTCTGCTGCTGCTGGTGGTCCCGTCACGTCTACTCGTGTCATCACCCAGGTTGTTGTTATGACGGCGGTCCCGTCGCCGACGCCCGAGACTTTCGTACCGCCACCCGTTCCCGCGCCCACCGCGGCGGCCTTCGTGGCAGCGGCGGCAAATGGGGAATCAGGACCCGCACCTGCGTCGCCGCGTCCTGCTGCTGCCGCCGCTTACGCTGCGTTTATGGCAGATTACGGAGTCGAGAACGCAGGGCCCCGCAATGGTACTTTGGCAACCCCGTCATCATCGTCGTCGTCGCCGTCGTCGTCGTCGTCGCCGTCGTCGCCATTGTCATCGCCGTCTGGATCCAACCAACCTGGCTACCCCGTGGCGCCCGCCAATGGTGCCGGCCAGCCCGGCGAGAGTGCCGCTTCCCTGGCTGAGTCGTTCGACCACAAGACCATTGCCGAGGACACCCCGGCCTCGCCCGAAGTACAACGACCCAATGCGCCGGTGGTCACTGCTGGCGCAATCGCGTCCTTTGCCGAGAACATGGGGCTGGTGCTGGGTTCCGTCATGGTGACGGTTCTCCTGATGGGTTAAACTTACATGTAGCCTATGACGACGCATGGCTTAAGAGCACGTTTTTGTTTAATTTAGAATTTTAATAGTAGCATATACCCAGCTTTATACCCAGCTTTATCTTTCAAGAAAGAAAGTGCAATACAATGGCAGTTTTCAATCTGAGTGGGAGGCTTTCTCTCGAGGCCCTCTGAACCAAATGACAAGATGTTATGAGACCACGCGATCAAACAAAAGGTATGTTGGAGACGTTAGATCTCAATTGCACATCATAGGTGATTTGTTTACTCTCGATGGCCCCTTAGGCGGATACTCGAATTGGCATCTTATGTTACTTTTCTTGCTGCTTCCGTACTCGGTGATTCCGTAATGCGAAGCTAGTCCAACGAGATCATGCTCCCATCTCCACACCCGGGGACAGTATGGATTATAAGCGAAGTAGTTTTAACAGTTCGTGACCTGACTCGATGAACCAAGATGCGGAAGCAGTTGGAAATCACTGTCGTCCGAGTGAATAGCAAGTGATTATATAACGTAAGGTATTAGCAAATAATAAGGTAGGAAGCTGTTATTGCGATGGGATCAACAGATAAGCAACGGCATGGTTACCTAATTGGAATGGAATAGCTAACCGTTCATGGGTTCCATAGAAGCCACGCAAGGCGGCTCCGCCAGCTACGACGGAGGGTACGGAGGGTACGGAGGGAGCAGGTATAGAAAAGGGTATAGCAGGAACAGATGCTGGTGACACCCCGGCCGAGTGATAAGGCTGCTCTAGGAGATGTTCATACTGGCCAAGCTGAGCGTGGTACTGGCGTCTTAGACTGGGTACGGCGCATACACCTCGAGTTTCTTCTTATTCATCCACCAGGGGGTATGCCCCATACCGCATCCCGTTGGCCTCGTTCGACTCCCCCTCTCTCCCCGTTGGGCCTCGTCCATGTTCTCCCAATACTGCTTGCGATACTCTTTCTTGCGGATCTGGCGGGTAGAATCCATTTCCTCGAGTTCTTCCCGAGAGAATTCCTGGCCATCAATGGGGGTGACTTCCAGGAGAGCATTGTGGGAACACAGACCGTTCCATCTGAAAGAGTACTCGGGCCATGGGTAGCAGTTTCCAAAGCCGTCGTCAAGAGTAGTGCTATGTATAGCCTGTAGTGTACAGGAGAATGTAGCTTCCAGCAACAGGAACCAATTTCAGCCCTGGACGAGGTAATTTCAGCTTTATTAGAACTCATTTGAGATTTAAAAGAACTAGAGTGAAACATACCATGATACCCAGCGGCAAACATTGCCCAGTATTCTGCGCGCAAGGGTTGGCTCTTCATGACTAGATGTAAAGATCCCTTCTCGCTTGGCGGTTCGCCCGCCGTGAGCGGATGCAAGGCTCGCTTCTCGTCTGGAGTCGACCATATGTTGCTCCGGACGCCACGCCGGCGCGGTGGGGAAATGGTGAGGCTGTCTTCTCTGTCAGGGATGGTGCTTTCGACGATATGTAAAACGATGTCAAGGCGCTAGGGTATGGGCGGGTTTGGCTCGAATAGGTTGACGCGCGTGTTGTAGTGCCGCAGCGCGGTGGAATGGCCGAGGATGCCTGGCTTTGCTGGCGTGAAAGGCTCGATGAGCTCACTCTGGTATCCGTGGAGAGGTTTGGGACAAATCTCAGGAGGGCCGGGGTCATCGAAGCGCCAGAACCTGATGTGCTCAGAAAATTTGAACGCATATGTAGAGGCCCAGAGTAACTCGAGAGCGTCTGTGTGGCCACTAGAGGAGATCCATTCCTCTGACTTGTTCCAGAAGCCTTCCGGCCATTGTGCCAGATATCGATGAGGCCAGACCAAATGCTCGCCCCGGACGAGGGGCAGCATGGGCAGCACCAACACCAGCAGCGGCAACACAGCACCATCCGAATAGAGAGAGAAAGAGAGGGAGAGGGAGGAAAATGCGGTGTGAGCACGGGTGATGCGCGGGGCCTCTTGATGATATCGCATGTTGGCGATACATATGGCGGTAGAGGTTCGTAGCCTAGCTACCTAAGCTGGTGCATCGACGGGATGTCACCCACGTCGACCTGGTAGTCGTCTTTCTGGTTGTCTTGGCGTTGAGACAACAGGCGCTCATGGTCATGGGGCTCCTGGGTGTGCTTGTCCTGCAGTTCGTAGCGCTTTGCTTCCTGATTCATCTGCTCTTCCAGCAGCGTATTCTTGCCCTGCTGGTCGACCAACCACCACACCAATCCGGCAATCGCCAGACAGCTACACATAACTATTCCCCACGAAACCACCCACTAAATCCCATATGGGAGGGTATTCCGATGGTGAGGGTGCCGAAGCTGAAGTGGATGTGCGTATACGTCGAAGTGGCGATCTGCGAGGCGAGTGGCTCGCTGTACCGAGACATGCGGAAGCATCTGGAAACCATTTGTCATCCAAGGAATAGTGAACAATATCAATGACTGATGTGGGGCATTAGCTGATTATTCCGACGGGATAACAGGTAACCAACGGGATAGCTGCTCGATTGGAATGGAATAACTAACCGACTATGGGATAGCTGGAGAGTTGTGTCAACACACCCTCTGAGTTCGCCCAAACCTCAAATACAAGGAAATCCCAGAATTGCCCAAAGAAGAAACCAAAACCCATTATCCAACCCGCCCCCTATGCCCCTTATGCATACGTGCCATTCGAAACTTCGTCTCTCAGATACCAGAGCCACTACTCCCAGCTAGCGACTTGTCCCTTTGCCTTTTCCTCCCACAGCTCTTCATGCCGTCTCCGACTCGTCAGCGAGGCGTATCCTGCAGGATGGATGATCTGATCCACGTGGCCACCTGCTGGCGGAGTTGGCCGGCCCGATGCCGACGCGTACTAGGCGCCGGGCATGGCGCAAAACAAGCCAAGGTACATCCCAATAGGGAACACAGCGAAGTACCACATAGTCGACTGCCAGGCGAAGAAGGCCAATGGTGAAACCCAGCGACAACATCAAGAACAGAATGGCGAGGCCAAAAACATTCCTTTTGGCGATGCGGACGTACCAGTCTGACCTGCGGTGAACATCGCCTGATTGTTCTTTTGCGGTAGAAACAAGAATCAATTTCAGCTCTGTAAGAAGTAATTTCAACTCTACCAGAACTCATTTCATTCTTGGAAGAATAAGAGTGAAACGTACCACGATGCCCAGCACAACGAAGCCAGACAAATCCTTCAGCCAAGCGTCCTCTGACTTCTTGTCGAGGGCCAGGCGGATCGAGAAGATCACCGTATGGATCGAACAACAGGCGGCAGTAAGCAGAAGGTTTACGAGCTTACGCTCGTCCTTCAGCGACGCGGCTGCGCCAACCTGTCCGGCGGCGAACGTCGCCCCGGCCGCAAACATCGCCCAAGCGTTCTCCCGAGGCTTGTAGGCCCCGAAGTTCTCGCCGACATGACGTGCCAAACGGCACAGTCGCAGGCCAACGCCATGCTCACTGGCCCAGGACTTGGCGCGAGCCCAGAAGCGAAAGAACTTCTGCGCGCTTGGAGCCTCCCCGGCCACTGGTTGGAATCTCACCAGGGTCAAGGCTAGAGCTCACCACGCACCCTATCTCGACGGATACACACACACGGTTAGAGAGAGGGGGGAGCCATGATAGGCGTAGACTCGGACTCCGATGGCTTTTTTCCCAAACCGGAGTTTGCCAAACCCAGCGAGTTCCGCAAGTTGAATGACCGGAACCTTGCAGACCACGACAAGGACAACCGCCTAGGTGCCAAGAGAGAGGGAGAGAGAGGGAGAGAGAGGGGGGAGAGAGGGGGGGGGAAGAGAGGAAGAGTCAGACAGAAAGCGGACTTACAGCAGACCAAACCAGCGCTCGGTCGGAAGCTTCCTAGGAACGCGTCTAACGTCAGGCCCGTAACCCATCCAAGGTAATGTGGGCGTTTGTTATCGTCCTTCGACTCGGATATCGCCTCCAAAAAGCGCTCAATACTCAGCCCAGATTCGTCGGCCAGCTCCATGCTGTAACCTGAAGGCAGTGGAGGTTGAGGCAGGGATGGCAGCAGATACACTTCGAACAAGAACCGGCACACTCCTAATAACCGTCACCCGTTCTTGTGACTCCAGTGTTTCCATAGACCGTGATACGGTCACCGACGACGAAGGGATGCTTCATGAGCCCGAAGATCAGTGACTGAAGGAACTCCTGTGCAGCCGCCTGAAATAACCAGGACAGGCCCAGGACGGCAGCGCCGGTTGTGGCCAGAGAGGAGAGAGAGGTGGCGGCGGCGGCGGCGACCGCTGCGGCGAACAAGGGCCCGAGCGTGCTCCTGCGGGTTCTGGGCTGCTCCCAAGGTGCTCCAGGATGAGATGTAAAGGGGAAACGGTAGACACGTGCAGCTGGAGCCCTTCATGGTCATTTCGCCGTCGTTCTGCCAACGAAACCAGCCACCAGTGCAGTCTCTGCAGCAACGATGATCGGCATCGATGTATCAGAGTCTTGGGATTGCATCGTGATCCGCAGTGCTTGCACCGATGTGAATGTTTTCCCTGTGCCTGGAGGACCTTGGACTATGGCCAACTCTTTGGTCAAAATGCGGTGGACGGCCTGAAGTTGGGGATCATCGAGGTCCGTCTGCCGGACCGCCTACCCCTGGGATGACCGCGATACACGCGGTCCCAAAGGCCCCTGGCTCGGGCTTTGAGCTTGTGTCGGCGGCCGTGGGTGCGGCCGCTGGCCATGGGGTAGGCCGAGGATGAGGTGCCGGCCACCGCTGGTTCTGGCTCGGGCTCGGGCTCGGTGTCGGCGGCGGTGCTGGCGGCGGGTGACGGCACCGGATCTGCTGCTGTTTTTGCTTCGGCTTCGGCGGGCGCAGTCGCGGCCTGCGGGCCAGCATTTACAGCGGTATCGTCGAGCTCGGAGGAACAGAGAGCAGGATGGACAGGCGACAGGGAGGCATTGGAAGACGAGGACTCAATAGTTGGCATGAGGTCATATAGAAAAGGAAAAGAACAGAGCCAAACGGACTGACAATCAAATCAGTTTCTAATTGGGTCAACCAATTTCCAGGAGGAAGGAGTGACATAATATGGTGTCATCAGTGACTCCCTTCACTTTGCCGTATATCATAAAAGTAATCAGCAATGATTCGCCATGTGTATCAGTGGAATAACAATAGACACAACCTCTAGCCATCCCATGATCGGGTGGTTATTCCATTCCAATTACGCAGCTATTCCGTTGCTTACCTGATTATCCCATGATTGCCTTCTTCATTTAGCAGTCAATTACTCTCTTCCGTCCGACGTGCCCGCTCATATCTGGGGAGTCTATATCCTATTCATGGAGAAGCCAGGGTGCACTCCCCGGTTGTATCGTGGCTCGCGAACCGAAGTAAAAAATGGTTATCCGTCGTCGTCTCTCCGACTACGAACGTGCTCTCAGACTGTGGGGTCCCCGCGCACACACACACGTTGTAGCTTTGGTACATAAGGCCGTGTCGGTAGCTCACTTGTACCCGGTACCGAGAGGAGGAGATCATTTTCGCAGAACTCGTCCACAGCCAACTCGGATCGTGGTTGACGGAGACGATGATACGTCCCAATTGTTCGAAGTTGAGAAGCTTAACGCCTGTGTCCACACATATCTGTGAGGTTCCTTTTGGCGTGAAGACCTACATCTTCGTATACGTATGTCGGTTCATTTCTTCCGCCTCGTCGTCTTCCCAGGGATCGGGGTACGCCACTTCCAAATTCTGCAACCTCTGCAGTTCCGCGTCGGTCGTCGCGGTTTTGGTGGCCTACCATGTTGCTCCAGCAGCTCCTTAGACGAGCTGATCCATCCTTCGTTCACCTCATATTGGTTGGTCCTGCCAGTGCCCGACATATCCGTCTCTGCATTCGTCGCTGCATTCTGCCTCCCTCCCTCCCTCCCTCTTTGACTGTGTGCGTGTGCACGCGCACGCGCATTTACTAAGATGGAGGATGACAATCAAGCCAAATTGTAAGCAGAGCATCGCGGTCGAACTGTCTTGAGGCCCTGCCCCCAGGGAGCCATGAACTGCGCCTCCAACACGAATCTGTGGTTCCCGGCAACCTTCGCTGTCGAGCACACCACGGTCAACGCCGGGCTCATCCCTCCCATGAAGCAGGGCCGGGTTTCGCCCGACATGGTTGGCCGAGGCTTGGAGAAGGAGGCTTCTTCGTGTAGGCCCCAAATACAAGAGCCATCTCCTCGACGTCGGCGATCCTGTTACGGTCTATGGAAGCACTGGAGCCACAGGAACGGGTGATGACTACTATGTTGCCGAGAATTCCCCTTTGAACCCTAAACTCAAAGAGGACGGAGGGCCACATTGTCCAGGCGCCCAACTCGGTCCTCTATACACAATGAACCGTCGACGTTTTGGCGAACCTGAAGCCAGGGCCTGCCGAGCGCGGACTTAGCTGATGGATCGCGAGACTGGCCGGCATCGTTGGTAATACCTTCGGGGCTCACAATTCGCAAGAGAATGCCCGGCGGCGACCATGGGCACGGTCGCTGGCCATAGGGTAGCCCGAGGACGAGGAGCTGGTCGCCTCTGGTTTGGGCTCGGGCTTGATACCTGGTCGTCGCCGGTGCCACCATGGCTACAGCACAAATTGACGCCGCAGCTTAAATCCCAGCGAACACGCTATTGATGAAGATGATAATGACGACGAGGAAGTTATCATTCCTAAATCATTAAATAAGGAGAAGGAGGAAAAGGGAAAGAAGGAGAAGCCGAGCAAAGCCAGCCTGGCACTCACCGGGGCGGGTTCGATTGGCTCGCTCAGGTATTTGTAGACAGCCATCCAAGCACGGGAATCATGGTCACGAATAATGCTCTCGCTAAGCCCATCACACAAGGGCAAGTGCAGCCTCCACGACGACACACTCGATTGCCTTCCAGAGCATGTTCTTCGTGACACCAAACCGGGAGACTCTTGGCTTCTGTTGTCTGAATGGGAGTCTCGAAACGGTTGTCCCCTTCTTCCATTTCGCCATTGTATGGATAGAAGTCTGCCTCCAACGTGTCCTTGCGCGCTTTCGTTGTTGCGGCTTGATGGGCGTGACGGAACCATCCGCGCCAAAACCATGAGATCTTTTGCTTGTCGGTGTCAACGATTATCTATCCAAGCTTTGTCTCTTTCAAAAGGGTCTCAATCTGCTTGGGCAGGGTTCCGAGACCCATTGTTGCATCGCCATAGATGCGTAGGGCTTCAATTGAGTTCTCGTCGGGCAGATTCGTATCCAGCATGTTGGACCCCGCTCTGGACGTGTCCATCTGGGATCAGCAGACAAGCTTGTTTATACGCTGTTGAGTAGTTCCGTACTACGAGAAAGGTGTCGTTGTCATTGGAACTCATTGCCGTGAACGTGCTGCGACAGGACCACGGCTCGGAGCTTGAGCTCATGGGGATTGACACGAATGGCGCGTCTTTGGCTCAGAGACACCCGTCTCCAGTACTGCCGCGGGACGTGCTGACCCGGCGCCCGCCTTCTCTGGCGTGGCTGTCGAGGGGGACTCCCAGATCCCTCGTAATTCCCCGACCGTCTCATCCTTTCGACAAGAGCGGTACCAAATCCGGTAGGCGGTGACGCCGGACACATGGTCCTTAGAGATGCTCGCCGTGATGCCCTCATCAACGTTGCCATGCCGACCCGACGCCGTCGCGATAGTCTCGTCGTGATGGCTTCGTCGCGATGTTCACCTAGAAGTCCAATGGCTACCTCTATTTTGCGTGACCGTCGAAATCTCGACTCGGCTCTCGCGATGATCACCGGGTTGGGCAAAGTGCGCGTCCCCGTCCGATGCCCGTCCGGTGTTGTACTCCTATGGGAATAATGCCACTGTGCGGTACGTGGCATAAAGTGCATTTGCATAACATAACCATGTCGAATTCGGCCCCGGTGTCACCCGATCTCTGCATAGCTAACATGTCAAAGGGAAGGTAGTAATACTAGCACCCAACACGGAACCGATCACAGCCTGAATCTTGATGCAGAACACGCAATCACGAACAACTGCGATGAAGTATTGACTGACCAATTGCTGAGTAAAAACTCATCCCAATTGCGCGTATTGGATTCCGTGAATCGTGCATACTCAATTGGTGCACTCCGCGACGTCTTGTATCTTCAGTGGCAGCCTATCTGGGTGGTATGCTGATGTTTTATGTTTTGCTAGCCCTTGCTTTTAGGTTTCCAACATAATATATCAGTTGAACCTAGATAGCTCCATTGGTGGACACTGGACAGGACCCCAACCGCACGTGGTCCTGCGATTCATCATTGCTACCTTCCCCTCCTTCGTCTTTGGCAGCTATGAGCCCACATCACCTCATGGATCTGAGCGAGTTCCTCGGGCCCATTTCTCCCTCGCTCACACCAGTGCAACGATGGCGGCCAACGCTTCCATTGGGGCAGTTCCACCCCCTCCGGGCGTGACGCCGAACCTCGAGAACCCCGAAGATGTAATAGCTACCATCAACATGGCCACCCAGATCAGCTCCATATGCCTAATGACCCCCTTCATAGCCCTCCGTCTCTACGCCAAAGCCTGGGTGGCCCCGCCGTTCCTCCTTGACGACTGTGAGTGTTGCTTGCTTCGGCCACTTGCTCCATACAGACCGTGATGAATATGCTAATAACTGTTATGATAAAAGGGGCTTGCTTAGTTGCCTGGGTTCGTACCACTTTCATTCTGATTTACGTCGCCTCTATTGAATCGTCCACTAATTCCGGTTACTGCATTTCAGGCAACCACGGTAGCATTCGATATGACGGGAGTGATGAGTAAAGAAGCCATCCCCAACGACGTATTGAGAACATGAGAGACTCACCAGAAATAAGTGGGATACTTTGGAGGAGGGCATCATGCGTGGGACTTGTCGGTGGCAAACTATGAAGGCTTTCTCAAAGTAAGTCCTCTACGACCTCTTTCACTGTGCTTTCTGGAGCGATCTCGCTTTCCCAATACATAACGACTGACTCTCATTTCTCTCAAGGCGCTGTACGCCGACAGTCTAGTGTACGGCTTCAGTGCGTGGTTTACAAAGGTAAGGGCTCTGGAAAAAACGCGTGTGTATGATTTGGCGAATCCCCGACCCGGAGTGTCCAGTCATTACTAACCAGGAACCACCAGTTCGCCTTGCTGCTCGTGATAGGCCGCGTCTTCGAGACCTTCAAGATCACGCGCGTCATCTCCTGGGTCCTCATCGTCCTGCTGGGCGGCTTCTACATCGCCGGGTTCATCGTCAAGGCCCAGGTCCGGCACCCGATCCAGAGCTACTGGAACCTGCACCAGCCCGGGACCGACGTGGTGTCGCAGCGCGCCGTCTTCGCCGCCGACACCGTCATGAGCACCATCTCGGACCTGGCGGTGCTGATCCTCCCGATCCCGGCCGTCGTCTCCCTGAAGCTTCCGCTGTGGAAGAAGCTGAAGATCTGGAGCATGTTGGGGTTGGGAGGGATCGCGACCATGGCCGGTATTGTACGGCTGATCTTCGTCCTTCAGTTTCAAAAGTCCAATGACCAGAGCGTCTCTTTTATTCGCTTCAATCTGTTCGCGTAAGTGGTCTTTCTTTATCATTCCTCCCTAGCTGTCACGGAGATTACCAGATCTCTCTAACGTCTTTTTTATTTTGCAGCACGGCCGAACTGACTATCGGGGTTATTTGTGCATGCCTTCCCGCTTGTGGCATCCTGATCGCCCGGAGTCGGAACCCGGTCGCTTCGAACCACAGCAGCTACTTTTCGTCCAGCTCCAAGTTCATGTACGCCATCAAGTCCATCAAGTTCTCCCTGCGCACCAAATCGGAAGGCACCACGCTACGCCAAAGCACGGCGCGCCGCACCGCCATGACCATGCCCGTCACCTACACCAACCACACCATCGCCACGACGGTGGTGAACACTACTACACTGAACAATACCACTCGCCGCGGCACGGTTCGCGGACGAGACAACAACGACGAAGAGCCGCACCCGGGCGTCAACGTCGTCGATCTGTACTTGGGGTCCTGGATGACTCCCCCTTCTTCATCCGACGACGACGGGTCGCAGCGGACGCGGAGGAACGACTATCTGGTGTACACGCCGCATAATCACAACAACAACAACACCCCGAACAGGACGAATGTCGATATCGCCGCGTCCAATACGGAGATGGATGATACGGATGTGGAACGCGGTCGGGACACCGACGTGGATGTGGAGCGTGGCCGAGGTCGTGGTCGTGGGAATAATACGGATACGGATGTGGAACGTGGTGGGAGTTAGTTGACTTCTAGGACATGATACCCCAGCGAACTATTTTGTTTATTCTTTTTAATTGTACCAAGTTTATTCAATATTGAATCACTTTGAAACTTGGCACTGCTCTACCATCTCTCTTGCTTGCCGTCAGTATACAAACAGGGTGTTTGCGTAGTTACGCCCGTTTGCGAGGCCTCCATATCCGCTGCATTCTCTCGATTGCACTTCATGAGATCGAGGGAACGATGATTCATCGTCCGTCCTCCCAGTAATGGGGCGTCGTGGTGGTTCATGCCTTCTTCTCCGCAATATCTATCGCCAGTCAGCGCCGTTGGACGAGAGACAGACAACACTACTGAGTGGTTCGTTAGTCAGCGGCCTTGGTGAATGGGAGGGAGGCAACCAACCTTACTCGACGATCCGTAACTATTTCGGACGAAACAGTGCAGTAGCTTGGGTAGGCAACTTTCGGTGCTTACTCCTTCCTGTTTCAGTGTTTATTCCACGCTATCCCACTGTCTTATAACAAGGATGGAATAACCGCTTATTCGAGATATTTCTATAATTTCCTTAGTAAGACATCCTGTTTAATCCAAGAAGAGTAAATAAATAGTGACACCGAGAGTCGATTGGTGCCGGATGGATGAGAACACCGTGCGCGTCGGCGTTGAGCTGCTTTGTGCTTGTCGACTGAGGAATGGGGTCCAGCTGGGTCATTCCCGCGTGCACTTCTTTCTGTTGCATATGTAGCACAGCACCTCAGATATTAAGTACGGCAGGCGCCGCTGTGCGGGCTTGTAATACACTTACCCGATATTCCCGATTCTGTTATGACTCAAATCATCTTTCTTTCCTCATTCCGGCCATGAACAAACAGGTTGAGTTGAGCTTCCCATCAGAGTGCCAGCCAGCTCCCAAGCAGATATACACCGGCCTTGCTAGAAAGAACCACACCGCGATGCCATCTGTTTCTCCGGTCCCAAGACGACCGCATCGACTGAGTTCGAGTAGCCCCCCGAGATCCGCTCGCTGAATTCATGTTTGCGTCGAGAACCTGCCCAACAAGCTATCGTCAAGAGCCGGGTATACTTGGGCAATCCGTACTCGCTCGACGGACAAGCTATTCCTACGGCACCACCGCTTGGTCACAGAGACAAGAAGAAAGCTGCCAAAGAGGCAAGGAGATTAGCGGTTTGTAGACGGGTGCTCGGGAGCTTGGGGGTGCTATCAAGGTCTCGTGTCAGGGTCTAGTACGGACATCGACGACGACTTCGTTTCGACCCATCCAACCAGGCTCCTCGACTACTCGAGGACGAAGGCGTCTCTGGAATGTTATACATGGCCCCGGCTCCTGTTGGTGCTGGTGCCAGTTGCGCTCGGCGGCCTGTGTTGTTGTTTTCCTGGCGAGCAGTATCCTTTAGCTGGGAGAAGCAGCAGCATCCGTGTGAACCGAGATATTGGAGATGTATTATTGCGGTGATAAGCGAGGTTAGAGAGCCGGAGCAGGAATATATATACGGTCAAAAGCGACCAATCTTCCACATACGACCATATCCTGCTGAACACTAGGGATCCCGTCCGCTCTCCCATATATAAGCAGCAGAGAGCCGAATTAGTACTAGGGTCGGTGACGACCTGGGAATCCTCGGTGTTGTATGTTTTTGCTTTTCTTTGCTTTTTGCTCCAACATAATGTCTCCTTCCCCATACATCAGGTGAGGAGGATCTTCCATCGCAGTCGGTGCTCGGGGAACGATGCTCCTCCGTTTTGCATAAGAGGTGCCCCTCGTGGAAAGGCATACGCCTTTTCATCCAGATGTTCCAAGAATTAGTCCAGCCTAGAGAAGAGAGCAAGTAATGTATGGGATGGTCTGGCTGCGTCGGGGCAAGTAGGTAGGTGGTTGCCCCTGGTCCTCCCGGAGGAGGACGGCCACAATCAACGCCCACCGTTGCTTTGCGTGATAGGAGGGGGAAAGGGGGAACTCGGGAGCCATTTCGAGGACGAAGAGTCTCAGACAAAGCAATGTAGCACTTTAAGTAAGCGAACCGAAGAAACAGCCAAGGCGATGATGTGAGCCCAGCCAGAGTCGGATGTGTGAAGAAGGTACAGAATGGAGGATCGCGTCGAGGTTGAGGTTGAGGTTGAGATTAAATAGCGAGGACCCCATCAGGGCCGGCGTGACGACTCGACACGCGTACTTCAAGGCAGTGTACATAATTGACGGACTTATCAATGGGTATCGTACATCCGCCTTTCTCTAGCAAGGCGCAATCAGTTTACTCCCCGATACGAATCACTCTATGAAGTCAGGTGGTTGTCAGACCTCATGCAACTTACCACCTTGCAGATCTAGCACGTTCGCCAACAGCAAGATTTACATTTCACAATGAGACAGCCAGACAGACGCAAGACAGATGTATCACATGAACTCAGAAAAGGGGAGAGTCTCGTTTTAAGAATAAGAAAACCAGCAGGAACATGCCGTTCGGGGAATCACTTCTTGACCCCTCCCAAAACAGGCGTATATTTGGTATAATGCCCTATCGTAACTCCAATATATGCAAATGCTAGAGAAAGCCAGCTGCAATGACAAAACATCCGTGATGACCTCCCAAACATTACCAACAACTTGGTATTACGTTCCTCCCCCCTACCTTAAATCCCCCCTCCTATCTATCTCTTTCTTCCTTCCTTAACGTCCCTCGCCTAGCTTTTCTCTCCTCACCTCGGCTCGGCTTCTTCACCTCATGGACCTCTGCAACTCCTGGAGGTACTTGGTGAACGTCTTCCGATCCGTCGACGTCGTCATGGCCCGGAGGAAGTCGCCCCCGTCAATCCCCACGGCCGGGAACACCGACGTCTGCAGGTTCTGGATGAAGGCGTCGCCCGTCTTGAGGTAGATGGCCTGCTCGAGCCCGGCGATCTCCGTCAGCACCTGCCGCGTCTGGGCGTCGTTGGACGGCTTGAAGTTGGGGTCCCGCAGCACCTCCCAGCACACCGGGTGGAACCGGTCGATGAAGAACTGGTCGAACCCGGGGATCGAGGGCGTCGGTGCGCCGCTCGGGGCCGTGGGGTTGGCCGAGATGTTGGCCACGTCGGGGCCGCCCCAGACGCTGGTCATCTTGCTGAGTAGAGCGAATGCTATGCGGCTCACAGGAAGATTGCCAGATGCGGGGTCGACATCCCGGGCAAGGCCGAGGATCGATGTGATGAGAGACTCGAAGAATCCTTGGTTGGTCTCGGAAACGAGGACGGTGCCCAGGTCGTTGTTCAGAATGGCCAGGAGGAATCCAAGATATTCGCGGCGCAACTCGGCAAGCTGGATCTCGTCGTCGGTGCCGCTGATGGGTTCACTCAGACCGCCAAATACTCGTTGCAGCAATGGGGTGAGTAGGAGGTTGAGGACTTCGTAGATCTCCGTCTTGAAGCCGTACACGACCTGGTCCAAGAGTCGGAGGAACATGGCCATTTCATCTTTAGAGGAGCTCTGGGACAGGAGCCCTTCGATCCATTGAGGCAGCTGAGGAAGGACAGCAACTCCCAACACACCGAGCAGTCGAGAGAATGCCGATCGGCAGGCGGTGCGGATCTCCGACGACGAGTTCAGCTCTCTCAGTGCGAGCAGGATAGCTTCGGCAGCCCGAGAGAACTCATCCGAAAGTTCCTTAGCCGGGGGTGGGCGTTGATTGGCTGAAGTTGTGCCCGGGGTCCAGTCGGAAAAGCCATGGGCCAGTGTACCCAGCGCCATGATAATATGGTGGATTTGCAGGAGAGCCTGCGCGTCACCCGCCTTTGCGCGAGGCAGGTGCTGCTCCATATCCACAAAGAGCGGATCCATGACAGACCTCGCATAAACACCCTGTTTCTCGGTGGGGGTAGCTGTTGTAGAGGAGATGCAGCCAATGGCTTCATACAGGTACAACTGGCTGGTGAAAACAGCGTCAGCTGAGTTATCCAGCTCGTCGGAGGACATGTCGTCATCGGCATCGTCACCGGGCACTTCAGCCTTGACCGGAAGGAGATCCGCAATGGATTGAATCACCGTCTCGGCCACATTGCCGACCTGTGCCCGCAAGTGCTTCACGAAGCGGTGGAACAAGTACCAGGAGCGACTCCGGATGCGAGGATGGTCGTGGTGGACTAAGCGCACAAATGTCTCCAAGACTTGGCCGGTGAACTGGGTCATGCGCTCGTTCTCGAAGACGGCGCAGTATCGCACACAAATTTCCATGTACTGGAAGAGAATCGCCGGATGGGGGAAGTTTGCAATACCTAGATTGTGGGTTAGTTGAAGTCTTTTTTTCGCGCCGTCTATATGGGGTTATCCATGACATACCTGACTCGATCATCTTGGCCATCATCGCCATAAGACGATCATATGCCATAGCATGCTGCTGGTTCTTGGAGCCCGACCCCTGACCGGGCATAGCCAGTTCCCCAAACAGATACATCTCATAGAGAGCCAAGTCCAGATCCCTCCAATCCAACTGTGTTCCCTGTTCGTCCAAGCGCTGGAATGTGTTGGCGACCAAGTTGCTCAGCACATCAATGTAGAGATCTTGCTTGACGGCAGCGACGCTCTTCTGCAGAACTTGCAGCCTCTTCCTCAAATCCTGGAACTCGGCTTCATCCGTCTGCTCGTCTTCGTTGCCCCAAGATGACGTCTCATCGTACCGCATCTTCATAATAATAGCATTTAGAATAGGAGGCAGCATATCCGCGAAGCCCGACGGGAGTTCGTTCAGTTTCCGCAAATAGGTGAGAACATCGGTGAGCGAGGGGATGACGGTGGAGCACACTTCATCATATTCATCCGAAAAGAAGCGCAAGAGCAGCGGCAAGAAGTCTTGCAGGAACTGATTGGCCTTGGCACGGGTGGCGTCGTCGGTGGCGCGATCTTCAAGGACACGGACAAGGTCAGCGAGAACGGTGTTGACGAGCTTGGCCACGGCCTCGGCCAGATCGGTGTCATAGCGCGGGGTGCCCTTATAGTCACTCAGGGGCGGGCTGGCAATAAGCTGGGTAATGATTTCACGCAGATTAAGAAACGAGATCATTTCAGTCTTGTCAGCTGGGCGCATCTTCTTGCCCACTATCTCGGTGAACGCGTCCACGGCCGCGTCTCGCACCTTGTCTTCCGAACCGGTGGGGCTGGTGCGGCCTATCAAGGGAAAGATGTGGTTGAGCATGCCGTCGCCAATGATGAGGGTGATGTCGATCCAGCTGACCCATTTGCCAATGATCTTGAGGGTCATCTCTGCAATGCTGTCGTTCTGGTTGGCGTACCGGGCAAGGATTCCCTGCCAGGACTGGGCAATCACCTGGACATGGCGGGCTCGAACCAGGTCCTTGAGATCTGTGTGGCTCTTGACTTCGTTGCCCTGGCGCATAACCATGACATCGGCGATTTCGTCGTGAACACTGCCCAGGATACGCAGGTACATGTTGACACCCTGGACGTTGTCCCAACTCTGGCCTTCCTGTGGTGTGGTGATGGCAATGAAGTCATCGAAGAAGGTCTCCCAGCCCTGGGCGTAGAGGGCAACGAACAGGTAGGTCAAGGTCTGGGTGAGCTTGTTCTGCAGGTTGGGCGAGTCGATCTGGTCAGGCTGGGCGGTCCCGTAGCTTTCTCTGACGTAGCCCATCAGAGCATCGCGCAGGTACATCAGCTCCTGAGGCCCCAGGACCCCGGTGTGGACACCACTGTTGATGATCTCGAGGCAGACATGGCGGACGACCTCGGAGACCTTGGGGGTCTTTGTGAAGAGGCCGATGCAGACCTGCCAGGCTTGGGGATCGGAGCGGACGCGGTCGAGGAAGTCGAAGGCCTGCTGCTTGAGGTTGGGGTCGCCCCCGGTGGGATTCCAGACGATTTCTATGGCATTCTCGATTTGAGTGTCCATCTTTACAGCTGGAAGCTGCTATGATTCGGGCAGCCCACGGTGGGGTGCATGCAGCATGCTTCAGCAAACAAGGGCTGAGGAAGTCGGAGGCCCTCGGTGGTGTGTTTGCAGTGAAACTTGGTGAGTTGCCAGGGTGGTGGAAGACTCGGTGTGGGGGAGAGGTGAAGTGGTTTGATCGGTCTGGCGGGCGGGCGGTCGTATCGCTGAGAAAATCGCACGGGGGTGAGTGGGAGTGTCGGTGGGATGTTGATTCGGAAATTGGAGAAAAGTCCAACCTGGAAAAAAAGACTTGACAAGCAACACAGTCAAAAAGTAGACAGAATTAACGTGGTCGCTTAGCAAAGGCTAAGAGAAAAGATTGAAAAAAGTTCAAATGGCCGAATATCGTAGAACGTCTTGTCTGTATGGCTTCTTCTTTCTAGGTCTGCTTGTGCATGTGCTGGATCTCAGACACTGATACTACGCCAGACAAGACATCAGATTGTGATTGTGCACAATCACCCCACCTTTGGGCTGCGGTTGTGTGGTGGTGCTGGGCGGTCGGGCTGGGCTCCTCACCTCTTTACTGCCAGGGCGGTGAACACAAGTTGCTGTGCTGCTGGTGGCCTAAGGCTGGGCTTGAGGATTTGGACCCCTCCTTTAATTGCTCTCACTGCATGCCAATTGAACAATCCGACAAAAAGAAATCATCAATGACAGCAGCGGGGTTAAATTCCAACCGTCGGCCCTGACTTTCTGCCCTGGCCTTTTTGACCCCACCTACAGCTCCCCAGCCTGTGAGCTACGGTACTTGCATGCCGAATGCACAAAGGGAGGGGCATATCGAAGATATACGTCAATGAAGCACTATCAGCATGTATTGGACGGGCTTCAACATGATATGGTCTAAATTTGGTCTGGCCTGGCATGGGCTCTGGAGAACAAAGCCCAGAAAGAAGAACCTTTTGACCCACAATGCCAGTGTCCCAAATAGATAGAGCAAGTTGAGATGCTAGTCCAGCAAGTCTGTGATGCAAGTTATAGATACCGCTTGGCTTGCCGTTTATTCATGGTCAGCTTTGCCATCTTGGAGTAGTCAAAGAGTGCATCATGGGAACCGTATATATGCCCAGTGTTGCCTAATACAGATGCCCCCCGGATCTCTGCATCGGAATCCCCCCTATAATTCCTGCACACCAGAATTCTTCTTTAATAGCATACGTCCACATCCATAAAACGAAGAAGCACAGGCGGCACCATTGGCTCTTGCACCAAATCAACCCAAATACTTCGAAGATATGCGGTGGCATGAGGGCAGAGTCCCGTTGGGGTCATATGTCTTGTAGCCAACAGGACTAGTGGGCTTGTTACTCCATCTTGAAATGGAATCCCATTTGGTCATTGCCCATCACGAAGTTGTCTTGTTGCTTGTATGTCCGAAATAGGTAGGTTGAGTGATCATTGTCGCCTATGGACTTGTCTTCTCGTGTGTCGGAAATAGATTGACCTCAAATGCACAACTGCTAATTAAGTAAAATATGCAAAAGGATACTATAGTTGGGCTGTACCGGCTTGATCACAGACAAAATAACAGCAGACCGGGTGCCAGCGAGGAGACATGGCAGTTATGACAACGGCTTATCAAGCAATCGCTTGCCAGCTTTTCATCCTGGAATATTTGGTCCAGCAAAGCGATTTCCACGGCATACTCGACATGCGTTCCCTCGCCATGGCAATGTTCAGCTGAATCGTCTCGACGTCCCAATTATATGGTTACATCTCGATACTCCTGCTTAGCAGTGCACTGTCCTGGTTTCAACAAGAAAGACACTTGCCTGAGACCATGCTTCCTGATCTTGGGTCTCTCATCGATCCAAAGCCGGCAGTCCATTATGGAAACGGGGACCAGTACCGCAAGGCTGCGCAAGGCACTTCGGTGGCGGTTGGTATCCAATCAGTGACTGGGTTCGGTTCCGAAATCTGGGACATCGGGGGATCAACTATCGTGTGTAGTCTCGAAAGGGTGAAGGTGGTACTGCTGGTGTATCTAAGAGCTAACAAGACCAGCGATGTAGTCATGCTCATATCACCATCTATCGTATTTGACCGACACGCAAGCAAGCAAGGAGGAGAGTTGCGGACGCCGCATTGTCTCGGTGGTATGCCCAAGTGGCTGTAGATAGATGGTCATCAATGACAAAGAGAGGAGATAAAAATGACATGAGTTGTGATGAGAGAGAGGAAAAACTGACTTGGCGGATCAGATGCAAGCCATGGGCAATAACAAAAACAAGACATGAACGATAAGAGATGATCCCAACCAGGGTCTATTATGAGCACGACCCCCTTTATTGGAGCACCCGGCCGTCTGGGCCGATCCTAGCTACTACCAAATGGCCAGAGCAGAACAGAGCTTTTGAACAGAGCACCAATCTTCGCAATTAGCGACTATGCAGCTCAGGATGATCCGGTTGATCCACGGTCCCAGCCAGTGTCGTATAGATTTGATTACGATTGCACACTCAAGTGTGATCCTGGGCAATGTGGGTGTGATGCTGCAATTCTTGATCGGTTAGAAGCGAGTGATGGCAAATTATTCCTAAGGCCAGCAGGAAATCTCCGACCCAGAGTTGAAGGTTGTTCTTAGCCGCACGTAAAATCAGTTCATGCAACCCATTTCGTGGAGGAGCGCGGCAAACAAGATCCGCCCGCATTGAGCGAATGAAATTGAAGGTAGCCTCCAAGCGGAGAGGTCGGTAGGCTGGCTAGGCTGGGCAGCTGACGGTTGACAAGGGCAAAACAGAAGCAGAAGGGGTTCTTCACCTTCAACTAATCTCGTGACCTTGCTGTTTGCCTTGCCTCGTTGTCGCACGACTGTACCGTCCATATCTCGGGGCGCAAAAACTTGCCAGGATGCAAGTGTGCGTGCCGTTCAAATTGGTTGTCTGGTGACGAGAGGCGAGATTGGCGATCAATCATCACAGAGAGCCTATCGTCGGTCATTTTACTACTGGGTAGTGCTAACCTAGCCGAATGCAAGGGCGAGAAATTACCCAAACTTGGCCCACATGGAGGGGCGGAAGGGCTCCTTGCAGCGGCCTTCCCAATCTGGCTATCGGCGCTCATCTCATAGCTCTCCCAGTTCTACAGATTGAGACTAGAATACCCAAGTAGGAGGGGCTCTACTAGCCAAGAGGGCGGCTTGAGGACGGCCTGGCTACTGGGCGAGAGAGCCTGGGGAGCAGCGGACGATCAGTGGGCGTTGTCAGTGTGAAACACGGCGGACCGAATGCTTAATCCGCCTCCAAGAACCACCAACGAACTTCATAAGTCTGCGACACAGCCAAACCACCGTTCTCGGGGTCTTGGAATAGGGCTTGGGGTTACGTTACAGCATCAAGAATATGTCATAGAGCGCCCAAAGCTCGTGGATCGTCGCCAGCCCTCTTTGCTGTCAAGTCTGTTACAAGAGGGAGATTACTGGGATAGCAGTGCTCCATCCAGATGCCCCCCCCTTTGGAGCTTTAGCAGCTTAGCAGAATCCAGAGTGGCAAATGATTCAATCACCAATTGCTGATTGCTTTGGCTGCAAATGCAAGCCGCTGCTGCCGTAAGTACTAACTTTGGTGCTAAGGTAAGCACGAGAAAGGGAGGGCGCCTGTACCTGCATTAGCGCACCTTCCTTTCCTTCTGATTCTTCCTCGGTGGCCTATCAGTGGCCCTCGGAAATACCATCTTAGCCAGCTCACCCCCGCATTTGGACATTTCGGGCCTGCGACGCGACGCAAAAATTCCGTGGAAGTACCTTTCTGTGCAGAGCTCGCAATGTTTGTTTTTATGCCGCCGAAATCAAGATCATCTCTGCACAAGCAATTCCCTCGCCTTCCGTGGGCCTTTCCCAGGGGGCCCGGCCGCCGAAGTTCTGGCCGAAGAGAGCGAGAGACCAGACTCCCTTACATCACATTTACCGATTGAGTATTTTTCTAGCTTCCAAGGTGGACTGTAGGCAAAAGCAATGCCTCCACGCCCTCGTGTTCCAGCCTGCCGGCCCAGCGGTCGTTCACCGACAACTGGATCAGCCACACTCAGGAACTGGGAACAATGTCTCGAAGCCCACACAAACCGTTGTGGTCTTCGATTGTCTGCGCGCAAAAGACCCTCCCCTTTGCCCTTGTTTCTTTGGTTCATCACAGAGCCTATTCTTAGAAACAACGAACCGAATCGCAATGACAATTCTAATCAAAGGATCTCATGATGAAATCACCACAATAATTTTGATATTTGCTGACACAACACCATAACAGAACGAGATGCTTGGACAATGTCCAACTGTGGTGTACATTCGCTAAGCGTAAGTAGAGTAATTAGGGGATTGCCAACAAGGGGACCGTAGCGTTGCAACCCTCCCCATATGCCCTGCTCTGCCCAGCCTGCCAGCCTACCAACCCAGTCCATGCAGACCCTCGAAAGCAGCCTGGCCGACACCGCTTACCGCTGAAGATGGCTGTCATCCAGTAGCAGATCGCCCAGTCAGCGCAACGTGAGCGGAGTCGACCCCATGATAGATGCAGAGGGGGGGCAAGAATACGATGCAACAACACACACTCTCTCTCTCTTCGAGCACGCACACCTTTTCTCACCGTCTGCTGTGGAAAGGAAAGCGCAAGAACAAATCATATGTTGTTTAGACTCATCGTCAACGATCATGCATCTAATTGGCTGCAGGTGTGTCTTGCCATCTACTATTACAGGTAGTGCGAGAATAGCCTATCAAATTACGGGATTGGTTGACCCAGAAGCGCCTCTCCCTCTCGCCGTCTCGCCGCCCGCTTGCTTAGCACCTTAGTCCTACTTGAAGGACGACAAATGACCCAATCGCCTCTGCATCATGGGACTTACCATAGCCTGAGAGAGGTACAGTAAGTGCGGCAAGGTACCCCCGATTGCAGCAAAACCAAGCCATCTTGTTCGCCCATCGTCCCATGTCGGGTCGTGCTTGGTGGATCTCGGGGGCCCATGCCTCGCCAAGCTCGCCCCATGAACAGCCCGGGATCCTTGTCCCGCTAGTCATGGCCTACACGACTTTAATTTCCCAGGGTGTGGATTGGGTTGCCCTTCTCCTATTTTCTTTGGGAGCGCCTTTGTCCGCCTTTGGCCACACCACAGCCTCCACAGCTATTAATATTCGAGCCTCGTCCGGCTTCTGGATGTCTTTTTCCCTTTCCCTCTTCAGCCATCCAGCCAACTTCAATATCTGACTCAACTGACCTCGGTCGTCCATTCTTTCACCAACTATCAAGCCTATTAGCTTAATATTCGCTCTTCAGCAAACTCCGCCTCAACCCTCTACACAATTTTTAGCCGTTTTTAAACGTACAATCCAAAATCAGTCAAAATGCAGTTCGCCGCTACCGCCGCTCTGTTCGCGACCGCTGTGTCCGGTGCCATGGTCTACGAGACCCAGTACCACACCATCACCTCTTGCGCCCCTGAGGTGACCGACTGCCCCGCCCGCAGCACCGTCACCTCCAGCACCGTCATGGCTGTCACCACCGGCCCCGCTGGCTACGCCGTCTCCTCGGTCGTCCCCCAGAAGCCCGTTGAGACCCCCGCTGGCTCTTCCCCTGCCGTCCCCGTCGTTCCTACCGGCGGCAAGCAGACCGGTCCCTACGACACCGCCCCTGCTCCCTACGTAAGTTACCAATCTCGCTGAAACACATAATAAGAGCCACAGTCACTAACACCATCAATAGCCCACTGCTCCCGTTGTCCAGAGCGTCAAGAGCAACAGCCCCGTCGAGCCTTCCATGCCCGCTGGTGGCAACCCCGTCACCTCGGTCCAGACCATCTCGACCTGCATGCCCACCGTCATCTACTCTACCGTCACCATCGGTCAGGGTGTCCCTACCGCCCCCGCTGGTGGCAACGGCGGCTACCCCCAGGTCCCCGCTCCCTCCGCTGGCTTCCCCGGCAAGCCCCAGCAGCCCTCTGCCGGTCTCCCTTCGCCCCCTAGCCCCACCTCGACCTACCCGGTCACCGCTGGTGCTGGTGCCGTTGGCGCCTCCGTCTTCGCCGTTGCTGCCGGTGTTGTCGCTGCCCTCTTCTAAGCGTTTCCCGCTTAGACTGGGCGCTGCTGCTCGGTGGGCCATTTGGCCAACTTCTTGAACGACGACACAAACCTCCTATACCCTCTTGAGACAGGCTCTGGAAATGGTTAATCCGCCATGGCACGAGCACGTTTTGTACCTAATTGCTTCTAATTGTATCTATTGGGCCTTGGATGCCACTTGACAAAATAAATCCACCCTGTGTCTTCCACTAAAAACAACATTTCTTCACGATTGTCTCTTTCGAATGTATATATCTGAATCAGCTACGATATGAATATCAAAAACTTGAAAACCATCTGAAGTTTTGTTCCTTGAAATGATCAGCGCTTGCCATCTGCTTGAATGTGACAAAAAGTGTGGTTGCAATCGGTTGTTCGACCCGTGTGTTCATGATCTGCGGTTGAGAACCCCTGCTCGTCCCAATTTCCCACCCCTGTAAATGAAACGCGCCATTCGCACGGGCTAGTCCTGGATTTGACAGCGCCCAAGCGCTACCGACCAAACAACCCTGGAAAGATGAAAAGTGTCGGATCCCATGGTGTGGTTTCATTCGTCCGCAGATAAACAGTCTGATGTCGGCTGACAACGTTGGTCAGACTGCTTGCCTGGGTGTCTAGGGCTGTGCTACCAATTTCCTATCTCGCGCATTTATTGATAGATTGTTTTCTCCGAGCTGCGGCAGGCATAAGCCTGGCTTGTCAGGTACATGGATGCCTCCATTGGTCAAGTCCTAGTAAGCGTCAGGGGCAGGGAGGGGATGAGGCTTGCTTGCACGACGCCGTTGGGAAACAAAAAAAGAAATGAATGCTTTGATGTGGGGGCGGCGGCGGCCTCCACCAGCACAATAAGCAAAGGCAGTGAAAAAAAGACAACAAAAAACAAAGAAGCGAAACAACGAAGGTGACGAAAAAAAGAGTTGGTTACGTCATTGACGGTACCGGACCGCACTTGTGCAGATAGTCTGTAGATAGATACGCCTATCATTCAATCGGCTGGCCCTGAGCGCCTTGTCCTACCCGAGATGAGGCCAGCTTCAATTTCGCCTAACGTGCGTAAGCTCCTGTGTGTTGGTGTACCTAATCAACATCATGGCGTCGGCTTCCACCGTTCGGTGAAGCAAGGGGGCATGGGTAACGATGCGAGGATGCGAGCAGTCAAAAATACAAGCAATGGCCAAGCAATAGCCATCACCAAGCAAGCTTCAATAGCAAAAATATTGATCATTCTCCCAATAGCCAGGCACACATGCCCATCTCTTTCTTTCTATGGGGGCCGATTCATTCCATATTTGATGTCCCAGGCAGTTGGGGACCTCGCGCATGTCTGTCTACGATTACGCATTGCTCGGATTCAGGGGGCGCTCCTCAGCCACCCCCGAGGGGCTGAACCTGCAAGTTGGTTGATGATTCCAGGTTTAGAACAACAGCAACTCAACTCCCATGTCACTTCAAGCTGGCAAGAAAAGACATGACCAACGATGGTTAATTGGTGGTATTGTATCCGGAGTTCTTTTCCAGCCAGTCAGCAACCGTCCGCCGCGACTATGCCTCGTTGGCTTGTTCTACCTGCACCGGACCTGAACCAACGCGGAGACATGGTGGGGGCTTTCTCGTCTTTTCAATCCGGGCCGTCTCCCGCGTCGATACAAGAAACTCTCGCAAACCTTGGCTTCGTAGTATAAAAATCCATGGCAATGCTCTTAGAGTTGCTTCGACTGTTACTGCAGAAGGGGCCAGTTGATAATGTTCCCTCATTCAGTATGCTTAGCACCCAAGATAATAAAAAGCGCCATCATCCCCACATATCCATCCGGTCCCCGCGGCATATGACCACACCTGCCCATGGGCAGGCACATCGGCACATGCCACACACAGCCGGGGAGTGGCTCCGATTTGATTAGGTAGTTAACCAGTCTTCAGCACGACCTGGACCGACTGTTTGATTGACCCGGTACGGCGGGATTTTGCTCGCCTCCGTCCAAGACCGCAGTGCGCCGGCGGGGTTCCTGTCTTGACCATGTGCGGGTTCTCCCCACGCACGTCCAATCAATACCTAGGTAATTGTAGATAGTTCGCTCGTCCGACTATCGTTTGACGGACGCAATTAGTCCCATTGACAGTTCACAGTCTTGCGTTCTCATCCCGCCGTTCCGGTCCGGCAATTGGGTAAATTAGATATGTAGTACCTTTCAGTAACCTGAGGATCGCACCGACCAAAAATGACAGGTGAACGAGTGATGCTTGTGTAAGTAAAAACACCAGTACCTTTCGTTTGGCTCACTGCTCACAACGCGGCCGACTGATGATGTGGTCAGCACTGGCCTGGACGATCCGAAGCTGGGGCCTTCGTTCGGGCTTCGCTCGCCAGCAGAAAAAGGATTCATTCCCAGGCACATCGCGCCATCCTCTCGTAAATACTGGCGGTTGTCATGCCCGGTGCTTCTTCCTGGAAACCAACTTCGCTCCAGTGAGGTGTCGCATTGCCAATGCCCCGGGACCATGAGAATACCAATACCGAATACCTTCATGCTGGGAAAGCATGCGCCTCTAATGAAGGTGATGAAGTGCTAGCATTATTGTGGTCAAAAAGACCTCGATGGGATTTTAATGCGCTGGGGGCATTGTAACTCCATAGTAGTGGCAGTATCACACCTGTACTGTAATAGCTGGTGGCGTTCGCCAGTCAGGCGATATCCTGACCAGAGTGGATGAAGTTCCGCTGTCAGTTGCTATGCACGTCGAGAAATGACTATTCATACTTTGTCAATAGGGGCGTTGACGTCTCGGTTACCAGCATTGCTTCCACATGTTATTCGAGTGGCTGCAGACATTGTGTCGCATCATCAACTGTGGTAGTCATGAATTATCGACCTCTATGACTACGGACTCCATCGCAGTTTTTTTCAATGCCATTAATTATTGTGTCTGTCTCTCATAATTGTGCAGAAATCCAGATAGGGGCCGTCTACGGCTTTTACAACAGCCCATGTCAGTCGGCTGGCTGGCAGTGCGCATCAACGTCGTAATCATGTATACCAAAACCGCAAATATCCATATCGACTCATTCAGATTAGCAATCAGACCTTTTTCATAGAATAAAGCGGAATTGCCCAATTCAATCGTGGCTTCTCTGTCCCAGAATGCGAAAAGAAGCAGCGGGGGATAGTTCGGCCGTAAGCCCCCTTGCTGACTACGCCGCAAAATGTCGCCAGGGGCCGCCATGCTTAGCAATCCGACGACATTTGTCAACAACACTCTGAACGGAATCCTTCTTCGATGCCGTAGTTCGCCCCCGAGCAAGACAGGCAGCTGGTTGGCGTCTTACTGCGCTGTATGATAAGCACGTCGCGCTGCACCGGGGGCATGAAGAAGTAGTGTCGTCAAACTATATAAACGGGCGGTCTCGCCGCCACCAGGGGCCATATGTTCTATATAGGCACCGTCAATGATCTAATCGTCAGCCTATCGCTCTGTTCGAGAAACCATCTCCTCGACCTGGTCGCGAAGACAAAAACAACCGACTGACTTCTTTCCCTCAAGTGGAACTCTTCCCATTGCTGATGTTCCTGGTGCGGGTATCGTCTTGCCTAATGGCACGCACATGTAAGTAGACAGATGTGACACAACCAGCCAGCACTTGCTGGTCCAAGGGTTCCGTTTAGAATGCCTAATATGTTTTGCAGGTACTACATCGATGTTGCGCCCAACACTGAGGGAGTGATGGTGAGTCCTTTACCCCTTCCCTAAGAGAGTTCGCCTCGCAAAAAGTACTCACAATGGTTAATAAACGAAAAGCACCGGACGACCTCGACCGACTACCTGGTCGTGCTCCAAGGCACGCTGAGCCTCATGACGCCCGGAGACGCCCCCTTCACCATCCGTGACGGCAAGCCCACCTACGGCGAGCCCGTGCAGACCGAGTGCCGTCCCGGCGAAGTCGTGCTCCAGCGCGGCATGATGCATGCGTAAGTTCCTTCACCCCCTTCAGCCCCTATCTAAGCGAGGTACAGGCACGTATCTGGCAAACTGGAAAACCCAACTAATGGTCAACCTTGGTATTTGCTCACAGTCTCTCCAACCGCACGAGCAACTGGGTTCGACTGCTCGGCATCGTCCTGGACGCGAAGCCCAACCGCGTGCCTATTGTGGAGGCGGGCGAGCAGGAGGGGGCAGCAAGCCGTCGTCGTTCAAGGTGCTCGAGGACCAGTGGTTGGCGTAGATGGATGTTGAAACGTTGCAGTCTGAAGGGCTGCTGCTATTGGACATTCGCGTTCTTTCCGGGCCCGGCGTTGACTGGTGCGGTTCTCTCATTGCTGATCAAGAGAGGTTCCCCCGAACTGTACAAGCGCAGTTCGTCAATATATCATTCCTAGTCGTTTTCGCTGAAAGTATCCCCTGATTTACTACCTAAGTATATACTAGGGGTAGACTGATCAATTTAAGTTATCCATGTTCTCTGCTTCTTACTGCTGCTCCACAACATGTATTAACATACTTGTCTGCTTCGATATCCAGAGTCAGGTTAATGTTACCCGACTTCTTCTTGTTCTTCTTCCTCTTTACGCATTAGACACACAGGAAGAATTCTGCTCTACTGGCTGTTTAGTCCATCGACATAACCATGTCGAGGATCTTGATGTCGGATCATCATGCGATTCACCCCAACAATCGTCCACTTAACAATCGTGTCTCGAATCTTGGTGTTACTGGGGACTGTCGTTTATTTAGCCGTTTTACTTGATGAACGTGGATTGGATTATCCAGCAAGTCTTCCGATCCTTGGGTTATCGGATTCATCCTAGCCGTATTGTGGGAAAATTGGGTGCGGCACAACTGGTAGGGGAAGTCCACGCCTCCTTCCGGCTCCTGTTCCCGGTGCGTCAGGCTGTATGGTCTTGAAATGATTGATGTCCATTTCTGGGCTGTCACGAGAGCCTATCATTCGGGGAAGAGCGACGCCCCAGTTTGCTGGCAAATACGCCCAGCAGAGTGCCTTTCATGCAAGCACTACCGTAAATGCACAGCTATTGGTCATGACTTAAATTGCTTACTGTCGGGGCAAGGCCTCCTCCTCCAATCGAACAGGTATCCCATGCATGTGTAAATACCACCTTGCTAACCCCGCCTTTTGGCTATTACCTATTCCTCCGACATTTGTTTCCAAACAGGACTCCAGTCATCAGTCTTGAAGATCACTCTGACACCTGACAAAACGTATCCTTTCGACGTGAAAAGACTTTCTTTAAAGTGTGATATACTGCCATTGGCAGAATCTTTTCCCCGTCCGGGGCCACGAACACATCATACCCATAGACCCGAGATGAGTTTCGGCTTCGGCGTTGGCGATTTTCTTGCCGTAATCAAGCTGGCCACCACGATCCGGAAGACTTTTGCTTCAGCACCAGATCATCTCAAGGCAGTTTCGGACGAAGTCAAAAGTCTAAGTATTCTGCTTTGGGATATTGAAGTCGAGATCGAGAACCTCGACATAAACACAGACAGGTCTGACAAGATACACGACATCCTATCCGGGTCTCAGAGCGTTCTCAAAGACCTGGAGGCTTTTCTCAAGAAGCACGATGCAGTATCTGGAAAAGGCGTAAAGCGCATATGGGCTCGTATCAATTTCGAGGCGGCCGACGCCAGAGACCTTCGCGACCGGCTCAGTGCTCATGTGTTAATGCTGAGAGCCTTCTTCGAGCGCGATCTAAAGGACGCCGTTGTGAAGTTGACCCATCACGTCGATGAACAGGATCGTCGACAGATACTCGACTGGGTTGGACAGGATCACAGCGCACAGCAGCGCAGCTTATTACAACGACGCCAGCCCGGAACACGAAAGTGGTTACTGGAGTCCCCCGAGTGGAAACGCTGGATCGACACCAACGGAAGCACATTGTATTGCCCAGGCATTCCTGGAGCGGGCAAGACAATCACCACAGCCATTGTGATCGAGCAACTACAGAAGCTGACTGATTCAACTAAGACCTGGGCCGTGTCCTACATATTCTGTGATTACAAGCGATGCGATGAAGAAGCATTGCAAGAAGCGCTAGCTGGGGCCCTGTTAAGAACACTGCTCGAGCAATGTTCAATTCCGGCTAAGCTTCGTCAGCGGCACACCGGACCTGCACGGCTGAAACACGGACTTGGCCTGGAACATATCTTCGAATGTTTGTGGCTATGTGCATCTCAGAAAGACCGCGTCTTCATCATCGTGGATGCCCTCGACGAGATCCGTACAGAGCAGCGACGGTCATTAGTCTCTGGACTTCTCAAACTGCAGGCTCGGTCCGACGTCAATATTAACTTGTTTTTTACTTCGAGAAAGATCAGCGAGATTTCAATGCTTTTCCCAGTCGACAGGATCGAGCTTGAGATCTCAGCCACCGAAGACGACGTTCGTACTTATCTGGCCCGTGAGATGACGAACTTGCCAAGCGTTATTCGAAAGAATAAGCAGCTGCAAGAAGAGATACAACAAGCAATCCTGCAATCCGCAGCTGGCATGTAAGGGAAATTTAAGAAATTTGATCCCATTAGACCTTTGTGTGTCTAGGCTGACCATAAGTAATTGCAGGTTCCTTCTCGCGGAGCTACATGTACACAGTCTAAAGGGGAAATTTACAGCAAGCACCGTTCGGGCAGCGTTGTCCAACCTATCCACTGGTATAACCCAGGAGAAGGCATATGCTGCGTACGAGAATGCGTACGAGAAAGCAATGCAACGGATCCAGGATCAAGGCAACGATGTCTTTGACTTCGCTAAGCAGACTTTCCTTATACTAAGCCATGCTATGCGGCCGTTGCGGGCCATTGAACTATGCCACGCTTTGAGCATCCCAGACAGGCCTTCCACCTTTGAATTTGACGTCGAGAACGTCCCCGACATTGTCGATGTACTGTCTGTTTGTGCCGGACTTGTCATTCACCAAGTTGAGACAGATATTGTAAGCGACTTTTCAAAGTTTATTCATTCCCATCCCGGCGGTTATTCCTCACAGTCCTGGGGCCTGCTCCTCATTATTCCAGTGTCCATATCTTACTATTCCAGCGTCGGTTATTCCATAGCGATATATGTCCTCTGGGTTCAAGTGTCTATCCCTTGCAGTCCAGTGTATTCTGGCAAAAGACGTATCGTTTATTCCAATAGCGACGCTTATCTCCCCTCAAGACATCCTGATTATCATATACCGTACAAAAAAGGAATACTAACACCAAGAGCTGGTAGGTGGAACTGGCTCACAAGTCCACGAAGGAGTACTTCGTTTCCAGCGGTTCTAGATGGTTTGGTGAGGCAGAGGCAGTCATGCTACTGATATGTGTATCTTACAGGAAAGCAAGTGAGACGAATCCGGCAGGTGATTGGCCGTTCCTTGACTACGCTTCGAGCTTCTATGGACGCCATGGTATGGCCACTGAGAAAGCAGCATCGCGGGCAGGCACAAGTATCAGCAAAAGAGTTACAACCGAGTTCCCCGATGAGGCGGAGAAGCTCAGTCTCATGAGCATTACAAAACACCTCGGATACTCGCAATTGGCCAATGACCTTGGGGCGATGAGCAGGGTTCTTCTTTGGGCATGTGAAAACAGAAACCACAACCTCGTGGGGATGCTCGTGGAATCGAGGTTGCCCCAAATCGTCGATCAATTGGACGAGTCACTGGAATTCGCTGCTCAGCTTGGCGATTCCAAGATTGCATCGCTTTTACTGAAATCCGGTGCCAACCCTGTGAGACACCTCGAACGGGAAGACAGCATCCTGGACCTTGTTTTTTACGGCGATGACACGAAAATTCATCTATATTCTGGGAGAATCCGAGCAGTTGAACGCCATTATAACTGTACTTTCTATCGCAGGTAAAGCATATACCGAGTTCACCTTACTATTCATAAGAGAATCAAAGTTAACAGGTTCACTAGACTGGGCTTTTTGTTAAAGGAACATTTACAGCCCGGTAGAACCCCCCGGAGTCGTATGGTAAACTCACCTCTTTCTCTGGCTGCATTCCACGGGCAGACTAGTTGTCTGCAGGTTATCATCGACTGGATGGAAGAGCATAGCTCAAATTGGGCCCAGGCCACGCGGCAACAAAACTTTACCTTCGCCATTCTATCTGCAATCGCAGGGGGAACTACCAGCCCATCCCTAGGCTCCTGTCTTTGGGCTGCGCTATCAACAGCATTTCACCCTATCTAGTAGACCCGACATTGTTTCATCTCGCTTGTCGCTGGGGTGATCTCGTCCCAATTCAGATGATGTTGGATCATGGAGCAGCTACAGAGCTTGGCACAGCCACTTTGACCATCCGAGACGGCATTGGCGAGACGGCACTAAACTGGCTGAATACGAACAAGCTGAAGGACGTCGTTCGGGATATCCTGAACAGATTTGCAACCAACCTGGATGCACAAGATCAACATGGCCTCACGCTTGCCTCAATTGCAATTCTACAAGGAGATGTTATACTTCTTCGGTTGTTATTGGAGCGCGGTGACTTGGACATCAACAAAACAGATAACGCTGGTCGCACACCGCTTTCATATGTACCGAATGCTATTGAAAACTCGAAGTCTCTGCTTCGGTATCTTCTCCGGAGGCAAAATATCGACCCAACCATTCCAGACTTAGTCGGTCGCACGCCCCTCTCGTATGCAGCAGAACGTGGGAAGGAAGATTTAGTTTCGCTTCTTCTCCAAGCAGCAAATATTCAACCCGACAGCCCAGACATTGGTGGTCGTACACCTCTGTCGTACGCAGCTGAACACGGACATGAAGCAGTAGTTGCACTTCTTCTTCAATGCGCAGAATTGAATCCGAATTTCCCAGACGCCCATGGGCGCACACCTCTTTCATGGGCCGCAGGCAGAACGAAGCGCCCTGGTAATCTGGAAGGGATCGAACGTTATATCAACGTCGTTCGGAGTCTACTTCAAAGGACAGATATTGATGCCGACTCGAGAGACGCTAACGGTCGTTCAATATTATCCTGGGCAGTCTCATCTCCAATGTTTGAGCTAGTGGAATTACTGCTCGAAAGGACAGACGTCGATGCCGATTCGAGGGATTCCAGTGGCCGTTCACCCTTATCATGGGCAGCATCTTTTGGGACGCCTGGGACGATGCTCAGATTACTCGCGAGAAATGATGTGGAACAAGACCAAGTTGATAACTTCGGACGCACTCCCTCGTTTTATGTTCTTCGCTGTGGTGACTTAAGCAAGCGCTGTTGGTTCTTTATTGGCAAGTCGAACCGTCTAGATGAGAAAGACGACCGTGGCTGTACGCCGTGGCATACTTTGATCAACTCACAACAATCAAAGCTTCAATCAGAAGGCCAGGCGGAAGAACATACCAGATTCGGGGCAGCAGAATCTCAGCCCAACTTGGGTCCTGAGGACGAGTCCGGTCTCCATTACAAGATAAAGAAGCTGTGGACTGACGTCAGATCCGAAGGATGCAAATTCTGGGACGCTTGGATGGACTTGTCCGAGTATTCAAGTAACAACAAACATCCTCCGAATCCCAGATGTGGTTGTGGAATAGAGTCAGTACTCCTCGCGATACCACCCAGCGATTTTGAAATCAAATGCTTGCTGCTTCTTGATCCCGAGGTTGTTGCAGCAGGAAACAAGGGCGACGAAAAACCTCTGGAAGTTGCAGTATGCATACCTTGGAGCCCTGAGAATGTCGCCACCCTCAAATCAATGATGGGAAGTGATCAGAGAGCTGTGCTTGCTGAAGTCTCAAGCTTGCTTTCTGATTGCTTGTCTTTCAATGTGGGTAAGGCTTCATATTTGGAAGAGTTTGAGCGCAAGGCCAGCGGTGCTAGAGTGGACCTTTTCGACGATTTCTTCTTCCGGGTAATAAATGTTTATTCACGCCCATATTCGTTAATATGGCGGGCTGCTGACCATAGTTCCTCCGCATTCTGCTCATTCCTGCCTCTTTTAGGCAAAAAGAACCTACTCAAGAACATCCTTGCCCACGAGGTTGAAGTCAAAAGAGTGACTCATGGTTCCAATGAGCCCTATCATAAGAATACGCTCATGGATGCACTACTCAGGGACGACCGCTGGGATGCTCTTCTGAAGCTTTACTCATTTATTCCTGCTTTGGTTGATGAATATGACTGCAAACAAACGGAGGACCTGGAAGGACACACCCGATTCGCTCGAGCCTCTGTGCTAAGCACATCCGAGGTTGTCCGAGCTCTGATGACGGCCAAACACTACAACAGCGCCATCAACGTGCAAGGCGAGGATGGAAGGACACCCTTGTCCTTCTTCATCGGGTGGGAAGACACGCACGACGACCCCACCGTTCTGGAGGTCCTATTGCAAGACGCCTCGTTGCAGGCCGATATCCCCGACAACGCCGGGCTCACGCCGCTTCACCACGCGCTACTGCGAGCCTACGAGAACATCGGCAACCATGAGAAGGGGGGAGCTCTATGCGGCGGCCGTCGAGGGGATCTACCAGAGACCGGATGCCAATGCTGACTTTGTGGCGAGCTCGACGGGCGAGTCGGCGCGGCAGGCTGCGGTACGGATGGTGGGAGAGTACTGGGCCACGCACTCGGTTCAGAGATGTCTTGCCCCTGATTATGAGCCGATCGCGGTGCTTCTGGGGATTATCCGGTCGGAGCTGAAGGAGTAGGGCATAAGTGCTTTAGGTCTAGGACGGTGGTCTTATGTTATTCTAAGAGGTTGGTGGGTACCTATGTAGTCTAACAGTCTGAGATTGGCTGTGTGCTTGCAAATGTTGGGCAGCAGCTGCAGGTGCTTACTGGCACTCACATTGCGCTACCATGCTTAATTACCATCCAACCAAAATATATGCTGAGTACACCCATATCATGTCCTCCAACTGTGATATGATTCTGATCTGCCGAGCAATTAGTTTGCTATCCCCAATAAACGTGATATGCCCAGTGTTTTCGGTACTTACAGGATCTCATACAACCGTTGCTGGAAGTAGTAAATCCAGACTCGCACTGCTTTTGATGTTATTCCACACATCAAGTGGAACAGCATCACTCCACGCGCGCTTTTGATAACGTGGTGTCAGACGGTCGGCCAGTGATCTCGCAGTCATCCTTCTCCGAGGTCTTGTCCAGTCTATCTCTCAATCTCTTTTCGAGCTCATCAATGCGGCACACCAAAACTTGGACCCGTTTGGCCCTCGCAAACTCAGTCGGTGCCATGATACAGGCACAAATCGATCCGCCAACGGCCCAGATTACTGCAATGACCAATAAAAAGTGCAGTAAGGTAACCCATCCTTTACTGAGCCCAATCGCGGCGAGCCCATCAATCACGGTGTCGGCCGACATGGTTTCGGAAGCTCGGATCGCCTCTTTCAAGCCGCTTATTGGGTTTGGGTCGAGGTCGATTGGTATCGTGATGTTCTGAGTGAAACTCGGGAAAGTAACGGGAATGACCGGCATTATGGATGACTTCGGGTACCGGTGAGTCCTGTCGGCGCGCACTGTAAAAGGAAGCGAAAACTCCAGGCTTTGCGTCTTTGTTATTAAAGGATATTTCAAGTCTTGAGTTGAATAAGTGAAAAAGGGAAAAGACTTGGGTGAAAACATGTAGCTCTGTCTATATGAATATGGAAAGGGGTGGAGAGAGTTTCTTCTAAGAGAGCTAGAATAATGACTCCAACTGCCTCTAGCATTAGAGCTTTGGGCTCGAGACGAGAGTAACAATGTGTAAAACCAGAATAGCCCATTAATAAGTTTAAACATTATATTAATTAAGCCTAATAAGTGAATTTCGTTATTTAATTAACGTTTATTTCTTTATATTATAGCAGTCGTTTCCTATAGCTTAGTGCTTAATCCTTACTACCTTAGTAATCTAGAGGTTAAAGGTGTAGGTTATTCCATTTACTTTCTTAAGATATACTATTTACTCCGAGGGGAGTAATCCTGACCGAGAGTCGAAGGTAAGCCACTTTTAATATTTATTCCTTCCTATCCCGGTGGTTATTCCTCTAATTATTCTAATATCGTAGGTGTAATAAATATATGGTTTATTTTAGAGGTTATGTTTATTCCTCCTAGGTTGTGATATTTATACATTTCCAAGAAAAGGAAGTGTTAACGCCAAAATTTAATAGGGTAACATGGCAGACGACTAGAGCTCTAGGGGCTTGCTGTGTGGAAGCGTCGTTGAAGTGCATCCCGGCTTCCGTGGCCGAGTCGATCCATCCCTGGCGACAGTTTTGGATGTCGTAAGATGTAGGCTTCCCGGTCTCATCTTGTTGTCTGTGAGATGGCGAACTCTTCTTGGTTAAGCTGGACCCGTTAGTCTCGTCACTGGCTGCTCTGTCATCGATTATGTTGGGGGTCTCGCTGTCTGCTGTGGTATGTAGGATATATTATTATAAAAGTGATTAATATTAAGTATAAAGAATTATTTTATATATAAAAGGCATGTACTTAGTCAGTAATAAGTGTGTAGCGGAAAGGGGTATAGAATTAATCTATAATAGCCTAGGCCTAAAAGGGAAAATAAGAAGATATAATAAATCACCCCCCCCCTGTCCAGCTGTCCACGTGCAGCTCTGTCAGCCGCATCCATTTTCACTCGCCAGCAAGACTTTGCATTCGTCGAGATCGGTTTTCCGTTTCTTTCCTTCTATTCAGACAGACCAAAAGGCACGAAATCCCAACATACAACACGTATTACTACCTTCATTAGCTTGCAACGCGAATAAACTCCCATATTCACCCAATTACCAGACCGAACATCAGTTCCAACATGTCTGAAGCGACCGACATGAGAGTGAGGGGTAACTCGGCACCGCCTGTGCTACGTGCCGTGCCCACGTATGCCTACTCCGCCCTGCCAGAATATTGCATCCGACTGTTGCAGATCATGCCGCACCACGACGAACACGCCCCGATCCGATGTCAACTTTTCAACTACCCTCTCTTCGGTTCAAACCAAGACTGCCATTTGTACGAGGCTTTATCTTACGTTTGGGGCCCCTCGGAAACACCTCGTGTGGTCTATGTAAATGAAGCTTGCTTGGCAGTGACTGAGAATCTCTACATGGCGCTGTTGCGCCTCCGGAACCACGCTCTGCCACGTGTCATATGGGCCGATGCTATTTGCATTAATCAATCGAACTTGACGGAGAGGAACAGCCAAGTGCAGCTTATGGCTGAGATTTATTCGAACGCGAGTCGCGTGATTGTGTGGCTTGAAGAGACAACAGCTACTGGCCACACATGCAGAGACGACGCAGCTGATGGCGACCTCGCGCTCGAATCAATACGCTCCGCTGCAGAGGCCAGCTACTTGCAACCACAAGAGCCCGCGCATCCCCATGAAAAAGCTAAGGGGCGCAATATCGTACTACCAGAGGTGTGCACAAGCCAGACAACCCGACAAAGGATCATCATCCTACTTGAGCGGCTCTGGTTCCAGCGAATATGGGTGAGATCACAAGCAATAATTGTGAGTGGATGAAACACAACTGACAGCGTCATTGCAGGTTCTGCAAGAAGTGGCCGCAGCGCGACACGTTTCCATCATATCCCGTTCCAGAGATATTGATGGGTCCGCCTTCTGTTCAGGTCTCGAGGCATTGAACCTGGCCCAGCAAGACCCAAAGGTGAGGAGTCGTATCCGCTCAGCGACTTACCTCATCAGAGGTGCAGTCTTCCGGGACAGGCGTCTGGGTGGCAGGGCAGCTCGGCTCTCTCTCAGTGTTCGCCCCCTAGGAGAGCTTCTGGATATGTTCCACGATCGTAATGCAACAGATCCTCGAGACAAAGTGTACGCCTTACTTGGCATATGCTCCGATGAACAAATTCCCGATGGTCTTCGGCCCGACTATAATATCTCGTGGAAAACCCTTTTTCGTCGTCTTATCCAGTACTTGATTGGCAAGCAGGCCGTCGTAGAAACCTGGGAAGCCAAGCAAGTAGCTGTGATACGGAGCAATCTCATTGTTCTTTGGGAAGTACTATGGGTGTCAGGAGGGGGACTCATGGGGCAACAGCCAGTATATCAGAATTGAGACCATGAAGAATGATGGAAGCATTGTATGGCAGGTACGATATTGGGGCGTACAGGCCTCCGCAGAGCGCATCCAGGAGGGTGATTTCGTCTGTCTACTACAGGGTACCAGGGCTCCCTCGATCGTGAGACTACAAGAAGACTATTGCTCTGTTGTTGTGATCACACTCACTCCTCCGGAGGAATTGGAGGACGACATTTTCCATCGCATAGCGATAACTCCGCCTCGTGAAATGCTACTTATCTGGGACTGGGAAGCACCGAGTACAAAGCTCGGCCAAACCACAGGCCTTAAAAACTTCGAGGATATCCAGATTTGGACACATACATCAGATGAGATCCGATCCCATGCCATCAACAGGCTAGAGGCCGTACGACTAATGTTATGTGATATGGGAAATGACATCAACACGACGGAGGGGAAACTTAGAAGAATCTTGAAGATTGCCGAAAGGGAGCAAGTCAAAGAAAGCTTATTTGCAATAACGGCCATGGAGAATTTGGCGATGGTATATAGAGCCCAAGCACACAGAGCCGCATACAGTTGGAAGGTCGGCACCGCGGATGACCGGTACCCTCGGAATCTGGAAGCGAAAGATGATATCCTTGGGGGTGAAAAATCCAAGAAGCTTTTTGCGAAGGCTTACATTTATGGGCGGCAAGGTAGATGTGCTTGTAAGTCACAAGCTACGCTGGTGTGGCTTATCGAGCATTGTGATGAAGAGGGAATGGTCCTTTTGGTGGGTAATATGGGCGAGGATGTTAAGATCACAGAGGTTGTGGTCGAGGCAGCAGCACGAAACCTGTATACCGAAAAGGCTATAGCAGCCGTGCTCGACCAGGCAGGAGACCAAGTCGCCATTACGGAAGAAGCTGTTAGGCAAGCATCATCAAACCGCGGGTGTGGCTTAGGAATCATGACGCGCCTACTCGACCGACGAGGAGACCAAGTCACCATTACGGAAGAGGTGCTCAAAGCAGCAGCAAGAAACTGGTGTCAGGGTTCAAAAATTATAACACTCCTCCTTGATCGGAGAGGAGACCAACTCACCACCACGGAAGAGGTGCTGAAAGCAGCAGCAAGAAACGGGTGGGAGGGTTCAGAAATTATAACGCTCCTACTTGATCAAAAAGGAGTCCAAGTCACTATTACGGAAGGGGTAGTCAAAGCAGCAGCGGGAAATGGCCCAGAAATCCTGAAGCTCTTGTTTGATCGAAAAGGAGACCAAGTCACTATTACAGAAGAGGTAGTCAAAGAAGCAGCAGGAAACGAGCGGGAAGGTAAGAAGATTATGCAGCTTTTTTTTGAGCGGCGGAACGATCAGGTCATTGTGACTGAGGAGGTCGTCAAGGCTGCAGTGTGCAACTGGATGGCGATGATGAAGCTATTGATCGACGAGCGAGGACACCAAGTTGCTGTGACAGAGGGTGTGGTACAAGTACTGGAAAACGATGTGGGTGTATGGGAACGAAAGGATACGGCAAGCTTGCTACTCCAGCGACAAAGGGATATTCACATCGAATCGGAAGAGGTTGTGCGGCGTCTTCGTGCTATCATGGATCGCAGGGGTTAGAGTCGGAGTAGCCGGAGTGGCTATAAGAGACTCTAGATCCGCCTGGAGTCTGGCTAACTTTAAATGATTCATGAAATATATCTCTGAGAACATGTGTCTCATACTATCACTTCGGAAGAAAGAATTAACTCATATTTGCTCTTTACCACAGGCGCCCAATCGGTGTGGCCGAGATCTGATAGGGAGGTGTGTGCAATCTTCCGACGGATACCAAACCAAGCTTTCAGCAAGGTAGCTGACACGACATCTTCGCTCATGTCTTTTATCGCCTGCTTGGCTATTTGTTAATATGGAGCAATATCTTGCTCGGTGGATATTCTGCGAAACCGGGATGAAGTAAGGGTCGTAAGCCTTGGAAATGTTAAACTTTATAGACAGGCGAAATCATTAATCTAGCAATTGAAAAAACTTTACTTCGAGAACCTGCTTTACTCGATGCTATTTAAACTCAGCTGATCTCTTTGTGTTGCAAGTCATCTTTATGTCCGCCTTTTGTGCCCAAAACTGGAAATCCCCCTCCACGGCAGCGACACAAGCCTAAATCCTTCGCTCTCTCTCCCCCTAGTATTCACCATCGTCCAAACCATTCAAAATGCCGGTCATTCCCATCGACTTCCCGACCCTCAACTTCCCGAGCTTCACGATCCCGCCCATCACTTTCCCGGACATCACCGGGAACATCACCATCACCCCCGAGCTCGCCCAAGCCATCGATTCCACCCTGACCAAGGACGACGTGGTGGCCGGGCTCGCCGACCTCGGCCTCACCAGGGGCTGGGTGATCTTCCTGCAGATCGTCCTGGTCGTCGTATTTTCCTTCTTCGCCATCGGCTTGATTGCGGCTTGCGGTGCCGGTTGCACGGATTCGAGCTGCAAGAAGGAGATGCAGAAGCAGAAGGACCTGGAGGAGGGGATCAAGGAGTTCCGCGAGTTCAAGAAGTTCCAGAGGATGCAAGCTAGCGTTTTGGATCTCGAGAAGGGACCGGCGCAGGCCAAGGGCGAGACCAGTGGCCAACAGTCCGACGCGGCTTCGTTCAAAACTTGCGCGGAGTAATGCCGTTCTCGCTCGATGTGGAATGACGAAGATCAGGGCAGTGGAAGCAGCATTTCGCACAGCAATGTCGACCACGAGGAAGTATTAGGTCTGATTACTTTTGATCGACCAATGGCATCCACCACTCGCCTGAAGCCAGACGTACAGTTCGTGCTGACTGGCCCATTGGTGCCTGGATAAACAGGTATCTGCCAGATATACGCCACTCATTCTTGTCCAAAATACTACTAGAACTGTTGGTAACTTGGCATTGCCTTTTGGGGGGATGGTTGGCTTCCAGGCTCGCACGCTGGACGGTCCATCTCATGTTTGGCAGACGACATAGTAACACAACTGGGACAACTTCATGAATTTCTGAACCAGCAACATACGACTGTTTACTCCATTGCTACTTCAGTGGCCAGTTATGCCATTGCCATCTAGTTGTATGACTACCAGCCATGCCGTCGCTGGTTATCCTTTCCACCCCGGTACTGAAACAAGGTTGCTCAAATGGACACTTTTAGGGCTTAGTCCAGTAGTGCTACATGCATAGGGTTATCAGTGCACAATCTTATGGTTAGGTCGTTAAATAGATTCGTATCTCAGTCATCGAAATGAGCCCGCCGATTGACGATGAATCGCAAGCAGAGGCGTAAAATACAATGACTGTAGTCAGGACCAGTTCCAACGCAGTAACTCACACCTAAGGTGCTTTGGTTTGCGGGGTTGTCGAAGTTGGGCGCAATGTCGTTGGGTGGTGCTAGTGCAGGCTTCTCAAGTGGCACGGCCAGCTCTTCGGGACTCAGTGACATGATAAGAAGCAATAGCCTTATGCCGTTTGGTGCATGTGTGGTTGCATCATTGTAACGTGAGAAACCCGCAACTGACATGAACGAAGAACCAACTGCTTTTGAGGTCCCATCCCTTACTTGGCGCCCCGCAAACTGATCCTTCGTGGGGGCATACGATAAACATCTTTCGAACCAAAGACCACCATGGAAGTAGTTTCCTACCTTCTTCCTCTTCGTTTCCTGAAATTTAGAGTCGGACTTTTTCATTCTTGCCACCGTCAATCATCATCTTCTCTGCTCCATCCCCTGAGTAATGGATATCACAGGAAATGCGGTGGTGTTTGGTGGAGGTACGTCTGCCACACATACGTTCATTTACCTCCGATCCACAGTCTCACACACCTTCTAGGTGGCGGTATCGGTAGAAGTACTGCGTTGGCATTTTCGCGGTCCAATGCAGCCGCCGTCATCATTGCAGACCTGAACCTTGATGCTGCAGAGAAGGCCGCTGCCGAGGCCAAGAAAGTGGCAACCAATCCAAAGTTCCGTGCCGAGGCCCTCCGGGTCGACGTAACTGTCCAGGACTCGCTGGACTCCGTGTTTCAACATGTAACTACGTCCATCGGCCGCATCGACTATTGTGTCACTTGTGCCGGTGTAAGTTTTCACCACACTCGCATGTCCATGTCAACGGTCCGGCATTGAGCCAGCCGATGTGTGCATTAACGTCTAGCTTGCTCGCTCATGACAAATCTAACACAAGTAGTGTGCCTTCAAGACTGTCAGTCCAACTGCAGACACCGATGTTGCCGAGTTCCTTCAACTCCAGGACATTAACCTGAAGGGGGCCTTCTTTGTCGTCCGGGCTGCATGTGCCATCATGCGATCTCAGGAGCCCATTCCAAATCTAGACGAATTATCGGGTAGAGGAAAGTCCCGAGGCGCGATCACAACCCTTGGATCCGTCCTTTCGTTTGGCGCATCACCTTCAGTGATGCCGTATACCACCTCCAAGCATGCGGTGCTGGGTATCACCAAGACTGCCGGTAAGCACCACCATTGCCACGACTTGAGACAGCTCGGTTGCTGACGTTGGTCTGCAGCGCTCGACCATGCAAAAGACGGCATCCGTGTCAACTGCGTCTGTCCAACATGGGTAGATACAAACATGACAGAGCAGGTTTGCAAGGTTGTGCCTGGCATGCAAGAGACGCTGGCTCCCAGTGTGCCGCTGGGCCGCATTGCGAGGCCGGAGGAGATAGCGGATGCCATCCTCTTCCTCAGCAGCCCACGGGCCAGTTTTGTGACCGGTTGTTCTTTCATCATCGACGGTGGGACAAGTCTCATGTGCATCAGGTAGAGTGGTAGGGCGTGGCCGAAGTCTTCCATTGTGGAAACGGATTAGATTGACGACGGGGAATACATAGTGTGTTTCGGTATGGACAGCACGGTAGCGAAGACTATCCACTTGATGGCGAAAGCGCTGCTCCCACTAGATTATGCTATACTATATCGTTTATACTAGGAATTACTTAATGCCACTAGTATAATATATATATTCCATTAATATAATATCTAATTGAATAAACTGGCCTGTCGATTATTCACAGGATGCATTATATTAAAAGTAACGCTATTGCCATTAATGGGATAACTATATTATGGAGTAGTCATTTTCTCCCCAGTCGTTCCACAGTCATGTAAATTCCCCAGGTCTACTGCGTAATCTCCTTCGTTCGATCTGCTCCTGTGCAAAGTCTGAACTTGGGTATGGAGGCCATGATAATGAAGCAATACAAGCAGAGCCTGCAAACCTTCTCGTTGTGGCTGTCAACATGCCTGGGCTGGACCTCGTGTGGTTCGGACAATGTCGGTGTTTATAGGTCGCAGTTTTCTCAGCTTCTCGCTTATGGCCAGAGTCTAATACGGTTCTGTAACCCTTTTATTTCCTATATATGCTGGTCAGGTCTCACTTTCACGTTCTTGGCCTTCAAGTCGTTATATAGCTTGGTACGGGCAACGAGGTTTGTGTAGAGTACTGGATATGTTAGTAGCTATGTAACGGTTCATAGCGGTAATGGTCATATACTTTTGCACTGGTTCTGAAGTTTCTTAGAAGATCGTGCATAATCCATAGTGAGTGTCTTTAGATATCACGCCTATTCCTGCATAGAACCTGTCGTAAACTGGTCCCCGTACCTCATTTCCGAAAAGATATGGATAGAGAGGCTTACCTAGGATTTTGTCATCTGATACCACAGGCAACTGCTGCTCGCGGTGCATGCGAGGATGGGGAACAACACCCGTTGTGGCAACAGGCCCATGACGCGGAATGAAAACTCGAGTTCAATCCTCGGGGGTTGACTGGATGCGGCGCCATTGACATCATGGACGAAACATGATTTGGGACCACAACATACAAGATAATCAGCTGCGAAGAGAGAGACAACGAGTCGTGGATTCCCACAATCATTTCCAGCTTACATACATCTCCTTCTGCCAGGACACCAGCTGTTGTTGGCCTCAAATCAAGGTGAGGAATTAAGAAATGAAAGAAAACCCACAATGGTCAATGCATTGACAAGTAAGCGTTGGTCCGAAAGGTCCCCAACCACAATCAGAAGGAATGTGTTGCAATGTTGCACCGAGCCGTAGGAACGGTGTTAGTGCAACCAGATCGTCTGCGTTGTGGGTTGCAAGGGAGGCTGTTCTCAAAATAGGAGCCATTGGTGTATTATGCGTCAAAAAGGTAACTGGCCTGCTCTCTTGGGGGTACCTTTGCACCCGCCATTGTTGTGGTCCAGTTTGGTGGCTAGCAAACGAGCTTCCAGGATGGCAAGGCAATTCCGGCGAAGCAGCCATAAAGGCTCGGAGGCGCGTTCAGTCGTTCGAAGACGAACACTGACATGTGGTGACCATTGGATATGCTCTTGGCTGATTTGTTCACCTGGTTCTTCAGCCTCGAAAGGTGCAGATCGGCCCATTGCGTCGAGATTTGACATGCTGCTGTTGGGATCTGGGCCATGAAGGGTAGAAAGGTCAAGATTTTCGTTTGATAGACGGTCATTATTGGTATCAATTAGAACTTGTTTACTTCTTGTGAAATCCTAAAGTGTACCAAGTGTTGGTTGCCACCACAATCAAACGAGGCTGATGTGTGCATCAAGGAACACATTTCAAGCCGGCGCTTTGCCACTGGTGGAGATGCTTGAGCAAATGATTTGCTGGTTGTCCACATGACATCGGTTCACTGGCGAGTCAGTCTCGTAGTTTGAGTGAAGATCTGGTTGTTGACGCTCAGAGAACTGGTCCACGTGGCCAGTGGTTAAACGAGAGCTCTCAATGAGTAGAAGAAAGATGAAGAAAGAGGAAAGAAATATCTTGCTGGTTTGAAAAATAGCTGGCCGTTAGAAGGGCCCTCGGATCCTCGCTGCATGTCTGCAGGTCTGCTGGTAGTTTGGTCTCTCATCTGCTCTCTGCTCCTCTCTTATGTGTCTCAAAGTGGAGAAGGTTAGGTTCTTGCCTGTTAATGTAATGTTTAGATGAATGTATCTTGCGGTGTGGTGGTGTGGTGGTGTGGTGGTGTTGTAGTCTAGTAGTCTGGTAGTCCTTCTAGTGTGGCTGTCTTATAGTGCAGTTGACCTGTTGTGTGGTAGTCCTGTGGTATGGTTGCCTTGTAGTATGGTCGTCCTGTAGTGCCGTAGTCTTGGATTGAGTGGTTTCGTTTGGAGATTTGTAGTTGCCTAGAGGCTGTGTGCTTGCCTCGAGCGTGGCCATGTGTGGCTGTTTGTGGATGGGTAAGTGTAGTTGGATAGTTGTAGGTTATCTGGAGGATGTATGGTTGCCTTTAATTTGTGTAGTAGTCCGGAGGAAGTGAGGGTTTCCGGTTCCCTTGGAGTGTAGCTGTGTGACTTTCTGGGGTGTACGTGGCTGTCTGGAAATAAGTGAAATGGAGAGAGGCAGCAAGTCGGCTAAGAAGGAGCTGTTCGGCCGAGTCAGTATGCTGTGCCCCGCAACGTGTCGGTTGAGCGGTGAATATACACGCCAAAATAATCACAACCTACAGTAAGAATTAGCTATCTGGAGCAGTGTGTCTATGGAAGTCGGGTGGGTGTCTGGACCGGTGCATGGCTGCTTGGGCGACGAGTGGTTATCTGGATGATCTTTGACAGTCAGGAAGACATGTAGTGTGTTGAGGGCGCAGGGATCCCCGGCTATTCAGAAGAAAATACTTTTGGTTGTCCCATGTCTTGTGTCTGGTAACCTGCGGTTTTGTCGTCGTCTTGTTGCCTGCATTGGGTATCTGGCCTGGATACACAGTCGGTAATCGATGGAAGATTAAGACCGAGGAGGTCAGTTCAAGTAAGATCGAGAGTCAAGAACATTCAATATATGTTGTTAATGAAGGCCAAAGACCGTATGCTCTGAGGACAGCAGTCTGGCAGTGTGCAAGAAAATGTGCAATGATGCATAGAAAACCGGGGTGGGACCTGGAGAACTCTGAGACGGAGGGTCTGGCTGGACTGGAAACATCCTCATCATTCCAGCTAAGGTCAATTGGAAGACTCGAGCCAGTCAATACGAGCTGCTCTGCTGAGAACTAGCAGGACTCTTTGCAACATGACCTTGTTCCTTCCTAAGAAGCTTGACAACAACGACCTCGCGGAGCCAAGTGTGAGGAAAAGATCGATACGGCGGACGATTGGGTTGATGGAAGAGTTACTCTATTATGCTTACGAGTACTAGGCGATGTAAGGGAGCTCCAATTTAATGCCCGTCCTAGACACAGGAGCTCGAGTTAACCGTGTTCACGCTGGGAGACTACGAAACTATTAGACGCACGCACGAGATCTTCCAAGCCCACGTGAACTCGATAAGTATTGATAAGGTGGAAAATACAGCTCTTACCGTCCAGGCCATGGAGTCGGATTAGATTGACCACGGGAAATGCATGGTGTGTTTCGGTATAGCTAGAACGATCAATAGCTAAGACTATCTCCTTGGTGGCAAAAGGGCTGCTCCCGCCAGATTAGGATGTACTCTATATACCAGAAGTCACTAGGTGCTATTGGCATAACGTTTATCCCATTAGTATAATGGAATAATACCCAATTGGATAAACTGGGATAAACTGGCCCGTCCATTATTTACAAGAGGTATTATACCACAAGCAGCGCTATTGCCATCAGGGAATAACCACGTAATAATTATATATGCAAAGGTAGCTATCGCAATCTAACCAAGTTCCCTTCCTGGACGAATTAGATCGAGTAAACAGCATTCACGCCGGAAGGTCACGGAACCGTTGCTCATACGCAAGACTTGTGAGGCACCCGTGCACTCGACGAGCACCGAGAAGGCGGCAAGTGCAACTTCCTGGCGCTGACTGTCCAAGCCAGACTCGTTTGCTACGTGAAGGCGAAACTGGAGTCCGATCCGAAGAGGATGAACAAGGGTGGGCGTCCGCTTCTGGACTACGCGCTTCGCCCAAGGAGAGTCACGCCGATCAAGATGCCGTACCACTCGGAGCGGGACGATCCGAGCGTGGACGTGAAGCTGGTCCAGCTACTCCTCGACTCCGGCGCGAGTCCGAACCAGAAGGTACATCTGAACGACGGGCGCACAGTCTGGGCCCTGTTCCTGCTGTCCATGTACGAGACAAAGAACCGCGGTGAGGATGCGCCTGAATTAGCCAAAGCCTGGTACTCTGCCTGCGAGGTGCTCGTGAAGCATGGGGCTGATCCCGACTGCTGGCTTGAAATTGTACAGAGCACGAGCCTAACGGCGACGTTGGTGTTGGAGCAGGTCTTTGGGCCGGGGAAGGCGCAGAAACTGGTAATGCAGGCGAGATATGTACGAGAGCAGAAGGCAAGAGAATCATTGTTCTACAAAGTTCGGACGGGTTTCGGTTGGCTAAGCCCATTTTGATCTCAATCGATCGACATCAGATTTCCTTCTCCCTTCCGCAGTTTCGAGTTCAAGAAATCCTGATAAGGCATCTCGGGGGGGGATTTGCCTTTAACACCTCCCCAGCTCATCCAGTCCATCGCACCCCCGTTTGTCTCCTCGATCCATGCCAGGTCGCCCCAGCAGAAAACAAAAGAGCCGCAAAGAGCAGATTACCGACGCACTCTATCTCTGTCCAGCGTGAGCCGTACGATGATGACCAGCGCGATCATGATCAAGGCGACAGCGATCATCTTGAAGGTCGGCACCTTCCCCTGCGCCATATCCCAGGCCAAGAGTGCCGCCAAGAGGAGGACGGCAATGATTAAGAAAGCCAGAGCGGTACCTGTCAGGTACATTTCGCCGAATGTGTCCGCATCTACTGTCCAGCGATGAGGGTGCCTTCTCCTTGCTACTGCTTCGACATCGTGCTCCAGGAGACTCGTCGTCTCTTCCTGGTGCACGGTGATATTGGGCAGTCTTCCACCCATGATAGTAGTCGCCTGCTCAGAAGTCAGCTTTGTCGTGCTTGAACTTTGGGTTGGAGTGGGAAACCGACTCACCTGAAAGGGACAACTGAGGTATGCGTTGCTTATATGATTAAAACGTCTGTAGGATGCGGGACGTACGTAATGGATGTTGGTCAAATACCTCTTTGCAGGATGTTGGTACTGGTAATGAAGACAGTTACATGATGCCAGCGTGTCTCGTCAGACTGTGGGATAAAGGATGTCTAATTGGTAGGATGTCCAGTAGCGTGTCCAGTAGGGTGTCCCAGAATGGTGTCTGATGGTACCAGATGAGGGGCTCAGGCTCAGGCTCAGCACTGCCCCAATTGCCTTCTTTTTCACCGAACCTCGTTTTGAGATTGGTGGATGGCACGCGCACGTGATAGTCGCGCGCCACGGTAGCGTCCAACGAAGCTTATTTGCAACTTTGGCCTTCCCGTCGCCAATTGGCTTGGGTGTGTTAATTGGTTGATCGAGTTTGTATGGCGTGATATTGTGGCTACCAGCCACACTATGATGGCGATTGGATATTATGAGGAGATTAGACATCGTTCTCTCGTGTATTAGTCTGTCCTCTTTTCCAAGCACATTTTGCTGCCGTTGTTTCAAGTTCGGATCACCCCGACACCGACAAGCGCGCACAGGCGGATAAACGTGTAGGATGGTGGCATAATCTGTTATTCCTAGATTTTGTTTACAGTTTCCCTTAGCAACGGAATAACGTCCCTTATTTACAGTAAACATTCCCTCTTGGGACCAATGCCAACTTTAGATCAGATGCATCCATATGTATGCCCAACGACATGGGTAAGATCCACGTTTTCGCCTTGGCTGAGCCGCTGTTGTTGGAGAAGAGGGGAAATATGCCTGCCGAATGCCCAAGGCAGACTTTTCGGGATGCAGGCTCCTTGGCCAATGAGCGGTGGTGGCGAAGGTGACCATGTAAGTAAGACCTGATGCGAAAAGCCAGACTTTCCCCGCTCGATCATTTCCGCCAAAACTTCTCCCGTATTCTGCCCCACGACAACACCTTTCCAGTTTCCAGACTACCAACTCATGGATCCCCTCTCGGCGCTGGGTGTGGCGAGTAACATTCTGGCGGTGATTGATTTTGGATGGACTGTGCTGACAGAAGCACGGAGCATTCATCAATCCTCGTCGGGATTGAGTGGCGAGGCCGAGTTTGTAGACCATCTCATCCAAGATGTCTCCAAGCTTGACGAAGGTCTGCCATCGCTGGTGGGAGTCAGTGGAGAGCTGCAGACTCTCCTGAACGAGAGCAAGAGTATTATCGGCTTGCTGCAGAACGGTTTGCAGGCGGTAAAAGCTGGGAATCGATCGAAATGGAGCAGCTTCCTGTCAGCTTTGAAGCAGACTTGGGGTAAAAGCCAGGTGAAGGACCTAACGAGTAGACTTGGTAAACTTCAGATCCAGGTGACTAGGCATCTTCAGGTTGCCACACAGTATGTCGATCCTTGACTTCTACATGACCATTCAACTTACAGATCATCAGCAAGGAAATTACCCAAGGTGTGACAGCAATATCGCGATCCATCGCAGAGCTTGAATCCACGATTTTTAAGTTCGATATCAAGAGAAGGGATGATCTTCAAGAACTCCAACGCAATCTGATCAAAGCCATCGATGAGAGTGCAAGAAGCGGTCGAGATATTGCCAATAGCATCAATGGCCTTGCCAGTGATAAAAATTCGTCCGAACATGAACAGACCAAAGTTTTCATCAAGCTTGCCGATTTCAAGAAGCTGGAAACTGCCACCAAGAAATTCAGTGAATCAGCTGAAACAATCCGCGAAGGCCAAGAAATCCTCGAGCGGTTACATTTCGACCAATTGCAGACACGTCACCACGCGATCGAGAAGGCCCATTCCAAGACCTTCAAATGGGCATTCGAACAGCAGAATCAGGGACTATGGTTTAGGGAATGGCTCGAGAACCATAATGGTATCTTTTGGGTGTATGGCAAGCCGGGAAGTGGCAAGTCGACATTCATGAAATTCCTGTGCGGAAACGAGGACACGCGGAACTGTCTGCAGCGATGGGCGGGAGAGAAGGGGCTTATCATCGCCAAGTTTTTCTTCTGGAATGCTGGGTCCAATTTGCAGAAGTCCCAAGAGGGGCTTCTTCGTTCCCTACTCTTCGAAATTCTCCGTCAATGTCCCGAGCTCATGCCAGCCGCGAAGAACGCGATGGCTGAGATTCCCGACTTGGACAAACCAGATCCTCTACGATATACCCATAATCTGATGCACATCTATCAGAGGATTGCCACCCAGAATGTTCCCCTCAAGTTCTGTTTCTTCGTCGATGGATTGGATGAGTTCCAAGAGGAGCGTCGCAGTCACCTGGACTTGATCAAATTTCTGAAACAATTGGAGTTATCCTCTGACATCAAGCTGTGCGTCTCGAGCCGTCCCTGGACTGTCTTTGTCGATGAGTTTGGGTCTAAACCAGAGTGGACGCTCAAGCTCGAGGACTTGACCCGAGACGACATCCAGCAATATGTCTCGGAGAAGCTCAAGGAGCACCCGCAGTTCAATATTCTCGCTCAGATGAACACGGACTACCTTCGAGTAGTAGATGCCGTGGTTGAACGCGCCCAAGGAGTGTTTCTGTGGGTCTATCTAGCGGTTCGAACCTTGCTACAGGGCCTGACATACCATGATTCGGTGAAAACTCTTTACCGACGACTCCAGGAGTTTCCGCCAGACTTGGAACCTTTCTTCCAACATCTGATAGACTCGGTTGATCCTATATACAGTAAACAAATGACACGGTATTTGAAAATAACAACCATAGCTAATAGGCCACTATTAGCGATGGTGTATTCCTACCTTGACGATATTGACGATAATCCGGACTTCGCCATTGCTCTCGAACAATCGGAGCTTAGTCTCGAGCAAATACGATTTAGAATGGACAAACTACGACGCAGGTTGGATGGCCGCTCGCGGGGCCTTCTGGAAATTGTTCAATGGAGAGGGAGAGGCTACATGACACGCGCGACGTTCTTTGAAGACAGAGTGGACTTCATACATCGGACTGTTCGGGACTTCCTGCATCAGTCAGAAGATGTTCAGTCCCTTCTACAACAGAACGCCGGTAGCGAAAACATTCCACTGACGGCCTGCCATGCCATATTAGCCACGATGAAGACGATCCCAACCATCACTCCTTATGAATACGACGATGCAACAAGGTTCGTTTACGAGCTTTTCTCTTTCATACGTGAATCATTATTGGAGAACCCAAACTTAGAGACAGCTCTCGAGCCTATTGTGGAAGCCGCAGAAACCTCCTACAGGACCACTGCATCCACTGCAGACGATGGATACGTGAGAAAATTGTTCGCCGGCCTCGCAGCACGAGTCGACTTAATTTCGTCTGTTCGGAAAAAGCTAGCTGCGAATCCCAGTATGCTACAAAACAACCCCGAGAACCACTTTATGCCAGTACTGCATTACGCTCTGGAATTTAGGTTTTTCAAATTTCCAATATCAATGAGGACAGTCACGCTTTTGTTGGAGGCTGGAGCAGATCCGAACGGGCAAGAGTTCAAAAGTGAACCACACACAGTTTGGAGTAGCTTCGTGGAAGTGTTGCTTGAAGTCGGAGGTTTTGACAAGCAGAGGGGCTATGAGCTAATACGCGTGCTGCTGCTCCATGGAGCTGATCTACGAGCACCTGTTTATGGCCCTGGCGAACCCCCATCTGCTGAACAGGCGATTGTTGAATTACTTACCCCTGATGTGGCGAATCAGCTCTTCCAAGAGATACGAGAGATCCGGTCCAAAGCTCCTTGGATTACTAGGAAACAGGAACGCGTGAAGTTATGGTATCAGAGATTGGTCGCGCGGTTGCCCAGGTGAAAGCCGGGTGTGTATATGGTAACGGACGGAGCGAGGGAGAGACTGATGTCACTAGGTGGAATATGAAACAGGGACTGCAGGTTCGATCCAAACTTTGTCGTTCCCGTAGCCTGAGCCGTGGCCTGAAGAGGAAGTCGAGTTATGTCTCCAGTCGTAAGTCCCCTGTGGTTGAATCTTGGCCAACCGATCTAAGCTGATGATCCCAGTAACTATCACGCCAACGAAGCGACGCACCCTTCGACTGCAAGAGACTGCATTGAACCGCCGTGGTCGCTGTATCCGCACGTGTGATGGTACAAGAAGGGAGGGCAAATCACATTAGCCTGCGGGCCACGGCAGGGTAGGCGACTGGAACACCTCCAACAGCCTTTGAGGCGGCAGTGACGGGTATTCTGCCTCAAACGTAGGTACCCCTCGACAAGCGGCCGTGCGTTGCCGCAAAGGGTACAAATCCCGAGGAGGGTATGTATCGTGAGTTAGCTTCAGAGGCCATCCCGGGCAAGAAACGGTCCCAGTTGTGTAGGGGTTCGGAAAACAGGGGTTATCCCACCATCGTTGTGGCAAGAAATCCGACAAGGACTGCTCTGGAAGATAACAGAGGAAAACCCGGATAGATTGTGCATACCGTCGTCATGCACAGCAGACATCTTTCAACTCTTCCATGGGAACAACCACGTCGGATACGAACGACTGTCACAATACCTCATACATTATTGTATCCCACACTCCAGACGAGAGCTCAAGAAGTACTTGAAAGGCTGTCCGGAATGCGAAGCGACTTGAGATGTGCGGATTTGCGGTTCTCGCCGTTGTCGGCATGGCGGTCGTTTCGGATAATTCCGGACGACTGTGGATTGTAAAATGTCAGAACATCTAATTACTAGATATTCGCTTCATAGACTGCGTGTGGAATAACCAGGTGTTTACGCGAGGTTGGATGGGGTCCCAGGTTTGCATTATTCAACTTAGATACTATTGTTTATTCCAATATTTCAGCTATCCTACCGATTGCCAGTTATCCCGATGTTGTCAGATACCGTTGCGCCAACAGGCACGTTGCGAATTTGAACATGATAGTTGGCCGATTAGGAGCTAGATTATTAGCTGCAGACGGAGCCCAAGGGATCAGACACTACGGCTATTCATCTAGCTCCGTCTGGCACGACCCATTGTGACCCTCAACTCGGGATCAGGAAGCAACGCGGCACAACCGCTTATCAGCAGCCTGAGCCCAGCCGTCGCTGCCCACCCCATCAAGTACGTACAGCACCGACTCCGGATCATACTTCCGCTTCACCGCCAGCAGCCGGTCGTAGTTCGCGCCGTACATAGCATCCCGCCAATCCGGCAACAAGTAGCTGACCTCGTTCATATAGACACCCCCTGCGGGCCCCGTAGCGATATCCATTACATTCTGCACTTCGGTAACAGCCTCGATCTGACGCCGCGCATTGTCGGAGGCGGGCGCGCGCGGATCCCAAGAGCCCTTGGGCAGGCAGATCAAGGCCGCGTCGCGCCATGCCGGCAGGACTGCGTTATCCGGGTGCGGCTGGTGGCCGACGCTGATGCTCTGACACGCGATGGAGTAGTCCGGGAGCTCGCTGATATTGCGTAGCGCCTCCGTCACGCGCGCATTGGACGCGGGGTCGACCAGTACGGCTCGCGGGATCATGCGGCTCGCCATGAAACCTGAGTTCTCGATGACCCCTTCGGGTAGGGGACCGAGGGCGCGGTCGAAGTGCTCGAGGAAGTTGCGCGAGATGTGAGGGCTGTACTCGTAGTCGATTCCGCGCCGGGTGAGTTCGTCGAGGAGGGGCTTCATCAGGGAGTCGGCATCCTCGGGGGTGGTGTCTGGGATGGTGACGGTCCAGGCGTTGAAAGTGGAGGCGGTCAGTCCGTACACGATGGAATTGCCGCCCCCGCTGCTACCTCCCTCGGCGAAGCCCGGAATCAGTGCCTGGAACGCGCCGACGGCGTCCCAGAAGGCGGCGTTGCCGACGGCGGAGTCGTTGAAGCCCAGTGTCCCGCCGCTGATGAGCCCGGCGTCGCGGTGGATCCGGGCCGTCATGGAGAGGACGATGGCGTAGTTGCCGGGGCCGCCGCCGCTGAGGGCCCAGTACAGGTCCGCATGTTCGTTGTCGGGCGTGGCGATGACGTGTTGGCCATCTGAGACGGTGACGACTTCCCACTCAAGCACGTTGTCCGAGCCGAGGCCGTGGCGGCTCGCTAGGATGGAGTGCCCGCCACTCTGAGAGTAGCCCCCGGAAATGCCGACGGTGGGGCAGGATCCGCCGACGATGCGGTGTCCCGTGGCATTGGCGGCGGCGTAGGCCTCGAAGCCCTGGACCCCAGCTCCCATCTTAAGGGCGGGTCCCTTATAGTGGGACGAGTTGTACGCGGGGATGAACTCGGTCGATTTGAGGTGGTGCGTCCAGAGGGAAAGGGCACCCGTCCCGGTCGAGCGGCCTAGATAATCGTGCCCCGTATTCTTGATGACGAGTCGGATATTGTGGCGGCGAACGAAATCTAACGCGGCCTGGACGCTCTTTACGGCGGTGTCTGCTTCTTCCGACACGTCGATCACGTAGCTAGCGTGGTTGCCGAGGCCGCAGGGTGCCGAGCGCGGCGCAAAGGCGTCGCATGAGTAGTTCTTGATGCTCATGTCCATGAACTCGCCCGGGATCTCCATCCTATACCCTCACACAGTAAGCATTGGCCGCTTCAAGGTATGCCATTGCCGATACTGTAAAGGGAGGTTCTCTCGTACCGTGCCAATTTGGGAAAGTCGAACGTCTTTTGCAGCTCGGCACACGCCTCGGCATCGTACCGGTTGTACGGGGCATCGTGGCAGACGCTCTCGCGCGGGACGCTTTCGATCAAGCGTCCGCCGACGGTCTTGTTCAGGTCCTGCCAGTCTTGCGGCGTGGGCCAGTCGGCGTCGCCGGGGAGAACGCGGCAAGAGGTCGAGCTGGGAGTGGCGGCACCGGCGGCAAGCTCTGCCATTAAGGCAGCCAAGCCTGCAGCCAGGAACCCGTGGCGTTGACTGAAGATCATGTTGTTATGCACTACTGAACGTAGATAGAGACAAATAGAACAAGAAAGTGGCGTCTGAAGAAGAAATAGAGGCCCAATAGTGAGACAGGAACCGGCAACCCCAACAACATCCGGCCTCCTCCGTGGTGAGACATGGCCCGGGACTTTATAGTGACGGGATGAACGCTATCAACTTCACCGTGCATCGCAAAAATTACACGTCAGGCCACGATCTTGCATTGGGATAAGCAATACCCCGCCCTGACTTACCATTTAAGCTCGGTACTGCAGCTGCGTGCTGTAGATAATGCGCCAAGCCATGCGGAGCTCGTCTAAGTATGATGCTACCCCTGAACATGCAGGGGTAGGTATGTATGTGGCGGTAAAGGCTGTTCGTTTTAATCGACTTTCTTATTCGACCTGCGTGCAATCATGTCATAATTCTGAGAACTGCGGTCATTCCAACATAATAATTTATAAACATTGCAACCGCTGGAATTACTCGCCCAAGGAGAGGGACATTGGAGCTAACGGGAGCAATATTAACAATTACTACAATGTTATTGACAGTATTAAGAAGTACTGGACATTCCGCGCAGTTGATTCACAGCCTCCGCCGCCTCCGCCGCCTCGAGTACCTTTACGGCAACGGCCACGGAAATGTCCCAATTCTGCCCCCAGTGGAGAAGGGAAGCCAGACGCACTCGACCGGCTGACTATACGACAAATCCGACTCCACTTGCGCCGCTACCACTGCCTCCCTCACCTCCCCATGGTTCCCTATTGAGATGAGAAAATTTCCCTTTCCCAAATTACCTTGCGGGCGCCGTCCCATTAGAGTACCGGATAGAAAACGGCACAGTCTCCACAACATCCCAATCCCCCACCACCCCTTCGTCCCCAAAGATCCGCAACGCGCTCGCCACCATCTTGTACGAGCCCGCCGGCAGCAACGTACCATCCGCCAACAGTCCCAAGAAATACGCCCGCTGGTTGATGGCGGCGAGATACCGCATAGGCCACCCCGCTAACGCCCCCAGGGATAAGATGCCCGTCGGCGTCTTCACCGTGTTCTTCTCCTTGCCCGCCTCATCCAACGCCACGACATGCACATGCAACAGCCGCGTCCCCATAATCGGATTAAACAGCATATTAGGCAGCTTGCCCTCATCCCCCGACTCGGGCTCGAAGGCCGGGTTCGGGGGAGAAGGTAAGGTGTAGCTGGTGTTGGCGGCGGCGGGGGGAGCCGTAGTTGGCGAGGTAGGCGGTCGTCGGGGATAGGATGGGGGCGGAGCGCATGCTGCCCACGACGCCCAGGTAGGGGAGCACGAGGTTCTCAGATCGGGTGCTGTTGATGCTGACGTAGCCGCTGTAGACGGGGAGGCGGGTGGCGTTGACGCCGCGGGGCGGGGGTGACGGTGACGGCGATTTGGGCGGAGGCGCCGGCGGGGATGGTGATGACGCTGTACATGGAGAAAAAACACGTTAGAATACTGTTTCCTGGAAAAGAAGGAAGGAGAGGAAGAAACCATCTTGGGTGGTTGTCTGACTTACTCAGGACTAAAGCTGAGTTCCGCCCAAGCATCCACCGTCGGGTTCGGATACCCCGCCAGCACATCCCCACTAAGCGTGGGAGTCATGGCGTACATGGACAGCGCCTTCATGTGCCCGATCTCGTAGGTCGCCGCCTCGGCGCCCGCGTTCTCGATGGTGAAGATGTGGTTCGCCACGAAGTGGTCCGTGTCGTTGAGCCGCAGACTCGGGACGTCCAAGAGGGTTTTGGCGAAGACGGCGTCGTAGGCCTGCACCAGGCCCGACCCCACCTGTTGGACCGGCGCCAGGATATCTTGTTTCGTCTTCCCGTCGAACCAAGGTAAGGGTTTCGAGGTGGAGGAGAGGATGCGGCCGAAGAGGTGGGAGTCGAGTTTTCCGCCCCGGGCTTCGCCCATTAGGGCGATCACGCCTGCCACCAAAGGGCTTGCTACAATGGTAACATTGACTGTCAGCACTTCGTCATCATGAAAGACTAACTAGGGAAACAGAGCAACATACCCATCGACGTCCCGCTCATCACCCGATAGCTCCCCATCGCCACGGGGTACGTCGACAAAATCCGCCCGCCCGGCGAGGCGACCTGGGGCTTGGGCTCGAGCTCCCAGTTGGGCCCCCACGAGGTGAAGTCGGCGGCGAACCCGCCCGTCTCGTGGTCCTCGAGCTCCACCAGGATCTGTTTCGTGGCGTTCTTGTCCGGGAGGGTCACGTTGACCTGGACGCCGCGGCCGAGCATCTCGATCCAGGCGGCGCCTTGGTGGGGCGCGACGGAGATGACGGCTTCGATGCCTTCGGTGTAGACGAATTGTTCGTCCCAGGAGCTGGTAGAAAGGAAGGTTGGTTAGTTAGTGACTGGGACACAAACGAAAAGGTAAGGAAATCGATGAGGTTGACTTACGTGTTGGAATAGGCGTAGTAGGCCATGTACTTGCCCCCCTTAGCCCGGATGTTCTGCCCCTGGTCGAGGGGGTAGCAGTTGGACGCGCGCGCATCAGGCACGGCGCGAAGAAGCACGAGCTTATCGGAAAGATCCGGCGTATCATCGGGAAGCGGGCTGCAGGCATCCGTGACGGACTCGGTATCATTGCCAATGGCCCAAAGCGGAAGGGTCAAGGCCTGGGCGGGGTAAGGGGTCCCAGCAAAGAACCCGTACACGTTATCCGCGGTCTTGTTGTTGTTCTGCTGGCGGCCACCTTCCTCGTTGGTCGTGTAAGTACCGCTCGACACGAAGATGGGATCGTTCCGGTTCTGCACCGCCGCGACGGACACGACCCCCAGCCCGCTGGCGGGGGTCGACGGGTTAAACATGCCCCGCCCGCCCGAATTACCACCCGACACAATCACGGGCACCCCCGTCTCCGCAATGCGCGACGCGACCCGGGCCCAAGGCTCGTCGGCCCAGCCCGCGACATCGTAGATGCCGTTGGAGCACTGAATAATATCCGCCCCGTCCTCAAAGGCTCTCAAAAAGGAAGCGACCAGGATCTCGTTGGACCCCACCCCAGCACAATTCCAACACCGGTACGACCACAGCTTGGCCCCCGGGGCGGCGCCCACGAAGCCGTAGGGATTGCCCGTGTCGGGCTGCGCGGCGATGGTGCCGGCGACGTGGGTGCCGTGGCCGAAGCAGTTGTCGAAGGGGTCCGCGTCGGGTTTGGGGTCGGAGCCGAGGGGGACGTCGCCGACGAAGTCCCAGCCGTGCTCGACCAGGCAGCCGGGGCCGAAGCAGCCGCCCAGCGAGGGGTGCGTGTAGTCGACGCCCGAGTCCATCATGGCGATGCGGAAACCCTTGCCCGTGATGTTGAGGGCGTGTAGATGGTCGATTTGCGTCATCAGGTGCGGCATGAATGTGTCTTCATCATCCTTGCTTTGGGACTCCTGCCGTTTCTGCGAACCCCCCGAGGAGGGAGTAGTCGGGGTCTTGGGGTTTTCTGGCTTGCCCGTGTCAAGCGTCACCGTCCGCACCGGCCAGATGGCCTTGACGGCAGGTTTGGCCCTGATGAGATCGAGAAGCTTGAGGGAGTCGTGACCAGCCGCATCGAGGACCTTGAAGGACGCGCCATTGAAGATCTTGGAGCTGCCCATGCTCATGCGCTCCTCCGTCTTGATGCCTTCCTCGCTCGAGAGCGCATGGTAGAAGTCGGCGAGGCTCTCGCTGTCCTCGAGCTCGACGATGTAAGAGCCGTGCACCCAGTCGGCCTTGGAAGCATCAGATGCGAATGCCCCATCAGCAGCGGCAACACTTGCAGTGACGCGCGCAACCGCGAACAGCGCGCAGAAGACGCCAGAGATCCTCATCTTGTCGATCTTGCTTGACAGCCAGTCACACAATGGGTTGGATGAAGCTGGGACAAAGCAAAGACCAACACGACACTTGCAGGCGCGACTGCCGATTGATATATCGATATATTCACACCAAAAACCTATCCCCTGGTAGATCCATCCCCAGAATGCTACCCTACCGCCAACACGAGCTTTCCCAAATGCCGGGGAGCGGGGGCCATCCCAGCAAAATGTGGATGCCCCTGCAGACACGGGCTCGGCGCATCGCCAGAATTGGGCATGGTGGAGACGCGGAGCATGAAGCCCAATCTCGACCCCCTCGACCTCGGCGCACTTGCAACTCCAAGCACATGTCCTCGAACCACGGGCAGCAGCACCAACAGGACTATACCGTACTATTTTGGGCTTTGGATTGCCCCAATCGGTTGCTTGGGCCGAACACAGGGGAGGGTGGCTGGCCAAGGCAGCTGTGGACTCAAAATCAATAGTTTTTTTCTCCAGCTTCGGCATAATGCCAAGACAATAGGAAAGAAAACATCAAACTTAAGGTATATCGCTAGACACGGTGTAGGCTCATACGATAAGGGTGTGATCGGCTGTTGTTACAACAATCATTCTTCCAACCACTAAACAATCTGCAGCTAGGTACATACTTGAATCTCATATGCTCATTCAATCGTGACTTGATGTTCGCCCCATCCGCGCCCCCATTTGCTAAACTATCGCAGCAGTAACCGGCAACCTCAACAAAACGCCCGCTGCTCCCCAGGCTCATCCACCCCAAGCGCCGTCTTCCCGATCCCCTTGCCGGCCTCGGTAGCCTCGTGCGCCTCGCGGACGTTCTCGAGCGTCAGCTTCTTGCGCGTGGTGAGGTGGCACTTGATGGTCCCCTGGTCGAGCAGCGAGGCCAGCTCCTCGTACCACTCGTGGTGCTTCTCCTCGCGGTCGTTGGCGTAGCCGTGGTAGGGTCCTGTGGCGATCCAGCACCACACGAACGACAAGGACTTGCTCATGAACTGCGTGCCGTACATGTCGAACTTCGCCTGCACGATGCTGCACACCCGGCCAAAGGGCGCCAGGACCTCGGCGATGGGGGCGAGGTACTGCTCCGTGCGCGACGTGATGTAGGCGTACTTGAGCGGGACATCGGCGGGCAGGTTCAGGTCCCGGATCTGGCGCACGATGTCCTCGCGGTGGTTGACGACGTGGGTGGCGCCGCCGATGTCGCGCGAGAAGGCGGCCGTCTCGGGCCGCGACGCCGTGGTGATGACGACGGGCATCTTCAGGATCCGGCGCGCGATCTGCGAGGCGATGGAGCCCATGCCGCCGCCGCCGTTGATGATAAGGATTCCCGCCTTCTCGCCGGGCTGGATCCCTAGCCGGTCCACGAGCGACTCGTACGCGGTCCCGTAGGTCAGCGGCATGGCGGCAGCCTGCACAAAGTCATGGGACTTCGGCTTATGGCCCGCGTGCCGCTCGTCCACGACCAGCTCCTCGGCGTAGGTGCCCTGCAGCACGGGGCTGGCTAGGAAGTAGACCTCGTCGCCGACCTGGAAGTGCCGGACGTCCGGGCCGACTTCGTGCACCACGCCGGCGCCGTCGTAGCCCATGACGTGGATCTTGTTGCTGTTGGTCGCGTCGTCATCCGCACCCTCGGTCTTGGTGAGAAGGCCCCGCACGCGGTCGTAGTAGTCGGGCGGGTCGTCGTAGGTGCCTGCGCGCACCTTGATGTCGATCGGGTTGATCGACACCGCCTTGATCTCCACGCGCATCTGGCGGCCCGTCGGCGCCCCCGGCCGCGGGATCTCCTGGGACTGCAGGTTGTCGGCAGGGCCGTATTGCGCGACGCCGATGGCGTGCATCGTGGTGGTGCTGGACGAAGGCATAATCTTGTTTGGCTTGAAATGAGACGGACAAGTAAGCTGGGCTTTCTTGGATACTGAACAGAGTCAGAGCACTTGGGCGAACACTTAAGTTTTGAGTCAGAATAACAGATATGGGTATTGCTTTGCATCGAGCCCATCATCGGAATTCTGGCTGTCGTGACGTTCTTATGAGATCACTACTCAGTATTACTATGGGACAGCCCACTATTCTCATTGCCGATAGATGGGCCCATTGATTACTGAGAGACGTGCATACCGAGTGCCACAAAATTAACGTGTAACCACTATAATGCAAGGCTCGCAAACAATAACTTTCATATACCTTCCAGAACCCATGACTATTCACAAGATGCATGCTGTACTACACCAATCACTCTCCAACATCCTGGTCGTGGTGGGGAAGGGCGGGTAAAAACTCCGCCCGCGGATGCGTGATACAACATCGGGACGCGGTTATGTAAGTTCTCCGAAGACTTTGGGTAACACCGGATTAAGATGACACCGGTTAAGTCCAGATTACCTAGCTGGGCTAGGCTATCAGAGACGAGGAGGAAAAGGTGGTGCATCTAATAACGATGACGAGGAAGTACGAAAACAACTAGTTGACATTATGTAGGTGGTATTGCTGCGCTTGCAGCAGTTGCAGTTAGCTAAGCCTGTGAGAATGCTACAATTGGGGGAACATCCGGCAGATATAGGCAGCTCCACGACAGCCCAGGCCTGGTCAAGATGTGAGTTAGAAAATTGAAAAAAGTATATTCATTTCTTCCGCTCCCGTATAACTCGACTGCGCGTTATAAGTTATTATTAGGATGTATTAACTATAATACCCCCTTTAAATCTTAAATAGGATAAAAGCCTAATTACTTTTCTATATGTTTCCGGCGCTCGCTGGCTAATATTCGCATCTCTCTGAGTTTGTCCAATTCGGTCCATCCGTGTCTCTTATAATCGTCGGCGCCATGCTCGACGAGGAACTGGATCAGCTTTTCTCTTGTCTCAACTTCCAGTTGTAGTTCTTTGTTTTGCCTCGCAAAATACAGCGGCGTCCTTCCGAAACTGTCTGCTGCATTCACATTGGCTCCATTCTCAATTAATAATTCAGCTTGCTTGATGCCATGCCTTTCGATGGCACAATGTAGTGGCGTCATTCCTTCCACTAATGATTCGTAGGGCGACTGACGGGTTCCCGAAAAGTCAATATCCATGCGTGTGTGCGCGAAGTTGACGTTGGCACCCCTTTCGACCAAAAGCTCGCATATTTCCCGAGAGGCAGCGCGTGATAAGGCGTTGGCCATTATTCCAGGGTTGGATTTGGAAGGGCTATCATTTTCGGTAAGGCATCTGACCACTTCCAGGTAGCCTCTCTTTGATGCTTCGTAGAGAGCCATTTTCTGAGAAATAAGGTCGGCGCCTTTCTCTACCAGGATTCGAACTGTGCCTGGGTGGTTGTTCCTTGCGGCCAGCTCCAATGCCGTGGTTAGCCCCTCTCCCCTGGCATTGACGTCGTATAAGCGGAGCATCTCACGCACGGCACTTTCAAGACCAAATACTGCTGCCAAGTGCAGTCCGTTCGTCTTTAGGTCGGGTTGCTCTGACTTGTGAATATCGTATGCTATTGCTGAGATAACTTCTTCTAGGTGCCCGCGCCTAGCATGTCGTGTCATAGAAATTGGGCTGCGTATCCATGATTGACCAGGGTCTCGTGCTTGGTCTGCTACTTCGACCTTGTTATATGTTTGCAAAAACTGCAAAACATATTCGCGGGTCTGTGCTCCACGGGCGTGATGACCCCAGTGCCTTGCGGCATAGTCATAGAACGGGTACCGGTAGTCTCTAAATCGTTTTGTGAGATCCGAGTCACATGGTCCTGCTGCAAAGGGAACCAAGGAAAGATAGGAAATACAAGTCATGGCCATTGTTTCCTGGAACTCTGGGAACCATTGCGACTTCGTTGAAACGAAATATTCCTGGACTGTGTAATGTACCAGGCGGATAATCTCGCTCTCCTTATCGATCGTTACTAGGCCTGCACAAACGGCAACCATGTGACCAATCTCGGGAAGGTTCTCTGGGTCCATCCTGGGCTGACCAAGTTCGACACCAAGCGCGTGTTGCAACTCGAGCTTATTCAATGGCCTCTCGGCGTGGACGATCCATCCCAAGACCTGCTTTGCACGTCGTGCGTGGCTGGCGAGTTGGCCTGTAATGCGTGTCATGGTGTCACTATAGGCATAGCGATAGGTCGATTCGGCAGATGAGGACAAATCAGACATTCTCTCGAGTGCTTCACGAATCGCCTTTACCGTGTCTTTATCCTTAAGGGACTCCAGGTGAAGTTGAGCCAGAAGGAACCTAGATGATTTTGTTAGTACGTCCAAAATTCGACCAGTAATACAAAACGTGCTACTTACATTCCTTGCACGGCTTTTGAAATCTGTACGATGATGAGATCCTTGAGGCTGTCTCTTCTGGCTATAAAACAGCCAAGCTCTGAAACGTGACTGCTTAGGTACATACGAATATCGTCGTCACTGGCGCGGACTTCGATGTGTGGACTCCGCTCGTTTTTGAAGTGATCCCTAATATCAGGGACTTCTCTCGCAGTCGCTAGAAGGTTCATATGGGTTGCGGCCTGTAAGCCTGATAGCATTGACAGAAAATGGCCTCGAGAGCCTGTTTCTGTTTGATATTCATCAAGGGCGTCGATGACCACGAAGACCTGTGAATACTCGGCCATAATTGAACGAAACGTATTAGTTATCTCGCTTAGTGTAGGCTTTGTGTGTCTTGAACTGTGCTGACGGTGAAGATCAGCCACAGCTTTTGGTAGCGATGGTCGGATCTGCGCGAGCTGCTTTAACAGGCTCAGCATTACGCCTTCGACAGAATGTTCGTCTTTCCGTTTAAAGTTCAGGTAGACGTAGACGACAGTAGCTGAGTTGTTATTATGCAGCCTGTTTTCGAGATCGTTGATTATGATTGAGGAGAGAATTGTCTTCCCTGCTCCGGGCATTCCATGGCAGAATAATGTCTGGGCCGGCTTCGATGACCACCTACCATCTCTCATCGTCAGTAGTGGTCTTCTTGGAATAAACGGGATATCATGGGATGAACAAGCTAGTCCTTGATTGAATAGCGGGTCTATCTGCCCGAGACACTCGACTAAGCGCCGGACAAAGGGAATAAACCGCGAACGTCTCTTACTGTTGGTATTCCTTGGATTCGAGAAACCACTGACCTGTTCCAGGCTGTCGCCTTCGGAGGTAGTCGGAATGCTGAGGGCCGTAGTTTGTTAGAGTCAGCCAGTTGAGCACATCTAGGTCTGCTTGGCTTTTGAGCATAGTACGCGTGTGGGCTGTGTCATCTTTGATGGATGATATACCGTCGCAAACTAGCTTTTGTTTAGTACAAACAAAATTACGAGATACCAGGTTACCGACCGGTGTGAAGCGTCTCCTGCACTGTTCTTTCGCCCTCTACCTCGCTCGCTTGGATATAGCCGAGGTATTCCTTCGCGAATGCTGCTGCTACAGCTGCAGCATGCTCCTGCCATGCGTCGTTCTTATGCGAGTCTGTATAGTCACATATGCCTCTGATGACGATGCAGGGAAAGTTATCCATGAGACCTGCCGCCTCCATTTCGACGCAGAGGATGTTACCTCCAAGGTCTTTAGAAAGTTGGTCCCGTAGTTTGGCGTTCTTGATGACTTGGTTGCCGGATGCAATGGTTCCGTAGTGTACCATTATCATGTCCCGTGGCTTCCTCTTGACAGTCTCCGCTGGGTCGCAATGCTGGCAACCACCATCGTCATCGTCATCTTCAATCTCGTCATCCTCAATTCCATGTGACTCACTAACATGGTCATACGAAGCCTTGAACAGCCTGTCGACAAGTTGGCTCTTTTCGTATTTCTCACGTAGTCGTGTGTTGTTGTCGCATACCGCTTTGAGGTAGTCGGGTACTTTCGAGCCCTCAGTGTCATGGTCTGTCTCGAGCTTCGTCAAAGCAGTGAGAAGCATATTAGGTGGGTTATTCAGCGACCCGGTTCGCTCGAAATGATCACCAGCTTTCCCCATGTCCCACTGCACCACTCCTGGGTGCGTTCCAGATGGGGTGCTGACGACCACATCCCCGAGCCGCACTTTGCGCGAGACGGCACCACCGATACCGACCATCAAGCCAAAACGAATGGCTGGGAATGAATTGACCATATGCGCTGCAACTGTGGCCGCGGAGATGGTGCCAAACTTGCCTTTGGGCAAGCAAGCAATGACGATGTTGTGTCTTCCAATCGAACCTAGCGTATAGGTATTAATATCGTTCCGCTTCCTCTTGAGGTGAAGCTCCCGGTCCTTATGCCTCTCATCCAGCATTGCGGTTGCCGCAGTCTGCTCCTTTGGGAGTGCGCACACCCACCCAACCGTGTAGTCATTATGTTGCAAGGGCCCCGCGGGCCCGGGCTTGGGACTCTCCATCAATTAAAATCTGCGACGTGGAAAATGGTATGAAAGGTCGAGTGTACTGGTACTGTACACAAGATAGCTCGGTCGACTCCAATCCTCTTCGAGGAGCGGTAGTCTCCCCTACATGTGGAACTAGAAGAGAGAAAAGAGAGAAATGAGAGTATGAGAGTATCGGTGAGGAAATGAGAGATTGGCGGCGCAGCCTGTCAGCACTAGTCTGGGAGCACCTATAATTCGCGAATGAACTGCCCCCATGGTGATGCGCCCGACGGACACGGGCATATTGAGGCTGTGTTCCGAACGAATCATGGCACAGGATAGTTAGGGAAGGCAACCCAGAAACGCCCGGTTGTGTCGCACAGCAATCGAGGTTCACCCACCAAGATAAAACCGACCTCATGGTTTTAACCTCAGCCCGTTGGCACAATTTCTTAATAACCTGGGAGTCCTAGAGTTTTACGGCCGTGAGATATTAGACTAGCAATACCAAATGCCATAAAGATATTAAAGCTGTGTAGGTGTTTGGCTGTCGGCACGAGATGTTGGGATAAGCTCATCAGCGCTCGGGCTCTGCGGGGAGCATTTTCCAACATGGGATGAATCTGTACGACCGCCTAGCCCAGTATCCACGCTCAATTCTACCACTTGATGGCCAGCTTCCACAATGGACATCATCTGGAAATACATGACCCAGCTGTCGATATTTTATTGGACAGGCTGTGGCATCGCACCGGCGGCGCAGGACGCGGGGCATTATGGCGGGGCAGTGCAGTTTGGGGCAGCCGTCAACTACAAAAAGCAAGCAACGAAGTCATGATGCAGAGAACACCGACTGACTTGCGGCGGCATCGCTGATTGCTAAACACCAAGAACTGCCCACTATGCACGCACTGGCAATTGTAACGCCAACATCGAATTCCTCCTTCTCTTCCACCCTCGTCAGTGGGTCTATCTACCTTCCTCAACCTAAGCTTTCTACAGAGATGTTGGGAACATATGGAAACCAAAGACAATGCCATGGCATTGCCCAAATATATGTGCATCAAAAGACTGAAGGTGGTCAGTCTCCCAATGGGTGCCAAAGTCAAGACGATGAAGTCCACCGTTTCCATCTGCCCGAAGCTCAGCTCTGGCAGACGCAGAGGCTGGACTCCACCGATCTCCATGCGGATACACGGGTCCTGCGCCAGATTTGTGCCCAGTCGCACTTCAGTATTGTGTCCGTCGAAACCCGCCAGCGCCCGGAGCCTCGACTAACGTCGACCAGAGTAGCCAGTGCCAACCAGGCTCGAGTTTGCCCAACATGTCAGGAGGTGTTCACTGACACATTCGGTATGCCAGAGGAGTGGTGGTCCGGCCACCACCGAAATGCGAATGGGTACTTTGGCTGCGTGGAGCAGGATATGGGCGGCATCTCTACTATCGGTGGGTTTCCATTAGCATATTTCTGCTGTTTCTGGCTGATTCAATGCTAGATACTTGGGGACGGTTCCAGGCGAAGATGGTGCGCGGTGCATCGGACTTTGAGTGGGAGAAGATCCATCTCTTTACGCGATGGGTCCCGTCGCTCAACCAGACCATGATCGTGTTGCTTGATATGTCAACACCCGTAATCAACCGGCTACTAACGTCCTTGGCGAAGGCCGATAGGAATCAGAACAACGACCCGTTCTGGGTCTACACCCTGATTACCGACGAGTTAGCCAATCTCCACGACGAGTCGGTCTGGGCAATTCGCACCCACGTCCGGGACATTGAGAAAGGAGACAAACCATTGGGACAACAGCAACCCGATTTCCGCCGCCTCCATGACCTCGCCCGCCATGCCATACACGTGACCGAGACGCTCGACGTATCGATGCAGACGCTAGCCGCCGTCTTGTCCCAGCACAAAGAGATGCGGCCGGAATCAGACAGGAAGGAGGAACAGCGCGTCTGGAAGAACGTACGACAACGCCTGTTGGCGCACAAGCAGGTTATCGACAACCTGCGCTGCCGCTCGCAGTCGAACCAGGACCGGCTACAGAACGAGATCCAGCTTGCCTTCAACCTGGTGGCCCTGGAAGACTCCAAGACGTCCATCGGCATCTCGCGGGCGGCCAAGACGGACAGCACCGCCATGAAGACCATCTCGATCCTGACCCTCATCTTCCTGCCGCCCACTTTCACCTGCGCCGTCTTCAGCATGTCCTTCTTCAACTACGACGCCGGGGGCGGCGGCTGGACCGTGTCGCCGCAGATTTGGATCTACTGGGCTTTTGCTGTGCCCCTGACGGTCGTGTCTGCGGCGATGTACTACGTCTGGCAGGCGGGCCTTTCGTCTCCTAACCCATTTGCGCAAATTTATGAGCGTTTCAACAGACCGGCTGGGTTTATCTAGTGTATTGAGTGATTTCTTTTCACGTTTGGGTGCAGGTAAATCACACCTTCGTTCCCTGCTAAGAGCTCCATAATGTAATTATATCAAATTGCTGCAAATGCGCGTGTGGCAGGACTATGGTTACCTATATTAGTTTCTTTCCCTTGTTTCCCTTCGTATCATTCCCGGCCCTGGGGGTGTTGGCCTTTAGGGGCCTGGCCGCGAGATCCCTAATCCTGTCGAGTACAATTGGAGTAGAAGGCCGAAAGCAGCGCCAGTCGCTCGCTGCCGAGAAGCGCCGCCACCTCGGCAAAAAACCACTCGTACATCGGCGAGCCGCGACCCCCGTTCTGGAGGTCGCTCGGCTCCTTTACATGGTCGTCGACCGGGTCGTTAGCGTGGAGGTCCTCGTAGCTCTTCACCACCGCCAGGACGCCTTCCCGCCTCCTCTCGGCAATGTAGGCCTCAACGATCTGGGCTGTGTCGCTCACGATGGGGTCCCGGGCTTGACATGGGGAGGAGGCATCCCCGGTGGGGGCGTCAAAGAGCTCGTAGTCTCGGTGGACAAGAGCGTTGACGGCGCGTCGGGGATGGGCCACGGTCGTAAGAGCGTGGATGGCCTCTTCCGAGGCGAGCGAGGTTCTTGACTTACAAGACATGTTTCCGTTTTTTCTGCTATGTTTCTCTTTTCATCTCAGGTCCTGAATTTGAATGCCACCATTGCCATCTCCTCCCAAAGGACTGGATAAAAGATTCCCTTAAATAGACGCTCGTATCTAATGAAAATACATGCTTACGTCACATTCGCTTACAATACTTTTGTCAGTACCCCCCACAAGGTAAAATTTCGTAAGCCGCGGGCTGTGAACAAAGCACGACAAGATAAACAAGGCGCGGCGGCATTGTTCGAGCCTACACAAAGGGGTATGCACTGCACCAGGGCCTAGACCGTCTTTGACACCGCCATCCCCCGGCGAGACCACTTGTTCTACCAGGGCACCACCGCCAAGGCCGAGTCAACCAAGAATATGGGCTTGCGTACCGAACTTGGATTCTCCCCTAAGGGTGGCCGTCGGTCAGGGCAACGTCGACTACATCTACCACTGCTCCAACAATAATGACACGCCCGGACTGGACGACAGCATCCAACGCTAAACCAGCAAAGCGTTAGCCGAGTACCATGTCCATATTGCGTTACCAAACCAGCAAACGTACGAGGTGGGCCAAGTCTTCGGCTTTTCCCTAGCCATCTTCTACCTGGACTGGCAAGCCTATCGGCCTCTGGTCGTTTACATGCACCGTACCCAGGTCGACAACGGCGACGGACTGATATAGGAGGGCACCGACGTGTTCCTCTAGGCACCCTAACGACCGTAGCTCGTGGTCGTGTGTCCCTAACCAGATCGAGGCATAGAAGGACTAGACCGGTCGATACCTACTGTAGCATGTGGCGCACCTATTATTAGGGGGCCACGGGCGGGTAAGGGCTTAAACTCTTTAAAGATTAATATATTTAAAATATAATTAAAGATAATAGCTTTAATTATAATTATATTATCTCTTGTTTATCGACCTTTCCCCTTTAAAAATAATTATTTTACGATTTTATTATATCGGCGTTTATTATAATTATATAAAGGTTTTATATTTTTTAAAATTTCTTTCTTATTTTATAAATATATAAATATACTTTCTATTATTTAAAATATTTTATAATATTTTTCGTTATTATATACTTTAAATTTAATATATAAATCGTATATATATAAAGTTTTATATTATAATAAATTATAAAATAAACTACTTTATACGATTTTTAATATTTTAAAATTAAATTTATTTAAAATATTTACGATTATTTAATTATAAAAAGGTCCTTTTTAAAAAACTTAAATTTAATAATTATTAATATAATAATATTAACTTTTTTAAAATTATTTAAAGCGTTTTTTATTAACGTATATAATATAATATATATCGATAAATATTAAAGTTTAAATAATTATATATATATTTAATAATATATAAAGGTATAAAATTAAATAAAGGATAATAATAAATATAAATATATATTTATATATAATAAAAAGGAAAGAATTATTATAAATTTTAAAGAATATTTATTTTAAAATTTTATATTTATATATAAAAGCATTTTTTAATAACTTATATAAAATTAATATCTTTATACCTTAACTTTAAAAACTTTATTATTTAAATATAAATAATCTTTAATAATTTTTAAATTTATATAATATAAATAAATAATTCCTTTCTTAATATTTAAATATAATATTATTATAAAACCTAGGTTTATTATAAATCCTATATTATAAAGGAGTGCGAGGCCTAATAGGTCGAAAAGTGATATAAGAGAAGGATAGTTCAATTGTGACTAGTCCCGAAGGGACTAGCGATCTAGTCTAGCTATCGTGTAGGGCCTAGCCCCGATTGGGCTAGGGCCCCCTAATTAGGGGCTGCCTCATAAGGAGAATAAATAACTAAAGTCGATAATTATAATAAAAAGGGGTTTAATATTTATTATTTATTATTATTAAAGGTTTAATTCTTTTTATTTACTTTTAAAATATTTAATTATTTTAATATAGAATTATTATTAATTTATATAACCTTTTATTTATTTTTTATTACTTATTTTAATTATTAAAAGTTTAATAAAATATTAAATAAATATCCCCTATTATATTTCATTTTTATTAGATTTATAATAAAATTTATAATTTTTTTTATTAATATAACTTCTTTAATATATTATAATTTAATTATTTCGTTAAGACTTTTATTATAAATAATTCTATTTAAATTTATTCTTAATATTATTAATAAAGAGTTATTTAAATTAAATTATAATATTAAAATAATCTTTATTTATAAAATATTAAACGTTATAATATAAAAACGAATAACTATATTTATTTTAAAGTTTATTTACTCGTTTTAATTATTAATTTATTTATATTAAATAATTCTTATTATAAGTTTTATATTTAATTTTATTTATAATATCTTTTAAAATATAAAGGTAAACTTTAAATTATAATTTAAAATTACTTTTTATAAAATATTTTAATTTATTAATAATAAAACTATAATAATTAAATTAAACTATATTTAAATAATATAATTTATATTATTAAGAATTAAAATTCTTTTTTAAAAAATTAATAAATAATAAATAGGATTAAATTAATAAATAAGAATTTAATAACCTATTATAAAGTATTATTTATTAAAGTTTATAATAATATTATTATAAAATCTTAAATAATATTATTATAACTTAACCTAGCTATACGGCTTAGAACCTACCTTACGGCACGGCTTTATAATACCTTAAACCTTTATATAAAACCCTACTAATTAATAAAGCTTTATTAGTTAACGAGGTTAATTATAATAATAATTAATAATATAAATTAAATAATATAAATTAAATAATATAAATTAAATAATATAAATTATATAATTAAAAAGGGATAAATTATAATAAAATAATATTAATTATATAAAGATAGGATAAATATAACGACTCTCGGGATTATAATAAAAGCTAGAGAGCTAGCTTAATAAAATCTCACGAGAGTTATAAAATCCTTAAAGTTTAAGGAAATTAATAAAAAGAGATTAAATATATAATAATAAATATTCCTTATATATTTTATATAAATACTTTTTATTTTAATAATTAATTTAAATATTAATTTAATTTATTAATAAAGTAAATAACTTTAATAATTTTATTATAAATACCTTTAAATTTATATACCTTAATTATCTTTATTCTTATAATTATTATATATTATATTAATAAAAGTGGACTTTTATTATATATTTAAATACTCTCTTATATTATTAAATATAAACCTTAATACATTTTATTAAGTTTCCTTTAGAATTTAAATAGCATTCGTTATAAATATTTATAAATAATTAATTTAATCGTTTTATTAATTATAATAAATTAATCTTTTATTTTTTATTTTTTTAATTATTTTAATATTTAAAATAATATTTAAATATAAAGTAACCTATAATTAAAGGGCTTAAACTTAATTAAGGTTAAGCTTTATATAATAATTAAATTAAATCATTAATCCCTTTAGGATTAATTATAATTAAATTATCTTTCTTTTATTTTATTTTTTAATTTATTAAACTTTATAAATAATAATATTTTTAATATATTAAATATATTAATATTATATTTAATTATAATCGGCTTTATTTTAATTATTATAATTAATAAACCTTTTAATTAAAAACGTAAACCTTAAATATAATATTATATAATAATAATTAATTATAAAGATATAATATTTAATTATTTATTATTATTTTTATTTTAATATTATTTTTCTCCCTTTATATTTATATATATAATATAAATATATATAATTTAAATTATATATAACTAGCCTTATATACTTTATTTCTCCTTTATAAACTTAATTTTTTTTTTAAATTTATTTAAATCTATATAATAATCGGAAATTTTAAATAAAATTTAAAATAAATTATTATAATAACTTTAATTAATATAATTAAACCCGTTTCCCTTATTACTTTAAATATTATATAATTAATAATATTTAATATAAACTTATATATAAAATACAATCTTTATATAATTATATAAATATTATATTATATTAATAATTTCTTTATAAAGGATATTATTTTAAAAATATTAAATATATAAATTAAATAACTTTTATAATATATATAAAATATAAATAAACTAATAATCGATATTATTAAATTAACGGACGATTTAAATATAACGTTTAAAAGGAAAATAAGAAATAATTTAACTTTATTATTAATTTATTTAATATATTAAATATTAAATTTAAATATATTTTAAAATATAATTTATATAATAAAGATATTTATAAAAAAAAACCTAAATCCTTTATAAAAGTTTATTATAAATTAAAAGGTAATTTATAAAGTATTATAAAAGGAATTATATAAATTAATTAGATTTATAAATATAATTAATAAATATAATTTAATATATAATAAAGATATTTATTTTAATTCTTTTTTAAAATTATTTTTAAAAGTATATAAATAAGCTATTATATAAAGAATAAACCCGGGCTTATTATTATTAAATTAATTAGCGACGAGCTTAATATTTAAAATATATATATTATTAAATATTTCTTTAATCCCGGAGGAAATATATTTAAATAAATCCTTACTTTTAAAAGAAAAATGAAAATTAACCCTTTTATTATTATTATTAATTAAAGTATAATTAAGAAAATAATTAGAATTATAAGCGTTAATAATTAATTCGCCCTTTTTATTAAATTTAAAACCTAAATTAATTATTATTTTACTTTAATTAATTCTAAAATTTTTTTTTAAATAAATTAACTTAAAGCTATAATAAAAAACTTAAAATATAAATATTATAAAATTAACGTTAATAAAACACTTTATTAAAATTAAATTTATAAAACTCTTTATTTTTATAATTAAGGAATTTATAATAAAAAAACCTTCCCTCGTTATATAATATTTAATTAAATATAAATTAAATAATAATTATATTTATAATAATATTTTAAATTAACTTAGTTATAAATATATTAAAGATATTTATAATTATAATAAATAAAATTATTTAAAATAATAATTATAATTATATAATAAATAATTAAAAACTTTAAAATATTAAATACTTATAATTAAATTTAAACCTATTATATAATAAAATTAATAATATAATAATTAATATTAATATATACTTTTAAAATATATAAAGTTAATTAAATTTTATAAAAAATAATATTAAATATAATTAAGCTTATTTAAAAATATTTTTAATTAATTTTTATTAATTATTATATAATATTACTTTAATATAATATAATATATTAAAGGAAATATAAAAATAATAAATAATTATATTATTTTATAATTATTTATTTAAAATAATCGAATGTTTTAAAATAAATATAATTAATATATAAAAAAATATATAAAATATATAATAAAAATATAATTAACTTTTTAAAATAATTTCGATTTATTTATAAATATATAAATAAAAATATAATTATAAATTATTCGAAATAATAATAAATAATTAAATCGCCGGTTATTTATAAAATATATTATATTTAAAATTATAAATATAAATTATAAAATTAATTAAAATTATATTATTCGATTTCTATATAAAATACTTAAAAGAAAAGAATATAATATATAAATATTAATTAAAAACGGCCGGTTAATTAACCTTAATTATAAAATTAATTTAATTAAAATTATTTTTAATAATAATTATTAAAAATATAATTATTTATAATAATTTATTTATAATATATATAATAACTATACCTTTAGCTTTAAATTTTACTTAATAAGGTTAATTGCGATTACTTATTATTAATTTTATTAAATTTATAAATAGATATAAAGGTATTTAATATTAAAGTATTAAAGAAGTTTATTAAAATCGGAATTAATTTAATAATTAATAAAATAAAGCTAGAGGAAATAATTAAAACGGTAATTAAAATTAAAATAATAATTAAAAACGTTTATAATAAAGTTAATATAATAATTAATAATATTTATCTTTAAGATTTTTAAAATTATTATTTAAAAGATTCTTACTTTAATTTATTTAATAAAATAAAAAGATTAAGGATAAATATAACTTAATAAATAATATAATAATTATAATTAAGGAAAATTATTATTTAATTATTAAGTTTTTAATTATTAAATTAAACTATAATATTAAAGTCAAATATATTTTAATGCGAATAATAAGTAATATATAAATATTAAAAATTTAAATAAAAATATATAAAAGAATAATTTAATAAATAATAATTACTTTATATTTCCTTAAAATATAATATTTATAAAACCTATAAAAGTAAATAAATATTAAAAATATAAAGAAACTTTCTTTAATAAAGTATAATATATAAAATATATTTTTATTAATATTTATATATTAAAATAACTAAAGGGGTAAGGACTTTATATAAAATATTAAAAAACGGAAATAAAGCTATTAAAGGATTATTTATTAAATAAATAAATTAATTAAAAAATAATAAAGTTATAATAAAGAATAAATAATCGTTAATATTAAATAATATTATTAAAGGATTTAATTATTTTATATATTTAAACCTATAAATAAAATATAAATAAAAGGTTTAAATTTTATAAACTTATAATATAAATCTTTAATAAAAGAAATTATAAAAGGATTATATAATTAAATACATATAATATATAAATTAAAAAATATTAAAAGAAATTAAAATAATTTAAAAATAATTAAATAAATCCTAATAATATTAAGGTATAAATATAAATTAGTTAAAAATAACCTTTTATATTTAAAGAATACCGATAAAAATAAATATTTATATATATTATTAATATATATTATTAAATTTTTAAAATAAATATATAATATAATTTATTATTTTAATTTTAAAAAAATAAAATATAAATTATAACTAGTTATAATATTTAAACTAATTAAATAAATAATTATATATATTTATAATTACCTATAATATATTCGAAATCGATAAAATCGTTTTAAACCGATTAAATTATTATAATTAATAATAATATTATTATTCCCGTTTTAAATAATTATATAAAACTTTATTATCGAATTATTATTAATAATTATAAAAGGAATAATATAATATATTCCTAATTAAAAAACCTATAATAATTTATTAATTATTATTAATTGTTTTTTAAAAAAGAACTCTTTATTTTAAGCTATATTATATATTTAATTAAATTATAAATAAATTAAATTATAATCGCGCTTTTAAATATAAATTAAAATATTCCTTAAAATTTTATTTATAATAAGGATTTTAAATTTATAATTTAATTTTAATATATATTTTAAATATAATAAAGGATAAAATTAACCTTTTTTATAAAATATTATATATAAACTAATAAATAAAGTAAATATATAAACTAAAAAATTAAAATTATAATTTATTTTTATTATAATAATTATAATATATTATAATTAAAAATATTTCTAATATTATAATATAATTTAAATAATACCCGTTTATTAATATTAAAGAGAATATTTAATAAAATAATACTCGATTTCTATTTAAAGAGTTTTATATTAATAATAACGATCTTAAATAATTAAATAAATTTAAAAACTATTAAATAAATATATTAATAAAAGGCGAGAGATACTTTAAATTATATTACCGATATAATAAAATTATAATATAATAAAACCTATTAATATTATAAATTTAATATTAATAATAAAATATATTTAAAACTTTATAAAGGTTATAAATTACCCGGAAATAACTTAAAGAAATAATTATAATAATATATTAAGCCGTTTATAATTATAAAAAAGATTAAATTTCTAATATATAAGCTTAATTTCTTAAAATTATAATAGGTATATTAAATAATATCTATTATATAATTATATTTAATTTTAAAAGGAAAAAATCTTTTTAAATATATTAAACCTTAATTAAAATAAATTATTATTAAAAATAATAATAATAAATAATATTCTTTTAAAATTAATAAATTAATTATATATAAAATTAATTAAACTAATAATAAGCCGATTAATAAATATTTTATTTAATAAAAAGGTTATTATAAAATGTATAATAAATAATACCTATATAAACTATTTATAAATAGTATAATTAATTTAATATTTAAATATAATATATAATATAAAATAAATAAAGATAAATTATTATTAAAATAAAACTTATTATAATAAAATTTAATATCGATAAAAAATAAAAAATAAAGTATTATTATTAATTTAATATCTATTATAAATATATTAAGCTTTAAAAAAAGAGGCCGGTTAAAGTTATTTATTTAATAATAAGGTAATTTTAAAATACCTTATAATAAATAAAGTAATATTAATTTTTAAATTAATAATCTTATATATAATTAAATTAATAATCTTATATATAATTAAATTAATGAAATAATTAATTATAAATAAAAATATAAAATATTATAAAAGGAAGGAAATATTATTAATATTATTAAAACTTTATAAATATAAAAAGGATTAGAATAAAATAAAATATTAATAAAATAAACTTTATTATTTTAAAATATAAATAAATTAATATAAAAATTAATTATAAATAAATATAAATTAAAATATTTAATATATAACTTTAAATTTCGCGATTTATAGAAATTTATTTATTAAATCTATAAATAATTAAATAATAAAGTATAATTAATATTTTAAAATTATAATTAAAAGAAATAATAATTTATAATATATTTTAATAAATTATTAAAGGGATAAGAATATTAAAGTTAAGTTTTATATAATATAAAATACCTTTTAAAAGTATTTAATATAAAAAGACGCGAGATTATAAAATAAATATTAAGCTCTTTAAATAATTAATATAATATTATTATTTAAAACTATAAATATTAATTAATTATTAAAAATTAAAATAAATTATTTTAAAACCTTATTAAAATATAAAAATTAAATATATTATATATTATAAAACATTATATAAAGAATCCTTTTATAAAAGAAAATAATAATGAAAAAAAGCTTATTTATAAATATATTTTTAAATTTAATATTTATTTAATTAATTAAAAACTTAATCGATTATTATTAAAAAGTTAATTAAATTACGAATTTAATAATTAATAAAATATAATAAAGAATTTATTAATTTATTAAAAATAATTAATTTCTATTAATTTTAATAATATTAATATAAATAATATAATTTAATAATATTAATAAATCTTAATTAATTTAAATAATATAAATTAATATAATATAATATTAAATATAAACCCGATATTTAATATAATAATAATAATATAATAAATAAAAAGTTAATATACGGCTAGTTTAATAAATAACTATATTACTTTTATAATAAAAATAAATAATAAATTTAATAATTAAAGTTTTAATAGTTAAATAGAGTTTAAATAAAACGAATAAAAGGTATTTATTAATAGTATTTAATATAATTTTTAAATAAAATTAATTATTAAAAAAGCTAATAATAATATAATCCTAGTAATTATAAATATTTAAAATAAAAGAAAATATTTAAATATAATTTATAATAAATAAGGTATTAATAATATTTATTTAATATTATTAATTATAATATTTAAGTTAATATATATAAATATAATTAAATAATACCTTTTTAATTATATTTTAATATTATAATTATTAATTACTTTATAAAGAATATTAAATATTATAAATTAAACTTATATATTTTAATATAATAATAAATAATAATTAAAAGAATTAAAAGAATTTAATAGAAATAAAAAGCTTTATATTTTTATATTTATAAAATTTAAAAATAATATAATATAATAAAGATATATATAAGAAATTTAAAATATTATTAAAAATAATTTAAAATTTATTAAAAACAATCGAGTTAGAATAATTAAGAATAAACCCGGTTATTTAATAATATTTATTATTTTAATATATAATATATTATTTAATATATATTAATAACTTTAATAAAAAGTTTAATTAAGATTTATACTTTTTAATACCTTTTTTAAATAAAATAAATATAAAGTATATATTAAATTATATTAATAATAAAACTTAATTAATAAACGATTTTAATTATATTATAATCTTTATATTAATTATATTATATTATAATAAAGGAATTTAAAATTTTATATAATAATAATTAATTTAATTAAATAATAATATAAAAGCTTAAATATTAAATATAATATAAATAAAATTAAAATAATAAAAAGTTATAATATTAAATAAAATAAAATAAATATTAAAATTATAATATTAAATATTAAATTATAAATAAAAATAAAATAATATATAAATTAATAAATTAAATCGATATTAATAATAAATATAACCCGATAATTAAATAATTTAAAAAATAAGATTTTATTATTTAATATATTATTATAATAATAAATAATATAATTATAAATAAATTAAAAAGGATATTAATAATTATAAATATTATAAATATCGTAATTAAACCCTTTTTAACTTTAATTTAAAACTTTATTATCGTTTTTTAAGAGTATAATAATATTAAATTAATAAATATAAACTTTAATACCTTTATTAATATTTCTATAAACGACTTTATTTAAAACATTAACTTTAAATAATAAAATTAATTTTTTAAACTTTAAATTTAAAACTTATAAAAATTAAAAAAGATAAAAGCTTAAATAATATAAAATCGAAATATATAAATTATTAAATAAAGGACTTTAAGGTATATATAATTTATAAAAAAACTTTAAAATTAAATATTTTATAAAATATTTTAAATTATATAAGGTATAATCTTATTTAATTAAAAAGAGGTATAAAATAACTTTTAATTAAAAAGCCTTAATTTAATTAAAGTTAAACCTTATATAATAATTAAATTAAATTACTAATCCCTTCGGGATTAATTATAATTAAACTATCCTTTTTTTATTTTATTTTTTTATTTATTAAGCTTTATATTAAGATATATTTAAATTAATTATTTAAATCCTTTTATAATAAATCTTTTAAATTTATATAATATTATTTTAATATTTTATATTATATATTATTATTAATAAGTCTTTTATATAATTATTAAAGATATAAAGCTTTTATTTATTTATATTATCTTTAAATAAAATAATCTATCCTTTAAATAATAATAAAAACTTAATTTATTAAAACCCTTTAATTAATTATTTAACTTTTAAATAACTATTTAAATCTTTTAATTTTATATTTTATTAATAAATTATTTTTATTTTTAATCTTTATTATATTTAATAATAGATTTAACTTTTTATATATTATTAATTTTAATTTTAATTATAGTTTAATATAAATATTCTTTTATTATATACGATTTTATTATTTTTAAAAGATAATTATATTTATAATTATAAAAGAATATTAAATATTATATTTATCTTTTTAATATATATTATATAATTAATCTATATTTAAAAAAATATAATAATATTATTAATAATTATAAAATATAAATTATTAAATTTATAAATCTTAATAAAGATTATTTAATAATACCTTTTATTAATTAATAATTAATTAAAATTATAATTAAATATATATATAATTATATTTTAATATATTTTTTATAATATATTTATATTAAATAAAATATTTTTAATTTTATTATTTAATATTTAAACTCGGCCTTTATTAAAACTTTATTTATATAAATAATTAAATATATATTATTAATATTAATTATTTTATTATTTTATTATTTTAAAAAGTAAAAAACTATTATATAATTACATAATAAATAATACTTTAATATAATATAATTTAGTAATCGATTAAAATTATAATTTATTAAATTAAAGAATAAAGAGAGAGAATAATTAAATCGAATTAAAAAAAGTTAAAATATTAATATTAAAATTAATATAACTTTAAATAAAGCTTTATCTTTTTAAAGTTAATTAAATTATATATATTTATTTATAAATAAGTTAATTATATAATTATCCCCCTTTTTTAAAAAACCGTGCTTTAAACCTTTTAATTTATAATATATTATTATTTATTTTTATTTTTAATTAATTAAATTTTATAAATTAAATTTAAATCTATATTTATTTATTTATTTAAATTAATATATAAAAAGTATTAAATATTTTAATTTAAAACTATAATAAAGGTAGAAATAATATTTTCTTAATTATTAAATATCGATTAATAAATACCTTTTATTCTTTATTAATTATTTATTAATTATTATATAATTAATTTATTATTAATAATTAAGCCTATTAATTTAAGTTAAACCTTTTAATTAAGATTAATTATAAAACTATTTTAAAATTAAATTAAAATATTATTCTTCTTAATATATTTATTATATTTTATAATTATTTTTAATTTAATTAAGATATATATAATAAATCGATTAAAAGGATTAAAAATCGATTTATTAAAAGTTAAAAATAAAAATAAAATAAATACGTTTTATAATATTAATCGATTAGAATTAAAATAGCTTATTAATATATTTATTTATTTAATTATTAATTTATTATTTATTACTTTTTATTATTAATAATCCTTTTTAAAAAAGAAAGTAATATAAATAAATAATATTTAAAATAAGGTTATAAAATAAAATAATAATTATAATAACTTTATTTTCTAAAGGTAAATATTAAATATTTTTAATATTATTTTATTAAATTAATCGATTTTAATAATAAAATCGATAAATTTATAATAAATTATTAACTTAATTTAAAAGTTAATAAAATAAAGGTATATATATAATTTAAAGGAAGTATTAATTTAAATCGATTAATTTTAAAATCTTTAAATTTATTATTACTTTATTAATATTATTAATTTTAATAAAAAAATCTATAAATTTATAAATTAATTATAAATAAAAAAGCGTATATATAGCTTAAATAAAGTTATAAATTAATTAAGCTTAAAATCTTAATTTTATTATTTTTTAAAAGTAATAATCGATTTTTAATAATAAGCTAGATATTAATTAATAAAATAAAATAAAGTTATAATTTAATTATAATTAAAAAAGATAGCTTTAATAGTATTTTACTTTAAAAAGATAAACTTTAATTTATTAATTAATTTTAATATATTAATTAATTTTAATATATTAATAAATAATAATTAAATTAAATTAAAATTAAAATAATAATAATAAGGTAAAATTATAAAGATTATTATAATAAATCTAATTTAATTATTAAAGGTATTAATAAAAATAAAAATAATTATAAATTTAAATTCTTTAATTATAAAAGTATTATATAATACGCGTTTTCTATTAACTATTAAATATAAAGGCGTATTATTATATATTAAAATAAATTAAATAAAATACTTTTATTAATAAATAATATTTATTTTATTTTCCTATTAAATTAAAATATAATAATAAGGTATAAAGGATATAATAATAACGATATTTATTAATTATATTTATAATAATAAATCCTTTATCTTTTAATCGATAATTAAAGGAACTTGATAAAGTTATATAATAAATAATACTTTAATATAATATAATTTAATAATTAATTAAAATTATAATTTATTAAATTAAAGAAAATAAAATTTAAATTAAATTAAATAAGAAATAAGGTATTTATTTTAAAGTTAATATAACTTTAAACTATTTTATAAAGAATATTATTTATTAATTATATTATAAAATATATATATATATATAATATTTATTTTTTATTTAATAAATTAAATAAATAAATATATAATTATAAATTAATTAATTGAAGGATTATTTATTAATTATAATTTATCCCTTTTTTAACGTTATTTCCCGTTTATTAGCCCTTCCTTTTTAAAGATAGTTATTCCACGATCTTATTATATTAATACTTATTATAAATATAATTTAATAAAAGTTTTATATTTTTTAAATCTTCTTTCCCGTTTTATAAATATATAAATATATTTATTATTATTTAATATATTTTATAATATTTTTTATTATTATATTTTTAAATTTAATATATAAATTATATATATAAAAAACCTTTATATTATAATAAATTATAAAATAAGTTATTTTATATAACTTTTAATATTTTTAAATTAAAATTATTTAAAGCGTTTATAATTTTTTATTTATAAAAAACGTCCTATTTAAGAAATTTAAATTTAATAATTATTAATATAATAATATAAACTTTTTAAAAATTATTTAAAGCGCTTTTTATTAATATATATAATATAATATATATTAATAAACAGGGTTAGTTATAAAGCAGCCCCTAATTAGGGGGCCCTAGCCCAATTAGGGCTAGGCCCCACACGATAGCTAGACTAGATCGCTGGTCCCTTCGGGACTAGTCATAATTGAACCATCCTTCTCTTATATCACTTTTCGACCCATTGGGCCTTACATTAATAATTAATCTAATTAATTTAAATTTAATTACTTTTTAATCGACTAATTTTAATTAGGGAGTTAATTAAATTTACTTTAGTCTTAATTAATAAAAATTATAAATTTAATTATTTTAGTTAAACTAATAACTAAATTCTTTTAGTCTTAATTAATAACTAATATTAATCGACTAAAATTCATTTTTTATTTATTAGAAATAAATAAATTTAATAAATTTATTAAAAGATTTTCTATTATTTAATATTATATTTATTATATTATTAAACTTATTTTATAATATATATAAAGAATATTTAATATTATTTCTATTATTATTAATTAATATAAAATTAATATTTAAATAATTTAATTTAAATATCCCTTTTAAATTATTAATAATAAAAATAAATAAATATTTAATAAAATATTAATATCTTTATTAATAAAAAAATATTAATATAATGTTAAATATAATAATTATAAAATATTTCTATTTTATAATATTTATTAAATATTTCTTTTTTATTATTAAGTTAAATTAAATAAAAGTAATATTTTAAAAGTATATTTTATAATTATACTTTCGATTTAATAATAATAAAAATTAAAAAGTATTTAATAAAATAATAATATCTTTATTAATAAAAGTAATCTTAATATATATTTTTATTCATTAAATATGATATGATTTTATTTTATAATAAATATTAAAAGCCTTCTTTTAAGTATTATATTTAATTAATAAAAATTAATATTTAATACATTTATTTTAGAAAAACCCTTTCTATTAAATAAATATAAAAATTAAATTAAATTTAATAAAATATTAATATATTTATTAATAATATAGATATAATTATACTTTTTATTTATTAAGTCTATTATATTTCTATATATTAATAAATATTTAAATTATATTTTATATAATTATATTTATTATATTAAAATTAATATTTAAAATATTTATTTAATAAAATCGCTTTCGACTTAATAATAATAATAATAAAATATCTTTTTATATAATCTTAATATTTCTTTTTATAAATTAGATAAAAATATTATTTTTAATAATATAATTATATTATTTTATAAAAGAAATTAATCGTTTTAAATAATTTTATTATTTAAGATATAACTATTTAAAACTACTTTTTTTATTTTTTTAAATTATTCCTCTTTATTATCCGGTTGAATTAATTCATTTAAATCAACGATTTTCCAACTCTTTAATAACATAATCCATTTAACTGCTTCTAGATCTAATTTATTCCTAGATTTAGTTATAATATTACCCGATTAGGAAAAGGATCTTTCGGTTTCAACGGTAGTTGCTGGAATACCTAAATATTTCTTTACTAAAATCGATAAAATAGGAAATCGATCTTTATTAAAATGTTAATATTTTAAAGGATCGGTCTAAATAATTAATTAATAAATATTTATTTTATTAAAGAATAAAATAAAATAAAATAAAATAACTTATTTATTACGGTATAACGCTTTCGTTAAAATATTCGATATATTCTTCGGCAGTATATTGATTTCGATTTCTTTAAAATAAATCGTTATTTAAGTCGTAATTTAAATCGTTATTATCGATTAAATTATCGTTATTTAATTCGTCGATATCGTTGTTATTATTATTATATTAGATTTAATTATATTCCAATTTTAATAAATCGATAACGTCTTCTTTAACGCCTAAATAAAAATATAATAAACAATCGTTATTAAAATGCACACTTTTAAATCGTAGATTTAAAAGTGTGCTAATAATATACGGTTTATAGTTTTTTATCGTGGCGTTATTTAATCGACGTGGAAGATATTTATCTAATTTTCTAACACCTGCTTTAAATAAAAGAATTAAATTAGAATATTCGATTTCCTATTAATAAATTAATTATATTTTTTTAAAAGAAAGGAAAAAAAAGAATAAAGAAATAAATATTATATTAGGATTATTTCTTTTTTTAATTCGAAATCCGTAATAAACACCTTTAATTTATTATATATTTTATAAATAAATAATAAACTAATAAGTAAAGTCGTATATTTCTCGCCTTATAATTTAACCGAGGGTTTAACGAATATTTCGAATATTTTCTCGATTTTAATTATTAATAATAACCAATCGGTATCGGTTAAAAATATCGATTTAAATTTATCGTTATCGGTATTCGTATTAATAAATAATAATACGTATTTAAAATGATTTATTAATAAAATCATTTTATAAGTCGAATTCCAACGTATTAAATTATTTAAAATAAAATTAATAAAATATTCTTTAAAGGAATAAAATAATAATAATATTATTATTATTTAAAAAAAGAAATATATTTACTAAGGGGAATTTTTCTTTATTTTATTAATAATCGATAAGAATTAATCGTAATACCTTAATTAAATAAATCTTTTATTTCGATAGTATATTTAATTATTACAATTATTTAACGAACTCGAGTTATTAAATCTAAAATAATTATTAATTAATAATATCATTTTAAAGGAATAAAATAATATTAATAATATTATTTTAAAGGGATAAAATAATTATTTACCGATTTAATCCGATTTATCGTCCTCGTTTAAATTATAATTAATATAAGAAAATAAATTATTACTATCTTTTTCAGATAATATATATTTATTTAATATATCCCTTACGATTAAATTAATTACGTGTGCGATATAACGAATATTATTTTTAAAAATCTTATTCGTTTTAATTAAATAAAACGATTTAAAGTTTCTTAAAAATGTATTATTATTCGCTGCATTATCTCGAGTAATATTAAAATAATAATAATTAATATTAGTTAATATTTTTAAAAATAAAAGAAAAAGAAAATAACTTACTAATAAATATTTTCGATTTTAATCGTATTATAAGGATAAATAATATTTTAAAATATTTCGAAAATATTTAATCTAGTGTGGTGGGAATAAATCGGTTCGAAACCGATTAATTTAGAAATTAATTTAAAATCGTTATTAATAAACGATAAATTAACTCCTATATAACTAACTTAATTATTTATAGTCTAAATATTAAATGTTATATTAAAATAACTATTATTCGTTAAATAGTTATTTAATTCGATATTAAATATATTTAAATATTTAATAAAGTCGCGTTTAAGGATCGTATATATTTTCTTTCAATTTAAAATAATATCCTTAAAATAGATTATTATTTATTAGCTTTATATTATTAATTAATAATAATAATAAATTACTTATAATTTAAAATAAGTAATTAAATCCTAAAAAGAATCGGAGTCGATAATATTAAAGGATAAATTATTATCGATAATAAAGGTTAAAACTTTATTATAAATAACTTTATTATTATATTTAATAACTATATTATTTCAAGGTCTTTTTCATGATATTTTAAATAGATTGTTTAATATATTTATAATTTCTAAAATAAAATTATTAATATTAAAGAGAATATTAAAATATTAAAAAATATTTTATTATAGGAAATAACTTACTTTTTTATCTTATTTTTTCTAATTCTTTATTATAAGCAATCGTCGGGTGCTTTAATAAATAATAACGCTATAAATTAAACGACTAGAAGCCGAATAATTTCATTCCGATGGACCAATTATATTTAAATATAAAAAAAGATTAATTAGTTATTTCTTTTATTTTTAAAAAGGAAAAAAGATTTACTTACGTTATATATAAGCATTTAACTCGCCGATCTAATCCCGGTTTAATCGGTAATAAAACACGTTTAAATAATCTATTTTTTAAAATATAAATCGATAAATTAACATCGTTTAGTTTAAAATCAGGATTATTAAATCGAGATTTTTTCGATTATAAATTAATCGACGATTCGGTATTATCGTTAATTAAATCGATATTATTATCGTCGGTAACTTCGGTATTATTATCGATATTATCGTCTTGAAATGGATTAATAGAGATTAAGTCGGATAAATTATTTAAAATAAATATTAATAAAATTAATAATAATTATTATAATAATTATTAAAAAAAAGAAAAAAGAAACTTACCTTCGTTAAATGATTTATAAATATTTCGGTTAATATACCTAATTCCAGGTAAGAAGGAGTCGTTATCGGATCCGAAAGAAGATATTTTATTTAAATAACGTTATTAAAAATAAGTTATTAAATAAAAGAAAGAGGTTATTTATTTAATTAATAAATAAATAAAGGGATAAATGTATAAGTATAAATAAATAAGTAATTTCTAATAATTTAATTTTTAAAAGATTAAAAGAGAAGGGAATCTTAAAGATATATATATTTAAAAAAGAAAATTAAAAATAGAATATATTATTAATGCATTATTAAAAATAAATATTTAATTTATACCTTTAAATTTAATAATAATGCATTATTAAAAATAAATATTTAATTTATGCCTTTAAATTTAATATTAATGTATTATTAGAAATAAATATTTAATTTATAGCTTTAAATTTAATAATAATGTATTATTAAAAATAAATATTTAATTTATGCCTTTAAATTTAATATTAATGCATTATTAAAAATAAATATTTAATTTATACCTTTAAATTTAATATTAATACGTTATTAAAAATAAATATTTAATTCATGCCTTTAAATTTAATATTAATGCATTATTAAAATTAAATATTTAATTTATACCTTTAAATTTAATATTAATGCGTTATTAAAAATAAATATTTAATTTATGCCTTTAAATTTAATATTAATACGTTATTAAAAATAAATATTTAATTTATAACTTTAAATTTAATATTAATATATTATTAAAATTAAATATTTAATTTATATATGTTTATTTTTAATATTAATACATTAATCTATTTTTAAATATTTTAATATTATATATATCGATAGAATTCCCTCTTAAATATTTTTCTTTTCTTAATTAAATTATATACTACTTCTCGACTATTTATTTTATTATCATTTACTTTATTAATTATTTTAATAACTTTATAAGTTATTAAATAATTATTTTCCTATTATTTTAAAAACTTTAAGTTTTTAAGTTTATTTTCACGCCTTTTATTTATTTAACTTAATTATTATCTAAATAAATAACGATGTTTCCTAACGGTCCTACCCTTTTTATTAATATTAAAATAGAGTTTAAACTTTAATATCACGCCGCACTAACCGCCTTAGCTTATTATAATTTATCGGTTTATAAATATGATTTTAATTCATTGATTTATTTAATATTTAAATTTCAATATATTAATAATCGATCGAAATATAATTATAAGCACCCGCTTTATAAGGATATAGAATTATTATTTAATAATAATATTAAAAAACATTTCGAGGTAAATTCTTTATTTTCCCTTTATTTTATTAATTATTAATGTTTAATTATTAATATAATACTGATAATATCTAATAGACTACCGACCCTTAGTTATATTTAATGTATATTTTATATAACCTAGCTTATATTAAAAGGCGGGGCAGCCCTTTTAAATTATTACCTAATTATTTAGATTTAAATCTATTATTAGAGAGCGAGGGGGATCTGGATTTATTTATATAATTACAGTATAAAAATCCTGAATTATATAATACTTTACAGTAAATAAGTGTTATTTTTAAAAATATACAACCGCATTTGCATTTAGTATTATTTAATTTAGTTGATTTTTATTACAATAAATGGATAAATCCAGTTAATAGGAATTTAAAAGGAGCGTATTTAAATCCTTTATTAGAATGGATTTCGGAACATCCTTTTTATTTAGATATTTAGTAGGAAATCTAGAGAATGGAGGATTAAATATTAATTAAATATTTAATTAAAAAGGAACTAAAATTATAAATTAATATTTACGTGAAAAGAAAAGAAAAGAATAAATTAATATTTACGTGAAAAGAAAAGAAAAGAATAAATTAATATTTATATAAAAAGAAAAGAAAAGAATACATTAATATTTATATAAAAGGAAAATAAAATAATAAATTAATAATTATATAAAAGGAAAATAAAATATTAATATTTAAATAAAACGAAAATAAAATATTGATATTAAAATATAATAAAATAAAATAAAATATTAATATTTAAATAAAATAAAATATAAATTTTTAATTAAAAGAAAATAAAATAAAATATTAATATTAAAATATAATAATAAATATTTATTTTATATATTAAATTTTAAATTCACTTAAATAATAATATAATAATAAATAATATATTATTATATATTAAAAATATAAATAATATAATATTTAAAATAAATAAAATAATAATTATAATTTAAATATAAAGAGTTTTTTATTTTTTAAATATATTAAATATATATTAAAAAATTTAATTTAATAAATAAAAAGTAATTAAAATTCGATTAAATAAATTATTAAATTATTCTTAGTTTAATTACTTTAATGAATTTAATTACTCGATTTTAATTATTAAATAATTTAATTAGACTAATTTAGTTATTAGGCTAAATAAATTCTAAATTTTAATTATTAATTAAAATTAATCTTAGTCTTAGTTATTATTTACTTTAACTAATTGCTAACCCTATTAATAAATATCGAGATTTAAATAATTATATATATATTTAATAATATATAAAGGTATAAAGTTAAATAAAAAATAATAATAAATATAAATATATATTTATATATAATAAAAAAAGAGAATTATTATAAATTTTAAAAAACGTTTATTTTAAAATTTTATATTTATATATAAAAGCTTTTTTTAATAATTTATATAAAATCGATATTTTTATATTTTAATTTTAAAAATTTTATTATTTAAATATAAATAATTTTTAATAACTTTTAAATTTATATAATATAAATAAATAAATCCTTTTTTAATATCTAAATATAATATTATTATAAAACCCGGGTTTATTATAAGTTTTATATTATAAAATATAATAAATAATTAAAATTAATATTTATTATTTATCAATATTAAAGGCTTAACCTTTTTTTATTTATTTTTAAAATATTTAATTATTTTAATATAAAGTTATTATTAATTTATATAGCTTTTTAATTATCTTTTAATATTTATATTAATTATTAAAAGCTTAAAAATACATTAAATAAATATAATGTTATTATAAAACCTAGGTTTATTATAAATCCTATATTATAAAGGATAATAAAGTAATAATTAAAGTTAATAATTATAATAAAAAAGGGTTTAATATTTATTATTTATTATTATTAAAGGTTTTAATTTCTTTATTTACTTTTTAAATATTTATTTATTTTAATATAGAATTATTATTAATTTATATAACCTTTTATTTATTTCTATTATTTATATTAATTATAATAGATTTATTAAAAAGATATTATAAACTATTATAAAATTAAATTAAATTATTAATATTAATTTAATAATATAAATAAAAATTAATAAAAAAGTATTATAATTATTAAATTTAAAAATAATATATTTAAACCTTTAAAATAAAATAAAAAAATTAAAAGAGTTTTATATTTATATAAAAATAAAATTATTATATTAAATAAATTTTATAAATATATATATATATTAATAATAAATAAAGAGTTTTTTAATATTATTATTAAAGATTATAAAGTTATAATCATTAATCCTTATATATATATATAAATTATAAGTATATAAATATATATTTAAATAATAAAAATAATATTATAAATAAAAGCTTTTAATATATAAAATTAAATAATATTAATAAAACTAATTAATAATATATATATTATTTATAAATTAATATTAAATACTTTTTAAAAGATATTATAATTAATAATTATTTAAAGAAATATTTAATATATTAAATTATTAATAATCTTTTAATTTTAATTAAATTTATTTAAATATTTAAATTATTAATATTAATATTTAATTATTATATTAATTTATTATAATATTTATTTAAATAAAGGTTTTAAAAAAGGAGAAAGAAGAAATATAAATTAATTAAATTATTAAATTTATAATATTTAAATTAAAATAAATTTAATAAAAATAAATTTAATAAAAATAAATTTAATAAAGGTATACTTTATATTCCTTATTTAATAAAAAAGACTTCTATTTATATTTTAAAAAATAAAATATCCTTTTATTATATAATTAATATATTATTAAAATAAAATATATTTATATTTATTATATTATAAATAATATTTATTTAATAATTTATTAAGCTTTTAATAATTAAAATAAAAAATAAAAAATAAATAAAAGGTTAAATAAATTAATAATAATTTTATATTAAAATAAATAAATATTTAAAAGAAATTTAAAAATAAAAGCCTTTAAGGATAATAAATAATAAATATTAAGCCCTTTTTTATTATAATTATCGATTTTAATTATTATTTTATTATCCCTTATAATATAAGAATTATAATAAACCCGGGTTTTATAATAATATTATATTTAAATATTAAAAAAGGAATTATTTATTTATATTATATAAATTATTAAAAAATAAATTTATATATAAATATAATATTTTAAAATAAATATTCTTTAAAATTTATAATAATTCTCTTTTTCCTATTATATATAAATATATATTTATATTTCTTTAAAAAATATAATTTTATAAATAAAATAACGTTTTAAAAAGATTTAATTATAAAATATTAAATATTATATATAATAATAAACCTTTTTAATTATTATAATATATAACTTTTTATATATATAATAGCTTTATTATATTTAAAGAAATAATAAGAATAAGTTTTATAAAATATATTAAATGAATAAGAATTATATTTATATATATATATAAAAATAACCCTTTAAAAGATATTAAACTTTTATATTAATATAACGAGCATTAATATAAAAAGATTATAAATAAATTAAATATAATAAAGGAGAAGAAAGGCCGGTATTATTAAATAGAAATTAAAATATAATTAATAAATAATTTTTTAATTAAATAAGTTATTATCGATTAAGCTATTTATTAATAATTATATAAATAATTAATTTATAATTATATATTTATTTATTTAATTTATTAAATAAAAGGTTAAAGTTTTATATTATTCTTTTTTTATAATATAATTAATAAATTAACGTCCTTTATAATATAGTTATAAATAATATTAATCCTTTATTAAAGATACGCTTTATTATTATTATTATTTAATTTATTTTTCTTTATTTAACTTTTTAAAAAAATAATTTATTAATTAATTTCATTTTTTAATTTCTTTAATAATATAAGGTAGCCTTTAATTTAAGGGTATTAGCTTAATTAAAGGTAGGCTTTATATTTAATTTAATTAAATTATTAATCCTTTTAAGATTAATTATATTTAAATTATCCTTTTTTTATATTACTTTTTAATTTATTAAACTTTATAAATAATAATATTTTTAATATATTATATAAAATAATATTATACTTAATTATAATCGGCTTTATTTTAATTATTATAATTAAAAAACCTTTAAATTTAAAATATAAACTTTAAATATAATATTATATAATAACGGTTAATTATAAAAGTATAATATTTAATTAATTATTATTATTTTTATTTTAATATTATTCTTTTCCCTTTATATTTATATATATAATATAAATATATATAATTTAATTATATATAATTAACTTTATATATTTTATTTTTTCTTTATAATTATTTTTTAAAAATTATTTAAATCTATATAATAATTAGAGATTTTAAGTTCTATTTAAATTATATTATTATATTTATTTTAATTAATATAATTTAACTTATCTCCTTTATTATTTTAAATATTATATAATTAATAATATTTAATATAAATTTATATATAAAATATAATCTTTATATAATTATATAAATATTATATTATATTAATAATTTCTTTATAAAGGATATTATTTTAAAGATATTAATTATATATATTAAATAACTTTTATAATAAATATAAATTATAGATAAATTAATAATTAATATTATTAAATTAAAGGGTAATTTAAATATAATATTTAAAAGGAGAATAAAAAATAATTTAATTTTATTATTAATTAAAAAATAATATATTAAATATTATTAGAAGAATTATATAAATTTATTAAATTTATAAATATAATTAATAGATATAATTTAATATATAATTAAAATATTTATTTTAAAAAGTTTATAAATAAATTATTATAAAAAGAATTAATTTAAACTTATTATCGTTCGATTAATTATTAATATATTTAATATATAAGGTATATATATAATAAAATATATCTTTAATTTTTAAAGAAATAGATTTAAATAAATCTTTATTTTTAAAAAAGAATAAAGATTAAGCCCCTTTTTATTATTATTTATTTAAATATATTAAAAAAGTAATTAAAATAATAAATATTAATAATTAATCTACTTATTTCATTAAATTTAAAACTTAAATCAATTATTATTTTATTTTAATTAATTTAAAAAAATAAAAAATAACCCGGATGAATTAATTTAAAGCTATAAAGGAAAGTTTAAAATATAAATATTAAAAAATTAAAATTAATAAAATATATTATTTAAATTAAATTTATAAAACTCTCTCCTATTATAATTAAAGAAGTTGTAATAAAAAAACCCTTTCTTATTATATAACGCCCCGTTTAATATAAATTAAATAATAATTATATTTATAATATTATTTTAAATTAACCCGGTTATAAATATATTAAAAACATTTATAATTATAATAAATAAAAAATTTAAAATAATAATTATAATTATATAATAAATAATTAAAAACTTTAAAATATCGAATACCTTTAATTAAATTTAAATTTATTATATAATAAAATCGATAATATAATAATTAATATTAATATATATTTCGAAAATATATAAAGTTAATATTATTTTATTAAGAATTAATATTAAAAATAATTAATTTTAATTAAAGATATTTTTAATTAATTTTTATTAATTATTATATAATATTATTTTAATATAATATAATATATTAAAGGAAATATAAAAATAATAAATAATTATTTTATTTTAAAAGTTTTATATAAAATAATTAAATATTTTAAAATTAAGATAATTAATATATAAAATAATATATAAAATATATAATAAAAATATAATAAAGTTTTTAAAATAGTTTTAATTTATTTATAATAGTTTATTTAAAATATTTATAATAATTATATCCTCGGCTTTAAATTTTATTTAATAAAATTAATTACGATTATTTATCGTTAATTTTATTAAGTTTATAAATAAATATAAAGGTATTTAATATTAAAGTATTAAGGAGTCTTATTAAAATCGGAATTAACTTAATAATTAATAAAATAAAATTAAAGGAAATAAATAAAATAATAATTAAAATTAAAAATATTTATAATAATACCCGTATAATAATTAATAAGATTTATTTTTAAAATATTTATAATCGTTATTTAAAGGATTTTTACTTTAATTTACTTAATAAAATATTAAAAGATAAGGATAAAGATAAATTAATAAGTAATATAAAAATTATAATTAAAGAAATTATTATTTAATTAATAAGTTTTTAATTATTAAATTAAAATTTAATATTAAAGTTAAATATATTTTAATATAAATAATAAATAATATATGAGTATTAAGGATTTAAATAAAGTTATATAAAAAGTAATTTAATAAATAATAATTACTTTATATTTTAATAAATATATAAAAAATATATTATTATAAATATAATTAATATTAATAATATTTATTTAATATTTCCTTAAATATTATATTTATAAAACTTTTAAAAGTAATTAAATATTAAAAATATAAAGAAACTTTCTTTAATAAAATATAATATATAAAATATATTTTTATTAATATTTATATATTAAAATAATTAAAAAGATAAAGACCTTATATAAAATATTTAAAAATAAAAAAAGAGTTATTAAAGTATTATTTATTAAATAAAAACTTAATTATAAAATATTATTAAAAACTTTAAAAAAAAGTAAAATAAATTATATAATTCTAATTAAAAAAAATTAATATTAACCTTAAAGATAAACTATTAAAAAAATATATATATAATAATCGAAAACGATTTATAACTTTAAGAATTATTAATAATTAAATTATAATATATTTAAATATAAATATTTAAATTAAATATAAATAAATATAAATATTTATATTTTAAAATAAAGATTTATATATTATAAATAAATATAAATATCTATATTTTAAAATAAAGATTTATATATTATAAATAATTATTAAAGTATATATAAATAATAATATATTATTAAATAAACTTTAATAATTAATAAAGAATATTTAATATTTAAAATTAAAGGAAATATAATACTTTATAAAAAGGTATAATTTATTTTTTATATTTTAAAAATAAATAATTAAAGTAAAAAAGTAATAATAAAATACTTTATAAAAATATAAATTATAAATTATTTATCTATTTATTTAATATTTTATTAAGTTTTTAATAATTAAAATAAATAATAATAAATAAATAAAAAGTTATATAAATTAGTAATAACGTTATATTAAAATAAGTAAATATTTTAAAAATAAATAAAAAGAATTAAACCTTTAATAATAATAAATAATAAATATTAAGCCCTTTTTTATTATAATTATTAACTTTAATTATTATATTATTATCCCCTATAATATAAAATTTATAATAAACCCGGGTCTTATAATAATATTATATTTAAATATTAAAAAAATAATTATTTATTTATATTATATAAACTTAAAATCTATTAAAAAGTTATTTATATTTAAATAATAAAGTTTTGAAAATTAATATATAGAAATATCGATTCTATATAAATTATTAAAGGAAGCTTTTATATATAAATATAAAATCTTAAAATAAATGCTTTTTATAATTTATAATATTTCTCTTTTTTATTATATATAAATATATATTTATATTTATTATTATCCTTTATTTAATTTTATACTTTTATATATTATTAAATATATATATAATTATTTAAATTTTAATATTTATTAATATATATTATATTATATATATTAATAAAAAGTACTTTAAATGATTTTAAAAAAATTAATATAATTATATTAATAATTATTAAATTTATATTTTTTAAAAAGAATAACTTTTATAATTTAAAAATTATAATCACTTTAAATAAATTTAATTTTAAAGTATTAAATATTATATATAATAATAAACCTTTTAAATTATTATAATATATAATTCTTTATATATATAATCTTTATATTATATATTAAATATATAATAATAAAAACCTTTATAAAAATTATTAAATAATAAAAAGTATATTTATATATATATAAAATAGGAAAAAAACTTCGGAGGATATAGAGCTTTATTAATATAATAAATATTAATATAAGAAAATCGTAAATTAATTAAATATATTAAAAAGGAAAAAGAGCTAATATTAATAAATAGGAGCTAATAAAATTATAATTAACGAATAATCCTTTAATTAAATAGGTTATTATTAATTAAGCTATTCGTTAATTATTATATAATTAATTAAATTATATATTTATTTATTTAATTTATTAAATAAATGGTTAAAGTTTTATATAATTTTTTATATAATATAATTAATAGATTTATATCCTTTATAAAATAGATAAATTATTAAAAATATTATTAAATACCTTATAACCTATTAATTATAAAATAAAATTAAATTATAAAGAAAGTATAATATATTTATTAATGAAAAACGAATTTATAACCTTTATTATATATTTATAATATTAAATTAAAATAAATTAATAATTTAAATAATTAAAAATATATTAATTTATTTTAACTCTATTATATTAATCTTTATTTATTAAATTAAATTATTAATTAATAAAGAAAATAAGGTATATTTATATATATTTATTATAAAAGTATTAAAAACGATAAATAAATTAATATTATTTTATTTAATTAAAGTTATAATTATTATAAATAATATAAATATATTATAAAATAAGATTTATATAATAAAAATATTTATATTAATAATATAAATAAAATGTAATATAATAGATAATTTATTATAACTTTATAATAAATTTAATTATAAATATAAATAAAATTTAAAAATTAATAATTAAAAAGAATATATTAATTAATAAAAAGCTATTATTAAAGATTAAAAGGTTAAATAATATATTTAAAATTTAAGTTATTAATAATATATATATTATAATATATAATATTCTATTTATAAAGAAATATAAATATTTAATTAAAGAATTCGTTAAATTATAAATTATTTATAATATTATTAAATTATTAATAAATATAAAAATAGAAATTAAATTAATAAATAATTAATAAAATTAAAATATTTTAATTAAAATATATTTATTAAATATTAATAATTATAAACTATATAATAAAATATTTAATTTAATATATAAAATAAATAAATTTAAATAAATAAAGGAGCTAATTTTATTTAAATATTTTATATTTATAATATAATATATTATTTATAAAGTATAAAAAAGATATATTATAATAAATTTAAAAAGTTTAAATAAAATCGTTATCTTTAATATATATCCTTTATTTATATAAAAAATAATAATTATTTAATTATATAATAAAAGGTTTATTATGATTATAAATAATTTAACTTTTTTTATTAAATTTTAATAATATTAAAATATTAAAATAAAATAATAATTATATTATTATAAAGTTTAAAGGTTTTAAATATAATATTAATAAGATTTTAAAATAACTCGTTATTTATATAGAGATTTTTAAATGAAGGAATAAATAATTTAAATCTTATATTAATTTATATTTATAATATTATAATTTATAACGATTTAATAAAGTAATATTTAAATTATTTATAATAACTTTTTTAATAATTTATAAAAATTAACTTTTTATTTATAAAAAGAAATCTTTTTTAAGATATTTAAATATAAAGCTTTTAAACTTTTTAATTAATAATTTAAATATATTTATAATAAGGAATAAAATAAAATTATTAATAAAATTATTTAAATATTATTTAAATTAATTTATATTATAATATTATTAAAAATTAGAATTATTATAAATATAAAAAATAACTCTTTTTAAAAAGAGGTATAAAAAGGGATAATTATATAAAATAATTATTATAAAAAAAGGAATTTTATAAAATTTAAATTTATTAAAATAGAATAAAAACTATTTTATATTTTATAATCTTAATTAATATAGATTTTATTATTAATATATAAATAATTAAACGAAATTATATTTATTAATTTTAATATTTTATATTTATAATTAATAAAACGATTAAAATATTTACTTTAAATAAATTTAATTTATATTATATATAAATAGAATATTTATAAAACCGAAAATATAATATTAAAATATAAATATAAATTAATAAAAAATTAATTTTTATATTTAGAAAATATTAATAAGAATAAACGTTTATATATATTATTAATATATATTATTAAATTTTTAAAATAAATATATAATATACTTTATTAATTTAATTTAAAAAAATAAAATATAAATTATAATCGATTATAATATTTAAATTAATAAAATAATTAAAAATATATATTTATAAGTATTTATAAAATACTTAAAATTAATAAAATTATTTTAAATCGATTAAATTATTATAATTAATATAAATCTTATTATTTTTATTTTAAATAATTATATAAAACTTTATTATCGGGTTATTTATTAATAATTATAAGAGGGATAATATAATATATCTTTAATTAAGATATCTATTATAATTTATTAATTATTATCGATTTTATTTAAAAAGCTCTTTATATTAAGTTATATTATATATATAATAGAATTATAAATAAAATAAATTATAATTATATTTTTAAATATAAATTAAAGTTTTCTTTAAAATATTATTTTTAAAAAAGAATATTTTAAATTTATAGCTTAATTTTAATTTATATTTTAAATTTATTAAAAAATTAAATATATTTTATATATAATATATTATATATAAATTAGAAAATTAAAATTATAACCTATTTTTATTATAATAATTATAATATAATATAGCCGAAAATACTTTTAATACTTTAATATAATTTAAATAATACCTATTTATTAAAGTTAAGAAAAATGTTTAATAAAATAATATTTAATTTTTATTTAAAGAATTTTATATAAATAATAACGATTTTAAATAAATAAATAAATTTAAAAACTATAAAACGAATATATTAATAGAAAGTAAAAAATACTTTAAACTATATTAGTAATATAATAAAACTATAATATAATAAAATCTATTAATATTATAAATTTAATATTAATAATAAAATATATTTAAAGTTTTATAATAATTATAAATAATTTAGAAATAATTTAAAATAATAATAATAATAATATATCGAGCCTTTTATAATTATAAAAAAGTCGGATTATTAATATATAGACTTAATTTCTTATAATTATAATAAATATATTAAATAATATTTAATATATAATTATATTTAATTTTAAAAGGAAGAAATATTTTTAAATATATTAAATTTTAATTAAAATATATTATTATTAAAGATTATAATAATAAATAATATTCTTTTCTATTTTATAAAGGACTTTAATTTATTAATTATATTATAAAAAGAAATTATATAAAACCTTTACTTTTTATTTAATTAAAGGATTATTTATTAATTATAATTTACCCTCTTTTTTAATATTATTTTCCGTTTATTAATCTTTTCTTTTTAAAGGTAATTATTTTACGATCTTATTATATTAATATTTATTATAATTATAAAGCTTTATATTCTTTAAAACTCTTTTTCTATTTTATAAATATATAAATATACTTTCTACTATTTAATATATTTTATAATATTTATTATTATTAAATATTTTAACTTTAATATATAAATTATATATATAAAATGCTATATATTATAATAAAGTATAAAATGAGTTATTTTATATAATTTCTATTATTTTAAAATTAAATTTATTTAAAGTATTTATAATTATTTATTTATAAATAAAGTTCTTTTTAAAATATTTAAATTAAATAATTATTAATATAATATTACCGGCTTCCTTAAAATTATTAAAGGCGTTTTTTATTAATATATAATATAATATATATTAATAAATATTAAATTTTAAATAATTATATATATATTTAATAATAAAAAGATATTAAAAAGTATAAAGAATATTTATTATAAGATTTTATATTTATATATTTATATATAATAATAAATCTTTTTTAAAAAGTATAAAGAATATTTATTATAAGATTTTATATTTATATAAAAAAACTTTTTTAATAATTTATATAAAATTAATATTTCTATATTTTAATTTTAAAAGCATTATTATTTAAATATAAATAATTTTTTATAAATTTTAAATTTATATAATATAAATAAATAATTCTTTTTTAATATTTAAATATAATATTATTATAAAACCCGGGTTTATTATAAATCCTATATTCTAAAAAAATAATAAATAGTTAAAGTTAATAACTATAATAAAAAAAGGCTTAATATTTATTATTTAATATTATTAAAGGCTTTAATTTATTTATTTACCTTTTAAATATTTATAAATTTTAAAATAAAGTTATTATTAATTTATATAATCTTTTATTTATTTTTTATTACTTACTTTAACTATTAAAAGTTTAAAAAATATTATATAAATAATATATATTAAATAATAATATCTTTTATTTTAAGGTAAATATATTATATATGTTTTATTTATTAATTTTATAAATTTATTTATATATTTATTATAATTTATATTAAAATTTAATTAAACTTAATTAAATTTAATTTAATTTAATTAATAACGCGTATTAAATCTATTTTATATTTACTTTTTAAATCTATATTAAAATTATTAACTTTTAATCTATTAAGCTTTAATTTAAATTTATTTAATTTCTTATCTCTTTAAATCTACCTCGATTTATAATTATATTAATGCTTATTTAAAGAAAATTATATCTTATTTAATATCCTTTATTTTAACCTTCCCTTTTTTTTTTTTTTTAATTAATCGATTAAGGTAGGCTTTTATTTATAATTATTAATTAAATTAATATTAAAATATTAAAATCTAATTTATTATTAATATATATATATATATATATATATATTTTAAATAAATAAATAATTTATTTATTTATTAATTAACCGACCGGTTTTAAGCTTTAAGCTTTATTTTATAATCTTTAATTAATTTATTAACCGGTAAATTTTATTTATATTTTATTATTTTATTATTAATTATTATTAATTAATCGATTTATTTATTTATTAGTTTTTTTTAAATAAACTTATTATAGTTAATATAAATAATAAAAATAAATAGAAAGTTATATAAATTATTAATAATTCTATATTAAAATAAATAGATTAATTTATTTATTAATATTAATCGATTTACTTATTTATTAATTTCTTTAAGTTTTTAAAATTATATTAATTTAATTATTTTTAATTTAATTTAATAATAATTTATTATTAATTTTATTATTTATAATATTAATTATTATATTAATTATTAATTAACCTTTTATATATATATATATAAAAGGATTTAAATCAAATTAATAAAATAAAAAGTAAAGTAAAAAGGTTTAATATAAATATTAAATTTATATAATTAAACTTTAACTTTATTTATAAAAGTAATAACGCTTTTAAAAATATTTTAATAAAGTTATTAAAAAGCTTTAAACCGATATTTTAAATTTAATTAAAAAGAATTATTAAAAGTATAATAAAACGTATTAAAACTATAATAAATTTATAACTTATATAAAAAGTAATATTTATTAATATCGATTTTTAAATTATTTAAATTTAAATTTATAATAATTAATTTCCTTATTCCTACTAGCTTTATATTTAATAATTATTATTAATTAAAATATTAATTTTAAATATTATATATATAACGTTTTATTTATTAATTATAACGATTTATTTAATTATTTATAAATAAAACGAAATACTTTTAATATTAAATAACTTTAAATTTAAATAATTAACTTATATTGAATAATTTAAATAGTTTAAATAGTTAAATTAATAAAATTTATATATATAATATAATTATTAATTTACTTTAATCGATTTAATTATTTTAATTAATTAAATTAATTAATTTGATTTATACCCTTTTTTTATTCTAATTAATTTAACTCTATTTAATTAAATTAAAAACGTATTTTTTATACTCTTTTAAAATAAATTTTATTATATCGATATAAAATAAAGGAATTAAAAAGTATTAAAGTTTAAAAAGAATAGGTAATAAAGTTTAATTCTTTTAATTTATAACTAATTTATTAAAAATAATAAAATCGTTTTATAAATTAGTATTTAATAAACCCTATTAAAAGGTATAAGCTTTATTTAATTCTTTTTAATAAAGCTAGCTCGATTAATATATATTAAATTTTAATAATCTATTATATTATTCTTATATTCTTTAACCTTAAATAATATATATTAATAAAATAAAATAATCTTTTATTTTTATTAAATATTAATAATCTTTTTTAAAATATTATTTAATTATTTAATTTATTTTTATTTAAATATTAATATATTATTTTCTTTTCTTTTAATTAAAAATTAATATTTAATTATATTTAAATTTTAATATAATATTTTATTTTATTTTAATTAAAAATTAATATTATTACTTTATTTTAATATTTTATTTACTTTTATTTTAATATTATTATTTTCTTTTCTTTTCTTTTATTTAAATATTAATATATTAGTTTTTTATGTTTTATTTAAATATTATTATATTAATTTATTATTTTCTTTTCTTTTTATATAATTTTATTTTCTTTTTATATAAATATTAATTTATATAATTTCTATTCCCTTTTATTTAAATATTTAATTAATATTTAATTCTCTATCCTTTAGATTTCTTATTAAATATTTAAATAAAAAGGATATATTAAAATTCATTTAAATAAAGGATTTAAATACGCTCCTTTTAAATCCATTTTTATTTAATTCGCTTATTTATTATAATATAAATTAAATAAATTAAATAATATTAAATATAAATATAATTATATATTTTTAGAAATAATATTTATTTATTATTAAATATAATATAACTTAGGATTTTTATATTATAATTATATAAATAAATCTAAATCCCCCTCGCTTTTTAATAATAAATTTAAACTTAAATAATTAAATATTAATCTAAAAAGGATATATCGCTTTTTAATATATATTAAGTTATATAAAATATATATTAAATATAATTAAGGGTTAATAATCTATTAAATATTATTAATATTATATTAATAATTAAATATTAATAATATAATTTTTAATAAAATAATAGGAAAAAAAAGAATTTATTTTAAAATGTTTTTTAATATAATTATTGAATAATAATTCTATATCCTTATAAAGCGGGTATTTATAATTATATTTTAATAGATTATTAATATATTAAAAATTAAATATTAAATAAATTAATAAATTAAAATTATATTTATATATTAAGAAATCCTAAAAACTAAAGTAATTAATACGGCTTTAAAATTGTTTTCAACCTTTCTTTTAATATTAATAAAGAGGTTAGGTTTATTAAAATATATTATTATTTATTAAAATAGTAATTAAGTTAAATAAATAAAAGGCGTAAAAATAAATTAATATATTAATATTAAATTAAAAATATATAAAATAATAATATTAAAAATAAATATATATAAATTAAATATTTCATTTAAAGGTATAATTTAAATATTTATTTTTAAAAGTATATTAATATTAAAATTAAAATGTATAAATTAAATATTTATTTTTAAGAGTATATTAATATTTAAATTTAAAAGTATAATTTAAATATTTACTTTTAAAAGCGTATTAATATTAACATTATAATATATAAATTAAATATTTATTTTTAATAATATATTAATATTAAATTTAAAGGTATAATTTAAATATTTATTTTTAATAATATATTTATAATATCTTTTATTTTTAATCTTCTTTTTAAATATATATATTTTAAAAATTCCTTTCTCTTTTAATTATATAAAAATTAGATTATTAAAAATTATTTATCTATTTATATTTATATATTTATTCTTTTATTTATTTATTAATTAAATAGATAACCTTTTTCTTTTTATTTAATAACTTATTTTTAATAATATTATTTAAATAGAATATTCTCTTTTAAATTTAATAACGATTCCTTTTTAATTAGAATTAAGTATATTAATTTAAATATTTATAAACTATTTAATAAAAATAAGTCTTTTTTAATTATTATAATAATAATTATTATTTTTATTAATATTTTCTTTTAAATAATTTATTTAACTTAATTTTTACCGATCTATTTTAAAATAATAATATCGATAATAATATCGAAATTAATAATAATAATAATATCGATTTAATCGATAATAATATATTTAATTATCGATTAATTTATAATTAAAAAAATCCTGATTTAATAATCTTAATTTTAAATGAAACGATATTAATTTATCTATTAATATCTTTAAAAATAGATTATTTAAACGTGTTTTATTATCGATTAAACCGGAATTAAATTAATAAATTAAATATTTATATATTATATAAATAAATCTTTTTTCTTTTTTAAAATAAAAGATCTAATTAATTAATCTTTTATTTTTAATATTTAAATATAATTAATTTATTAAAATTAAATCATTCGGCTTTTAATTATTTAATTTATAACGTTATTATTCTTTAAAGTATATAATAACTACTTATAATAAATAATTAAAAATAAATAAAGTAGGAAAGTAAGTTATTTCCTTTAATAAAATGTTTTTAAATATTATATTAAAATGGTTTTATTTTAATATTTTATTAAAATATTATTTAATATTAATAGTTTTATTTTAAAAATTAGGAATATATTATATAATTTACTTAAGATATTAAAAAAAGGCCTTAAAATCATATAATTATAAAATATAATAATAACGTTATTTAAAATAAAGTCTTAACCTTTATTATTAAGAGTAATTTATCCTTTAATATTATTAATTTTAATTCTTTTTAGAATTTAATTATTTATTTTAAATCGTAAGTAATTTATTATTATTATTAATTAATATTATAAAATTAATAATTACTTATTTATTTTAAAACTCTTATTTTAATTTAAAAGAAAATATATATAATCCTTAAAAGTAACTTTATTAAATATTTAATATTTAAACTATAAATAATTAAATTAATTATATAGGAGTTAATTTATTATTTATTAATAATAATTTAAATTAATTTTTAAATTAATCGGTTTTAAATTAATTCTTTCCTATTATATTAAATTAAATATTTTTAAAGTATTTTAAAATATTATTTATCCTTATAATATAATTAAAATCGAAAGTATTTATTAATAAGTTATTTTCTTTCTCCTTTATTTTTAAAAAAATTAATTAATATTAATTATTATTATTTTAATATTATTTAAAATAATATAGCGAATAATAATATAATTTTTAAAAAATTTAAATCGTTTTATAAAAGTAAAACGAATAAGATTTTTAAAAATAATATTTATTATATTATATATATTATTAATTTAATTATAAGGGATATATTAAATAAATATATATTATTTAAAAAAGATAGTAATAATTTTTTTTATATTAATTACGATTTAAATAAGGATAATAAGTCGGATTAAATCGGTAAATAATTATTTTATTCCCTTAAAATAATATTATTAATATTATTATATATTAATACTAATACCGATAATAACGAATTTAAATCGATATTTTTAATTGATATCGATTAATTATTATTAATTAAAATTAAGAAAGTATTTAAAATATTCGTTAAACCCTCGGTTAAATTATAAAGCGAAAAACATATAACCTTACCTATTAATTTATTATTTATTTATAAAATATTTAATAAATTAAAGGCGTTTATTACGGATTTCGAATTTAATAAAAGAAATAATCCTAATATAATATTTATTTATTTTTTATTATTTTCTCTTTCTTTTAAAATAATAAAACTAATTTATTAATAAGAAATCGAATATTTTAATTTAATTCTTTTATTTAAAGTAGGTATTAAAAAATTAAATAAACATTTTCTATATTAATTAAATAACGTTATAATAAAAAATTATAAACTATATATTATTAATATACTTTTAAATTTATAATTTAAAAGTATATATTTTAATATCGATTATTTATTATATTTGTATTTAAGTATTAAAGAAAACGTTATCGATTTATTAAAATTAAAATATAATCGAATTTAATATAATAATAATAATGATAATATTAACGTATTAAATAACGATAATTTAATTAATAATAATAATTTAAATTACGACTTAAATAACGATTTATTTTATAAAAATCGAAATTAATAAACTATAGAAGAATATATCGAATATTTTAACGAAAGCGTTATATCGTAATAAATAAGTTATTTTATTTTATTTTATCTTTTAATAAAATAAATATTTATTAATTAATTATTTAAACCGATCCTTTAAAATATTAATATTTTAATAAAGATCGATTTCCTATTTTATCGATTTTAATAAAAAAATATTTAGGTATTCTAATAACTACCGTTAGAATCGAAAGATCCTTTTCCTAATCGGGTAATATTATAATTAAATCTAGGAATAAATTAGATCTAAAAGCAGTTAAATGGATTGTATTATTAAAGAAATAGAAAATCGTTAATTTAAATAAATTAATTTAACCGGATAATAAGGAGGAATAATTTAAAAAGAAATAGAAAAAAGTAGTTTTAAATAATTATATCTTAAATAATAAAATTATTTAAAATAATTAATTTCTCTTATATAATAATAAAATTATATTATTAAAAATATTATTTTTATTTAATTTATTAAAAGAAATATTATTATTATATTAAAAGATATTTTATTATTATTATTATTAAGTCGAAAGCGATTTTATTAAATAAATATAATTATATGAAATATAATATTAATATTAAGTACTATATAAAAATATAATAGACTTAATCAATAAAAAGAATATTTATAGCTATTTTATTAATAAGGATATTAATATTTTATTAGATTTTACTTTATTTTATTCTATTTTAATTAAAAATGATTTTTAAAAATAAATATATTAAATATAAATTTTTATTAATTCAATATAATACTTAAAAGAAGATTTTTAATACTTATTATAAAATAAATCTATATTATATTTGAAAGATAAAAAAATATATTAATATTTATTTTATTAATAAAGATATTATTATTTTATTAAATACTTTTCAATTTTTATTATTATTAAATCGAAAGTATATTTAAATAATATATATTTTAAATATTACTTTTATTTAATTTAATATACTAATTAAAAATAAAATTTTAATATATATTATAAAATAGAAATATTTTATAAATAATAGATTTAACGTTATATTTATATTTATTCTATTAATAAAGATATTAATATTTTATTAAATAATTATTTATTTATATTATAATAAATAATAATAGAAATAATATTAAATATTTTTCATATTTATTATAAAATAGGTTTAATAATATAATAAATATAATATTAAATAATATAAAATATTTTAATAAATATATTAAATTTATTTATTTCTAATAAATAAAAAATGAATTTTAATCGATTAATATTAATCATTAATTAAGATTAAAAGAATTTAATTATTAATTTAAATAAAATACATAAATTTATAATTTTTATTAATTAATTTAGTTTTTAAATTTATTTAAACTAATAATTAAAATTAATCGATAAAAAAATAAATAAATTCACTTTAATTAAATTAATTATTAACCATGTTTATTCTTAGTTTAATTTTTTATTTAAAAATAAATCCCGGAGGTCTTTAATCCTTCTTTTTTAATTAAAATAAATTAAACGTTTAAAGCTTTATTCTATTTTAAAGGGAATTTTTTCTTTTAATAATTTATAAAGGACTATTATTTAAATATAATTTAAAATAAATAAGGCGTTTATTTAATTATTTTAATAATAAAATAGGAAAGGGTATAATTATTACTTTATATATTTATTTATAATCTTTATCTATTTTATTATATTATAATAAATAAATAAAACGAATATATATTTAATATTTAAATTTTTATATATTTTATTTATAAAAGAAAAAGTAAATTATATATTTTTATTATTTATAATACTTTAAAGTAATTTAGAAATTTAAAATAAACTTTAATAAAATATTTAAATTATTTTTTTATATTAATATTTATATAATATAATATAATTCAATTTAATTTTATTAATTTATTAATTATAATTATAATTAAATTATAATTCATTTTTTAATTTAAAAAGGTTATAACTTTAAAGTTTATAATAATATCTTATTATTATTAATATAAAATAAAGAATAATTAAATTATATTTAAAGTTTTTATTTATAAAATTTATAAAGGTTTATATATATATAATTTATTATAAAGATATTATATTTAAATTAAGCTTTTTAAAAAACGATTTAAAGATTTATTATTTATTAAATTATTTTAAAAATATATTAATTAAAAAGATTTTAAAATAGATTAATAAAGGAATATTAATATTTAATAATAGAATTTCTAATTAATTATTTAATTTAAAAATAAAGCTTAATATAAAATTTAAAGGTTTAAAAATCGCTTAATACCTTTCGCCTTCTTTTTAAAAAGAAATTAAAGGTTTTATTATATTATTATAATTCTTTATAAACTTTTAATAAATATTATAAAACTTTAAGAAAAGTTATTTTATTTTAATATTTATAAATTATATTTAATTTTTTATAATAATAATCTTTTTAAAATTAATCGCGATACCGTCGGTTTAAATAATAAAATTAAAATACTTTATTTTTATAATATTAAATATATATTTTTTTAAATTTATTTTAATTCTAGCTTTTAATAGTTTTTAAAGAATTTAATATATATATTCTATTTTATAAAGGACGTTAATTTATTAATTATATTATAAAAAGAAAATTATATAAAACCTTTACTTTTTATTTAATAAATTAAATAAATAAATATATAATTTAATTAATTATATAATAATTACTAAATAACTTAATTAATAATAATTTATTTAACCCTCCTATAAAGGATATAAATTTATTAATTATATTATAAAAAATAAATTATATAAAACCCTAGCCTTTTATTTAATTAAAAGATTATTTATTAATTATACACTAGCTCTTACTTATCGATATCGGCCTTTCTTACCCTTTAATATATTTAATTAATTTACGATTTTCTTATATTGATATTTATTATATTAATATAAAAACTCTATATTCTATAAAACTTTTTTCTTATTTTATATATATATAAATATACCTTTTATTATTTAATAATCTTTATAAAATAATTATTATTATATATTTAATATATAATATAAAGATTATATATATAAAGAATTATATATTATAATAATATTTAATATTTTAAAATTAAATTTATTTAAAACGATTATAATTTTTAAATTACGAAAATCGCTTTTTTAAAAAAATATAAAATAAAGAATAATAATAAATATAAATATATATTTATATATAATAAAAAGGAGAAATATTATAAATCTTAAAAACTATTTATTTTAAAATTTTATATCTATAAATAAAAGTTTTTTTTAATAATTTATATAAAATTAATATTTTTATACTTTAATTTTTAAAACTTTATTATTTAAATATAAATAATCTTTAATAAATTTTAAATTTATATAATATAAATAAATATACTAATTCCTTTTTTAATATTTAAATATAATATTATTATAAAACTTAAGTTTATTATAAATCTTATATTATAAAGGATAATAAATAGTTAAGGTTAATAATTATAATAAAAAGGGGTTTAATATTTATTATTTATTATTATTAAAGGTTTAACTTTTTTATTTTTCTTTTACTTTTTAAATATTTATTTATTTTAATATAGAGTTATTATTAATTTATATAACCTTTTATTTTTTTTATTATTTTTTTTAATTATTAAAAGCTTTAAAAAATATTAAATATAATAATATAAATCGTTTAATAAATAATTCTTATTATAAATAAAGGGAGGTATAAAGTCTTTTTATATAATAAACCGATTAATTAAATTAATTTAATATAATATATTAATTTAAATCTTATCCTTTATAAAATAAGTTAATTTAAATTTCCTTTATTTCTCGTTTTCTTTATATAAGGTTTTATAATATATATAAAATAAGAAAAAAACTTTAAAGGTTATAAAGTTTTTATATTAATATAATAAATATTAATATAAAAAAATCATAAATTAATTAAATATATTAAAAAAGAAAAGAAGCCGGTATTAATAAACGAGAATTAATATATAATTAATAAATAATCCTTTAATTAAATAAGTTATTATTAATTAAATTATTTATTAATTATTATATAATTAATTAATTTATAATTATATTTTTATTTATTTAATTTATTAAATAAAAAGCTAAGGTTTATATAGTTTTTTATATAATATAATTAATAGATTAATATCTTTTATAAATTAAAATAAATATTAATTAAATTTAACTTTATTAATAAATAATTAAATAGATATTTAAAAATTAATATAACGTAAGGCTTATACTTTATAATTAGATTTTATATAATTAATTTAATTATTAAAGTTAATATAATCGATATATTATTTCTTTTATTAAAGGATATAAGTTTTATTTAAAGATTTATAATATTTTAAACTTTTAATATATTAATATATTATTATTAATTAACACTATTAATTAATATAATTAATATAATATATTAGCCGATATATAATAACTTATTAATATTAAAAAATATTATAATTTATATTAATATATTATATTAATAACCGCTTAATATAATTCGTTAATACTAATTAATATAATATATATTTATTTATTAATTTCTTTTAATAAACTTATTATAATTAATAAAGATAATAAAAATAAATAGAAGGTTATATAAATTAATAATAATTCTATATTAAAATAAATAAATATTTAAAAGGTAAATAAAAAATTTAAAACCTTTAATAATAATAAATAATAAATAATAAATCCCTTTTTATTATAGTTATTAACTTTAATTATTTATTATCCCCTATAATATAAGATTTATAATAAACCTAGGTTTTACGATAATATTATATTTAAATATTAAGAAAGGAATTATTATATTTATTCGCGTTATATAAATTTAAAATTTATTAAAAATTATTTATATTTAAATAGTAAATTTTTCAAAATTAAAGTATAAAGATATTAATTTTATATAAATTATTAAAAAAAGTTTTTATATATAAATATAAAATTTTAAAATAAATATTTTTTAAAATTTATAATAATTCTTTCCTTTTTATTATATATAAATATATATTTATATTTATTATCATCCTTTATTTTATACTTTTATATATTATTAAATATATATATAACTATTTAAAATTTAATATTTATTAATATATATTATATTATATATATTAATAAAAAACGCTTTAAATAATTCCGAAAAAGCCGGTATTATTATATTAATAATTATTAAATTTAAATTTATTAAAAAAGATATTTTTTATAAATAAAACATTATAAACGTTTTAAATAATTTTAATTCTAAAATATTAAAAATTATATAAAATAATATATTTTATAATTTATTATAATATTAAGCTTTTTATATATATAATTTATATATCGAATTTAAAATATATAATAATAAAGAATATTATAAAATATATTAAATAATAAAAAGTATATTTATATATTTATAAAATAAAAAAGAAACCCCGGAAAATATAAAACTTCTATATAATTACGATAAACGTTAATATAATAAAATTATAAAATAGCTACCTTTAAAAGAAAAGGGTTAATAAACGGGAGATAACGGAACCGCGGTTAATAAATAATCCTTTAATTAAATAGATTATTATTAATTAAGTTATTCGTAGGTTATTATATAGTTAATTAGATTATATATTTATTTATTTAATTTATCGAATAAAAGGTAAAGGTTTTATATAATTTTCTTTTTATAATATAATTAATAAATTAACGTCCTTTATAAAATAGATATAATATATATTAATATTAAAAAAATATTATAAATTATATTGATATATTATATTTATACCGGCCGATATAATATATTATTAATTATATTACCGGTCGATATAATATATTAAAGCCGGCTAATATAATATATAATTATCGACAGCGAGGGTAATAATACTTTTAATAATAATTTTAATAATATTTATTAATATTAAAAGGTAATTATTAATATTAATAAGTTAAAGGTATTAAAAATCTTTATATATATATTTAAAATTAAATATAACGTAAAGTTAATATATTATAAATATTAAACTTTAATTATATATTTAATTAAATATTAATATATAATAAAAAGCCTTTAAAAATTAAATTATAAATAATAACGAAAGATAATATATTATATATTATTAATATCGAAAGAAATTAAGATATATTAAACAGCTTTCCCGGGAGCCGACTCCCACGATCGTCGTGCCGAACTCCCGCAGCGACGCGCGTTGCCCTTTTCCTTATCCCCGCAGGCCTGGTCGCCTCTGTACTCGCCCGAATCGACGACTGCCGTTTGCGTCTTATCGGCAGAAGCGGGATGTGCACGCAAGCCGTCGTTCAGGGCGATCTCCGATATGTTGGTAAGTTCCAGGGAGAGGTGGCCCCGACGGCTGGCTTTGGTCGCGGCGGTGCGCCGTGATGCCAGGGTGTCGTCGGTCTGGCCGTAGTAGCTGAATGAACTGCTCTTGCCTCCGAGCTTGTGGGAACTGGGGTAGGAGCCATCCACCTTCTTGATGATGCGGCGGACGACCTGGAGGGCCATGGGCATGCAGGCACAGAACAGGGTGGAGTTGACTTCGGCAGTAGACCCTGGTAAATCATATCAAGCGTCAGTCATCGGTCCATATATCAAACAGACAGTCGAGGGGAACAACTTACAGATCAAGAACTTGGCCAATCTCAGGGTGACATTGGGGTCCTCCTTGAAGTCGATCTTCCTGACGTGGATCAATTCTACCAGCCGAAAGACGGAGCACACCGATCCGCCCAGCCCCCAGGCGAGCACGGCAATGGCCAGGACTTTCTTGGCCCGCTTCATCTTGAGCTCGACGAGGCCCTTGATGGGCATGACGAAGATGATCCAGTCGGCGGCCATGTTGAGGACGCCATGGGTGATGGTGCTGGCCTCGAGGTCCTTGCACGTCCCCGCGTCGTAGTCGCCAAAGAACCGGGTCCAGGCGTAGCTCGTCGGCCAGCACTGGAAGATGAGGATGAGCATGTGGACGACGGTGTAGAGCGACACCGCCGCGATCATTACCCAGCAGAGGATGCGGAAGCGGTGGTGGCCGCTCTGTTTGGGGAAGATGCGCAGGTAGAAGAGCAGGATCGACACTTTGACTACGCCGAGGCTGGCAAGGTAGATTGGCTCCGTGATTATCAGATACTTCGGAATGTCGTCAGCACAAAGACATTCGAGAAAAAAAGGAGTCTGTAGAGGGTATGGCAATGGAGTGAGTCACGTACCTTGATGCCATAAGTGATTTGGCTCTCCGTCAGCACCCATACATCCTTCCCGTAGCCACCCTCGACAACGGCTAGAGCCAAGTGTCAGCATGTTATATCCAACCAATGTTGTGGACGGCATAGCAACTTACCCATTGATACCAAGACTCCAGATGCCAGGTTCGCAAATAACGCAGACATGATGACGGTGTCGTCCCAGCCCCATCTGTTGGCCTCGAACCTGCTTGTCTCCAAGATGGCAGTGCGTGCCAGGACCCGTAGAATAATGGCAAGGACGCTGATGGCCTCCGAAGCCCATATGACCCCCATGATCATCGGGCCCAGGTCGGTCTGCTTCTCATGGCACAACGAGGCCGTAAATCGCTTGGCTTGGAGCAGCTCTTGCAGGGTACAGCTGGTGAAAAGGCAGGTTTGAAGCTTCTCGGCAACCACTGGGTCGACATGCTTGGAGCAAAGCGCTTGGAGCGGATCGATCGAGGACGATGACGTGGCTGACGCAGATTTCATAACACATATAACCTGGAGAGAGTAGTTAGTTAGGCGAAAAGAGGTCATGCAGAAAGGGTGAGAGAGTAGGTATACTTACAGAACACGCTGGGGGCTTAGTAGCAGCGCCATCTAGTAATGAGCTAAAGGGGTTGTGCGAGGTTTGGTTCGTGGTTTGCCGTTGTTGAATCACGGAAGAAATGATGCTCTGCGAGGCGGCAAACCTTGCCATCGCAGACAAGACCACCAGTAGGGAGGCCCTCATGGTGAAGTAAGTTTCGGAGAAGAGACTGAGGATGGATGGCGAGAGAGAAGGCAACACGAGTGTCCAGCGCTATGACCAGTGCCTGCTGGTTGGTGAAATGGTCTTGTGAGCTGAGCTGTGACCAAGACAGGACTCCCTCCGTTTCAATAATACCAAACTCATATATATAGGTGCTTGATTTGGCACATGCTAGAGAGCGAAATTATATTAAGAGCCAGGCACAGCTGCGCAACGTCTTTAGTTTACACGTCAGATCAGTTTCAATTCAGTCCTTAAAGATGAGGACTCACATTTTCCCGGACGTGGGTTGGAGTGGAGTTATGCATGTGCAATCCGTCCCTCGGGGCCCCTGGCCACCAGCTTCTGGTGTGGCGTGACATCCCGAAGGGAGAAGAGGGCGGACGGTTTTGCAGGAGGACCAATCGCTTAAAGCTGTCAAAACTTGAGATATGACTTGCAGCGACTGATATGACAGCGCCCGTTTGGTGGCAGGTTGCTTTTGCAGGTGTGCCACACCCTTTTGATCCTGGAGCCACATGTTCTTGGCGAACTGCCTATACGACACCCCACATTATACCCAGACAAAAGCATCGGTAGATAAAGTGGATCCTATTCATCCTGGCCTGCTGGCAATGATCTGATTGTGGACCACCCGCCTATGTGGTTCCGGTATAGCGAGATAGATGCTACCATGCAAGATTCCCGTCGCGTCAAAGCCTGCCTTCCACCTTCTATCTTACCCCCCACGCTATGATCTGAAGCGGGACTCCTTACACCCCAGATGGGAACAATGTCGGAGTGAGTCCGATCGCCCCAGATAGCTATGTTCGGGATACAAGTCTGGATGTTGATAAACAAGTCACCCATGTCACGGTCCAGCTTTCTCGGAGGCCGTCCCGGCCATCGTGATGGATAGGCAGCCGATTGGCAGGGCGACTTATAAAGCTACTTCAATGAAACAAGCCGAACGCGCGCAAAAGAGATTTGCATCGCCTACTCGGGCAACGGAGTCGAACCTGACGCCGTTGAGGTTGTGGATTGATGCCACAAAAGCAAGAAAGTAGGAGCAGGAGTAACGAGTGCTTGGTGCCTTTCTTTTCAACGGTCTTCTGGGGTAGGGGCAATTCACTCCACCGCATACTATTTTCTATTTTCCTTTGCCAAGAGGTCTTGGTAGGTTACATGGCAGGCAGATCTTTGGGATAGCCGAGTGGCATGGGCGTCCAACCATCGGGATCCTACCACACCACCACTTGGCCCAGTAGATGAGCATATGCAGGTGCTTGAGTGTGATAGCCGGTGCCGCGTTTCAACTACTACTCATGAGCCGAAGCACAGGGCGCATTTGCCTATTCCGTCCCAGGTTGCGAGCAAAAGCAATTCCATGCCGCCAAGTTTTGCGGGCCGATCTGGTATCGCGCTGATTGTAATAGGCCAGTCACCGTCGCCGTACCGGTCGCCTTCCCCCATACGGCATACAGAAGCAGGGGTAAGCAGCTGGTGGGGCGGCGAGCAACTAACTGCAAGGCCGTTTCTTAATAAGGCCCTCCACACTTGGCCGGATTCATCATACGACCTTATCTGATCAATCGTTTTTGGCAAGCGCATTGCTGCAACGTTTTCGAGTCGTTACCGAATAGTCACCCCGCCTGGTGAAATCAATGTCCCCAACCCCTCCCCTCATTGCACTCCAGATTCGTTCCTCTTTTCTGGTCGCCGCGCCGCCTGAAGAAAAGAAACCGGCATGGAGGCCGGGGCAGAGGGTGCAGAGGGCGCAGAGGGAGCAGAGAGAGCCCCCCAACTCGGATCATCCACTCCGCACTGGGCCTCGGATTGCACCACCTGCCAGGATATCTGGAAGCTCTTTTCCGATCCCAAATCTGCACATGCAGTCAATCTCGGCTCTTTTCAAGAGGCCCTCTCCACTTCCTGTCCCAACCACAAGCTATTGGTGCAGGCCTTTCACGATTATGTGACGGATAGTGAAGAAGCAAACAGAGAGACACTTGACGTGGGCCTTACTCGTGGTGCAGAAGACCGCAGCGTGAGAATTGTCCAGTCTATAGCCAACCTAGGCTACTACTGGGATTTGCTTTTGGTCAAGGATGCCGCGGTGGAAAGTCATCCCGGAACGGGTCGCATCCTAGACCCCGACTGGGCGAATTTGGACATGCTAAAACAATGGAAGCACGATTGTCACACACTCCATGGCCAGTTATGTGATAACCCCATGAAGATATGGAATACACGACCGGCATGGCTCATCGACGTCAAGAAGAGGTGTCTGGTCCCAGGCCAGGTGCCCGAAAACTTCGTGGCGCTGAGCTACGTGTACGGCAGTCACAGGGGAGTCCATATTGACGCGGATATGCTGGCGCGGCTTCAGCAGCCGCTGGCTCTGGACACCCCGGAGATGGCTGCACTACTACCACCTATCGTCCAGCATGCGGTATACCTGACTAGCGTCATTGGCGAGCTCTATCTTTGGGTCGATGCACTTTGCATTCCGCACCACGACTCCGAAGCCACCAAGGAGCAGCTGGAGATGATGTCAGCTATCTACGCTAATGCCGTTGTGACCATAATTGCCGCCGATGGAAATGCCAATGACGGCCTGCAGGGACTCGAGGGTGTCTCTGGAAGTCGCGACTTGCGCCAAAGGACCTTTTCGTTTGGCGACGAGCAGCTTGTGGTCAGGAACACGGGCATTTTCTCCATGTCCGCCGGGCTTCCATACTACGATCGAGGGTGGACCTATCAAGAGTACAAGATGTCTCCGCGTCGGATTCTCTTCAACCGCCGAGAGCTGCACTGGGAATGCTCCTGTAGCGTCTGGCACGAAGAGCTCGTCCTCGGCGCCGAGGTCGACAAGTATATTGACGACCGCCTGAAGATCATCCTGGCCGGGTTTCCCGACATGGGCTCCCTTAGCAACCTTATCGGGTTTTACAACGAAATGAAATTACGGTATGAGGAAGACGCCCTCCCAGGCATCACCGGACTGCTTTCGGTGCTCAGTCGATCGTTCACCGGGGGGCTTCTTATACGGGCTCCCCATCATGTTCTTTGACAGAGCTTTGGGCTGGACGCCACAATGGCAGCACACCAATCTCCATCGCCGTCTTGCATCCGACAGGCCTCCAGAGGATCGTCTGTCGCCATCAGGTCTGCCCTCCTGGTCCTGGATCGGCTGGCAAGGTATGGTAGCCCTTGCTCCATATGGAGAGGCGGCCTGCATTTATCCAAGATACTGGCGTATCGAAGAAACTATTCCTATTACCGAGTGGTCTACGGGCTCATCGCCCCAAACTCCACTGTCGGAGAGACGAAGAGTGCGATCGACCTGGTTCGAGAACCGCGAGGACCATAAAGACCTCACCAGGCCGCTGCCCCCGGGCTGGACGCGTCATGACGCGCCCACGACAGGTTCCTTTCGCGAAGAGCCTTTTCTTTACCCAGATGGATGTGGTCAATACATTTTCAAGCATGACCCCATGCCAGCAGGCTCACCTGACGCCCGCGATGGCAATGCTGCTTACAGAACTTGGCACTACCCCTTCCCCGTGCCAGGAATACACGAGTCGGTGCTTCCCTGCATGCCCGAACAGACGGCGTATCTTTTTTGCGACACCATTGGCTTGTGGCTCTGGGGATATCAAACTGGCGACTATAACTTGGTGAGCTTGTGCGACAGTGCTGGGACGGAAATCGGCACACTTCACCTGCATAACGAGGATTCGTTAAGTCGCTTTCCAAAGGGGGTGGGGGTTCCTGTCGAACTGGTGGCTATATACAAGTCGTATTCCAAGACATGGTATGGGCAAGAAAAGCGACAAGGACTACCATTGGAGCGAACTGATGTATACTGTGTTCTTTGGATCGAGTGGATAGAGGGAGTTGCGTATCGATTAGCAAGTGGTCATGTGAAAGCAGAGGCATGGGATGGCCTGGAGCACGAAAGTGTCTCCCTAATTCTTGGCTAGGGTGCTTTGGCCCAAGGACTAGGAGTGCCTCAAAGGTACGGACTCGGCGTCTATTCGAAGAGCTGTCGTTATTTCTTCCCTGGGACATTTAAGGAGAGTGATACCAATGCGAAGCGTAAGTAGGCCATTTTTTGTGGTGATGGCCGATACGTAGCCAGGGTTGTGGGGTGACCCCGTAATAGAACTAATACCAGTCCCATCGTGGTGGACCTTTGTTCAACCAGACTGTCGATGCCTCAACTTGGCCTTTTAGACTTCAAACCGGAAAAGCTGGCATAACATTACACCAAAGATGTCCGACGACGCATTAATGGGAGACACGTACCCCTACGAACCACTCAAGACATCTACTTCCATCCGCTTGCTCTACGTCGAGCGTAATAAGACCAGCGCCTACGCCACCCCGCTTTATCGATTTGTTGAGACCGACCTGGATAATCATGACGGTCCGGACTACGTGTGCCTTTCCTACACCTGGGACGCGGCAATTCCAGGGGGAGATGACCACCCCGGTTCGGCCAGTCTGATCGAGATTGAAAATGCCGCCAGCAAGGCGGTTTTCAAGCTTGCAGTCAGACCGAACCTGGGCGACTTTCTAGACCAGCTCGTCCGCAGCCGCCACATCGCAGGGAACGTGTACATCTGGATCGACGCTTTGTGCGTCAACCAGGGCGACCTCGGCGAGCGGGCATGCCAGGTCGGCTTGATGAGGCGCGTGTATATCCAATGCAGGGAGACCATTGTGTGGCTGGGTACCGAACATGCGAACAGCCGACTTGCTGTCGAGCTGATCAAGCACTTGGGGACGATTCCGCAAGAGACTTTCGACGAAAGGGCTGGATGGCCATCGCCGCAAGAACCCGCCCAGTACGGCTCGGAGCATTGGGCAGCACTGGGCGCACTCATCGAGCGCAATTGGTTTCATCGCGTATGGACCGTACAGGAATACCTCCTGCCTCGGCGGGTGAGCTTCTGGTGTGGCGACGAGTCCGTCGGCGTCCAAGGGCTCTCTCGATCGATAAGTCGGCTGGGTGTGCTCCACATCCGGGATATTTTCCCATTGGGGTTGAAGACCAACTGGAGCACCTTCTGCAATGTACGAAACATGATTATGTGCGGGGCAAAAGATCGAGGTGTGCCACTAACACTGTCTGCATCAACCAACTTTACTAGATGCCGCAGTTGCTCCGACCAGCGCGATGCGGTCTATGGCTCGCTTGCTTTGTCGTGTGTAGAAATGGACGCCGATTACACCCAGGAACCCGGGGATGTTTTCGCCACCTACGCCAACAAGGCAGGGCCACAGTTCTTCGTGCCCTATAATGTGGAACACGGCAAGTATCGACGCACTCCAGGGCTACCCAGCTGGATCCCAGACTTCGCTGTACCGCTGGAGCCGTCATCTTGGGTCCAGAGCGGGCTCAATCGCGTGTACAGAGCGGGTCGGTCTGCAGAACAGGAAGAGGCCGCCTCTTCTTCTCTTCCGATATCAAGCGTAAACTTGCTCGCGCCTCTCCCGTCCACCAACCCTCGGATCCTGGCGGTGATGGGCATGTTTGTCGACTGCGTCCGTGTTGCGAGCGGCACGTGGAACGACATCCCAACGGGGCAGTTCTTGGTAGACGCACTCACAGCTCTCGCAACCCTACCGCATACTTCAGATGGAGTACCTGTTTTAGAGAAGCTTCGGCAAACCTTGATTCTCGGGAGAAGCAAAAATGTTCGGGGGATGGTCCTTTCCTGGCAGGCATTCGTGCTGTTTTTCAAATTCACACTGGCCAGATGGATCTCAGCACAAGACCGGTCTGGGGCCGACCACGAATTTCTGCACGGCGTACTCGATAGACTGCGACATACGCCAAGAGGATTTGAAGTCCCGAACTGGGACGAGATCGTCGCCCTGTCAAAGAATTTAGCAGGAAAGAGCTCTGAGCAGCAATACCGCGATGGGGTCGGCAACGAAAAAGACGACGCGGAGATGCGACGTTACTACGATACGTTCGAGAACTTATGTGTGGACAGGCGCTTCTTCACCACCAGTGGAGGCCGTATGGGCGTGGGGCCGGACAACTTGACGAAGGGGGCAGTGGTGTGCATCATCCAGAATCTCGACTTTCCTGTGCTTCTAGACCGTGGTTCTGAGGGAAGGTATCGCCTGATTGGGGTGTGCTATGTCAGTGGCATCATGCACGGAGAGGCACTCGAAGGACGAGAGTTTACTCGTGTCGAGATTGGATGAGTCTTCTACGACGTGGCCTACGGACCAAGGGCTTGGTGACAGCTATAATGTTTCGTTGCTGCTATCCACTCAAGTTGTCGTATTGGACGTCGGATGTCTCGTACCAGGCAGGGGGCTATACGACGCTCTTCAGGTGCCTTCCTCGTGCATTGAGCAAAGTTCGGCATCTTGAATGCTGTATCCAACGTGCTCAATACCCAGCTTGAGGAGATGATACTCCCGGTTGAACTGGCAAGTCTGATTCACTATGAGCAATCTACATCACAGTTATGCACTGAACACCCGGGGGCGCCGAATACTAGTCACTCAACAGTCCTTGGGGAGGCTTTCTCGAAGAGTGGCAGTGCCTCACCATATTCCAGCCGATATCGGCACTCAGTTCATAAGAAACCAAAGCAGTATCTACTCACTTGGACCTGACTAGCTCCCGTCCGCCCGAGTTGACGTCTCGGGGACGTCTGGGGCGGTGTCGGCCACGTCAGAAATGAGCCTCACCATGTGGATTATGCGGAGGGAAGAGCACCGACGACACCCAATCTGTCAAAGTAGGTACCAAAGCATTGTCGGTTGTTTTAAACAATAAGGCGGAGCTATTAGCGTCGGGTAGCTCTGGCTTAGGGGGTAGCCTCTACCGTATTGGGCATCGTGCGGCTACGTGACAGCGGTCTCTCTCCCTATTGCAGCCTCCTAGCCGCCGACTAGCTCGACACTAGGCCGTGCCGTAAAACAACGAGGGTATCGACTGATGAACACTAGGTAGGATTGGCGGTAGATTGCCATTGTTTCTGTTTCCGTTGGCCATCAGCCCCATGACCCACGTGTGTATACTGCGGGCAGGATGCGGAATGCGGAATGCGGAATGCGGCGCGCGGGGGCGGAGTGATTGACAGGGACAACATGGGGCGGGCGGACGATCTGCTGCGTATGCGGTCTAGTTTAATCTACGGGCTAGCCCTACGATCAATCTTTTTGACACATGCACGGTATCTGGATATTGATTACTGCTCTCCACCCTCACGGTTCCGTCAGCCCAATCTCAACCCTACCTTCATTAGACTACGTACATTCTCACCGTTTTCGCTCATATCTGCTGCATTGAGGCTCTCACGATGGTAGTCAAAACACAAGCGGCGATACGGTGACGCAAGAGCCGAGGGCAGAGAGCGTCGCGTGTATGCGTTGCCACCTCAGCCTGGCAAGGCTGCATACAGATGAACCCCAAGGGACGCGTCAGTTCCCCGGCAGCATCGGATAGAGTAGGGTAATACTGACAGGGCATGCTGGCAGACTGGTATTGCGTGCTGTGTCCAACTGTGCGAGTGTTGGTTTCGTGTTGTAGATGAAGCGTTGTGATTGAGTTCTGACGTACATCTCGCGATGCCTACTCTTAACCGAGTATCGTGTGTATATAAGGCTTGATCATCTCTCTGAACAATCTACCTTCTATTCTCATCATCACCAACAGTAACAACAACAACAACCACATTCTCACCTTTATCAAACACCTTCCTTCATCTTTCTCATCTCTCTTTACCAGACTTCGACTCTCACTCTCACTCTCTCATCCAAAACAACAAACTATCACTCAATCTTATTTTTCATCCTATCAAGATGCAGTACTCCATGATCTTCACCTCGGCCCTGGCCGCCATCACCACCGTCCACGCGGCCCCAATTGAACAGCGCACTCCCCAGGGTGTTCTCGGCGGTCTTCTGGGAGACGGTGGCTCTGGTGGCAGCAGATCTGGAAACGGCTCCAACAGCCAGTAAGTCGCCTTCAAGACAAAACCTTTCACCCATTTAGAGGCTCTTAGAACTGTACTGACTTGCCCCGACAGCCCTGGTGGTGTTGGAAGCCTTCTCGGTGGTCTGACCGGCAGAGACGTCGAGGTCGAGAAACGTACCCCCAGGGCGTTCTCGGAGGTCTCCTCGGCGATGGCGGTTCCGGTTCTAACAACGGAGGAGAACAGGGCGGTCACCCTGGTGGCCTTGGCAGCCTTTTGGGCGGCCTGACTGGCAGAGATGCGGAGGTCGAGAAGCGCACCCCTCAGTAAGTCTAACCGTTCCGCAGCGGGCTTGGCCCATACACTTCTTCTAACTCATGATATTTCAGGGGTGTCCTGGGCGGCCTTCTCGGAGACGGTGGCTCCAAGCCTAGCAGTGGCAACGGACAAGAGGCTGGCCACCCCGGCGGCGTGGGTAGTCTGTTGGGCGGCTTGACAGGCAGAGATGCCGAAGTCGAGAAGCGGAGCCCCCAGGGAGTTCTCGGTGGTCTCCTGGGCGATGGCGGCTCTAAGCCCAGCAACGGCGGCGACGGACAAGAGCAGGGCGGTCACCCTGGTGGAGTTGGAAGCCTCCTGGGTGGCCTGACCGGCAGAGACGCTGTTGAGAAGCGTACTCCTCAGTAAGTGTACCCGCTACAGGCTCAACTTGTAGCAAGACGTTTTCTAACTCATACTCTCTAGGGGTGTTATTGGCGGTCTCCTTGGCGACGGCGGCTCTAGCTCTAACAACGGCCAGCAGGGTGGTCACCCTGGTGGCGTTGGTAGCCTCCTCGGTGGCCTGACTGGCAGAGACAATGTCGAGAAGCGCACCCCTCAGGGCGTTCTTGGTGGTCTCCTCGGTGACGGCGGTTCTAAGCCCAGCGGCGGCAATGGAGAGCAGGGTAGCCACCCCGGAGGTGTTGGTAGCCTTCTTGGAGGCCTGGCTGGTAGGGATGCCGAGGAGTAAGATGCTCAAACGTCATATGGCGGGCTCGCGTCCAACTTTTCTTAATGATCTTTCCTTTTGGGGGTGTTTTCGGTAGACTTGGGGACGGAACATAGGGTTTTACGTATAACGAAGTATCTCGTTTCTATTGACGTTTATATATATTTTCAAATCCGGCATCATGCAGAAACTTTATATCAATTCTTATTGTAGAGTCAAACCCTGCTCTGATACGGGTGTGTACTTCTGGCACATCTTGATTGGTCAATGCAAATATTGGGGGCCTCCCTCTTACAACAGCAGCAGGCCTTCGTGGCTGTGCTCGCAACCAATCCAATCAATCTGCAGATAAGCTGGTGCCTAGCAATGCCACACGCAAAGGTGCATTATCTTGTACCAACTTCATCTCGGATGCTATACAGCCTGAGGCACAATCATGGGAAGCAATCCCCTCAAAACCTATATTTGTTCTTATACTGCAGCGTGGTGATCAAGGCCCTTGGCTCTGGATGCCGTCGCAAGTCATGGCGCTTACGTTGGACAGCACGCATCAGCAAGCCCCCTCACACCCCAAGCTACCCCAAATCGCGCGCTGATCAGCCCACGGGTACGCACCCCTTATACTGATTGGTACCTCTCGCAACCTCAAGAGGCGTAAGTGGCCATATTCTGTTAAATTCCCGTTCATATACTCCTATACTCGTATGCCCATCCACCTTGCTAAAGATGTGATTTCGGCTGGCATGGTAGATGGGCGCAACCCGCCGGGCACGCCTATCGCATTGCGGTCGACACTCTCAAGAAGGAACTCAGCCAGGATGAGTTTCGATCAATATGTGACGCCCCAGGCCAGAACTCGATGCGTGATGTGCAGTCTGCCGTCACGGCTGCGTTGAAGGACTACGAGACGAGGGCCAAGTCTTCGAAAGCTCGCAAGTGGCTGAGTAGTTGCTTTTCTCGTGTTAAATACTATGAAGGTAAGTAAAATATTTCCCAGGGAGATAAGAATAGCCCAGCAACCTCTCTAACATGACCATAGCCGTCTTTGACACATTGGCGCAGCACTATCCCGAGTTCACCTCGTTGGCATGGGGCACGTTCAAATTTCTCTTTACGGTGTGAACACCTGTGTACTCACTGGGCCAGGCCAGGAACTGATAATCCGACAGGCTGTACTAAACCACGAAGAGCTCCTCACCGAGATTTCCAAGGCCGTTTCACGCATCGGCGACATGTTGCCTCGGACGGAGCTTCACTCGGAGCTGTACCCGACGGAGCGGATGCGCGAAGCTGTGGCCCTCCTGTACGCCCAAATCATCGAGTTTGCGCTCATGGCGGTACGATGGTTCAAGAAGGGCAAAATTATGCACTCGGTCGCCGCCATTGTGCATCCGTTTAGGCTCAGCTTCGGTCCTGTCATCAACGAGATCTCAGAGTTGTCACGGTAAGTGACTTCCAGAGCTCACCACTTCTTGTCCTTCCAGTCATTATGTCATCGTTATTCCGGTGTGCCATAATGGATGGCTTCACCACTTATTAGAGAACCCGCCTTTATCGTCTATTGACAGATCCTGTTAATCCGAAGAGCATACTGACGCCGAGAGCTGTAGGCGGGTTGATGAGCTGGCTAACGCCGCATCTAAGGCTGAGATCCGGGATCAGCATGCGAAGATCTACAACCTGGAACGGCGGATGAGCCAGTTGATGGAACTCATGGTCGGTGCGTAGCTCATCCTTTTGTTACCATTGTGTCTCATGATGTAGATGGAGCTGACCAATTTTGTCCCTCTAGCCCAGCAGTCGCGACAGAACGAGATCTTAGTAGATTTGCGCGACCAGAAGCAGTTCTTTCGCAACGCACAGCTCGAAGACGTCCACCAGCTGATGCTGGAGCAAGGTACTCCCGATAGCGAGTCAAGTCTAGCCTTCTGTCGCTCCATGCGCACGCGCCGAACCCAGAAGCTGGCCACGCAGCTGCCTGCCACTTCCATCCCCACTCTGAAGGACTGGATCGACGAGCCGACCTCGTCGCTACTGCTCGCTGAAAGCCGAGGGATTCGGACAAGTCCCCTCGACTTTGCCATCGAGTTCTTGAACGCCGTCCTCGATCGCGGGTATCCTATCATATGGGCCCTGCCGTTTCTGACCGAGTCGTTCCAGTCTAGCGACGAAGCTGCTGTTACAACGACACCATCCCCGCCACAACCGCTTTCAGTGGCAGGACTCTTGCGGTCACTGGTCTTGCAGACTCTGCACTTGAGTTCAGCAGTCATGACAGAAGGCCGTAACCCGGTTACGATACGTCACCTGCGCGGCACCGTCGCCATTGAGCAATGGTTCAACATTTTGGAGCGTTGCGTGTCTACACTTCCGGCTCTGTTCATCGTGATAGATATCGGTATCCTCGAGGCAGCTATTGGGAGAGGTTCTGGGGACGAGGATGATCCATCGGGAGATAGAGAATGTTACCGTGTAAGCGACTTCATCGACCGCATGTCGGAGCTCGTGTCGCGCCGCCATCGTCAAGGTCGCCTCAAAGTAGTCATCGCCGCGGTAAGTTTTCACGAAGCTGCGTCAATGGATTCAGACGAAGTGTTTGGGGACATGTGTATTTCCACGGACGGTGGTCGGCAAGTCGGTCGGTTGATGAGGCAGCCCAAGTATCGCAGCATGTTTAGGCGGCGGAATAAGAGAGTCTCCGAGGAGATACGCACAGCAGTGGGTGGATTTGACGGTAGGGGCAGCGATGACAGTAATTGAAGACTGGCTACAATATCCTTGGTTATATTCATGTTATTGCCTTGTTGGCATACAAATAAGCTAGCAGGATTTAGTAGGAAACATTACATGTCGTTATTTGTGATATAGGAAATGCAAGGGAAATCCATCACATCGCACGAAAGAAACATCATTCACCGTACGCATCCGACGCTCTGCCAACTTTTCCTACCTGATTCCTTCCTCACGTGCCCACCTATCGTCCGTATGGCCCTTCACTGTTTTGAGATACCTGTTGAAAGCAGCGGCAGTCTTCATGACCTGATTCAGATGCTCCCAATCCAGTCTCTCGTTTCGATGCTGCGCCAGTTGGCGCGCTGTAACTAACGCGTTTCGGATCTGCCGGCCATTCATCTCTTCCGTGGCCAAGTCGTCGAGGCGTCCTTCGAGCGCCGCCATATTGGCGTCCTCGTTCGATTCCTGGATCATATCGAAGAAGTTGCGCCAAATGGCCTTACGCGACTTCTTGGTTAGGTTATCGTAGTGGATGGCGACCTGGATACGTGACTTGAAAGCTTCGTCGAAGGTCCCCACGCGGTTCGAGGTTAGAATGAGAATACCATCGTGGTATTCCAAGACGCGGAGGAAGACTACGCGGATCGGTTAGTGTATTGTTTCGTGTTGATCCTGTGTGAGTAGATGAGGTGGTTAACGAACCAGAGACAAGACTGTTTCGGGCCAAATCGGCCATTGTTCTCTCTTCCAGGAACACATCTGCTTCGTCGAGTAAGAGCACTGATTTTGGTTAGTGACCGACCGGAGACATGCATAATAATCTTCGAGCATACCACAATCCCATATTTTGCCTAGATACAGAACGGACTGTAAGTACTTCTCGACTTCCTTCGCTTCGGTTCCTATGTCTCCGCAAGTGACACGATAGAGTGGTTTTTCGGCAATCTCCGCTACACTGATGGGCAGTGAAAGGTCAGCATAAAACGATGAAACGACGGCAGGCTGTGATGTTTCAAATTTACCTTTCCGCCGTCAAAGTTTTCCCCGTTCCGGGACTACCATGCAGTAGAAGGATCAGCCCATTGCCCTTGCCCTTGATGATATCGTCCATGGCCTTGACCCTCGACTTCTGCACTTCGATAAGTGCATGGATCATCTCTTTGATCTTATCATCAAGTACAAGCTGCCTAAATGCGTTCTTATTCCAATCTACTTGTGGAAGGAAGTCATTCACGTTGAGGACGACTGTATAGCCCAATCAGAAGCAACTCCTATGGAATTTAGCACGGTGATACATGTAATTAGAGACTCACTCCATTTCTTGGATCCGAGATTGAACCCTTCGATGACATCCGGTAGGAGCAATTCGCAACCTGGAGGCATTTCCTCCGCGGAGTCGATTCTCCGTGGCCATTTGTCGTAGATGGACTCATGCCTGTACGGCCTCGGTGGTATCCTGTTTGAGGACATGATGTTGTATGTGGCTACATCCACCATGAATCGTTCGTCGGACTGTAGGGACTGTAAGCGAGGAACGAGACACGCGATAGTTGGAAACAAACATAGTAGCGGTCGTGCTTCTCATCCCATCCTGTGTAACAGCGCAAGCCCTGGTGACGCATGCTCCAGAATCGTCTCCCAGTCTCTCTGCTATTCTCGACCTCCTCCGCCTTAGCGTACCTAAGAGGGTATATAGGCAGCTCCCTGATGAGATATTCCTCTGCCCGAAAGATCCCGGTTTCTTGGGTCCAAGCCCCCCTTTCTGCTACTCGGCCGTTATAAGTCCAGGACCAGCCTTCCAAGCTCCATTTGTTCCTGTCCTTCGACATCCGCGGAAGTTGGCTTAGCAGACGATTACGACAACTCTTGGTGTCCTTCTGACGAACCACGAGAACGTCGAAAGGTTTGTATAGTTTCGCAGCATGGTAAGCAGTGACAAAACCCCGTTGGAAGAGCTCGTGGGCCGAGCGGTATTCCTCGGCATAGTTCTCTTCTAGGAACTGGATAAGTGGATCGACGATGGGCCTGTAGAAGCTTCCTTGCTCTACTAAAACCCTGAGTTGCTGGTAGTGGTGGAAGAGAAAGAGATAGGGGGCTTCCATTTCCCCCAGGAACGTGTCGATCCCGTCCGAGCCGCGAGTATATGGATTGAATTCAGCGATACTTCTGATGGCTTCATTCAAGGCTGCCGACACAATCAAAATCGACTGCTTCCTCTCAGATGCTTGGTTGGAGCCATTTGCTACTGTTGGGATATTGAGCCTGTGACGTCGGGCTGGACCACACTCGTACCTATTGATGACGATGAAGACGATCCCTGGGCGTTTTTCAACATAGTAGTCCAGATCAGCAACCTCGACATTGCCGCAGAGGCCTTTATACTCGTGAGTGGCCTCCGTTTGATATTTCGGCTCGTCTTCAAAGTAGAGGCCGTCATGATCGTGCCAGGTTGCAGAACACACAATTTTATAGAGATCTTGCGAACGTGGTACCTCTCTCTCCTCATCAGGCGACTTCGTCGCAGTTTCATCTCTGTTGGCTAGGTCTCGTGCGCCCCTGTAAGACAGTTTCGATTCCAGCGAATGGATGGTATCCAGTAGATACCCAACATATCGCGATGCGTCTCGCGAGTGGTCCAGAACATCAATCGCGAGATACTTGTCAGCAATCTCACCAAGGGCTTGGGCAAGCCCAGTGTCCTTGGATGACGTCTCAGAGTCACTTGAAGAGCTCGGCATGCTATTGGAATCAGATAACCCATGCTCAAAGGAAGGAGACCCTGCCTTTTTGGATATCGTCGTCCCTTTCCCGTCCGATGTCGTAGACTTTGTGTTGGTATCACTACCAACCCCTCGGTGTTCTCCTTGCGTAGCACTCGTGTAGTCGATTCCTGTTCCAGTAGTAGTGGTATCGTATTGCGGGCTCCCAGGCGACGAGAATGAATGCATCGCCGTCGTTTCATGTAGCTTCTGTACATCGTCCCTTTCCTCCAATACTTCATTTGGTGGTCTTGTGGCGTAGCTGGTGTTAGTAAGAGGTCCAACATAGCTACTGCATCTCTCGGCTTTATTGCGATTCCGGACCAAAGCATGTCTCCATGCTGAGTCCAGATTCACCTTTTGCCGCACCCATATTGGTCCTTGAGGCAAAGGAGGACGTGCAGGTTGCCACAAGCCAGGCGAACGCACTGCTCCTGGTGCTTCTACTTTGATTGGTAGTTGTGGTGGCCTCCCCATGGGGCGGATATGTGGTGGGGGCGGGCGCATACCACGGCCGAGTCCTCTGCGAGCTTCGTCATCTGCATCGCTTTTGAGTTTTATACCTGTAACGTTAGAGAGGGTTACTGTTATAGGCTTATAAAGAGAATATATACCTATCGACTCTCGGCGTTAGTATTTACTCGTTCTAAAGGTAATAGGATACCTTTAAAGGTATATAATAATAATTTCTCGGATAAGCGGTTCTCCCATCCATATAAGACATTAACACAGGAAGGAATAAACGCCGAAATTTGCTTACCGTGATCTGCCATCTCCACCCCCATGTCTGCAAGCCGCTTGACTACTTCAGCGGCTTCCCCCGGGTATCATCTTGAGCAATCGTTGCATCAACGAACATCGACGTGGCCTTGGGCTGGGCAGGCTGATGTGGTCTTTCAGGGATTGATGACGACTTTGAGCTATCGCTCAATGAATCCATTCCATGCTCATACTCGTATGACTTCGGCCCTGACTCTGGCATCATGGGGAGGTGGGAGTCTTCACCCCTCAGATTTTGCCTTTCCATCTTGCGGTTTGAATCGCTACAGATCCGTATTGGCGTATGTGGTAGCAGTGATGAGAGAAAAAAGAAGTTTCCGGTCAGCGTTAGAAAGAGGGGCGAGAGCCTTGCAAACCAGCGTCAGGCTGGAAATGAGGGGTCAACAGGCATTCCTGCAGTAATACGACCCCAAATCTGACATGGTCTCGAGCGAATGAGCTACTGCGTCAAATTCTCAGCCTGCTTACATTACATTACATGCCACAGAGATGTTAGGGGGCGCCAGACCGGTGTTGGCCTTATCCGATCACTAGGAGAAGCGCAGTGACAGTCACACAGATAGGATGGTAAAAAATGCTTTCATTATTTTAGAAGGTCCAGGTTGACCAAGACTAGACCTATTTCTGTCGCAGCAGTAACAATAGCGGCAGAAGTCGCAACCCAGCAATGATGAGGACCATGGGGGTGGTTCTCAAGATCCTCCACACCAACATAGGCAGCAATTGAGGATCGACACGGTCTGCAAATGAAGGGATGTTCCACGAATTGGGGATGGCTCCCAAGGGGTCATAGGGGGGCGGCCACATGTACTGCGACTCCAGGCTGTACCACTCGTCCGTGTACGACGGGAACCGGCCCGGGTCGAGGTCTGCTGTCTGGGCGATGGTGGGAAGGAAGTACGCGACGTTTACCGAGTGGGCGCCCTGACTGGGGTCGAGATATCCAATTCGAACAATCGTCTCCGTGCCAAGACCCGCAGTCGGCACCCGCGTGGTGTATGAGTGAGATTTGGGATGGTGATAAATGTAGCGGTTGTCTGTGAGACCAGTACGGCGAAACGGCTGTACTTGAGGGGACAGCAGGTATGTTGCCAACTTGCCAGAAGCCTTACTGCGGTCCTCTATTCTATGTGTGTCCCAGCCTGCCGCAACTCGCTGATCCGGTTCCCGGGTCGTTTGCTGTGGCCCGCCGGACGACTGTCTTCGGTTTAGTGCCCGGTCGAATAATTCGATGATCTCCATAGCATCCCTCACAAATTCATCCTCGTATACCCCGTTACTTTCGGCGATCATTTGAGGACCACTCAGATCAACATACGCCGCAAGCTTGGGATCAAGGAGGTGTTTGACCACAGCCAGGTTGACTTCTGTAACAAAGTCCTGGAGTGCGCTGTTCTCAACAAGGCCTCGGCCCAACTCCTCTCTGTTGCGGCTGGCAGCAGGCATAAGATGTGCCTTGGTGCTCTCCTTTATTCGGGGCGAATTTAGCACCCGTCGGAATTGGGAGCATACCTCCTTCATGACCAGATCTACAGTAACCTTCCGACAGTTGCGGACGTACTCGAAAAGGATGGTTCGCTGAACTGGGTCATCCCATGACGGCGATGTCGGCATGAGCTTCTCGACCTGTGCGCCGGACTGCAGCAGTAATAGAAAGCGCTCTAGGCGCTCGGATTCGCTCAGGAACGAAGTACCTAGTATCGCTCCCCAGGTTTCAAAATTCGGCTGAAGATTCTCCACCTCCCATGCGCCAACCTCGCCGCGACATAGCCAGGCTAGAGTGACCGTATCGACCGCAGGGTCAGACTTGAGCGCGACTTCTAGGAAGTTGGAGCTGACATCATGCCCCACATCGTTCCAGAGGGCAAGTGATACATCAGACCGTCTCCGTGCCCAATAGTATAACCGCGTGGGCTTAGCAGGACCGCTGAAGCACCTGGAAATCGCAGTCCAGATCTCAGTCGTCTCTTCAACGGATGAAGTCGTCCTTCTGCGAAGTGTTATAATGCTAGGACCTTCATCACCGCTATTGGTGGATTCAGAAATGACCAATTCAGTGTTGGCTTTTGATACCAGATGCTTGTCGATTTCGCGTTTTTCGATTGGGCGAAGCGGGCGGTGTACGCGCGAAGCATTCACACGGCGAAAATAGGGTTGCGATTGCTTTGAACCGGCTCGTATGCGAATATTTTCCATCATCCTCGGGTCAAAGATTCCGCGAGCCAGTCTCATGGCAAATCCCAAAGATCTTATCGGTTGGCGAAGGTGAATCCATGGCCGAAAAGACCGTTCTCTTGGGCGTCTCAGCGTCTCTTCCAGGACTCTGAGTATAGTTCCACTATAACTACCCAGTATCGACTTTCGTGTTTCAATGTCCTGCCTTGCTCGTCGCAAAGCTATGTCAGGTTCAATTCTCGACCCTTCGAGTGGAGGTTTACCCGATTTGCAGAACACACTCCAGACGACAAGACCAAACACATAAACATCACAAAGCTTCCAGTCTTCGTGATTGAGGTCTAGAGTGCCTGGGCTGGCTGCCTCAGGAGGCTTCCAGCCATCTGTGCCTAGATACCTAGGTCGAGGGTGCGGTTCTTTTGGGAATGAATCGTCGGGGGCATCGACATCCTCGACTTTCTGCAATGCGCATCCGAAGTCACACAACTTGGCAATCCATCCAGTAAGGGTCTCGAATATGAGGACGTTCTTCGGCTTCAAGTCTCCATGCGTAAACCCTTCGGCATGCAGCGCAGCTAAGCCGTTTCCAATATCACGGCAGAGTCCAAGAAGCAATGAGTTAGAGGCCCGAGATGGCCCCTGTACAAAGACCTCCAAGTCGCAGCTAGCCCGTTCGAGGATGAGGAGGGGCATCTGGAAGGTTCTTGGACCAGGTGCCTTGTCCTCCAGTGTGTCCAGACAAAGACCCCAGCCCTTCAGCTGGACAATGTTGGGAGAATCCCGAAACCGCGAGGGTGCGAGTGCCAGTATCTCCCTTCTTGCAGCCAGGAATTGCGAACCCAGCCCGTACGATGAGGTCTTGCGAGGTCGGTGGCGCTTGATGACGATCTTATCCACGGGCCAAGCGTCCTGTTCCAATTGGCCGCAGCGCGTTGCTTCTGCAAGAATTTCCTGAGTATTCATTCCCACGCCAAATATTTCACTTTGGCCACCTTCTTCAAGTATACCAAACTCGGTTTTTAGGCGATAAAGCTGCGGGCCTGGAACTTGACTCTCGATCAACGAGGACAGGAGGTCTTTCAGACTTGAAACATTGTCTATTGCATTCTCCTGGTATGTAGCAGGAGACAGGTTGGTATGCGCCGTGTGGGCGATCCAGTCAGTATCGGACACGGAGTCTCCATACGTATACGAGCTCGGTGTTTGCGATCCAGTTGGGGTCGCCAGCCTAGAGAATGGAGTGGTCATGATCGTGTATCATTTAACGCGTGCTGAGTGTGGGTGTACAGAAGTGTTCGGGGGTTCGGCGCGAAAAGTGTAGGATGACTAGCCGCCGGAAACAGCCCCCAACTCCCTTTTCGATCCATTTCCATACAGGGGTCTCACACCATTTACCAAAAGTAATATCTTATGCATCATGGCGTCATCTTTACACTGCTGACACCCTCATCTCCAAAAAGAATGCAAAGCCTGAAGATGCAAACTTGACCCGCGAGACAAGTGGTTCATTTATGTCTATACAACGTTGAACTGGGCACTCTAGTATACGGGAAATTCCAGTAAAAACTAAATCGAAGCGACAAATACAACACGCAGGCGGTTTGTATCCGCTATTCATAGAGTTTCTTAACGTCAACCATCTCCGCGACCGACTTCTCAAAGGTAATGGCAAAGCTATCTTGCCCCAGATGATACTTCTCGAAATCGTCCGACAAACAAGTCATTACGGCATCCTTGTAGGCCTCTCCCATTTTGTGTGGCAGCTCACGACCGGCAATATGCTTCATTCTTTTCCTAATCGAGTTGTTCGTTGGGCTTCGATGTTGAGGGTCATCTGCCTGAAGCCGTGTCCGGATCTCCTCGAACATGCCACCTGCCGTTTTCCAAAGGCCGACCTCGAGAAGCACGACTCCCAGGGAATAGACATCATGGACCTTGTTGAAACTGACGGTTGGCTGTCCGTACATGTCACGATCAGGGTGTCGGTAGGCAGATCTCTCTGGGTCCATCAACCCATGTTCGATGTGAGCTGTGTAGCCGCCATCGGGTCTAGAAAACTCGAAGTCGGTGAGGTACGGGCTCTCAAGGTCAGGGCTGCTTTCTTCCGTCAGGAAGAACTTGATTGCATGGCTTCGAATGCTCTTGTGCACCCAGCCATCCGAGTGGAAGGCTCCGATCGACTGTGCGATCGCCTGTGCAATGCGAAATCGCTGGGGCAATGAAACACGATCACGGTATCTTCTATCGTTGATGAGATCGTGTAAGCTCATCGGTTCGAGGTCCAGTGCACCTGCCGGATACTCGAAATAGAAGTCGTAACATGAAGCACCTTCGTCCTTCAAGTAACCCCCAAAGGGTAAGGTACGGAAGTTGTGAGAGCCCGCCTCCCTGAGCAGAACGGCCAGCTGGTTGACATGGATCTCGACGTGGTCGCTTGTCTCAGTGTTGAAACACTTCCGCTCGACCAGCCTTCGGGGCATGTGTAACTCCGAGCTTGTGATCTGGAGCGCCTTGCCTGCTTCGGTCATATCTATCGAGAGTAAGACAGCTGAAAGTAATTGTTCAAGACAATAATTAGGTAACTTACCCGACTCTGGACTTTGGGTGTACTGCCTGAGTCTCAAATGGGGCCAGAAGATCTCGTATTTGGGGTTGCCGATGCGACTGCGCTCGATACTGGGCTGGCTTGGAGCGCTAGCGAGGATAAAGGGAACCAAGTTTTGGAGCTTTTGGTTCTGCCTCTGGAAGCGACGCAGTGTGTCCTCCAGCTTATCCTTGGTAGCTAGAGACCACTTTACGCTCTCGACTGCCCTAGATGTGCTCTGTCCCACCTTAGACGACGAGAACCATTGCCAGCGACTCTTGGAGCTCTTTGCGGGTTTTTCCGGTTCAGGTGAGCTCACTTGAGCGACGGTGTTGGGGGAATCTTCTGGAAAGGTGTCAAGGTCATGTTGGTTGTCTGCGCCTGGAAGCCATAAGTACTCTTCGTATTCAGGGTCAAGTTGGGCGTCTCTTGTGTATTCTAGAAATACAATTTCCAGCTCCTTGATAATTTTCTGGATGTGCTTGAGCCATTCCTGTGTAAACGAAATCACAGTAAGTACAGGTATTCATCTTGGGGCCATTTATATTATGTACAGAAGTTTATGGTCACTGACTTCGTTCAGACCAGCGTCAGGCGCGATCTTGCCATCGTAATAGCGAAAGATAACCCAGAAGTTCTTCAGGTTGAGGATCTGCTCGTTAAACTCGTCGATGAGGTGTTCCCTTTCCTCAGAAGAATGAACAGAACTCCTCACAGTTCGTTTAACGAATCGAGACACAAGGTAAACGTCCTTGAAAGCGGAAATGACAGTGAGCGCCGTAGAGATTGGCTCTGCCATTGTCAAAAAAGTGAGGTGCAATGGGTTTCGGATAAGCGGCAAACGTGTGACGTGTGTGAGAAGGGAAGGACCAAAAGAGCCGATCATTACTTTGGATGCTTATCATCTGGGGCAGGAAATCTTACTGTAAAAAAGCAATATATAATTCTTGCTTCGCCACAACTAGAATATGACAGCGGTACCTCCTCAGCCAGCACAGCCTTGATTGCTGACGCCCGAGTGCGGGGGTGATGTCAGCAGTTTTGGAGGCCCCTGGTCACATTCTTATGGCTTCCCAAGGAAAAATAAAGGAGACTTGGAAGCTCCGAGTTTAGTATCCCGAACTTGGAGCGAGCCAAAATGGCCATTAAGAAATTGATGCCAACGCGAGTTCAAAGACCAGTGGGCCATGAAACCTCCCCACTACTACACCCCGAAGCCCAGTTGAACCGAGCAGCGGTATCATTATCCGATAAACCCGTCTGGAAGGACCGGTACAAGCTCGGTGATACAAACACCCGCGAGAGTCGCCGCAGGAGGCTCCGAGAGTTTATTCTGGACGAGCAAAAAACTGCCGGCCTGGGAAGTGATCGGACTTTTATCCGGGTTGGTGCCCTTACGTGGCACAATGTCAAAGCTGTCATCCTGAGTGGTATGTGTTCGGATCCTGTACTTGAAAAGCCCTATTACTAACGGTACTTTCTTGAGACAATGTCAACTTCTTTCTCATGTTCCTCCCTTTGGGGATCATCTCGGGCCTACTGAAGTGGGACCCTGCTGCGATGTTCATTCTAAACTTCTTCGCAATCATCCCTTTAGCTTCATTGGTATCCTTTGCAACCCGCGTTAACTTTGTTGGTCGCCTATTACATGCTATTCTGGGCAATACCACGGAGATTGTGGTATGGTTATTTATCACATAACATGTTGTAAGACATAAGCTAACACATATGCCCGCAGGTAGTCCTTGCTGCAGTCATTACCGGCCAGTTCGATATGGCAATGTCCTTTCTGGTTGGTATGATCTCAAACAACATGCTGCTTGTTGGAGGAAGCTGCTTCCTCCTTGGGGGTATACGAAACATGCGAGACGCCGAGGGCAGGGGTATCGAGCAGGAATTCGCAACACTACCTGCTAAAATAGCTACCATCTCCACCTTGTTCACTACTGTGTGTCTAGTTATTCCTGAAGTCGTGAGTATGTCATTTCTCGTACCCCTTATATCCGTACTAACAGACTAGCTTGAATCGTTGGTCCATTATCATAGCCATAATCCGGACGAAGCTGTCGCATTTCATCTTTTGATGACCCGTGTGTCAGCCTTATTACGTTTTGCGATATATGTATTCTACATTTGTTTGTCACTGCGTACACACCGCGAAGTTTACGATGAATACAGTGGCCACAGCTGGTATTTGAATGAAGAACGAGACAGGGACGAGGATGAGGACGAGGACGGAAAGGCCGACGAAACTCCGGCAAGCCCTGTGATTGCTGTGATAGTTCTACCTATTGCGGCTGGGCTGCTTTTCGTCTGTGCTGGAAACTTGCTCGGGGCAACGGACGTCATCCTTGAGAGACAACCAATCGACCGTGCTTTCATCAGCTTTATTCTCGTTCCATCGGCTTGCAGCACTGCGAGGAATATCGCCGCTGTTGATGTGGCAACTGCTGACCATATGGACGTTGTGGGTCTCACTTGAACGAAGTCGCTTTTCTTAACGTCCAAAACTGACGTTCGTTGTGGTCTAGGCTTTTAGAATGGCAGTGGAACCGTGTATCCAGCTTGGAATGCTGTTGTTACCGTCCTTGGTCATTGCGATGTGGGTGGTCGACGGAATCACGGGATCCGCTCACAATGAGATATTTCATATCGTGCCAGGTAAGTTATACTTATCATGGAATACATCTATAACATTCGTAGCTGACATGAAGCCTGCATAAGCGGAACTAATAGCCATATCAATTTGCTCGATGCTGTTCGCCCAATGTGTGAACACAGCCAGGTCACATTACTTCTACGGTGCTCTGGTATGGCCCAAAATGCAACCAAACCCAATCGAACAGCTTGACACTGACAATATGCAATAGCTTTTAAGTGTGTATACTATCATTGCAATCATGTTTTGGGTGACCCCTGTGGATGCCTGGTTGTTCGAAGGATAGGTGGATTAGAACGGCTGGTTGGCGGCGGAACATTAGACAATACCAGGTAAAGACTAAAGTGATACTCGCAACGAAGCTAGACAGTTGCGTGGTGGTTTGAGCAGATATATATTCTCCTTATTTGTATAGTCATATATGAGTTATTATGCCAATAAAACCACCAAGTGATCCCTGGTATGTACAGTACAGCATAAGGTAGTGGGAGCAGCGCTTACGCCATCTAGATAGGGGTTGCCAAGTCTGTATCTGTATGAACTGCTGCCCCCTATGGCACGCAAAAAATTGGCCAACACAAATCGAAAGCGTTACCCAATCCGTTTAACATAGAAGCACCCCAGGGGCAATCGGGTCTGACTTGTCCTGCCGGTCTCTCCTAGTACCCCAGGAGGAAATGGACGATCCAGCCGCCAACCCGGTCCTGTACACTGACGCATAGCTTGGGCTATGCTGATTGGGACACACCTCGAGCAGTCACGCCCTTCCAGCCCGGATTTCCAAGTCCACTTCCGTTGCCGCGACGCTGCTGCACCACACCACCCGGCGCGCGAAGTAGATCCGGACCGCCTAAGAAATCGACTTCACCTTCCCCGTCTTGACATCATACACCCACCCACTCACGACCGTATCCTCCCGAATCGAAGCCGTATGCTCCTTCAGATACTTGAGGTCGTCGCGGACGGCCTGCTCGACCTCGGGGAACGGCAGGAAATCGAGCGTGGCGAGCTCGACGGCGGCGGCGGGGCCCAGGTTCTCCTTGACGGCCTTGTGGGCGTCCTCGTTGGTGAAGGTCAGCATGCCGCAGTCGGTATGTTTGACCACCAGAATCTCGCGCGTGCCCAGCAGCTGCTGCGAGATGACAACGGACCGCAGGGCGTCTTTCGCGCACCCGCCCGCGTTGCGGATCACGTGCGCGTCGCCCAGGTCGATGCCGAAGGCGGCGCAGGGGTCGATGCGGGCGTCCATGCAGGTCACTGTTGGTGGGTTAGCATTTCGGTCTGTCTGTCTGCGTCATGCATCGTTGACGGGGACATGGCGTGACTTACCGACGGTATAGTGCTTCGCGGGAGGCAGGGCCAGGTCGCCCTTGCTGAACTGGGCGCTGTACGCGGCATTCTTCGCCTCCAGGTTCTTTTGGTTGGTGGAAGTCATGATGTGTGTTGCGGCTAAGACAGGTATGCTAAGCTTTTCATGTGTTGAGGTCGTGTGTGATCGTTAGTGGGGTAGTAGTAGTTCTGGAATCAATCAATATAGCATCACTTCGGGGACCTTGGCATTTGGACTGGGCATCTCGCTTATTAAGTAGGCAGGTATAGTAGCACAAGCCGCGTGGTGATTGGCCACATGGAGCAGCGGGAAGAGGGGTTTGGGATGTTGCGTCATGAGGTAGCTCAAATCACGCAAAAAGTAGAGACGCATAAGGGTTGAACCGATTCGTTGTTCCTTTTTTTCTTTCTATGGCCGGCTATTGTGTCTAGCCGCATATGCTAAACGATGGCGGAGCAGATGGCGGAGGAGTCCTTTGCTTGACCGGATGGTCGGAATCGAAGCAAAGTGGGCGGTGATGTTTGAGATCTCCGTAGTTTGCTCTCCCGACCCATCGAGAACCCCTCGGCAAAGCGCACCCAACGGAGCAGATTTTGCGGCTACGTCCAGAGCTGGGACACAGACAGCGAGCAGAGAAGCCCCGGCTATCCGGGAGAAGCAACCGCCCAGGTGACGGTAGAGGCACGACTGCCCAGGCAGTGAATGATTCAACCGAATACCATCTCGTCAATTGCAGCGGGAGGCTTAGCTCAATTGGTTACGTCATGCCGGTCATCGCGGTGCACACGGCGAGGAAGATATTTCCTCCTCTCTTCACTGATGCAGCATGTGACACGACAGACAGCAGCTGAGAAGGGCAATGCCTCCAGGTGTCAGCCCGAAACGAGCGAGACGAACGAGTCTCTGGAGTCGCAGTTGTGTCTGGAGAAAGCGTATGGTATGCGATTAGCGCGCAGCGTCCTGGGAGCTGATCAGACAGACCCTTTTCCAAAGCTGAGCTCTGCCCCAGGTGTCCACGGTTGCATTAACAGCCCCAACCTCTTCAATACTTCGCGAGGGTGGATAGCCTGAGTGGGCCAGAAGCTCAGCAAGTACCGACAGGGGCACGCGTTTTCGACGCGATGCATCCACTAGCCACACGGTACTTCCATCATTAGACCTGGCCACACTGAGAAAATGTGCACAGTGCATAGCGTGCGGCATAAAATAGTGCTCATTGTATGCGCAAAACTGCATCCTTGGTTCTTTTCGCCCGCCGTACCCCCATTACCTGGACGCGGCAAGCTGCCAGAACGCGCTTCGAAAGCGCTTCACCCCTGCACCCTTGAACGTGCCGTCCAGCTTAGGGTACCCATCCAATAAGAGATTGAACACCGTTTTCCAGAGATAGGATATTTCACTTGTTGCGGAGATACCAGCTACAGTTTGCCCGAATGTCATACTACCAGATGCCAGATAGCTACAGCTATGGGAGCAATCTCACTGCTCCCCTCGGGGACTTGCTCAGTCCAATACACATTTACAACTCGCAAGACCCCTAGCTGAGAGATGTATCCACAATGCCGGCATAAAGCGTCCCAGACATCTGGTGAGAGAACGATGGTTCTCTCACAATGGTTGACCCTTCTCCTTGACTTGTCAAACGACCCCTCATAATGCACGAACTCAACTCCGGCTCCGTCGTGGAATGGGAGAACATCGACTCAGCAGCGCAATAACGCAGCCCAGGAGCTTAGGAGAACCCTCACCCAAATTCTGCTCACCTCAATCAAGGTCGGGATACGGATCTGGATTTGTTCTGCCTTCATTTCGGGGTTAACATCATGGACCACTATCGACGGTGGGAAGACCGGGACCCAGGCGAAGGGGTCCTCTGCAGCTTGAAGAACCCAGATGCCGAAAGAGCTGGGGACCTGCCCCTCATCCGCATAGTCGAGACGGAACACCCAGGCGACGACGGAGGAGCTACCAGGTGTATCCAGACTGCTTCGGACACTGGCCCCTATGCCGACCGGAGTTGTACCGCAGTTACGGTCACTTTTGGTCTGCCCATGGCCTGTCTGGTGGTGGTCGGAAGTTCCAACTGGCGGTTGCCGGACCGGTGTCATTGCCCTCATCAAATGCCCCGTCTTGACCCAGATGGCTCAGCCGCATCGTGACAAATACCGGGAAGTAGTGTCAAGCAAAAGGGTCGATTTGTATATTCTCAGCACGTGCCTAGTGGTCTGTTGCCATGATAACTAATAGCTGACGGTGGTGTTGGTGCTCGTGGCTATGGCTCAGTAGCGAGTCACTAAACCAAGCACTAGCCAATAAAAGGCCGATACGTCAGAGGCTGAGCTCACAACCACCTACACGCTGACAGTGGTTAACGAGTGGGTATATATGTAGAATGACATTTCTGACCACTTGCAGGGGTGTGTTTTTGTCGAACTTCCCGACTGGGGATGCACCGAAAAGTACCGCAAGCGGACGGATCAGGTGATTATCAGCACTTGCGTCGCCCAATTCATGATAGCTCCAAAGCTCTAGAGGGCTCGCCCCTTCCGGGCCCTCCCCGCCTTTGCCCGCCCTCCTCATCCCCAATGCGGGCTGCGCCTTACTCGGGAGAGTTTAGGTATTTAACTGAACGTGCCTGTTCCACGACATCATGACTTGTGTTATTATCGTGATCTACGGTAACCACCATAATTGCGCCAATAAAGTAACAGATAGGTAGATCAAGAACCGGATCGCGTATCTGTGGCCCTGTCGCACGAGAAATTGAAACAACTTGACTACCCGTAGCTGGCGGTATCCGGCCAGCCCGGGGGACCGATCTAACCCACACCCCACCATGTCCGGCGCACAGTCTGGCACCGCTGCCGACGACGACGACGTGCTGCTCCACCCGCCGGCCTACTACGACGAGGAAGGCCGCAGCATCTTCGGAAACAACAACAACTATGAAGAGGACGACCTGCTGCAGCCGGTGATCCTCATCATGGCGGGCCGCTTCGTCCACCCGGAGTCGGCGCAGGCCAGCCCGCTGTACGAGCTGTCGCAGGACGTGGACCGGCTGTCGGGTGCCTACTCGACCCACACCCTCGAGCGCTTGGAACACGGCATCGCCATCACGAGCCGCAACGTCCCGCGCATCACCCGGCGGCGCCGGAAGGTCTACCACCTCAAGCACGTCTCCCCTGCGCTATCGCCCAGTTTCCCCTTCCAGGCCGAGGCCCTGTCGCGCCAGTCCCTCGGAAACTTGGGCCTCTGCCGCCCCGCCGCCGCGCTGCACGTGCCCTACTTCCAGACCGGCGAAGGGTCCAGCCGGGTTGTCCTCCTGAAGGAGCGGAGTGATGGCGGCGGCGGGCTGCCCAAGGGGTACAACGCCTACCGGCACGCCGAGATGGAGGCCGGGCAGGTCTTCGAGTTCCAGCAGCGGCGGCGGCAGCGGCAGTGGTCGCAGAGAAAGCGGGGTGGCGGCAACAGTAGCAACGGTTACGAATGGGCCACGGCGGGCGGCGGGCGGCTCGCCATCGAAGACGATGCCGATGGGCAGCACAAGCTCGTCGTGACGAGCGCGGTGACGAGGCAGACTATGGATGCGTTGGTGGCCTGCTGGTGCCTTCGGTTGGTAAGTTGAACCTGATTACCGTCTATATATGCATCACCATGGCATCTGTACTTCGTCTTGGTAGACTAACTCTCTGCTTTGCGGAACGTGAACAGTGGCGCAACAACTATGAGACAGAACCTAGCTTGCGCGGCTGGAATAAGCTGTCGCATAAAGTGCGCGACGTGAGGCAGAAGCTGGCAATGGCTCCGACGCCCAGTAGATTCTAGTGGTGAATCAGATTGAGACATCACCTGGAGTTATTGACCGTACGCCACTGCAGAGTGCAGAGACATTGAGTCGCATGCAGTCTGCCTGCGCTTTCCGACAAACATGCGGGGACAGCCCGTGTAAAATGGAACTTCCAGGTCAGTCAGTAGGGGGCCGAACGAATGTGAGAACGCGGCATGGAGATTGTCTTCAAAACTACGCGCAGCCTCGACCTTTGTGGTTAAGGCTAAGAAGTCGGGCGGTCTTGTCGAAGCGGCTCGGTAGCAGCTAGAGTTCTGTAAATAGCAGCAGGCAGGTTGTGGCGGAGGGGAATTGGCTGGGGTTAGCCAGCGAAGAATGCTTGGCGACTCCAAAAACTGGCCTCTCTAGACGGGGATGACAGGTGACAAACAACATTGGACGTTGGAAACAACTGCCTTGTGCCCTGCATTCACGTCGATTATATATAATTAGGACTGCGATCAGGAAGGGACGTTTTAACTGGAACAACCCATGTAATCTGAATGTAGGATAGGAAGGATCAAGATGTGGGGGAGGTTGGCTGCTTTTGCTGCTTGCTCAAGTGCTTTGCTTACTCTGTTATCGTAAGTCAAGCTGTTCTTCCCCCATGCTCCGCCACATATTCCCCAACAAACAGGCAAGGCAACAGCAACAGCCAAGAAAGAAGAAAGGGTATCACGGCACGGCTTTGGGACTTCAAATTTAGTCACAACCAGAGACATTTCCCCAATCCAGCTTGTGCATTGATATACCTTTCACTCGTCAGTCTTCGTCACTTCACTTCAGTGCAACCAACCTGTGCGCCCTTATCCGATTGCCAAGAGTGACACAGATATCACCTGAACAGCAAGCAGCAAGCAGTACTACTACCATCAATCAGGCCGTCTTGGCAAATCTGCACCTCACTTTTCTCTCAGGTTTCATCATTTTCTCTCCAAGTGGTCAAAGGAATAAACAGCACTCTGTCCATTGACAGCACAGCACCTATCTTGATTATTCCACTTACACCCACCCGGTGGAACAAGCGGACTACACAAACTGGAATAATATTAGAAGTCCGAACAGACCTGACCAGTTCATTCTCCACGCGCTTGCGGGGATATCAACGACTATTCATCACCTTCCACAACCATCTGCCATCTAACCAGTCACCATGTCAAGCTTCCCCCAGGAGTTGCCACCCCGCCCTGGCGGCAACAATGCCGGCGCCGGCGGTAGCTGGAAGGACCGCAACTGCCCCAACATGCGGACCTGCTGGGCCTTCAGCTGGGAGGCCTACAGCCTGAACACGTCGGACAAGGCCCAGCTGTGCCGACGCATCTGCATGTGGGCGATCTTGCTGGTGCGGACCGCCATGTCAGTCCTGGGCATCGTTCGCGACGCCCTCTGGGGCCACTTCGTCTCGGTAAGCAGCTTTCGGTGTTTAGCCCATTATATTTCCATGTTTATTCCCCGTTATTCCAATGTCACATAAGGGGAAGGAGTCACTGTTTATTCGAGAAATTTTCATTGTTCCCTCCTGACACACCCCGTTCACTTCAAAGAGTAAACACTAACACCGAGGCTCGACAGGTCGTCATCTTCTCTATCCTGGCTGTTCTGGGTTTCTTCTTCATCGCCTGGTGCCTGGCCCAGATCGGCGAGGTCCGGGGTCGACGCCGGGTCTTGGGAATCATGGTGGTAAGTTTATCTGATTATCCCGTTGATGGCGAAAGCGTTGATCCCGCCAGACCATGACGTACTGTATATACGAGGGATTACTTGGTGATATTGGCATAACGTTTATTCCATTGATCATTCACAAGAAGTAATATACTAATGGATGGACTGCTACTAGGGTCGCTGGCACTTTGATATCTTCCTGGCGCTCTTCGGCGTCATTCACGTGGGCATCTTGATCGCCGCCATCTTCCCGGCCTCGCAGGTCGGCTTGAGCATCTCGTGGCTGGTCATGTGGGCGGCCATCTTCGCAGTCGCCTGGATCGCCACCTGGCCTCCCGAGCAAGACAGCCAGGTTTAAAAGCTGTTGGGTGACCGTACAGCACACAACTACCCACCACTTCTGCGCCATCATCAATCGCCGCCCCCGGTTGGGAACGGTGCTTACATATGGTCTCTGATGACCCGGCAGCAAAAGGAGCCACGAAAGTGGCAGCTAAAAGTGCAAACAAATCAGCAGCAATAGACTCGGTTCTGTGCATCGGTTCGACAACTTTCTAACTAGCCATGGTTACGAATCAGGAAGTTGTCTGGATGGGCAACCATATGGTTATGGAATAAAAAAGCATGGGAGGTCAGGCATCGCTTCAAACCAGCGAGATATTCTTACTGAGTTCGTCATAGTATCTCAGACATGAGATGCACAAGGGTACACCTTGCCCAATAAAGAATGAATTACAGTACTACTGCATAGTGAAGTTCCCTGGGTATCAAGCGACTTTCGGTGTTTATTCTATCCTGTTCCAGTGTTTATTCCACAATATCCCAATGTCTCTTAAGGGATGGAATAATCGCTTATTCGTGAAATTTATGATTCCATCTCAGGACCACCTGTTTATCCCATAAGGAAAAAACACTGACACCGAGTGTCGATATCATCATGCACACACGTTCAATAGTCTTCCAGCTTGTACACCTCGTACGCTGGCTCCTCATACGGGTGAGCTCTGCAATGCAATCACACAAGTCAGATATCTATCTCTTCAGTCGCAGTCATCAATCATACCTTACCAAGTAGGTAGGCAGTTGCCGGATACAGACATAGGAGCTCAGTAGCAATAATCAAGTCAAGGACTTACTCCTTCAGCGCCGCAACTGCCTTCTTGACCGTATCCTCGCCCACGCACAGCGTCTCAACCCGCGCCTCCTCGACCTCCTCGAGCTGACCGACAGCGCCAATGTGCGGGTTGGCGGCATCCCCTGGCCGGAACTGGCCCGTTCCCAGGCTGCTCGTCCAGGCGCACTCGGTGTACCCCCCTGGGCCTGGGTAACGCCCCGCGCCCGCCGCGAAGATGGCGCGCTTGCAGGCTGCCGCTGCCGAGGGAGGCGTGAAGAAGACAAGCTTGAAGCGTCTGGTGGCGGCGGAGGAGATGGCAGAGGCCATGGCGATGATGATGATCTTCCTTCTTGTTTGTTGGTGTAAGTCACGGTCGCATATGTTCCTTTTGCAAAGGAGTGCGGTGACTATCTGAGAGCAGATAAAGGGGTATGGACCATGAACTAACAAGAGATAAAAAAGTCCTCTTGCTCTAGAATTCGCTACCTATTGTCTGCAACCACCTGCGTTATGGCGCTGTTGGGTGTAAGTGAGCCCGCGGGTTGGTTAACTGGGGTCTGCCGGTTTACCCCGCCTTCCGCAATCGCAATAACAAAAAGTTGATGACATATGCATGCCCGGTCCAGTCGCCGCAGAGTCCGATCCCAGATGGGAATTCTGCCCTTTGCCATTCATTCACCTAAAAAGCAGTCTTCCTTTTCTCGAGACACTGACTTGGTTTCGCGAGTCGACCTCCCTTCAACCAACCCCTTTCCACACGCCCACGATGCGCTCCCGGTGCACAAACCCCGCGTCGGCCGCGCGACTGTTCGTGCAGCTCTCTAGAACCTGCGCGCAACAACCGTCGCAGCGCGCGCCCCTCGACATCCTCCTCCCGGCTTCGGCTCGGCGTTTCCACAGCGGCCTCGTCCCCAGATCAAGTGTTACGCCCATTGCTTCTCGCTCAAAGAGCAGCCCGCCACCGACCTCCTTACCAAAGAGAACTACCGCAGCATGCGCCGCCTCGACGACAACGACGAGGAGCTTCGGCTCGACTAGCGCCCGGCAAATGACGCAAGCCATCTACAACCCGCAAAAGGACGAGGACGGCAACGACATGGTTCTCGAGATCACACCACGCGCCGCCAACGTATGTTTCCCTTTCTTCCCCTTTCTATTTCCTCGCCCATCCTTCTTACCCAGAAAGTCAAAGAGCAAGCTCGGCTAACCGTCGTGGTGATGACAAATACAGCGCCTCTCCCAAATCATGGAGAAAGACAAGAACCCCTACCTCGCCCTGCGCATCCAAGTCGAGTCCGGCGGCTGCCACGGCTTCCAGTACCTCATGTCCCTGACGACCCTCCCGTCCTCGCTACACTCGGGCACCAGCACGATCCCGGACGCCATAGCCCCCTCTCCCGCTGCGACGGCCGAAGCCGGCGAGAACTCGACGACAACGGACACGGCAGCCTCGGAGCCAGGTGTGGGGGAGGAAGACACCGTCTTTGCCTTTGTCAAGGAAGGCGACAACCATTCGGCGAACCAGCAGGGCGAGGTCGATTCGCTCGCGGCCGGCCCCAAGATCGTGCTCGATGCGCCGAGCTTGGAGCTCCTCAAGGGCAGCAAGGTGGACTACACCATGGAGCTGATCGGCAGCCAGTTCAAGATTGTGGACAACCCCTTGGCCTCGAGCAGCTGCGGCTGCGGCACCAGTTTCGACATCAAGGTTTGAACAGGCTACTCAATCAACTATGTACTATTAGACAAAGAAGACATGGACTCAGAAGATACCTAGGAGTAGAGCGAGGGGCGAGCGAATGCCCTCCCGTACGTACTCTAATCATGTTGAATTCCACAGTGAACCACTGGGCGTAGATACTCTTAGTCAAAGACTGCACATTGCCAATGACAAGACAGCATGTACCTAGAGACATGAACGAAGACTACAGCTTCATGATATCGTAACTTGGCCATGGATATGGGAATAGCATAAAATACAGGGACAGCTTGATCAAGTCTAGGTGATAGAAAGGAAGAGACTACGGAGCATATGGAGGATACAGACTTCACATATCAATGGTGGACTTCAAGGAAGGATGGGGTGGTCATCAAAATGTCAATTCATGGGTACTAAAGCTACCGCAGCTTTTCTTAACGCCGATCAGCCATGCAACGAAACAAGTGCCGTTGGAATCCCTATAAACCTTGCCGATTTTGTCCCAACCCCAAATTCATGAAAAAAGCAGAACCCAATCCATCGTGAAACTTTTTAGTTCATCTGGCGGATGAGGGCGTTGATCTTGTCCTCACGGTTACCCAGGTCACCACCCTCGATGAAGTGCTTGAACTTGCGGACGTGGAAGCCGCCGTTGGGGTTGGACAGCTTGAAGGGCCACAGGAAGTTGCAGGCCTGCTTGAAGTTGGGGCCGACGGTGTAGATCTCGTGGACCAGATCCTCCATACAGACAATGCCGTACTGGCCGAGGGACTCCTCGATGATGGCGTTGTCGGTAAGGGCAACACGCTGCTTGTCGACCTTTCCGTAACCGCGCTTGTAGATGAGCTCCTTGATGCTCTTGAGGTTGGGGAAACCGTAAGCGACCCAGGGCTCGACGATCTTGATCATCTCCTGAGTGGCCTTGGTGAGCTTGACGAAGACACCGTTGTTGATCTGGAGCAGACGGAGCAGCTGGAGGATCTTGCGGGGCTTGGGGGCGATCTTGTTGATACCCTTGATGCGGATAACGAAGACCAGCTTGTCCTCAGCAGGGACCTGGAAGGCACCGTCCTGCTTGGCGACACGAGCAAGGCGGACCTTCTCGCGCTCACCATCGCGGTACTCCTTGACGTACTTCTCAGCACGCTTGAAGATGACACCACGCTTCTCCTTGTTGATCTGTAATCAGAGTGTTAGCAAAGCTTGTTTGTCAAACATACTGAATAGGTGAAAGCGGTTTCATCCTCAATAAATCAGACCCGAAAGATGGTATTTTGCAACAGCATCGACCTTAGGTCTAGTCGGCAAGTGGTTTGTTATGCATCACGTTGAGGACCACCAATGTGTGTGTGGGAGAGAGAAAAAAGTTGAAGCTTACCTTCTTGCGCTGCTCGATCTCGGCAGTGCGCTCAGCGCGAGCCTTCTCCTGGCTCTTGCGCTTCTTGAGCAGAGTCTCAGGGACGTTGATCTGGTCCTTGGTAGGGACGGTGCTGTTGCGGCATGCGGGTTAGTACGTAGTCCACGAAATTGCAATGTACAGAGAACGCTTTCGCGAATTCAGTGTACAAGGGGGAGCGCCGGTTGGAGAACTGCCGATCGACTGCGACATTCTCAGCGGTGGCTAACTCGATGATAATAAATTTAATCGGTGAGATCTTGCACAAGGGCAGTCGAGCAAGGACAATGCCAAGCTGGACCCAAGAGCTACACTCATCCGACAACACCTCAGGACAATAAAGCCCGAGTGCTTGTGCACGCTTGATGCATTGGCTAAGCGACAGACATATTCCAGTAATGTGCAAGGCCAAGCATAGACAGGCGGCAGATGTATTTAAGAGGGAAGATGCTAGTCAAAGCCTTCTTCATCTCCAACACCCCGAGAGACATCTCTACTGCCGCCAAGTCACCTCGGTGGTAACCTGACGAGCAGAGGGAGAAACTCGAGAGGGATCAAGCCCGACGTGCTGCTGCCTCTTCGCTGTGTTCCATCTAATTAAAGATTCATACACACAAAGGGTAGCAGGGCACCGGCTGAGAGGACCACGGACAATCTCGCAAGTAATCCAGAACCAGGCATTTGGAAACAAGAGAGAAAGAGAGACATCAGGGATGGGCGTACGTTGACTTGGTGCCGGCCATTGTGACGGTAGTTGATCTAAGGCTGGAAGATCGTGGTGGTCGGTTAGTAGTTGTCGGAGATGGAGAGCTGAAGTCAGAAGGAATCGAAATTTCTGAAGCAGTAGGAACTTTTCCTCAGGACAAAAAATTGGCAGTGGAGAGCGGAGACGGGCAAACAATTGTGTGGGTGCTGGACTGGCTGAATTAGCGGGTTCTGCCAAAGAGTGTGGCCAATGGGAAAGCTGCAGTGAGGGCGGTCGGGGTTGGTGGGGTTGAATTGGCAGAAGCTCATTCGATTAGGGCTTTTTCTGCCGGTGCCGACCGCCACAATCTGAGATCCAACCCTAATTGTGCCGCGACCCAATTCAAGCTGTGAAAGTGCACTTTACGCCAGAAAGTGCAGAAAAGTACTAGCAAGCGCCAAGGCTCTGCCCCCCAGTGTGTGTCGGTGATATTTCTCGATTTGCGGTCACGTCTTTCCATTTTCTCTACCCGTCCATCCATCCATCAACCACACCACCGAAGATTTCAGAGAAGTCAACTCAGTCAATATGCCTCCCAAGAAAGCTCCCGCCGCTCCTAAGGAGAACATCTCCCTGGGCCCCCAGGTCCGTGAGGGTAAGTCAATCCACCAGATCCAGTTCCATTTCCCCAGGTCCTTCGCGCCATGGTTCAGATTTCCTGTCGAAATTTTGGAGATCCAAAATGAGAAGAGGAAAAATGACCTCAAGGCGAAGGAGGGGCACTGGGCTACTTGAACTACGAAAAATGAATTGGCCGCTGACATGATTCTGTCCCACAGGTGAGCTCGTCTTCGGCGTCGCTCGTATCTTCGCCTCCTTCAACGACACCTTCGTCCACGTCACCGATCTGTCCGGCCGTGAGACCATCTGCCGTGTCACCGGTGGCATGAAGGTCAAGGCCGACCGTGACGAGTCCTCCCCCTACGCCGCCATGTTGGCCGCCCAGGACGTCGCCATCCGCTGCAAGGAGCTCGGCATCAACGCCCTCCACATCAAGATCCGCGCCACCGGTGGTAACGGTACCAAGACTCCCGGCCCCGGTGCCCAGTCCGCCCTGCGCGCCCTGGCCCGTTCCGGCATGCGCATCGGCCGCATCGAGGACGTCACCCCTACTCCCTCCGACAGCACCCGCAGAAAGGGTGGTCGCCGTGGTCGTCGTCTCTGAGCACCATACTTCCCTCTTGCGAAGTGTGTTTCGCTCTCTTTCATTCTTTCTTCCTGGGTTGCAAAGCTGCTGGATGGGTTTTTTACGACAGTTTACGACTATTAGGGATTTGAGATGAGGGACGGACAACAACTAAAAATAACGGAGTTTTGAACGAACAAAGGTCAAAGCGAGGTCTTGCATCATCTGACTGCTCTCCTTCTCTGGGAGCTCTTCTGTGTGCGGTGGCATCAATACGTGGAGAACGGCGGTTTGCGCTGCCTGGTCTCCGTAGCACTAGACTACTACCAATCAAGATAATGAAGCTGGCTTGACAAATAAGCCATTTCGTTGTCAACATGATGCTTCTCCTCGCACACTCTACACTGCTTGACAAGAACTTGGCATGAATCTGACTGCTTATCGTGCAACCTTGGCAACCCAGTTCGCAAGTGACAGTGATGTTTTCCAGTTATGTATTCCTATGACGGTTTAGTACCTTCGCCAATGATTAGGATCTTAGTTAATGCTGTATTCTCTATGCTGCTCTGTCTAGTGACTTCGTAAGTCTCGAGGGTAAAATGAATCGCAGTGTATGTGTAAGAAGGTGTGAAACTGAACCGCCAGTATGATGTAAACTCCTCTCCCAATGCAATGGTATCTTCGCTTACTTCATCTCGTCTCGTCTCTCCGTCGTCAACCCCCAAATTAATAACGTACATGCTCTCCCTCCCCCGAATAAATAATATCCGTGGTCGTCTATAACCGACAAACAATCAGTATCAAGAAGGCTGACTGGCTGGCTTAACTTAAAAATCACCGGCCTTCTCCTCCTTTCGCCTCTCTCTCTCACTCCCGCAGCGTCCAGATCCCCCGCATGGTACTGCCCGTCTTGTCCATCTTAGCCACACGATTAAGAACCTCCTTAAAGACCTCGACCTTACGAGGAGTGCGGCACTTGGCGTCAAAGTGGTCCTTGATGGCCTTGGTCGGCACGCGGCCCCCGTGTGCCCGGATGAACGCGATGAGGTCCCGCGAGAACTGCGTGGCCAACGAGTCGGTACTATCCGGACCTCCCGCTGCTGCTGCTGCTGCGCCCGGTGTCGAGCGACCAGACAACGAGGCCGCCGCCGAGACGGCCTGGGCGTTGTTCGAGTTCAAGCCCTGGCGGTTCGCAAGGTTCGTCAGGATCGCGCCGGAGCTGGGTCCCGCTGCTCTTCCTCTTCCACCCCGTCCACCTCCTCGAGGCCGCGAGTTGCTGGGAGATGACGATGAAGGAAGAGGAGGGATCTCCAGGTGGCGAGAAACGCGCGGTGCGGCTGTAGCGACAGAAACCCCCGTGGTAAGCTCGCCAGTGCTGGTGACGGTACCGGCTGGGGTGCGCAAGGCCTCCTCATGCGCTCTCCGAAGCGACGCCGTGGCCGCCGCGGCCACGCGATCCACCTCCCGCTTGTGCAGGCTGTCCCGCGCCGTCTGCCCGCTGGCGCCGCCCATGATCTCGTCGTGCTGGTGGGCCGAGTGCACGCCCGCCTTGGCGAAGATGCCCTGCATGATGCGGGCCTCCTCCGTGGGCGGCGGCTCCGACGCCGGGTCGGTCTGGTAGTCCTCGAGCTTGGCGACGCCGTTAATGCCGAGCAAGTCTTGTGGATCGTCGGTGTGGGCAGGTGCTGCTTGGTCGCCGTCTGCACCACCTGGGTGTTCCGAGTTCGACGTCTTGTTCTTATGGTCCAACTGCACCTTGGAATCCTTGAACAGCCTGCCCGTCTCCGTCTCCTCATCGGCGTCGCCCAGCGTGAACAAGTCATGCAAATTGTGCAAGTCCAGTGCCGTACGCTGCTTAGGGTCCTTGAGGACCTTGTTACTCAGAAACTGCTTGAAGATCTGCCGATGATAAATCTTCTCCTCGATGGTGCCACGCAGCATCAGACGATAGATAGTAACATCCTTCTTCTGCCCCAGCCGCCACGCCCGCTCGCGCGCCTGCACGTCCGTCGACGGGTTCCAGTCCGGGTCGAAGATGACGACACGGTTCGCGCCCGTCAGGTTGACGCCCAGCCCGCCGACCTTGGTCGTCAGCAGGAAAACGTCGAGCTCCGGGTCGTTGTTGAACTCGTCCACCAGGGCCTGTCGGTTCTTGACGGCCGTCCCGCCGTCCATCCGGAGGTATCTGAAGTTGCCCAGGTTCTGGATGAACTTCTCCAGAATATCGAGCATCAGTACACCCTGGCTGAAGAGGAGCGTTTTATGGCCTTGTCTCTTCCACAACTGCAGTGCCCCCTTGAGCACGGCCATCTTACCCGACTTGTGTACGGAACCCCAGTCCTCGGATACTCTGGACTTCAACTTGGGATCACACAGATCAGGATGGTTGCAGATCTTGCGTAGGATATCGATTCCGGCTAACGGCTGGAGTCTCTTGCTCATTATAGCATTGATTTCTCCAGAGTCGAGGAATCGCTGGTACGCCTCTCGCTGTTCTCGCGTCAAGTCGCAGAACAACACCAACTCCGTCTTCTTCGGTAGATCGGCAGCCACATCGGCTTTCATTCGTTGCAATAAATAGGGACTTATGGTGTCCTTCAAGATCCCGGCACACCTTTCGGCCGTCATGACTTCCAGGTTGGACGCATTTGCGTACCCACCCATTCGGATAGGCAACTCGATGTTCCGGCGGAAGTCGGCCAGGTTACCCAGGCGCATCGGGAAAACGAAGTCAAACAGGGACCATAGCTCGGTCAGGTTGTTCTGCATGGGCGTTCCCGACAGAATGACCCTGTTTGACGTCCGAAGTTCCTTGCAGTATACGGTGATGGCAGCGTGTGGGTTGCGGATCTTGTGGCCTTCGTCTAACACCGCATAGCCCCATTCGACGGGGATCAGAATGTCGCCGTATGTCTGAACTCCGGCATAGGTTGTGACGAGCACATGGCCTTGATTGACTACCCGATCCACAATTTTGCGCGCGGCTTTGCTCGATCGCTTCACATTGCTCCGTTCTCGCCACGAAAGTTCTTCGTCATCCTCGAGCTCGTCTTCGTTTCGAACATTGAGCAGGCCACTGCCAGAAGAATGCAAGATCGAGACTCGAAGGGACGGCCACCAGCGGTGGAATTCGTTGACCCACTGCCTCAAGAGCGTGGCCGGAGCAACCACAATTACGGGTCTATCAAGCTGTCCACTGTGGTGCAGGGCAGCTATGAAGGAAACCATCTGAATGGTTTTGCCTGCGACAGCCATTAGCTCTTGTCAAGTAAATACAATGGATGAGGAAAACAAACCAAGACCCATCTCGTCTCCTAGAATTCCTCCAGTGCCACGAGCGTAGAGCTCAGAGAGCCATTGGATGCCGGTTTTCTGGTAATCATACAGAGCCTGGTGGATATCGCCGGGTAAAGCCAGGTCGTTCTCGAGCACCAGGTCAGGAACTCTAGGGTGGGGTTTAAGCCATTCCGATTTCTCCTCGTCTTCTTCTTCATCATCTCCAACCCCGTTATCTGCCCCCTGCGCATGCCGAACTCTACGTCGCTCACGACGTCTTGCCTCGATCCACTGAGCCAGCCGTGTCTGATAAGATTCCTCGTTACCATCGTCGATTTGGCTCAGGTCCACCTTCTCGTCACCTCCTTTGGATCCCTTGGACTTCTTCTGGGGTAGCTTGCGAGGCCGCTCAGTCATATCAAAGTCGTCAGATTCGTCATCATCCACGGCGTCGTCAACGAAGTCGTCCTCTGGTTTAACAGACGTTTGGCGGGAGCGGCGAGGAGAGGGTTCGTCTGAAGAATCCCTAGCGCCGGCCAACTTGCGCTTCTTGCGCGGGCGCAAAGAGAACTCCGACTCGACTGCCTTCGAGGGTAATCGCGGCGGCGTTGGAGCCGATGATTCCTCCGGCTCTTCCGACACGCTGGAGATTCCGGGTGCCGGGAGATACTTGTGCGACCTTGGCCCGGAGGCGTTTTGCTGGTTCTTCTTCTCGGCTTCCTCCGCCTCCGCTTCCTCCTCGGCCTCGACCAAGACGTTGGCCAGCTCTCCATCGATCAGTTCCGTGCGGCGGTTCGCGACCTTGGCGAGCGGGGTGATCTTGCCCGTGCGGACCAAGAAGGCTTGCTGGCTTTCGCCGGGCAACTTCTTCTTGGTGCTCTGTGACTCGGGGTTCGCATCCTTATTCTGGTGTCGCTCCTGGATGCGGGCGCTGCAGTCGGCAATGTCGCTTTGGCAGATCTGGATTTCTTGGTCGAGCCTCGCAATTTCTTCGCGGATCTTGGCCTTGACTTCGGGCTTGCCGATCGTCTTGGCGAGTTTGTCCTGTTGCGCCTTCTTCTGGGCCTCGAGTTTGCGGATGCTGGCCTGGGCGCGCTCGATGCGCTTCTCGTCGCCCTTGTCGTCGCGGGCAATCAGGGCCAGGTTGCCCTGGTGGGAGATCTCGCGCTCGAGGTCATCTTGGTCGCGGACGTTGGAGGTCAGTGTCTTCAGAATGGCGGCCTCGTCAAATGCATCGGTATCGACACCGGATCCTCCGTCTTCCGGGCCGGCTGCCGAGGTTGTCATGCTGTCTGTCATGGTCGCTTCGTTTGGTTGCGCAGCTTCCTCGTTGGTTTCTTTGTTGCGTTCTGGGTGGCTCCCGCTTGCCTCCATCTCGGATTTCAGGAAGTTCCTGGCTGCCTGCGGAAAAAATCACCGGAGTCCAGTGTGGAAGTGCTGACAAGTTGATGAAGTAACTAGGAAAGCACAGGCACGTCGAAGCGTTGCCGGTGGCAAAGTTTGAATGCTTTGAGGCCGTTATTGTTTATAGCATTTCTGGAAGCCCCGGAAATATGTTTCTTTGTAATAGGAAGTGAATGGTACAGAAGGCATCCCACCTCGGCGACCGGACTGCAGACCCCAGGCAGGCGGGAAGCTGCCTAGTTCTTATTGCGACAAGTATTGAATGACGCAGAAGACCCAATTTCGGACTTGACTGCCGATCTAGCTATATCCACTCCCGCCTGCTGCCTGCCGTATCGATAACCTTAATTGCTCCTACCCGGTGTTAGGCGGGTTTAATATCCCCCTCCAAATACTTGATGCGCCTGCACAGCTGCAACCAACCAACCTGCACTTTAGCCAAGCAATGCAACAATTTATCATCCCTCTTCCCTTGTGCATTCGGACGTTGACAGCAGGAGGACTCCCAGATGTGTAAATTGGCAGTTATATTCAACGTCGAACCATCGTCTGCACAGCGTGATCAGTTCCGATTCATACCAGATTCGTCGTACTAACCCCAGGTAGGTAGGTGATGCTGAATCGGGTAGGCAGTCGGCTACATGCGCAGACCAAATCAGGGTCTATCTCAACCTGGGAATCAAGTGATCGGCGCCGCCTGGCCCCAATATGTGGACAACGTCCCAAATGCGGGAGTCCTGCATGGCATGTGGCCTCAACCTTATCTTATGTCTTCCATGTCCAGACTTCACCTTCGCCGCATGTTACATACATATTGCCCGCCATCACACGATTGGATGAACTGTCAAAACCAGGTTATCTTTTTTTGGGTTCGTCACATCAACGTAGTTATATATCTAGCAGCTTGGCTTGTTGATCGGCAGCCATCTCCCTTACTTCCCACCAAATGTTTACCAAAGGACATTTCTTTTACTCACCGTCGATAGATATAGAGTTATAAGAGCAGACGTTTATATATAATCCCATGTGTTTGATTGCGCGCCAATGTGGGACAGCCAGGCACGGGGTGGCTAAGCCACCGTTAGGATAGCTGGCAGTTGGGAATCCGGTTGCCTTTTCGTTATAGCGCCCTCGCTCGGCTCCTGGCTCCCAACCTTATTCATCCCTGCCGACAGATGCGCCTTGCATCCTGTGTTGCGGCTGCGGCTTCTGGGGCTTGTCTACTGGTTGCCCTGATATGATAATCTCGTGTGACTGCAAAGTGCTTGGAGGTGGAGGAAGGGCAACTGGTAAGAAGACAGGATAAAGAATGCTTCTAGGGTAATGACTGCGTATGTATTCCCTTTATTCCCCTGTTTTCCTGAACCTATATCGTGTAAATTTCCTCGAACACCCATTGCTGGGTCATGCTGCCCGATATCTTCAAGTAAGTAAGACCAACCCACTCCAGAGGGTTAGCTTACCACAACCTTGGCGTCTGTACCACCTGCGTACAACCCGTCCAGGTCACGCAGCAGCCAGCCAATGCTTCCTTCCGGGTTTCCATGTCACACACTTTTGCTCGTCAGTCAACTCATTGAAGTAACGAATGCCCGATTTACCTCCTAACCCTTCATCGGGTTATCCACCTACTAGATTGGGGCGAATCACAAGAGCGTTCGTTGCATGCTTATGTTTTGTTGTGGTGTGTTGCGGAGACGGAGAGCGCACAACAACGAGGATTGGCATCCCTTGTGCTACCATAGTGATCGCGTATAAGTGCTTGCTCAGAGCGAAGTAGGTACAGGGGCGGCCCAGCCCCATGGGAAGACGTTGGACGCTGGCGTATCCGGCGCAATAAAAATAGAACGTGATATGCCATATAGCCAAGCCAGGAGGATCGACAGAGAGAGCAAGTAGCAGGAGTGATGTTTGTTTATTGGGGGTAGTTGAGATTGCAAGCGTGTCCCTCGCTTTCCAAGCAAACATGGTGATGTAGAGCTATCCCGTTGTCGCATATGTCCTCGTGCTGCTATCTTGAAAAGAGAGACATATCCCAAGACATAGATAGGCGGCGCAGATGGCACACGAGGCAGCGTCGTGTAAGACATGACCAGCAGACCCCTTCTTTTCGCACATACATGCAATGACTTATATACGTCCAATGTATATATGTATATAAATAGTCGAAAATATGCGTTACCTTCTTATCGCACACTCCCCACGAAACTATGTATACTAAGCACATCTTTACCTTCCTGGTGATAATACTTCTCATGGCCACCGCTGCTACGATGAGCACGACCGGCAGGCTCGCCGCTCCCGCCGTCGACCACCGCGTCGTCGTCTACTACCAGACGACCCACGTCAACAACTCCGACACCAACACCATCTCCACGCTGGGCCTCCTCCAGAACGCCCCCCAGGTCGCCGTGACGCACGTCCTCATCGCCGCGATCCACATCGTAGAGGAGCAGGACGGCTGGATCAAGCTCAACGACTTCGTGCCCGACCACCCGCGCTTCGACCACGTCTGGAGCGACGCCGCGCAGCTGCAAGCCAACGGCGTCGCCGTGACCGCCATGATCGGCGGCGCCGCGCAGGGTTCCTTCCAGCGCCTCGACGGCGACGACGACCAGTTCGAGCGGTACTACGCCCACCTCTACAAATTCCTGGGCGAGTACAACCTGCAGGGGGTCGACCTCGACGTCGAGGAGCGCATGTCCCTGGCCGGCATCATCCGGCTCATCGACCGGCTGCGCGCCGACTTCGGCCCCAGCTTCATCATCTCGCTGGCGCCCGTCGGGGCGGCCCTGCGGAAAGGCGGCGGCAACCTCAGCGGGTTCAGCTACTTCGACCTCGAGGCGCAGCGGGGTAGCTCGATCGACTTCTACAACGCCCAGTTCTACTTCGGCTGGGGCAACCCCCAGTCCGCGTCCGACTACGACGACATTGTCAACTCCGGCTTCCCCGCCCACAAAGTCACTATGGGCCTGCTGACCAGCAAGGACAACGGCAATGGCTATGTCGCGCTCGACACCGTGGCGAGCACATTAAAGAGTTTGACCACCCGGTATCCCGACTTCGGCGGGGTCGCCGCCTGGGAGTACTTCAACAGCCTCCCCGGCGGCAAATCGGCGCCGTGGGAGTGGGCGGCTTATATGGCAGAGGCCATGAGGGGAGGTACGGTCACTGCATATAAATCATTGAGCGCTTCGCCGAGCGCTTCGAACCGCGTGAAGAGAGCCTATCACGACATCACGCATGTGGCTCGGCGCTGGAAGAGTGAGCTGTGGCGATGGATTAAGTAGGGTCGGTTTCCTAATACCTAATTATTGCAACAAGTAATTACTGTACCTCGTATTTTGGTATATATCGTGTGCAATCGATACCTTGGGTCTGTACTTATTCACGGCCATGGATGATAATAAGTGCTCAACTTCCTGATGGCAGAGTATTAGCAATTATGGGCGAGGTTCTCACCTCTCTCCTGCACAGAACAGCAGGCAGGGCCTTCCTTGATCTGCGCAGGCCGACCTGAGCAAGAGTTTTTCATGTACATATATGATTTGAATTTCCCCCTCGAACAATTCATGGCTTGGTATCAAATAGTCGTTAGCCTGCGCCCCAATAGAACAAACAGAATGAATTGTGCTACTCTCCCGGGTTCGGAGCTGCTCGCAATCTGGCCAACAATGCCGCCATCTTTGCACTCCGTTTCGGTGCAGGCTTCGGTGCAGCCGCCGTTGTATCCTCGCCAGTAACAGTGGTGGTTGGTTCTTCCACACCAGTAGTACTGCTGGCATCCTTGTCTTTGCGGGCCTTCTTGGCTGCTTTCCGCTGGCGCACTTCTTCCAGGCGCTTCTCAAGATCTGCGATCCTAGAGTCTTCGTCGGGTGCAGATGCTGTAGGGTTGCTCTCGCCCGAGCCGACTTGTTGTGGTTGTGGGGATGGTTGCTTTGCCGAGCTCGTTTTGTGCGTCTTCTTCTCCTGTACTGTCGGATTTCGCAGCCGTTCCCTCTCCTCGGCCTCTCGCATCAGACGTTCCCGTTCCTCCCTCCGCTTGCGACCGCGCTCCATGGCCGCCTGCTTCTCCTGCTCCGTCTCAGCTACCTTGCCGTCATCGCGCTTCCGCTTGACGGCCGTGCCGTTCTCACGGGCCTCCAGGTCCTCGATCATGGCGCGCTTCTTGGCGTCCATGGCCGCCCGCTGCTGCTCGCGGATCAGGATGGCGCTGCGGGCGCTGTTGTAGGCTTCGCGCGTGGCAGGGTCGGAGAGGATTTCGCGCGCGCGCTCCAGGAGCTCCCATTTGGCCTTCATGGCATCGTTGAAGCCGTCGCCCGTGGGACCGCCGACCTTGTCGGGGTGGTACTTCAGACTGGCCTTGCGCCAGGCTCGGCGCACTTTGGCCTCGTCATCTGCTTCGAGCGCATCGATGCCCAACAGGTCGAAGAGGTCTTCGGTTTTGGCGTATTCCCGGGCGAGGGTGAGGAGCTCGGATTTCTCCATGGTGAGTCGGTGGTTGTTTGTTGTTGGGATGGGTTTGGTAAGGTCGATGGGGTGCAAGAAACAAGTAGATTTCGCAGGTTGCTACTGGAGAAACGGCACTGTTACTGCAAGTGGGACTGGCCCCACCACTGCGCGGGCCTACTTCCGCGCTTCGCTACTGCCTATCAACTTTAAGCCAAATATAAGTATCAACCCAATCCCATTGACACAACAATACTTTCATTTGTCTATTCTTCTGCCGATACTGACATATTACTAATGGAATATATATTTGTTAGCTTCGGCTCCATTATACGACTTCGCACTTAATTGTGCCTGCATAAGCTACCAGCATAGAATAGTAGTGATTTGTAGATATCATGAACCCAGATCAACATGTAGATATCAGTCAAAGGTTGTTCCCGCCATAGAGCCGTGATGGCAAATCTACCTGCCATGTACCAGATATTCCCAAATGGGTTATGGTCACCCGAGTAGCGTCTGGCAAGTCTGCAGCACCGTTTCCCAACATCTCCTATGATAATAGAGGAACACATGTGCAGAATGGCTGATTACTATTTCGTGTTACAGAAGGGCTATATCGTGAAGCCATCCTGCATGATTAACTCTAGCCTCTAATCAACCAACCTCCTCCTACGAAAATGAACTCAAGGGAGTGTTGTGGCAACCTGTGTTAACATTGCTATTTTAGGACCTGCTTGTAAGTGTCACTGTTTTGGAGGGAGTATTGGGGTTTGGTTTCTTAGCATGCGCCCCGAATAGGCCGTCGTCGACTCCCCAGGGGACGTACAACGGATCCCTTCCATTGTCATTAAACAGCCATGCTCACATCCCTTGCCCCTTGTTTACTCAGACTAGATCAGCATCCGGCAATGCCGAGGTTTGTTGAGTGACGATATCATTGTCGTCGTACTACTATGGCACAGGGTTGACCGGCTTCACGCCGAACGGTGCCAGCCAGGAAAGGAAGCATTGGGTCAAGTACAAAATAGACGCATCTTTGTTGCCTACATTATCTCCTCCTTCCGTCGCTGTTGACCTCTCGTGGTCTGAACCTGGATACAATTCGTAGATAGGGGGTTTTTGCCATTCAATCCGATCGTGGCGGAATATCTGACTGTCAGTCTCGTCACCTGGTTTGCTCGCTCGTCTGAAGAATACAACTGAAACCTCGACATATGGCTTTGTTGGTGCCGGCTGACTTCGTTCCCGTTCATTCACCCTGTCTGTGCTATACATCCAATGACGTGAGTGTGCCAAGCCGCAGGCGGATCGTGGTTGTTCGTAATACAGTGACCATCATTGGGGTTTGTCGAGAAGCAGATCTCCCACCCTGGCTGGATAGGAGTGAACGAGCGGATGGACCAGGAGATAAAAACAATTACTTGCTGTCGCGATCAGACTTCATTCGACATAACAAAAACACACATGCCTCAACATATGGGGTAAGTAAACCCCCAGAGTATTGGGTCATACCGCAATCTCTTGCGACTTCCGTAGACCACACAATGTTCGGAGCCAATGGAGAGCTTGCGTCTTCGGCCGGGCCCTCGCCAAATCCAAAGCGCATCACCACCCATTTAATAGCATTATACAGAGCCTGGCTGCGCCCCCAGAGCTAATGTCTGCAGATCGGTATGGGGGCAAGATGCGGTAGGTACCTAGATCCAGTGAGTCAATACGTCGTGAAAGAGAACTGCCACTCCTACACCATAACCAAGCAGAAGCAGCAAAGGCTTTAATCTTGATGTTGCATACACATATTATAGATTAAAAGGCAACCGACCGTCCACGTCGACAATTCTTCAATGTCTCAGAGATGGGTAATGATGTGTTGTTCTACATACGCAGACCGGTTTGATGGGCCAACGCTCCATTGTAAGGATGTCCCGGTCACGTCGGGCCAATAAATCTCCCCAGAAGAGAAAGTCCGTCGGACGCGGGGCGGAAACTTTTAAGAGTCATTCTTACCCCAGGCCCAAGGGATTGGGTGGTCCGTATTTAGAAAACCCTCGTTTCCCTGTTTTTGTTTCACGCACCGCACGTTCTGGAGAAAATCGTTTCGATTCCCCTTATCCAATGTTCTGAATGCGCTGGACTTACAGCAGGATAGATATATCGCGTGCGCAGCTGATGCAGTAAAAGAAGAAAATAAAATGCGGCAATGACGAAGTCGTTCTTTGAGTGTGTCGAACCTCATCACAAGGCCAGTCGACACTTCCAACAAAGATCGAGGCGTGCTTTATTCCATGTTGGCTGATGGCCAGAGAAGTTGCCCATAGCTTCTACCTTTAGCTGGATGAAACGCATCATGAAGGAGGTGTCTGTAGTTGGCTCACAGCGCATATATGATTCTGTAGAACATTTCATCATTGTCAGATTGGCCTAGGAAAGGGGTTAACGATATCCTTTTCAGCCAGAGATGAAGAGATAAGGTGACATGCCTCAACGTGGGCGGAGCGAAGCACTGTAGCAGCTCCCTAGTCAACCGCAGTAGTAGCATCGGCCGATCCGAGGATTAAGGTGAGAAAAAAATAAGTAATTCCATTTCCGAAGCTATCTACACATCAATTCCAAAGCTCGCACAAGCGGGGAAAAGCAGGTCGGGGAAGATTAATACAAGCAACAATATCATCTCCCTCTGTAAAAGTTCGCCGTCAAGAACCCGCGGGGAATCCCGTTTTTGCCAAGCCTCGAAAACCATGATAGAATTTCCCATATAACGCTGGAAGATTCCGGATATACAAACCAAGGGGGGTAACATATCGACTCCGACAATCACGCCAACAACAACACACACACACGGCCACACATTGCCAGCTCATTCCTACTATATCTCCAAAAGAGGATTCTTCATCCAGGGGGCATTAACATCATTCGCGGGTTTGTCGTATACTTTTAGTAGTTGGGGTTGGGACCCATAGGACCCGGGTACTCCTCCGGGCGTCCGCCCATGGTGGGACCACGGCCATCGCCACGAACATCACGGCCATCGCCACGAAGATCGCGACCATCGCGACCATCGCCGCGGTCGCTGCGGTCGCCACGGTCGCCACGGCCGTCGCCGAAGTGCTTCTTGCGCAGGGCAGCGAGCCTCTTCTTCTTGGTCATGGTGTTGATGTACGTGCCGATGATGAAAGCGACGACGTTGAAGAAGGGGACCCACGTGGACTCGGGCAGGAATTGCTGCGCGAAGGCGAGGCAGAGCGGCGAGGTGACCCAGGTGACCTTCATGACCTTCATGAAGCCGACGCGGACGGTGGCGCGGACCTGGTGGTAGGTGCGGGCGCCCGCAATGAGGGCCATGGCCACGAGGTAGATGGAGTTCTGGATCGGGGCGATGACGAGGTTGCTGACGATGATCTGCATGATCTTGGACTTGAGGCTGGTGCGGCCCTTGAAGGTCTTCTGCAGACACCAGATCAGGAAGTGGCCCAGCGGCGCACTGACCAGAGCACCGTACGCGGCCATCTTGGGCACCCTGGAGGTGAAGTAGTTGCCATGCTTGTTGCGGTCTTTCGCCAGGAACGAGGCAATCAGCTCTTGCAAACTGGCCAGAGTACCAGCTGTGAGCATCTTGGTGCGAAGCGGGTTCTTTTCGAGCTGGTTGATGTAGGCCTATGGAGAGTAGACGCGACGAGCACGGTCAGCCAGCCGGCCATATACACATACACACATTGAGGCCATAAGTTGGGACAGGAGAATTGATAATACGCACCATCATGTAGCCCTTGGTACCGGCCATCGCCTTACCACCGGTGATGGCGGTGCCTAGGCTCTCGGAGATGGGGTGTTTCCCTGTGGTGCCGGGCAGAGGGCCATCGCGAGGGCCCTTGACGACCTCGCGAGCGACTTCGCGGGCATTGTGAGCGGCTTCGCGTGCAGCGTGAGCTGCGTCGAACACGTTGTCGGTGTTCTTGCGAAGCGTCTCCTGCACCGTGTCGCGCTGAATCTTGATCGTCATGGTGTTAGGATTAGGATTGAGAGAGTTTTGGCCACGCCAGGAAAGCAAGTCGTCGGGCGGATCTAGAACCTAGACACAGGACGGGCGGGCAATAGGAATTACTGTTCCGGGCGAAATATTAACAACGGAGCATTTAGACGCCCAATGCAAAAGCCAAATGCAATTGAATAGAGTAATAATGAAAACGGATTGACTGAGTGGCCAGAGCAGAGACTGGATGGATCTTTGCGCTGGGCGGGCTGGGCTGTTGGCTGGCTCGACGTGCGATTAACGATGGCTGGAGCTCTCGAGCTGAAGCTGGAGAGGTGGGAACAGATGGACGGGGGGAGGGACCTGGGAAAGGCCAATGCAATTCCATGGCTGGCGGCTGGGTTTGTTTACCAGCAGGCCAATCAAGCCGAGGCTGGTGGCAGCATACGACCCCTGTAACACCCACTCGCCCACCTTGGCCACCCTAAAATCGGCGGTCCCCAGCAACCAACCCAAGCCAACCTTTGGAGAGAACAACACAGACTGGCCGCCAGAAAGAAAGAAACCGGGGCTGCAGGCGGTGAAAGAGGGACGAAAGGACGAACACTCACAGATGGCGGCTCTATCTACCGACAGTCTCTCCACTTGGTGTGATGTTTTGATCGGGATGGAGTCTCTGTGTATCTCCGAATCTCTTTTTCTCTCTCGGAGAGAAAAAGAAAAAATAGGATTGGGAGAGATCAGACGACAGAAGCAAGCTGAACGACGGTTGACGGAGGATTGCACGCGTATTCGTCCATTATTTTCGGTAAGTGCATGGAAGAAGAAGAAGAGGGATCAATTGATGGATCGTGCCGTAGAGTCGTAGCACAGGAAAACACATCATCAATTTCCATGTCGACCATACTCAAGTAATTCGGGCGTACAGTAGTGTCATGTCGGCCATGTAGGTACCCAAACCCGACCCGACGCGCTTCTTCGCTTTTGGGAGACTTGGAGCTGGGCCCATCAAATCTGCGGTTGCAATCGAGGTCGTACGGGGATTAGCTCGATTCCATCATCACATCGCCCGGCCTGATCTGGACGCGGCCTGGGCTTTTTGGCAGTCGCAAAACCTGGGAAGCTGGGGGTCCTGCCGGGGTGTAAAACCCCCTTCCAAGTTCCATGCACGTAAACTTGTGGGCATTGCGGCGGTGCTCCTTGTGGCGCTGGCTCGTTGGTGGCTTGCTGGACAATCTGACCTGCATCATTGGAGGCACAAAAGGCAAGGAAACTATTGCAAAATGGGGGTGAAGATCCTGGAAGATGCAGTAGCACCTTGGCCCTTCAGTGCCATTGGTACCTAACTGCAGAATTTGCAGCATATTGGGCTCTTGGAAGAAGAAGAACAGAAAGACTCGCTGCTAGAACATTGATATTTTTCTTAGAAGCAAGTGCCCAATCAGGCGTGATACGTGTAAAAGATGGGTGGGGGGTTAGGTGACTCGATTAAGCTGCTGGGTTGGCGGGAATAAACGTGGATGGATTAGAGCTCCCAACCTTAATTGAGACAGGAAGCAACGCCCTACCAGGCCCAAGATGCCAAGTGAGCCACTGGAGCTTCAGCGAGTTCCCTAAGCAATTGATGCCGCAATCTACCAGCAAACCCTATTACCTCTCTCCTCCACCCTGAGGACTCAACATTAAAGTCAATGTCAAGGGCCAGCACCTCTCGGCTGCCTTTCTCTCGTGTCATATCCATACCGGTGCGAAGCAGGGCAGAGCAGAGCATCGTCAATTCAATGCCCCTCATCATCACTTAGTCCCCTTGTTCCACAGTCGGTCAAAAACTGCATCCATCCCCTTGCAGCCGGCCCGACTTCGCCACTTGGGTGTCGTGTTTTCGCGCCTTGGGGTTTTGGGCAGACTGGATACCTACATACCTGCCGTTGCCCGTCATGGCATCCGCTACCCAACAACATGATGGAGACGAGGGTCCTCCCGGCACTTCTTCTCCAGCATCGCCCAGGCCCGCAATCGCCAAGCTGGCCCGCTGTGCGCCCTCCCCCGTCTTGGTCCATCATCGTCCTCCGAGCAGCACCTTCTCCCCGACGTGCACTCATACGACCATGACGCGGCTCTATGAGCCAAACTTCGTCTGCAGCATGTGCCATCGGCCTGGTCAATAGGGATGGCTTTACCGGTGCACTCAAGACAGAGAGTTCATGATCGAAGACCAAATGGAAAAAGGCAATCCTGTAAGTCATAGTTTGCCTGCTGAATCCTGTGTTTGCCCTGCTTACTTACGATGCAACAACAAGCAGGTCAGCTTCGATCTTCTGGGTGCTTCTTTCGCAGATAGGAAGCCGGAGCCGAGCCCTCGCGGCCCAGCCCTGAGAAAAGACCCGCTCAGCTTCCTCACCGAGATCACTGCAGATGATCTGAAAGCCTACACTCCACAGAAGATCAAGACCATACTGGAGCAGAGAGAGAAAGTAAGTAGTTGTTTGTTCCTCAGGCCGTAGCTGCCATGTGGCTAACTGGACCCAGCTGCATAAGGTCTTGCGACGACAGCCACGACATGCCCTCAGGCGCGCGTATTACTACCCTTCTTCGGGGTCTAGACTGAATGGAGGTTCCACTCTGTCTGTTAGTCCTACAGATTATGAGGAGCTTTGTGACCAGAAGAAACCTTGGGTGGTTTCCGAGGCCCAAGAGTGCCAGTTCAAGTGCTGCCATGCATGCCGCCCGACCTGCGAGCAGCGAGCCTCTCTGAGCCTCGATGGTGTAGTCAAAGGCGACATACCCCCTACAGCCATCTCTGGCTTCGGCTTCCATCTTCAAGGATCCAGGCCGATCAGTGATGCTGGCATAGTGCAGAACCTTGGTTATCGCGCGGTTCCTTGGGTAAGTGTCCAAGTGTCCCACTTACACATCATGTGCATATGCTAACCACGACTATTAGCCCAATGCATTGCCGTTAGATGATTCTGTATCCTCCGGGTGGAGTAGTCTTATGGATATGATTGACGACGACGACGACTCTGTTCATACAGCCGTACCGGACACGGCCAGCATGCCGACCACGCCGACCACGGATACAGCAAGTACTTCGGCATTCACTTCGGAGAATCCCGACTATCCGACGCACAACGTAGATTCGATGCCGCATAGCGAATGGACCGCACCAAGGACCCTTCCCGACTTCTCTGACCTAGACCTAGATGCACAGAGCATCGAAGACCTGTCAGATGAGCCATTGATCGCCTCGGGCACGCCCCGTCTGCGTCGGCGCCCCGCCCCCAGTGGGGAAGCACCCTCGCATAAGAAACCGGCTTTGCGCGAGAAGCCATCTGCCATGATGGAAGCCGAGCTTGAAGAAGGCTGTTTCCACGAGGATCCTTTGGAGGTCGCCGATGGCATCGCTGTCACGGAGGAGAGCGTCGGCTTGGGAGTTGCCGATGTGACGGCTCAGGTCTGAATGATGGGCCGATATTTGGGTGCGGTTTTGATTGTGGTTTTGATGAACATTCGGGAGCAGCGGAAATGACAAGGGGCCCTTCTTACCCTTAGCTAACAAGTTGTATAACAGATAGGTGCTCGCCATTGGACCTTGGACCGACCCCCTGTAGCTTGACGCGGGGGAGCGATCTTGGGGCATGGCTGGGTTGGTGGTATTCTCATTCTGAAGTGTATTTAATAGATTCTATGTGTTGTCATCCCCTAGGACCAGAACCTCTACTGACGCTCAAGATACCTACAGCCTTGCAGTCGTCCTGACAGGTCGAAAAAGGATACTCGTGAAGTAGTGGCCTATCTCGATATTGTGAAGTGAGATATGCATTTTCCATCCATACAATCTCTGAAAGACGGTAAGGGAAAGAAAGCGATGCATCTCTTTCCGGGGAAGGCTGTTTGAAAAGAGAATGGATACGATCTGTCTGGAAATAGATCTGCCTCATCAACGATTCCATTACCGAAAGGGGCAATGCTGTCCTGCAAATCAGTTCCGCCGCGACGAATGGAATCCGGGCAGGCGATCCGAGATCCGTCCCTCGGACACATAATTTCTCCGTCGGTCGAGACGCATACGGGTTGCTTACCTAACCGTCGGACGTCACACTTGCCTCTTTGAGGCACCGGAGCATCGAAGATGTTTGTTCGCATTCGTCTTCTGCAGCAATCTGTTCCTTGGGGGTTTCTGTAGCGGTTGGGTGCGATTGTTGAAACGTGCCTTGCTTTAGCCGCAATGCCCCTCTCTTCCCCTTCTGGTCCCTAGCTGGATGGATCGACACTCCCGCAGGAACCCCCGATGCCTATTTTCCCGGCGATATTGGCCGGTGACGTATCCACTCTACGCAACAAGCATCTCTTGGCAGGCGGTTGTAGATTAATTGCTATGCGACCAAAGTGAGCGAAGAGGATACCCGAGGGGGAGATAGGAGCCAGGTCGCTGGTATATACAAGGGAAAACATAGGCGAACCTACCGCTCGCGCTCGTCACAACTCACACGCGCGCCCAGTTGCCGTGCACATGCGGGTGCGGATGCGGGAATGTGCGGACACCCCAAGAAAAAGCCGCAAGTGTTGGGGAAAAGGAGAAGGAGGGTGTCGATGGGGGTTAATGCTGATGTTGATGCTGCGTCTGCCACTCCGGCTGCGGCTGTACGAAGGTGTCACCTGTCATATAAAGCGTCGGGTCGCGGCGAGTCAGTGGGAGGATGGCTTTTCTACACCGCCAGCACAAGATTACCAAGCAGTACCATCACAGCTACTAAAGGGACTGTTTATATATATTACCGAGTCATCGTCATCATCCGAAGTCTGAGCCTACCGTCCATCTCGTTACTCATACATTCTTACGCCCGAGCAGATTAATTCAGACGAAAGGAAAAGGAGAGAAACGAACAACCCACTCTAAACCCAAAACCAACCCAAATCCCACCGTCGAGATGCTGTCCCGCGTCGTCCTTCCCTTCGCCGCCTTGGCCAGCACGGCCCTGGGCCACGGCTACATCTCCTCGCCTCCCGCGCGCCAGGGCGGCGACGCCTCGGTCGCGGCCTGCGGCAAGGCGGTCGTGGACACGATCCGGGCGGACAACACGTCGCACGTCGAGGGCCTGCCGGAGCTGGCGGCCGAGGCCGGATCGGGCTACCACGCGGACCTGTGCAACCTGTGGCTCTGCAAGGGCCTCCAGTTTGCCGACAATGTCGGGAGCGTCCAGTCGTACAAGCCCGGGCAGTCGGTCAATATGAAGATCAAGTTGACCATCCCGCATACGGGCAACGCCAACGTCTCGGTCGTGGATACCAAGTCCAACTCGATTATTGGAAGCCCCCTCGTTAGTTGGGCGAAGGGGTATGCGGATGAGCGCGATTTCTATGGGGGGAAGACGCCCAAGGGTCAGGTGGATTTCAATGTTACGATTCCGGAGGACTTGGGGGATAAGTGCGCTACTGCCGGTGCTTGCGTAAGTTCTCTTCCACATAGGTATCATACCTATTGACTATGCTGACCCGAAATTAAATCACAGGTGCTGCAATGGTGGTGGTACGGCACTGGTGCCCGCCAGTCCTACGAGACATGCGTCGACTTCACCGTCGCCGCGAGCTCATAATGCTCGTCGTCCGCCCGGGGTTAAGTGCCAAACAGATCGAAGAAGGGGAAGTCTCTCACGTGTTAGTAGAAAGGGCACACTTCGTATCCGTGAAGGCGAGAGAGAGAGCCCTGTGATCTGGAGAAACCCCGGGGAGAGGGGTTGGTGGTTGGGTGGTCAGCATAACCCAGTGGTGGACGGACAACGATCGTTCCTCAAATGCCATTTAGGGGTAGATGCGAAGAAGCTATTCAATTTCTTTTGCTGCTTCAACTCGACGGCTCTGTTTTGAGTTGGGATAGATAACTAGATCATATCGCCTGCAATTCAATAATCGCCTCATCGAGAAGTCCGTCGCCCCTCCTTTTCTTTCGGGTCGCTAGCGAGCATTACCGTGTGAAGTCAACATACGCAGCAAACCAAGCTCAGAAATAGAGATAACATATTTCGCGGTCATTACGCAGATTCATTGTGCTTTCGAAGAAGATAGCTCATTTCGGGAAAAGGTGCAAAAGGAGAAAGAACAACTAACCGACATCATGGTATGAGTTCCCAGTGATAATGAAACCGGGCCGGCAACTTGTTCCTCAGAGAATATAGCGCAGAGACGGGCTCGTAACGATGTAAGCCAGCTGGCACTCACAAGGCACTGTAGAATTACCATCGACGGGTATATACATATTCATTTTTATTTTAACCCCGGCAGTATCTGGGATAGGCGGCGGGACCTTTAAAGGACGCGACAATCAGCATGCGGCTTGTTCATGGTCCGAGGTGGTAAGGAAAGTTCATCGTGTGCATTGCAGCTCCGTGGTGATGTAGCGGGGTTGTCAGTCACTGTCATTCGTATGTCCATATTCCTTCCTGGAGTGAGTTCTTTCAGACACGATCCCTTAACAACGCCGCCTGCAACGGCTCCCAAATATCTCGCCTGATGACGCATATTACTACCGGTGAGGTGCTACTATGTGTAGCACTCAGGGCAAACGAAGGAGTCAGAAATGGGCGATTACCTTCTCGTCCAAGTGACACAGGGGAACTGGTCGAGGCTCATGTCTGGCGTCGGTCGAATAACAAGTTGTTGTATGTAGATCCGGATACAGTCTGTTCCCAAATCCAGCTGTTGAACTGGACGGGTTTGTCCATCTGGACAGCCAGCCTTGCAGTTTCGCACCACCTCCAATGCCCGCGAACGAGTGAAGGCAACACTAAACGCTTATGCCCACAGCCGTTTCCAAAGCATGATACACCAGGATACGCGAGTAATGCCACAGCTAACGGGATGAACACTCAACCCAGCCATTCCATGCGACGGGAAGAATTATACGATAGCCATAATCAAGATTTGTTAGGCAGTACAGGAAAAAACATGGGGACTCTTCCGGATCAAATACAAGCTGTGAAGTTGGGAAGGCATAGAGATATGTATAGAACCCTCGAGGTCGTCAACTTGCGGCGCAGATAGCTAACAATAGTAAGTTGACAGTCCAAGTGAAACATCCGTCATATGTCAATCCACTCTTATATCTAGAGTTTATGACATACATATCGTATTTAGGACACTACTAGAAATAACCCGATAGTCTATACTAAATAACGACCACGATCGCGAGAATTATCATGACCAACTGCGCATTCATCACATGCCCTCAAACCCCACCGATACATACCCAACATAGCCATATTCTACTGGCGCGCCACATACCATACCTATTCCCATTGACACTCTCTACGAACACTCCCCCACTAGCGCGGAAGTGCGCCAGTACACCGCCGCGTTGGACCTCGCTACAGAGCAGGTCGAGCGTTACCGAACGATCGAAGGTCAAGGATTTCAGGGGACGGCCGAGAACCACCCGCCCGAACTCCTCAGCTGAATTGTAACCAGCCATCACCCACGTTGGTCCCAGATCATGGCTGGCACAGCTGTCAACTACATCCATCCCCCTAATGGGACTGTCGGCATGCCTCCTCTGCGGTCGGGATTCGATTATCTATGCGGTATGCTTGCTCGGGAGCCGTTCGACCACCTCTCTGCTTCGTGCGCATCATTTCGATACTCGGGTAGGGCGAAGGGAGCATACAGACGACATCTCCGTTGGGAAATCACGAGGTGAGCAAGCAAGTTCATCAAAGGGGTGCCTCTGGGTAAGTAGGTAGGCCAAGCAACGAAATCTCTCACCATGCCGAACCAAAACCAAACCACGTGACACGAAAATACAGACAATGAATCGCGCGTGCCCAAGCCGTTATTTATGCAGTGGCAGGACTTACCGTGATGTGTGTGTGTGCGTGTGCGTGTTTGCGAGGAGGCACTTGGTACCCAATCTTGTAAACGGAGGTCTCGATCTACATGTACCAAGTCCCAGATGACCAGAGAAGAAACGGCCAATAAAGAGATGGGTGAAGGGGGAGGGAGTCCCCAAGGAAGTTGACGCGATTACCACGATATCTCACGTCAATCCTGCCTGCCTACTTACTTTACCAGAATACATCCCCCGGTCCAGCTCAATGGCACGTAGCAGACGAGAGCCTCGCCGGCTTGTGTACGGATAGAAAGGTTTTCGCACTCCGTTCTTCTTCGGTTCTCGGTCTGAACATCCTCACAGTCTCGCCGACATTGTCGCTTAGGAGAGAGAGAAAACAGGAGAGGACCTCACGTTTGGACACCCTGCCCCGCCCGTTGTTGTTGTTTATCTCATGCAAGTAAGGAAGGGTCTGATGCCCATTAACTTACCCATATCTCAGCCAGCCGATCGCAACAAGGGGGGCATGCATTACAAGCGAGTTGGACACCACTTGCTTACACCATCCCGCAAAAGGGGCCTGCCTCGTCTTCCCACATGTCTCTCACACCCCAGTAACGAACATCTAGAATTTGGCATTTTTGTTGAGGATCGCCCCCTTCTCTTAGTCACAGCCTACGTAGTACATAGGAGTCCATGATACCGCAAAATGTACGAAGACCAGTCGAGATGCTATATGTCCGGGTGGTGATAGAACGATGAAGGCATGATATGGGGAACGGGAACACGTACGCAAGCCCCTGTTAACGCGCGTGGGCGTCCCGAGTCAAAGCACACTTGACGACACGGCATGGAGGCGACCCGGTATAGAAAAGGCCCTAATCTAGACTACCGAAGACCGGCGCAACCGGCAACTCCCGTCCCATCATTAAAATGCAGTAGTGTGAAAACAAGGCCCTACTGGGTGGGTTCTATCAAGTTCAAGGAAGGGGATGCCAGACTACCGAAACAGTAGCAGCAGTATCAGAAGAAATCAGTACGACTACGTTGACTCGCGACGCTCATGTCGTTGTTGGAGTAGGCAGGTAGGTCGGTCTCCTGAACCACCATCGCGTCAAGAGATGATTTGAGAAAAAGTGTGCTCGGACTCGTCACCGAAACAAGCAAAAGGAAACAGAGATCCACGAGATGGTAGTAGATAGCATTGAAACCGTCTTGGCTGATCCCAGACTGGCATTGCCTGTCGGCACTCGGTAGATCAATCTAGAAGCGAACCTGCCAATCTGAAGGGGGTCCGGGGAGGGGCATCTCACGACACAAATCGTACTATGTATGGATCCCGCGAAACGCTGTGAATCTCGGCTTTAGGAATCAGGTAGGTAGCTGATGCATCTTTTACTCATTCTCTGTCATGCAACCAGGTAACATGGAGTGAGGTCAAGTTAGACGCTAGCAAAGGCGAGCCAGGGGGTCCAATATCACGTCTTGTGACATGGAGAAACCGCCTATCCATGCAGGGAGAAAAAGAAGGAAAAAAACAGACACAACGCTGTCTCCGCATGATGAAGAAAAGTTTGGTTGATTCGGAAACATGACACGATTTCGGCACCGGCATAGGTGGGCGCTGGGTGACCCATCATAATGATTTGATAATATCCCGTATTCGCATGTATTGGTCCAGAAAGCGGTCAGATGGGGGACGAAACAAAGGTCGGCAACAAGCCTGTTTCGTACATCAAGTGGTTTCTGTGGTAGGGGATCACAGCAAATCTCTGGGGCGGCCGGTTAGTGAATGATGTGACCGCGGGATCGCGTCTCCACAAACACGATGTGACCATCATGGCGATGGCCTCTGTTGCTTATCGTCAAGAGGATCGCAGCGTGGTCGGTAACATCAAGGGCTGTGTAATCATGCCCAACATGAGACGAACGGGTTCGGCTCGCTTCTTGGGAGTGGATGATTCGAGCAGGCAGCATGAGCCTGAAGACACCCCGCGAATCTCTCAGCGTTGCTTTGCTTGGACGGTCATCCCCTATACGTCGTCTTCGTTAACAAGACTTCATCTGGTGTGACCTCCGCATCGCCGTTACCTCGAACAATGCGACAGCGGGAACAGCAGAGGAACCTTCATGCTTCAGACTGGCAGCCGCTAGATTCCAGCATGAATTGGGCCTCATGCCTTCGGACGAACCTGCACGCACCCTGGGTTCGAGATGGGGATGCATTGTCCGGCGAGAGCCGTACGGTTCCCGGCTCATATGTGAGTTGGAGTCAGGAGGACGGCGGGCAATAGTTGCTTCGACAATGGACCAGTATGGACATGCTCGGCAGGTGGTGTGACCGGAAAGCGTCTCTGAGGGAACGCGATGTTACCTCGAAGGTCTTTGCATACTTAGTGAAGTAGCAATCAGTAATGTCGAGAGGATCTGAGGTTTATGCCCGATGGACGGGTATATCAACGGCGTATACTATAACGACCTCCAAATAAGGTCAATAGTAAGACACTAGGCGCTAAGATGTTTCCCCCGGTCCGCAAAACCTGACCGTTCGGGAAAAAGATCTATCGCCGGGCTAGACCGTTTGTAGATATTCATGCCCACGACCGTTTTGGCAATACGCTCGCGGGATCGTCTGTTGAGCATCAGTTGTCATATCAATACGACATCATGGAATCAATGCTGCTTGGATGAGGCTAATGACGAAGTCCCCGTATCGTCATGCCTCTTGTATGTGGTGTGTACATACACCCACCGGGGGTCTAGACTTCGAGAGTATCGTCGCTAGGGTGGTAGTAGTAGCAGGTACATACTCGATGGGTCATGTTTCTGGATCGATAGTAAGCCGCAGAAACAAACGGTGTTCACTCACTGAGATGAAAGGATCGGCAGGAAAGGGCACGGCACTTTTTTTGCTTCCGAATACGCTGCAAAACCAGGCGGTACCACTGCATGCAACGAGAAGCAGGTACAAGTAACATCCCTCCGGTACGCCGGCGGCGCTTCTCGAAGGCTGGGGGAGAGGAAGCAGTCAGATCAGAGGCAGGCTGACATCAGGCCGGCGCTTGTCTGAGTGCTTGCATGAGGTCAGAAAGTCGAAGGCTGTCGCAGCAGGTCGCCTTGAATGTGGAAATTGTTATGCATAGGGTTGTGGTGGTATTGGGGAAATGGCCAAAAAAGCCAGCATAGCAGCGCTGCAGTAGCATCCTGTTCGCACAGCATCATCCCTTCCTTCAGCCAAGATTAGCCCGAGATTTACCATTGGGGGTGGTGGTGTCCTCGAGGGAATGTAACCCTCCTCGAGAAAATCCCCTATTAGTTGGAACAGAGGAGCACTTGCAGGGTGCCAGGTCCTGCTGCTGATCGACCCAGCCGGGTGGTGGTGGAGCCAAAAGCCACCTAAACTTCCCGGACTCCGATCAACTAACTTCCAAGCTCGTGATGGATATCAAAGAACTGACTAACACGCAGTTAGTACGTGTATGTATGGGGACGTATCGTATGCACGGCTTCGGCAAGTCTGAAGGGACCAAAGTGGCCAAAGGGACTCGAGAAGAGGGATAGGATGGAAATTGGCCAAATGAACTCATCCATGTCCTCGGCGATAACGTGCAATATTGTGGCTCCTGCGGTGGCTGACGAGCAGAATCGGGGCCGCACACCGCACCAGGCTCGCTGGGAAGATGCTGCCGTCGAGCCGTCCGAGTGCTGGCCATCCAGTAATTGCGCACACACTTGCGTACACTCGGCCGGGGATGCCTGGACTCGAGCTCGCAAGCTGGGCAATTTTTTCAAGTAGTGTGCAATGTTCGACTCGGTCCGTATGAACGGTCCAAGGTGAGGTCAATGGGCAGGAAAGCATAGACGGAGCTAATGAAATATCGCTTTGACGCCTATACTCCGGCTTATCATATTGCCAGTCGAGTCGGCATTGATGCGTAGTTCCTAAAGTCGAAAGCTGTTCGTAGTCAGTTCAGTAGTCAGTAGTCAGATATCCCATGAATCAATCATCCGGCTTGACCGGCGGGACTGGACGGAAGGACCCGAAGGCGCTTGCTTAGCACTTGCTAGGTGGTGTCAGTCGTAACTTGTAACAATGACATGAGAGGTCGGACAGCTGATGCAATGACGGGCATTGCAAATTAGCATCATCCAGCTCGTCGGGACAGCAGCCTAGTTGGGATGAATATTGGCATGTGGCAGTGTGTAGTACAATAGATTGTTCAGACCCGGTACTGTGCATCTGGCGTCGTACCAACTGCTCTGATGTGATCTCGGTCATAGTACCTACTATCAAGATTTCCGGCGTGCAGTATCCAAGTTTGCCTTGGTGGTGACGGTCAACTGTGGGGGAGACAAGAGGTCAGAGAAGCGCTAAGTGGGAGCTTGGGCCCGCGCCGTTGGAAAAAATAGCAAGATCAACTGGCGTCGCCGAAAAGAGTGGGAAGCCCTAGCCAGCTTAGATCCCATCTGGGAAAAAGTGTAAATTGCTTCACTTTATGCATTCATGCGACTACCACTTACGCGCCCCGCGCGTGGCCTTGCCTACCTACTTGCAGTACGTGCCCGCGCGGGAGCCTCTCTGTATACGGAAAGATTGGCGAAACTATTGAAATCCGCATTCCTGCGTCCATGCCCTTCACTGTGGGGGGAGATGAGAAGAGAAAGCAAGAAGCAAGCAGGAAAGGAAACGCAGAGAAAGGGAGAGGAATGATTTACCGGCTTGCTGGTTGCTTGCTGCAACTGCAACTCGAAGGCGGCTGAGGATGTGATGGATGGATGGATGCACGGCCAACGCGATGAAAATGGGCAGAATGGAGTCACTGTCACTCACGTCTACTCGGGTCGAGAAGCTGCCGGACCAGGTTCGGTTCCGCCCATTCTACCGCAGTCACTCCTCTCTGCCTCAAAGTCAGGCCAGGCCCAACCAAAGTCTTTTTCCAAATAAACATCATTGGCAGCGGAGATCTTCACCAGGGCTCAAACCGGGGGCCGCTATTTGGAATCTTCTTTTGTCGTCCTTTGGGGGGACTTCTCTGGCTGGCTAGTGGTCGGTTTCCCCTCCGCAGCCAGCTCCGTAGCACCCCTTCTTGAGACGGTGCCTTGCAGAAACCCATCCGGATGGTATGATGCGCGTTATTGAGCAGGGTAGTTCGGGTAGGCAGGCTTCCTGGTCGGCCCTGAGATTGACTTTCCAAGGGTTCCTGCTTGCTGTGCTGCAAGGTCCCATCTGCCACTCTTTGCCCGTCTTGTCCAGCTAAGACCTGACTGGACCTAAATTGGGGGGCCCTGGAGGTGGCTTGGCCATGTCAAGTCTCCAGATCGAGTGGTCCCACACCGGCCTTGGCCTTGGCCTTGTCGTCCTTTTTTCGTATATGCCGAATGGACTGGTCCAACCAAAAAGGTGTGCTCGTTGTTCGTCGCGACGCCTTCCTGAAGCATCTTCACGAGGTTACATTTGTACGACCGAGATAGGTTTCGACTTCGTCGCCGAGTCGCCAGGCTTGCATCTTTGAAGCACTGCGGCCAAGCGCCAAGTCCCCACGGCGGTTCTGCTCCTAAAGTTCCCCTCAAGAACCGTGTACTTCTTCCATAAGTGCTTGCTTGAGTAAGTGGATATGAGTCTGTGTGGGTGTGGGTGTATATGCATGCATGACAAGCAGCTTTGAAATCACCCGAGAAGCATTGCAGATGTGGTGGTGTGTAGAGAAATGCAAGTGGATATGCGTGCGCGCATCATAGAGGATTCGAGATGCCAGATGATATTGGTATGTCTCTGTTTTTCAGCCGCCCATAGTTTGCATTATTATTCTTTTTTTCATTTTGCTGTCGGCGCGGGCGTGATGTGATGTCTAGCAAAACCCGGAAGTGCAGATCAGACACTTGGGACTCGGTCGAGAACTTGTGGCGGGCCAAGCAGAGGCTGAAAGCCGTTGGCATTGACCCCAAGGGAAGCCGGAGATCACAATGCAGCCGTCATGGTGCCGTGGATACCAAGAAGGCTAGGCATCAACCGAAGCATCAGCACGAAGACATGCGAACCTATGAACGGACCATCTATCATCTGTACTTTCTCATAGCGCTTGACTAACTAATCTTCAATCCATGGAGCCCTTCTCGTAGTGCACGCGGGTAAGTAAAATGCATTGATAGTGCTGGTGATCCAAGCCTGGGTATCCTGGGCGCGGAACAAATAGCAACATTTACCCCACGAACAGTTACTTGAATGCTATATCAAATCAAGGTATGATGGGCGCCCAGGGTTATGGGTGTAGCCGTTTCTTAAGTAATAAGTCGTACGAGATATACCTACATAGCATCAACTACGTCTCTAGCTGTTATACATATGAAGTCCGAGTATATTATTGCGTTTGTTATCGCATCAAATCTAATGCAGAAGCTATTCACTGACAACCTGTCAAACCAGTAGATCGGTAGAGGTAGTTGGGACGAACATTAGTAGGTGACTCGTATCAGAAATTCAATTAATCAATGTATCCTGCAGGCCTGACCGGGCCCTTATCCAGATAACCGGATACCGGACAGGCTAAGATGAGGGGTTCATGCTTCTAGAAGAAAAAGAATAGGCACACACACTCGAGCGCGCACACACAGACGGAAAAAAGGAAATGGGCTGAGTGATGTTTTCCAGCTGCATACAACCCACCCCTCTAACCTAACCCAGTACTGCTGCATTCCTTGCCCGGCTGTTATCCGTACCTACTTTACTGTTTTCTTGGCTGAGATGTGACAGTCCACTCGGACGAGATAGATGCTGTGGTATTGCCTAAAAGATGTTAGCATGTTCAGCAGCCTGTTGAGCCCAGACGTCCAACATTGTCAGACGACCTGCCTGACTTGATGTCAAGACGAAAAAATTACCCAGATGGAATCTAGTTTCTATTTTTAGGTTGGGATTCCCTACCTAACTTGCTTGCTTAGAAGTGACGATTGCGCTACCTAAATCGAGTGGCTTCTGTTAACCCCTGCTAGACGCGTACATGCCTACTCGAGAAGAAAGCCAGCAAGTCAAGAAGCCGGCCAGTAGTTGATAACCCTTTTCCTATTCGGCATCTTGTTTGCGATACTATAATGGTCATGTACATCATATTGTCTTAGCGACCGATATCGTCCAATCTGAATCTGGGGAAATGTCCATTTTGGGATCTGGTGTTGCCCGTACCTGCGTCTTGGTCGGACTTATCCGTTCGCACTTGCTGCATTGGAAGATTGGCCATCTCCACCCGCTGCATCTCTGGCCGCCGCCCACTCAATCCCTATCGCATCTCTCCTCCCTACCTCCTGCATGCAATGCCATCATCACGGCTGCGCTCATCTTTCAGCCTTCAATAGGGTCCAACCACATCCTATTTTTGACATTCTATTCTCACTTATGCACGGCTGTCATCCCCCGTTTGGCAGTGAACCCATGTCGGCGCTAGAAGCAATCTCCTTGATTCCAGAAGCTGAGGGCACGCATAACACGGCTTTTAATTGCGAGGGTATGTTGAAACGCGTTTCGTTCATGCGTATCCATGGCACCTTAATGCCCGGGCCCCTCTCACACCAACCGTCACCTCTTGACACCTCTGCTTTCTGCTCTGCACGCCTCTGCCCGCGTTGCCGCCCTTCCAGCTCCCCCTCCCTGTGCATGCATTGATTCCACGATATTGGGATGCGAGAGATGGGCTCGCGCAAAGAAGCGCAAAGAAAAAAAAAGCAAGGACCGTTGACCACGCCCGGCCAAAGTCTCCGTTTATTCTGCTCGCACTATCCGTCGTTGGCAAGCTACTTACACATCTTGCACAGTACTATGTACGTACTTGGAATCTACAATATCCACCTTGCAGCAATTTTTCTGCTTCTATTCTAGGTACATCCGTGCAGTCGACGTGACCACAAGACCGTCAATTGGTTGAGCTGCCGAGCACAACTCCAAAAAGGCCGTGAATACTTACCGCATTTGGAAAGTCCGGACTTCAATTCTTATCCTCACGCCGTCCGTCCCTTTCCACCGTGTGGGGGACCAAAGTAAAGCACGTCCGGAATTGAATTGCGGAAAGCAGGTACATGTCGAGCCCGTCATCAGCCTCATCTCTCATCTCAGGTGCCATTCGCACCCACCACCAGGTACTACCGGCGCGGTTTCGACCTGCTTGCTCCCCAGCCTATCCATTTGCATGCGGTACCACTACCGCCATTTCTCCTCTGCATCCCCAACTTGGTCGGTTAATGACATGACAAATGAGGTTGGAAGCACTTCCTATCGCCACGCGATGTCACCATTCGAGACTGGTGATACTCTGCGCTGGCTTTGCCGTCCTCTCCTTGTTTGAGTCCAGCCTCGCCCCACGCCCGTTTCAACGGCGGCTGGTGGAATTGTGGTTCGAGTACCAGTCTTCTTGGCCTGCCATGTATCCTGACAAGGTGCCAGCGCCAGACCAGTCGTCAGCCTGTGCTAACTGTGGCTAAGAGAGCCCCCATTTAGTGGCAAGTGCCCATGTTCTCGTCGGCAATCGGGCAAGGGGGAAGTCACTGTGGCTGCTCCATTACCAAGCTTAGCAGACCCGCCTCGCCCTATGGCGTGTCAGGATCGCGATTCTTTATTTCCTTGATATAGCCCACCCCAGTAGCATTATAGCCCCCCTTCCAAGCGGAGCGCGACAAGTTCACCCTGTTCACCCACTGCTCCATAGCCGTTGTACTTTCTACTTCAGCAGCTTACGACAAGGTCCTGCCCTGGCACCTGACCCCCCCGACCCAGCGACCCTCCAAGATTCAACACTGTCTCTGTTCCTCGACTTGGGTGGCCCTGGTCGGAAGGATGGCGCAGGGGTGCCGCTGTATGAGTGCTGCGAGGCCAGCAGCCGAAGATTCGCTTCTTATGCTCTCTGCCCAACTGCATGGCAGGGCTTGTTTCACTCGCTATTTCTCCATTCGGCTACCCTCCCATGTATCGTCGTCTGCGCATTTCTCCCTGAGAGGTACCTCGTTCGGGCTCCAAGTGGGCCAGGGTTGTGCCCGTCGACCATAGATTTTTTACGGTACAGTCTGTATTCAGGACCCTGCGGGTTCGAGTCTTGTCCTTGGGGCCTGTGGACGTTGAGTCGGTTGGTCCTAGTTGCATCATCACCACCAACCCCCGGCAGGGTACCGTTTCTATAAGCAGAGAGCAGCCCTTCAGCATAAGATTTTCAAATTATGCTACCGTCATCTCTGAGCTAGGTGACCATTTCTCCACTCTTGCTCAGGAACCATACCTGTCCGTCGCACATGGGGAATCATTAAGCAGCTGTGCTTTAACTATCTGGTGGAAAAGAGAAACCAGTATTAAGGTACCCGCCTGTCACGTCCTAAGCTGGTCCCTGTCCCGGAAGAAGAACGATAAGGAAGAACATCAGACGATATAATGCACTCGTCGCCCGCTCTTGCTTATTCTGTGTCCCGACTCACTTTGTCTGTCACCATATATTAGAAGCAGCTAAGAGAACCCGAAGGAGGACAAACAAGGTTTTTGTTTACAAAGGCCGAATACGACGACTACTTCTACTCCTACTACTATTACGGTGGCAACTGGATGTTCAGATGTGGCAAGAGTTGCTCTGGATTTGACTTATTACTCCCCTGCCCGAACCCTCTATTAATCGACCACTACTCGACGAGTTAAGAGTTAAGTCTGCTTGCTTTGCTTTGCTGCTAGGCTTGCTTACCCTTACGACGGCCGAATCCCACATCAGCCTGCATCTCGCACATCCGGACTTCGACTGGCTGCCGTTGTACCAGCAACAACACATGTACCGGGCTTGTGGGCAAGTAGAAGCCCCGCCGCCGCCAACGCAAACTTCCCCGACGACCAGGCAAAACGGGCACCATTTTTACCTCACGCGACAAAGGTCCTCCCACCCCCCAACTATCTCCCCAACAGCAGCCCCGAGGGGCTCAAGTCCACCAAATTCTTTCCATTCAGAGCCCGGCGACCGTCCAGAGCGGTTCGCTCTGGCGGAACCCATGTATCGGAGACACGCTGGCGGGCAACTACCGAGTGGGACCGGACTACAATGTCGGTTACTCTCCACAAGATACGCATGCGGGCGAGCAGCAGCATCAGCAGCAACATCAACAGCAGCAGCAGCAGCAGAGCCAGTCTCAACACGCATACGACACGCACCACCACCGAGGGAACCCGCTTCAGCATTCCGGGCCGTCCAGTCTTCATGAGCAAACACCTCCGCACACCCACCACACCATGTCTCAACACCATGCCACGACGCCACACCAGCACCAGATACTGATGGACCCGTCCCATCTCGGCGGCCTTCCCGGGTCCAGGCATATGGGCCACCCGGGACCTTCACACTATGGCGCCCCTGGACCTTCTCACGGTTTACCGCTTTACCCCTCCATGACGCCGACGCAACCGCAGAGTGCCGGGTCCAAGCGCAGCAGGCCCGATGACCTCGACCTGACCGTGTCCGGACTCACGGACCTGGACCAGAGCGACCTGGACTCGATGCAGCAGACACCCATGGGCAGCGCCTACACACATGCACCTCCGCCGCCCGGTGCGCCTCCTACACACCACCACCACCGCTTACCAGACCAAGGACCGCCTACGAAGATGATGAGACGAGACGGCGGTGACGGAGCCTTGTCGAGTGGCGGGGGAGGTGCCCCTAGCGTGGTGGGCCAGGTGGGCATGCCGGCGCCGGCTCCCAGGCCGCGGGGACCCAAGCTCAAGTTCACGCCCGAAGACGACCAGCTCTTGATTGACCTCAAGGAGAACAAGAACCTGACGTGGAAACAAATCGCCGACTTCTTTCCTGGAAGATCCTCTGGAACTCTGCAAGTCCGTTATTGCACCAAACTCAAGGCCAAAACGACGCAATGGACGGACGAAACAGTAAGTTTAATGCCCTTTCTCCACTTTCTCAGTTTCTTTCTTTTCTTTCTTCTAACATGCTATGCAGGATCAAAAGCTTCGGACCGCTCTGGCAGACTACGAGAGCGAGAAATGGCGCATCATCGCGAACAAAGTCGGCACCGGGTTCACGCCCGTCGCGTGCCGAGAACGGGTCGAGCAGCTCATGGGCGGCGGTGGTGGCAGTCCTCTGGAAGGCGAGGGCGAGGGCGAGGACTTATAGCAATCAGCGTCTCCGCCAGGGGTTTCGGCCCCTGGGTCCGGGGACACCATCTACCCGCAACAGCTCCAGCAGCAGCATCAGCAGCATCAGCATCAGTCCCATGGAATACAGCTTCCGGGACCAAGCGCCTTGCAATCGGCGCATGGACTCCGGTGATGATTCGATGGCGAGACCATAAGGGACGACGGCAGCCGCACTGGGGCTAATCGAATGCTGCTTCCGGCGATGACCGAGCGCAGATGCGGTGGACGCAACAGTCCAATTACAATACCGTTGGTGGTCCGAAAGCCAATTTGGCGAGGCCGGTTCTTTCTAAATGCTTTACAATCTTGCTCTCGGGCTGTACGACGACGACGTTTTCAGGGGAGATTTCCAATTGGGGGGCGGTTCTACAAGTTTGCGAGGGCGGCGGCGCGCGACTTTATCCTTTGAATTAGAGATACCATGAGAACCCTACGAAAAGGGGGGTTCTTGCAATGTTTTGACACCTTTTTTTTACCCTGACGACGACGATAGATTACGTGGGACTTCAGTCCTGTTCACGATACTTCCCCTTTTTTTATTTTCACTCCTGTCACAAACCATTTTTTGATTGCACAATACACGCTGTAATACCTATACACTTACATACACAATCCATACCCATGACACGACACCAACCACATCATACCCCCTTTTACTCATATCACGATCAATGTCCAATAATACCCCCAATATCTATCTACTATATATACCTTTCTCTTTTATTTTTACACAGAACGAGGGTGACGCAGCGACGCATTGGGTGGGGCGAAGGAATACCACTTACATCTATCTATACATACTTCTTGGCATATACTTGCATTTTTTGTCCAATGATGGGGGCGGCAACCGGGGAACAACAAACTCAAATGGGTAGACGGGGGGGAGGAGGGAGCAGCAATTCGAACGGCAGAACTTTCTAAGATACCCCGGAATCGATTTTAGCGAAAACTATTTTGTTGTTTTCGTGGTTGTTGGAGAGGAAATTGGAGGAGCCGGGGGCGTGTCTGTGTCATTGATTGCTACTAGTACTTGATCGAAAACCACTGCTCAACGAACGAAACCAAAAGAAGAACACTTTAATCAGATCGTCAGTCACAGTCGCCGTCGTTGAAACAAGCCAAGGTGTTCTGGAAAAGGACGGGGGGCGGGGGGCATGGGCATGAGCATTGCAAGTTGTGGCTGGCATGATGCCTGTGAGGGGGGAAAACCTTTTCTCATCAATTGGGAAGGATCATTGGCCGTCGGCTCACTGCAAGAGAGCCAGCACTACTCTACTAATTTGCCCGCATGTAAAAGCTAGCAACATAAGGTTGGACATCCGGACATGGCATTAATGTGTATTACCATAATAACATACCACCTTTTCCCGGATCATGTGGCTTAGGGTTCTCCCACGTCGGTGTTATTCCACGTCAACAGCAACCATCAAACGGTTCCCCGAAAAAGAAACAACAGTAGTAGGCATAGGCGCTCGCCTGGCTGCTGGTCGCTGTTCGCGAAGCGAATCGATGTACGTTCGCTTCAAAGTCAGTTTGGGGTGTGTTAATGCCGTGCCGTGCCGTGTGTCAGGGTCTCCAGAAATATCATGCCATGCTTACCACCCAACGGGCAGCCACACTTTGTCTAGCCCGCTTACACTTGTTTCGTTTCATCTTTTTCTCTCTCTCGCCTACTGCCTGCCTACTTCCCCGCTTGGCTTTGCTGACTTGCTGACCGTTGTGGACTGGGACTGATTTGTTGCTTACCGAGCCCCAGCTTGGCAGAGTGAGAGAGCGATGCAAGAGCAATCAATGCAAGTGAGCAGCCCAGCAGTGGGTGGTGTCTGGTAGGTACTTCGCATAGCAACTGCCGACTCTTGAAACAATGCAGGGCGTATGAGGTGAGCTGGCTGTATTACTGTGCCCTATCTATATCAGATCCAGAAAGCTTCAGTGGCTGTTTCTTTCCCTCCCCCTCTCGTCATACTACATGCCTTTTTCAGCCACCACCATTACTCTATCTGGCATCTTCCCAGCCTGGTATTTTTACCCTCCTTGTTGTTTGACACACATGAACTAAATATTGAAAGATACTATATCGGTCGCGCCACTGTTACTGCCTAACATAAGTAGGTAAGTGTGGGTGTGGATGCTGTGATACAGCCCGGCCCCCACCCGGAACCGGGAGGATGGTCAGTCACATACATGGAGGCAAGACATATCTTACACCTCAGAGTCAACCAGGCCAAAATGTGATGATGCTGGCATCTCAGGCTGTATCTGTAGATAGATGTTCTTGATGCAGACAAGCTACCCCTGCCGACCGGAGGAGCAGCAGCAGGGTACCTTCGGCGATAGCGCTTTCTTCTTCTCGTTCCATTTGTAGATACCATTCATACTTACCAAGGGCCCTTTCTTTTGATTACAGCCTCGTCTAGCTCGCTTGGAAGATGCCGTCGTTTCGGCGTTCCAATGGGTCTGTTCGATGTAGCCCAGCCCTGGAAAATCTCCGAGAGCAGGTTTCTTCTTTTCTACCTTGCACTCATGCTGCATCTTCAAAGGCGTTTGGGCGCAAGAGAAGAGGACGATCCCCCGGTAGTGCCCGGCGCAAGTCAGAAAAAAGAAAATAAGCGACAATGATCACCCAGTTGCAGCAGCGTTTGTAAGGCGTGATGATGGTGTGTAGACAAGTGGCGCAGAATGCGCAACACGTCCTTCCATCTTGTAGAGAGCAATGTCGATCAAATCTATATTTAAACACCCATCATCTTTGACGACAGCGACAGGTTGCTTGCGCCTCAGACAGCCTCACGCCTCTCGGTCAAGTAGGTAGGCATGTCAAGTTGAACAAGTGGCAAGCAGCAAGGAACGTGGATGGATGCTTATGCACCCCATTGTGTGTGAAACCGGTAGAGTCGTGGTAGGATCTCTGATGATCTAAGGTAGATCCTTTCCCCTGTCCTTGCGGAGAGCTTGGATCGCTTGTTCGCCACGGCTCCGAATAAAAAAAAGCCCTGCAGGCATTTTGCCCATCTTTCTGCCGCCGCCCTCTCTTTCAACGGGGATACGAACATGGTCAATTGCCCACACTGTAAGAGGGCAAAGGGCTGCAGCATCCAGGGCCTCCCCTGTGGCAAAGCTTGGGCAGCAGCTCCAGTGCATCACAGGGAGGGAGAGAGGCAGGAGGGTTGCAACTCTGGGCAGGCAACTCGTACCTAAAGGTAAAAATTCGAGAATATGTAGCAGATACATGACGGAGGACTGGCCCTAAACAGGGACAAGGGGGCAGGAATAAAGACGTGCAGGGTTCTCACCGTTAATCAATTACCGAGTGTGTAGCATCCCATTTGCCGCGTGACAGCGGACTGGTGCAAGGTCAAGTCTTGTACGTCGTATGTACGGACATTCGTTACCCGTTACGGTACGGTACGTAGGGGAAAATCGCGAATACGCAGCCTGCCAAGTGCTCAGTAGCCGGCCACCAGAAAGCTGCCGAGCGGGTCGCGCGGGTGGTTCCACCGGCGGCTCCCACCTACTACTGCTAGTCGTCTGCTAGTCATGACGAGTCAGCCGATCCATCTCGTCCATGCCAATCATCACGGCGAGCAAATTCTCCTCGTCGGTCGAATAGTAACATCCATGGGCCACTCGGTTGGTTCGCACAGCAGCAATCCGTTAGCTGCCCAGTCCTTGGAAATTTCGGCAGCTCTGGTGTCGTAGCATAGATGTCACCATGGCTAGATGTGCCGGCCGAAGTGGAGGATGTGCTGCTAGGATCCCTAAAGCAAAAAAGTGCAGACCCTCCGTTTAACCTTGTAATTTCCCCGGTTTACAGGCGAATGGAAACCGGTTTGTGCCCGTTCGTGACGACTTCAAATTGATCCTTCTGTCAGCCACCCGTCTACTATTACAGTGTAATTTGGTGAACACCGTGGTCATGGTCATTGGCTCTGTTCAACAACACCATGTATGGAGAACGGGGACCCGCCGAGGATGGCAGATCAGAGGCCTGCAAGCCTAGCTACCCAATGGCGTGAGTAGAGTGCAGGTGTGGCCTTCGCATCTGAAACTAAAACGGGTATCCCGGGGCAAGCCAGACAGTCACGCCGATACAGAAAACGGGCGGCCGGTGGCTGGATTCTTCACTGCTGCGATGCGCAAGCGGCGTGTTTTGCTTGCTGCAAAACGTCTGAAAAGAGAGGCGGTCAAGCTTGTCAGCCTGCTTGTCTCGCCGGTAGAGAGGGGAATGAGCTGAAGTACCAGGGATACAGGATACGGCATATCACTAGCAAGCGTGTCAGCGAGGCATCGCGTTTCTGTGGTCAAGTGTCGTTGCGCGCATGCAGTACAGGATACACGCTGAAGTTGTCAGTACTTGAGCATAGTCAAGCCACAGATGCGACCCAAGGCTGCAAGCTATGTGGGCTACCGGCCGACTTGGTCGAGAGATCTCCCAAAACCCCCGGCTAGAGCCCCGCCTGTACATCCTCGCTTCGAGATTTGTACCGGGGTACCATACCCAGCCATGCAAGCGAGGTTGTACCGTAGTAGGTAGACAGGCAGCTATCTTCATACTGCCATCGCAGTGTCTTCTGTCCCATCTAACAAATTGCAACGATCCATCGTCGCTCTGCTAGTAAGAGGGAGGGCGTCAGAGAAGTTTGGCCTAGTTGGCGCTGACGTGTGCTTGTCCAATCAATATTGGAACGTAAAGGAAATGAGGGCAGCAAGTAATACGGTGCTCCGTCAAACCCTGACTGAAGATGGCATGATGATGATGCTGAAGCTGCCTTACTGAGTATTCTCATCGCAGTACGGAGTACCTACCGGTCGGATCGTCGTCAACTGCCGGACAGTGGACATGCTGAGGTGAGGGGTTATTCGCTTGTTTGTATCTGGCACTTACTAGACAAGGAAGCTGACGCCCTTGTTTCGCTGGTAGCGATAGGGGAATTTCTTGCCTGGCCTTGCCGTATGCACTTGCGTGCACCTTGTTAGTGCTCCAAAGGGGAATTTTCTGCCTGCAGGCAACCTTGCCGACATTGTTGCTGCTAGCTAGTAGTAGCTAACCCAGCAAAGGCCCACCGACAGGACGGAAACCAGGTCAGGTCAGAAACCCAGACAGGGGCAGCTGATTGGGCATCGTCGTAGATTCGCTTCCCGGTCAGGCAGCACAGCGCACACGCGGAAGTCTCATCGCCAGCCGCCGCTGCAAGGCATATGCGCGCACTCTCGGGCTTTCGCGGTACACTCTACTCCCCTCGACCTTTCTACCCCATATGTGTCTAGGTGGATGCCCATGTACGCACACATGGCGCGATATAACAGCCTTACTCGTTTGCAGGTAGAGTGGCCACAGCTGTAGCTGTGGCTGCATCTGGCACTTATACGCGTCGACTGGCTGTGTATGTGTCCGTCCCTCTGCGAAAGCACTCGTATCAAGAACAAGACGAAGCCGATGCACGCGCTTGGACAGGTGTCTGCCGCTGCCCGATCGATAAGAAATACCCCGAGTCTTTTAGGCGGGGAAGTGGGCCGCTGCTGTGTGTGTGTGAGCCCCGGAGATCCAGATGGTGTTGCGCTGTTCACAGCATGTTTTGTTTTTGTACATGTGTCTCCTGATATGGAAATAAGAGCGTGCCTGGTAGCAGAGAGACATCGCATATATGTCTCGTATGCGACTCTCCAGTCAAACCGCATCATTCGACCCAAGAGGAACGAGCCTCGGCATGCAAGGCTTGAGATGGGATGACCTTCGGTTCAATACCGGCTCAATATCAATCATCATCCTCAAGTCTGCTTGGTGATCCAGCTGTCAGACCCGACCCTAACCTCGCTTGCCCATTGAATCCCTCATGGTAACACAGTCCCGGAGGAAGTTAACGAACGACTGAGCGACTGAGAGAGTGAGTCGGTGAGGTCAGTTTCAAGGATTGCTGTTAATCAGCGCGTGGTGGTAGCTCCAGCCAAAGCCAAAGTTCGGTTCGGCCAATCGGAGGTTTAATTGCGTTCACGTCAAAGGCGCGTCGAAGGGGCCCTAGGCGGCTTCTTATTGAAACGAAACGACTGCTACATATAGCATAAATTGTACTTATATCAAATACAAACCTCACAAGTTTGCGCAAGAACTTTTACAAGTTCATCGTCGTCGTGCGGCAAAATCTGGTGTTGCGTGGCTGGTGTTGCTTCGCTTCCTCCCGACACCCAAGGCGGCCGACCGGACGTTTCTGGATCCTTGGACCGCTGGATACAACAACACAATTTTGGGTCGAGGATGATCACCGTTCGTTTCGTGACTCATCAACCACCATTTCACGACAAGAGAGTGTCCTGGGCCCGCCGAAGATGTGGCTCGCAGATGCCAGCAAAGGGCTATTACCTCGATGATTTGTTGAGCTGCTCCCGAAAAGGCTTCTTTCTGGTTGTTGGCATGCATTGCGCCAAAAGGAAGGCGCCGGTCAGCATGTGAGAACGCCAGGAGAAAAGGCATGGGGCTCCAAGGCTGATTCTTGCTTGACTCTGGTAAAGACAATTCAATGGTGGAAAAGCCGTTCGGAAACAATCTGGATGCGCGCGTTGCTTGCCCGGCTCGTGATCTACCCGCTGGGCAATGTAGCAGCGCATTGAGCCCACCTCCGAAATGGGAAGCTTGGATGTTGCAGCCTGCCAGATGCACCACTTCTTCGCAGCCAGCCATTTTGGGGCAGTTGAGGCGGGTGGCACCGATTCGCTCTCGCGTCTGGCTGCTACTCGCTCGCTGCCTGAGGTGGCAGGCATTGGCATCTCGCAGGGCCGCCGGTGGTGAGATTCATCAGAGAGACGTGTCCAGAAAAGCTAGGTACTCGCTACGATCCTCGCCTCGGTTCATGGGACTCCTGTCAATAAGACAGCTGTTAATGCCCACCACGACCGGACTCCTTGCAACCCTGACTCCGCTCCGCAACTGCACTTTTCAAGCTTCGCTCGCCATTCACAACGCACCAGACTCAGCCCCAGCCGGCGACAAGAAGCCCCAAGTGGACTCATCACTGTCGCTCGTCCGTTTGGTGCGCGAGCTACTGCAGGTGACAGCAAAATCTGCGAACGAAGGCATGTTGCGCGAGTGGATCGCGTCTTTTTCAAGTGGCGTAGATGCTGCTTCTGGCCAGCCATGCAGATACCGACTTCTGAGTTGTCACGCATCATCTGCATAAATGTCGCAAGCATGGAAGCAGATAGATTACCGGTCGGCCGTCATCCCCTTTGATTGCACCATGGGCGACGAACAGCGAGTCGACAGCTTGTTTGAGTGTGTGATGAAACCTTTACCTCGTACCCAATGATGGCGGGGTGATATGAGAGAAAACCTTGTCTTAACAGAGGATTTCCGATGACTGTTAATATCTGTCCTGATATTGGGAAACATGACAGCATTGGCCACGCAGCAGTCCGTCCCCTCACCTCCTACGCCCGCCCACCTTTCCGATGTAGGTTCGCTCAGTGCACCATGTTCGGTAGTTAGGCTGTTTGTAGAAGTATCCCACCCGGTAAGCCCAAGAACAAGGGGGGTTTCTGGTCGGATATGGAAGCTCGGTCACCAGTACATACCTCCTTGAATTCGTCATAGTTGTGAGAGAAAATGCTCCATCTCAGAAGTACCAAGCTTGAGCCTGGTTCCAGCCTCGATCGAGACAATTAGGTTCTCATGCGTCAGAAGTCGCAAGTTTGGGTCCAGTAAAGCAGCAGTCTCGACTAGCCAACCATTGAAGGCCCGTATCTCGGTCGTCCTGCCGGCTCGGACATCCTGAAGCATGGAGCTAGTGTTGTCCCGCACCTTGAAGCCTGTTCGACCGCGGCGTCAGTAGAGCTCTTCCTGATATGTATTTGATACCAAGATGGGATGTAGACAACTCTACAATGAGCCGCATACCCCACCCTCGCGAGACATTGGAATGGTAAGAATGAACCATGGAGGCTACTTACCGACATCCAGCATCATGGTGTGAAGACGGTCGAAGGAGAAACGCTCAAGGAGACTCTTCATGCTCTTTTCGTCTGCAACGTACTCCTCCCCCAGAATCTTACTGCTAATCCTCTTGTCCGAGACGAGCGCCTGGAAGACCCTGCTGGCTTCTTCGATGAGTGAGTTGATAACTCCCCCAATGACACCATTTTGGGCATGAGCGGTGAAAAGGTCGCCGTTCTTGCAATCCAAGAGAGCTGTGAGCGGGTTGATGACTGAATTGATCATGAGTTTCTCCAGCTGAAGCACCCACAAGTCTCCTCTTGATACCGACTTGCCGTCGAGATGGGGCGCATCAGCCAGTTGATCTATCAGGTAAGTAGCTGGGGAATCACCGCTTGGCTGCTGGCAATTCAATAGCACTGGTCCGACAGAGATGAAGGCTTGGGAGGCATGAATGCTCTGAAATGGAGCTAGAGAGATGACGCCATGGGTGGTGATGCATGCTATCCAGTTCGGCCCATCACCGGAGGGCCAGCGATGAGCGCTGTATTCGGGGCCGCGCGGTGGCCACATTGGACACATGCCGTTCTGGGTGAAGGCAACCGTGGATTTGGGGGATAAGTAGGCTCGCAGCCTATCGGCCTGAGGCAGAGCATCCTTGGCCTTGGTTGCCACGATGAGGTTGGAGATGCCACGTCCGGCACCTATTGAGTATCGGAGTCAGTATGCATTTCTCTTTCAAATAACATATCAGATATCCCTGGAGGGCATGTGGGTGCATGAGCAGATATCCGAGTAGCTTACCAGGTTCACGTGTTGGACCTAAGACAGGCTTTTCCTCAGTCCACCACTCCACGTCAACATCGACGCAAGACCTCTCGACCTTTCCATCCCGCGTGATCTCAATCCCAGGGTTCGAATGCCATCGCTCTAGCAGCTCTCGGCGATGAACGACGAGGGTGATGGGAGGAGGCGGGCTATTGGGACGCTGTAGCTTGACCAGGCTGCTGGCGAAGAGGCGGCCGAGGTTGCCGACACCAAGGATGTGGATGCGTCGTCGCCACTCGTCATCATCAGTCAATGATCCAGCGGAGGCAGTCGTGGTGGCTGAAGAAGCAGCGGTTTTCTCCTTCAAGTCGGGTAGGTTGGCCGCAGTCCAAGCATACAGAGGCGCCGACGGCTCAGTGTTCTTGTCCTCCAATACATGCCTCAGCCAATCGGCCTGGGCATCGCGGGAGCACGACATGGATATGCAACGCGTCAATCGCGCTGTAACGGGAGATCTCCAGGAACTATGACAGATGCTACGCAGAGGCAAGAAGCACGACATATACATGGGCATGTTCTAAGCAGGTATTGCAAACCGGTCAGGATAAGTGGAAGGACTCTTAAATTAGGGAGGAGCGCAGGTCAGATTGTCGGATGTTGACTTGCCCCTCCAAATAGCTCAGGCCCACCGCAGCTGCAGATAGATGGCGCCTTCCAGTTTCCATAGGGATTGAATCATTTCGTCACACATGCTTATCAGTTTGCGTGCATGTAGTTCTAAATAAAAAGCCACGTAAAATCATATTTTCGTTTCGTAGATCTTCAGATAAACCACCTGCTGCTCACAATTACTTTTTCCATCATACACGCAAAGCATGCTTTATTTACAACTTTGAAAATACACGGAAGCTTTCATTTCCCAAAGAACGCCTCGACTTTAATACATTGATATCGTCTTTCCTCCACTCTCGCTTGCCCCCCTTCCCCTTCCTCTTTCCCTTCTTTCTCTATGCAAACTGGTCATCCCGATCAACACCGACATCCTCCAACTCAGCAAAGTTCTGGAAGTGGAGCGGCCGGTGCATGTCCGCATAGAAACCAATAGGCGTATCGAGCTTGACATCGACTTTCTTCTTCTCCTGGCTGCTGAACGCGTTACCCATGAAACTGTAGTTCCATCGGGAGTCCGAGGGGACCAGGAAGAAGCCCTTGTACCGCGGACTCAGCAGAAGCTTGCGCTTGATGCCCATCGACGTCGAGAACCCTTGGGGCTGGTCGCTACCGAGGTCGCGGTTCTCCACGCCCCAGCTGAAACCGCCGGGGGTCAGGCCCCAAGCCGACAGCGATACCGATCCGGGTGTGAAGGACACGTCGACTGTGATCGACGTGTCCTTGTCCAGGGCGGTGTGGCGGTCGCAGAGGCGCGAGTGCTCCGTCACGTCGGCGGCCGACATGTAAGGCAGCTCATTGCCCGCAACAGTGTGGATGACTCCGAGAGCCTCCATCGACTTCAGGTACTCATGCTGAGGCAGCTGCTCCGGTAGTTGCACATTACGCAAGCCACCGATCTGAGGAACCAGCACGATGCAGCGAATTTCCTTCACCTGGTCATTGTCGGGTGCGGAAACACCGTAAAGATAGCCTGCAACTTGAACTCGAAGATCCGCAATCGTGATGAACTTCTTGAGGATGTTGTTGGGCATGACGTAGGTGATGTCATCCACATCATTGTCCACCGAAGAAACATAGATGTTGTTGGATCGCGTTCGAAGGTTAGATGTCGCAATCGCTCTGGTGCGCCACTCGGTCTTGGACGCGAATGTTTGCTGTTCGAACTGCGAAGTCGTGGTGACAATGATCTCCTCGCCATCCTTGTTTTGCGTCTTGGTGGTCACGGCAGTAAGCTGTGCCTGCTCTGCCTGCTGCTTCTCAATCTCCGCAGCCTGTTGTCTCTGCATTGACGGGGCCGAAATCTCCATTCCGAGAATAATGTCGCGCACTTCACTGGTCGTCAGACTGGAGACGTTGACATTGTTCTTTTTCCGTAGTCGTGCAGAATCAGATCACGTAACTGCGTTTCAACCTTGATCCAGTCCTCGTCGGACAGACTGGGCCAGATGTGATGTTCCTGCGTGATGACCGTCTTGTCGGGACGAAGAATGAGCTTGGTCTTATCCGGGTTGACGTGCAGAGCACGCAGGATCAGGACCAGACGCGAGAAGGCCGTGTAGGAGGAGATGCTCTTGAGCCACTCATCGTAAAGGTTGAACAGCACCATCTGTGGCTCAGTAGCACGCAGAATCATATCACCAAGCTTTTCCACCTTCATGGCGGCCTGGAACGGAAGTTGCAACTCCGAGGCTCGAATGGAGATATTAGGGAAATCCAGCAAGTGGACCTCAAGGGGATCAAGGAGACCCTTTCGAGTGACGATAAGCTCCTTCGGCTGCTCCTCTACAGGCAGCGACCTGATGAGTGCTGCCACTTCTTCGGCCGTTTTCCACTTGGCCAATTGACCAAGACGCTTTTGACCAGCCCAGACACTCGTGTGAATGATCTTCAGGAACAGCTGACCTGTTCGGGGGTTGAAGATGAAGATGGCACCGTTGATGGGTTTAGTTGTCAGGTTGCCTTCGAATGTCTTGTGAATGGTGACTCGGTAGACGTTGGTGTCATCAATGAACAGCTTCGTCTGGTTGCTGAACAGCTCCGAGTAGTTCTGCGAGTTCAGGAACTCCTGGTTACTCTCGGAAGCATAAAGCTGAAGACCCTTTCGGATACGTTCGCGCAGCACATAAAGAGCAGGGTTAGCCTTCATGACTTTGCCCATCGCCTGTTGGACAAGAATCTTCAAACCAGGGAAGTATTGTCCGTAGGCGGAGTATAGGTTATAGGCAAGATCAATACCAATCATGAGACCCGTCGGCGACGGGTAGATACTCATGCTATCATTTGTGTAATCAAGATACTTCGCGCGAGTGTATCTTTCAATATCGTGAGAGTCGTAATCACCATATCGCAGCTGGATATCGAGCCAGAACTTGTTTGTTGTGGTAGGCTCGATGACATCCTTGGTGTCGTAAAGAAGGGAGGGTCTGGTGACATTCCACTTGTTGCTGGCGAAGAGCAGAATGTCGGCACAAGAACTGTTCATCTTGTACGACTTTCGCGGATGGATAGTCTCCTTCTGCACCGTCTCAATACCAAGCGACTCCAGTTCCTGATCGAACACTTGACAGAAATCCATAACAACACTCTCATGAATCTTCTGCCACAAATGGGCACGGAAGATCTGGATCAAGGAGATCTTGAGTGTCGGAATCTTTCCGTGCAAGAAGATACCGGTAAGATCCAGTTGCACCTGGAAACCAACGTACACATTGGCGCGGTTGATCGTAGGCGACCACCACAGCGTGAAGCGACGGTTGGGAATCTGGTTGAGACCGGATCTTTGGGCATTGGTAAGCTTCTTGAACTTCATGGATTCTTCGAAACCGCTGGCCTTCTCCCAGAAGAGACCTTCCCAAGAGGGGAATCCAGTCGCCTTGAAGAGAGTGTGCTCGAGGATGGTCTCGACACCACCGAGAGCCTGGATAACATCGGTTCGGTAGGCGTTGAGGTTCCACAGTTTACCATCGTGCCGTTGGCTAGTCCACCAGAACGGATTGCTCTTCATGAGTTGGTAGACCTTGAACTCACTTCTGGCACGGAAGCCCTTGTCGAAGCTAAGTGTGCTTCTGTCCTTCTGGAAGAGGGTGTTGATACGGGGGAGACCGCGATCCCAGCTGTCCTCGAGATCTTCCAAAGTGAGACGTCTGTTTTGCTGGTTCGCTTCCAATCGCTTTTGGGAGTATTCGGTCCAGACACGCTGAGAATCAATGAACTCGGCTTCCCAAGGAATGATGTACCTGAAGATGTTGGGAATGAGCGTCTCCTCGTCGTGCGTCATACCAGCACGGTAGTGAGTAACACCAGTATCGGTCTGCTTGGACCACCGTTTGTCACTGGCAGGGATGAGAATATGTGAGCCCGAAATCATACCCAAACCACCAAGTTCCTTGGGGGTGTAGAAGACGGCAGGCGGGAAACGAGAAGGCATCTTGGAGTTAAGACCAATCTTGACTCGCGTCTGGATCTTGGTTTCACACTTGACAATGGTGTCCAACAGGTCGATCGTGGACACTGCAGCCTCTCGGTAGTAAGTGAACAGGGCAATCAAAGCGGTGTTCCACTTGTTGGCGATCTTGGTGAACGTTGTCGAGCCAGATGACATCAGAATCTGTCTGATTCGGTTATTAAACTTCTGGATATCCTCTTCCGTCACTTGCAGGAAGGCATGGGCGGTGCGTTCTTTGGTGGTATTGTCAACAAGCGACCAGACGCTGTCCTTGATGGGGAACTCGTCGTTCTGGTTTCGAATCTTGGGCAAGATGCGCACTTCGAAACCACACATCGAAAAGAGCAAGTTGGGGTTGTCTCGACTGTAGACACTTGCAAAGGTGTCGTCCCACTCAATCGTTGTTACGGATCGGGGGAGGCGGTTCTTCAGGTCCCAGAACACTGCGCGGCCAAGGTTGACATCGTGCCTCATCAGTCGCATGCGCGAGTCTCTCGGCCAGCACTTCTTGCTCTTGTAGCCGATAACATTCTCGAAGTTGGGATCAGGCTGCTCAGTCAAGAATCTCTGGATCAGATCGCGAGACTCCTCAGCATTGAAGCGCAAGAACACCCAGATCTTGTCAATGTATCTTGTGTAGAGACGGATCGGGTGCTTGGTTTCTGTCTCACGATCGCGGAACTGAAGGAAGTCGTTGGGGCTGTTGGGCGGCCCAGCGATTTCACTGGCTCGGTTCAGACCCAAAAGGAGCAGATCAAGCACAAGACCATAGTATTGGAAGACGAAGCCAGAGAACTGGAGTCCACGAATCATGCCATAACTGTTGACATGGTTCATGTCCTTGTAGGTCAGCTGGACGTTGTTCTTTGCACTGATGTAATCCGCAAGGTTGTGGTCCATGATCAGTCGCAGGAGACGGTTGAGCAGGGTGAGGTCGATCTTCTCGTAGACCTTGGAAAGCTCGGTCTCGATCATGACGTTGCATTCTCCATCAGCAGTCTCCCATACTTGATCCAGGTTGTTGATACCCTGCGCCCACTTGTAAGTCAAGAGGGGTGGCACCTCGGAATCCGAAGGCTTGATCCATGCCGGGAACAGATGTCGCTGATCAGCCTGGTACCACAGGTACTGGTCAAGGTAAGCATCGCTAATCTTCTCGATCGGCTCGATGTCATAGACGGGGTTGATCGTGCTGTAGTTATCGTTCATGTCAATCTGAACCTCCTTGAAGGCACGTTGTGTCAAGAGGAAACGCTTGATTCGTTCCAACGTGGTTCCAGGGCTGTCGTAAGCCTGCTCAATGAGAGCCAGCTCCTCACGCTGGCTCTGGTTGAGACGACCCTTTACAGAGTATGCCTCTCGTAGCCTTTCGAGGGCAAGAATGAGAATCTTGGTGTCGTGCTTGTATGATACACTAGGGAAGGGAATGGGGGTGAATTTGCGGGACTCGAGCCAGTGGACCGTCGTGGTGTAGATGGCCACAGCTTCCTCCGAAGACACGTACGGACCGTCCTTCATGTAGTTGTGCTGTCGTTCTTGCTCAGCCTTCAACCACAGACGCGTCAGACGACCGACGTTCTTCTTCGCAACAGTCTTGTCCACAGTTGCACCTCTTCGAATGCGCTCACGGTTGTAGTGAGCGACCGAGATCCACCAATCAGCCTTGGACTTGACGTATCGAAGGATAATGTTTTCGATAGGCGCAGGTAGACCAGGTACCTTCCAGGGGATGTTACTCTTCCAACATCTCCAGGCCTCTGACAAATGTTGCAGAACCGTGTTAACCTTGTTTTGCTTGATACCTTCGGGCATCATATCCATGAGGTCAGCCATGACAGAAGCTCGCAATTCAAGATCGAAGTGAGACTCGACACGCTGCTTGGTGACGGTCTTGGCAACTCCCTTGCTATGACGACCTTCGAATTGACGAGACAGCAAGTTTCCGAGCCATCTCTCGAGGAGAGGAATGATACCTCTCATGAAGAAAAGCCATACCCTCCAAGCAGGCGCCCAGAAACCACAACCAGGTCCCTTGCCAACAGGGGCGCTGTTGAAACGGTAGTAGATTAGATGCTTCAGATCCTTACATGATCGGATCTGGTGCATAAGTTTGTATTTGTACCGGTACATGCCCGTAAGCTGGCCGACGTGATTAAAGGCATATAGAATACCATCGGCTAGCTGGAAAGCGTCGATGTTTCCAAGTCGGTATTGGACTTGAGCATCCACGATGAGCTTGGTCAAACGAAGAATCTCTCGCATGAGATGGAAAGCATTTCCGAAGCGGGACTTCTTTCGCTCCTTGGTAGTCAGGGTCTTGACCGGCTTCAAGTTGAAGTTGTAGTCAAGGTGAAGATAAGTAAGGTTCTTACGGTGAATTAGGAGGTTAAGCATGTTGAAACCTTGACGACAGACTTGAAGACCAGCTTCGACCCAATCAATGGTGGTCTGTTGGAAGAACTTGGTCTGCTTTAAGCTCTTCAGCAAGTTCTGCTTGTTCAGAGACTTTGGGCGCTTCTTGTGTAGCTCGTTCAGGACAAACGTCTTGAGCAGCTTTTGATATGACACGCGAACCTTGACAGGCTGCTTGGCTGGGCAGTGTTCCAGGTAGAACTGCTTGACAAGCGGAACATCCTGGGCACGAACCATACGACCCGATCGGCGATCGAATGGGAAAGGAGCCCACCAAAGACCAATTGCTGCCGCGGTATCTTCGTTATCCAGCTCCTCTTCAGCCAGGAAAGGCTCAACGCCAGCCGGAAGCTCGAACATATCGTCCTCAGGCTCCTCGTTGTTGCCCTTGCCGAAAAGCTCGTCCTCATGGCTGATGGTGATATTCTTAGGGGCGACAGAGCGGGAAGAGATTGGGTTTATGGCGCGATCGAAGTGGAAAGCCGGCAAATCCGGGTTATCCACCTCACTGCAGACAGTCTGAGGCTGGGAGTACCAGGTCAGCTGGACACTCCTAGGCAGCGAGTTGTACAAATAGGGGTATGCGACACGAGACTCGGTACGGAGGGGATTGCGGAAGATGATTCTGTCAATGGCATTGAATTCTCCGAAGTCCTCATCATTTGGATCGATATCCTTGTACAGCGGTTCGAATCTGGGTCCGCCCGGAAGTGCAACGTTGAGAGCCTTGGCCGTCATGAAACTCTTCATGTCGAACAAGTAGAGGTAATTGGGATCAAATCTCTCGCTCATCAGGGGCCGGCTAAGTCGGTGCAATGTTGCCATTTGCTGCAGCGTCAAGTTCCAGGTCTTGTAACTCGGACCGTTCACGTGGGATGAGTCGAGAAGAGGTCGATGTTCATAGAACCATTCAAATACAGCCGCATCTTCATCCTCGTCAAGCTCCATCTGGATGGGTTCAAGAGGCTCGACGTCTTCGATGTTCTCGGACCAAGACAGAGGAGGCTCCTCATCGTCGAAAGGCGGGAACCGCATGCGCTTGAATAGCCTTCTGTCACTCTTTTCCTTCCGCATCGTAAGCCACATGGTCGCCCATTGTGCGTGGAAAATAGGTTCGATAACTCGGGGGGTCTCGTTGACAAGGGTCAAGCAACCGTTGACGTGGTACAACACTTTGACTTCCCTCGCCGACTCCCAGGGCATAGGCATGTTCTCTAGAAGCTTCATGACGGCGTGGGGCATAAACTTCAGCGCGCCAAGGTAGCTGCGCTTGTCGCTTGTGTACTTCTTTTGCGATACATCGCCAATGTCCTTAACAATCTTGCGCAAATGCTCAGGCGGCATGTCAGCCTTTTGTGTTTCCACGAAGCCGGCCTTCCGCTTCTCGCCGAAGCGGTTGCGCTGCATGCGAAGCCATTCCTTCTTCTTCTGTGCGAACTTAGCGATTTGAGGATCGGTAGGAGGGCGGTAACCTGGGGGCGGCGGCGGCGCTGCTCCAGGTGGAGGAGGGAGGAAGTCGTCGGATGGAGGCGGCGGCGGCGGAGGAGGTCCCCAGCCTGGAGGTGGAGGGGGTTGAAAGGACGACATGGTTCAGGAATAATACTCGAAGATTGAGCTGTCTGAACGATGCTATCGCTTTCGCGCCGCGACCCGTCGCGCTTTACGTAGCGTCTGTCTGGCGAGCGCAATCAAGGCTGCAGATTGTAAAGAGACGCGGCAGGATGTTGGGTATTATTAGCACCGATGCACCTCTGATGTGCACGCAGATTATAAAGATCCGACGCGGTACCCGTGGCGTGGATTCGGCCTGATGTTTTGATGGATGAAGTATGGGTATCGTCAGTCTTCAAGCATGCTTCATCAGTCGCCTCCAGAAAATCTCGGCTGCGTTGCTCTCTCAAGGTCGAACAAGCCAAGCTATGATCAACCCTCTAACCCAGCAAAGGCTAGCGTGCATGAGGCAGACGCGAGGCGTGGCACTTGGTGGCTTCGAGGTGACTTTGTGGCTGGAGCTATGGCGGAGCGGTCAGTGTTGTGGCTAGAATTGGCGGCTGGAGAGATAGCAGAATTGCAACCCCACTCCGACCCATCCAGACCAGACTGATTGGCTTATCTTAGCGGGCTGCACTGTCCTGAGCCTGCACACACAATTTTCCCAATTTTTCTGGTTGCAAAAAGGTCTTCGTCCCAGGAAAAGTATCCAACAACACGACACGATCGCGAGACCCCCGTTGAAGACCGACCACCACCACATCAAGCTTCGTGACAGCCAGTCCCGACAACACCGCCAAGATGCCTGACAACCGAGTTACCTACCGCCGTCGCAACCCGTATGTGATTTTCCCAACCGATTGCCGCCCTTCAATACCTACGGGCCAGTTTGTGGCAGCACAGAGCATTGGGGCAGCAAATCTTTCGTAATTTGGATGGCTACTAACGCTTATGTCGCATAGCTACAACACCACCTCCAACAAGACTCGCATCGTCCGTACCCCCGGTGGTGAGCTCCGCACTCTTCACATCAAGAAGCGCGGTACTGCTCCCAAGTGCGGTGACTGCAAGGCCAAGCTCCCCGGTGTAAGTTTATTTTATTACCACGGAATCCGACAACGAATCGGCATAGGCACGAGGATTGTATGAGGAGGGGACCAATTTGTCGGATCAGTGGCAGAATGCGCGACTGTCATGGCAAAAATATCGCTTGACGGACAAACTATTTTGCCTCGGATTTGACGAAACCCCACCTTAGCACCTACGTATTGGACAATGGACTCCTGCCCATGTCGTGCCCATGCGGTCGGCTCTCAATAAAGGACATACCACTGACTTGCCCCGATTAGATTCCCGCTCTCCGACCCCGCGAGTACTCTCAGATCTCGCACCCCAAGAAGACCGTCCAGCGTGCCTACGGTGGTTCGCGATGCGGTAACTGCGTGCGGGACCGTATCGTCCGTGCCTTCCTGATTGAGGAGCAGAAGATCGTCAAGAAGGTGCTCAAGGAGCAGAGCGAGGGTGCCAGCAAGAAGAAATAGACGGTTGTTTTATGAGAAAAGGAATGAACGGTGGAGTGAATTCGGTCCATCACATGCTTCTGGTGTTCTTGGGGAACAGGGCAACATCATCGCTTACCGAACGGCTGGGTCATTTGCACAAAATGGCCGTTCACTGTTTCTAGGGCTTCTAGCGTCTAGATGATCGGAATGGAATGAACATCAAGACGCACACGACTGCTTCGTCAACGTGGGCCTCAACCAACCATATGCGGACTTTTCTTGAGGAATATGCTGGAATTGTGACTACTGCACTTGGGCTGAAGAAACGCATGCATGCTGAGACTAGGTTGGCGATGGCCCTCTGGCTTTCTGTGTCAGATCGCCAACTTGCGGCTTCGAGCATGAGCGGCATCTCATAAGATCTATGCATAATGCGGTCTCCGTTCGGGATCTAGAAGCTGGTACATTAAGTTCTAATCCACAATCTAATACAGTGTACGACTCTTGAAATCTCACTTTCGTACGAAGATTTTTGATTGCTCAGGGACTTTTGCATCATAAATCATGAAGTAGGCATGCCCCGGGTTCCAGTGCAATCAAGTAAGACCAGTAATTGATACACATGGTAATTGTCACATGCATCAATCGTATGCCTCTTTTTGCTACTTTGCTGAGTTGCTCAATACGACGTCTTGAGAGGGCGCCTAGCAAGTATGCCCCTGCAAAGATCGGCCTGAGGTCTGCAGCACCGACAATTTCTCATTTTTAGTGCTAGACGGGGGGTTCTCAATGACGTTCGAGCTACCGAATTCCTAGCCAGCATATTGCATCTAATTGATCTCTATGACCATTCGAGCTTGTACCTGAACGCATCAAATCCGAAAAGAGCGTTTTGCGACAAGACAATGCTCAGTTTGTTGCGACGGTAGCAACAGAAGAATCATCACAATGGCCATGAGGATACCAATCGGCCGGTCCTCCGGCGCATTCGCTTGCTCCAGAGCTAGCTGTCGGCTACAGACACGGACATTCGCATCATCTACGATCTCAAGACCTTGCCGCATCCAGTCGCAAAGGGTTGCCGCCGTCCCCACTAGCTGGACAACGACGAGGACAAATTCTTTCCACACCTCGGCCGCCGCCGCGCAAAGAAGGCCGGTCGATAAAGACGGACCCCTCAACAGCAGCGACCAGCCCCCGCCGACCGACTTTGGCGCCCTCGACGTCCTGGGCAACACGCCCGTGCCCTCGACCAGCGTCGACATCTGCATGTGGTCCGGGTTCCAGCTGAACAACGGGACGCGCGTGACGGACGGGTCGGGGGTATTACTAGTCGGGGGCGAGGCCTTTTCGTGGCGGCCGTGGGAAGCCAACAGCAAAAACAGCAGCAATAAGAAGGAGGGAGAGTTCCGGCTGCTGAACAAGAAGGGCCAGTGGGACGTCGAGGCCAGCACGTTGGGCCTGTTGGGTTTGCTCTGGCCGCGACCCGATTTGCTGGTTCTGGGCCTCGGGCACGAGATGCGGCCTATTAGCCCTGAGCTCCGTAAGGCTATCAGTGCCTTGGGCATGCGGGTCGAGGTGCTCGACACGCGGAATGCGGCGGCGCAGTTCAACTTGTTGGCGACGGAGCGCGGCGTCGATGATGTCGCGGCGGCTCTGATACCCATTGGGTGGAGGGAAGGGATCGGTGCCGGGACGGGGGATGAACCTGATATCACGCATGAATAAGAGTCGGTCATTACAAGGTCTCTACATAGTACCTGGCATGTATGGAAGAGTGAAATACTATCTTCATATCCCATCAAGCCAAGGAGAGCGCTGAGAGTATATTACTGTATCATATATACAACTTCACCATGAGTTCTCTACTGAATCAGGGTTAATCAATTCTCATGCAATACTCAAGAATGCAGCCGACAAGCCGCGATTCATAAGTGCTCAACATGTCCACTGGCCGCAATATACCTACCTAGTAAGCCAAACAAAAGCATGTAGCTCCATCCATTGACCGCCTGTGTAATGCAGTGCTAGAGCCCACGTGCAGTACATTGGTGGTCAAGACAATTTTGGCTAAAGCAAACATTTTGAAATTGCCATCAAGCTCCATCATTGCACCACTTGCACGTTGCTAATTCGCAATTTGTCCCCTTCCCCATTATGTTTGATCAATTATCTATCCGGACAGAAAAAGTGTGTGTGTCATCAGTGCCTACTTGATTGAATATAAAAACAGGGTGCTGCTGCTGAGCCAGTCATGAATGGATATGTAGTACTTGCAGTGCTTGCATAATTCCAAGCTCGTGCAAAACGGAGCACCCATGAGTCGGGTTGATCCAATCAAAGCTCTACGTCATATCAGCATTCCCAGCAATTGCACCCGATTTGTACACTACTCAGGTAAGTTAGGCACATAATGAATTGGTGCAAGCGCAAGCGAGCGCTTTAAGGTCATCATCGCCGGCCACTCCCAAGATGCATCAGAATCGTCGTAACTGACCGATTTAGCAAAACCAGAGGCAGCTCCTTACGGCAGAGCAGAAGCTTCGACCCAGCCGGACCGGGGAGTGAACCTGCCTGACCAGACAGGGACCGAAACTTTCTTCTTGCGTGGACGGGCATCAATGAGAAAGCCTGCCCGTAACGCCATGGCCAGAGTAGAACAACCATCACTTCTTCTCACCCGGCGCACTACTTCATTGCATCGCTAGACTGCACAAGAAATCATCGCTACACTATCACACTACTTTCCAGTTCGCCTCCATCAATTCAATACACACAATCATTACAAACCCAAATATCGCTTGCGACATTCACTTAGGTAAGACCAAACCCTCGCAGCCCAAAACCCGGAGCACCCGCTGACAACTTGTCCAGAAACCATGGCGAGTCCCAGCAATGCAGATGATGACCCCAAGCTGCTGCGAGACCACTCGGAGATGAAGTCGTTCACAACGTCACGCTTCACCTACCCAGAGATCCGCGTCTTCCACCGGAAGCACCCCAGGGCCGACGCGCTCCCCAAGGACCCAGCATCGCTTCCCTTACTCGTCTTCATCCACGGCCTGGGCGGTTCGGTTGCCCAATTCGAGCCACTACTAACCAGCCTCACTAACAATGCCTCGTGCCTGGCCGTCGACCTGCCGGGATGCGGCCTCTCCGGGTTCGCGCCCAAGTCGTGGGAGGCGTACTCGGTGCCCGCGCTGGCGGAGCTACTCGAGCTTATCATTGACACTTATCGCGATGGCGCACGGGAGCAGGGGGTGGTCCTGATTGCGCACAGCATGGGCAGCGCGTTGGCCGCGCGACTGGCCAACACGTACGGCCCGCACAAGCACGTTTCTCGCCACGTGAAGGGCCTCGTGGGCATCTGCCCCGTGCCCGGCGACCCCAAGGACGTAAAGGGCCTCAAGCGGCTGCTGTACATCCCCAATTGGGCTTTCAACCTCTACCGGCGGTGGGACCAATGGGGCGGACCGTATAGTGCCAGTGTCACCCGGTTCCTGGGGCCCGACGCCGATCTCCCTTCTCGCGAGCTCCAATACCGCTTCAACCGGCAGAGTAGAACGCCTGTCTTCCGGCGGATGGCGTGGGGGTGCCTTCCTACCATTACCAAGGGAGAACGTGAAGGTGGCCTGTTTGGAGAGCCTACCTGGGCTGGGCTCAACATCCCCGTCTTCCTCATCGGGGGCAAGGCCGACAAGATCATGCCGCCCGCCGGAATCGAACAGATTGTGAAGGCCCTGGATGTGGGCGACGATTCCACCCCCATAGCGTCCCACCGTTTCCGCGGCTTCACCGAGTCGCTGGCCCCAAACACTACGACCAGCAAAACAACGCAGCCCCTGCCTAAATCGATTAGCGCTATTACTAACAAGGACTTCGAGCGACGACGGGACCAGCCCAAGGATGGCGAGGAGGCATTTGAAGAGTCCTCGACCCCTCGCGAAGATGCCCAGACCAAGCCACCCCCGGTGCCCGAGCAACCAACACACCCCAAGAAGGTGGTGAAATCCACCATCCTGGAAAAGCCGGCAGGTCACGGCTTGTTCTTCACGCCGAAGACCGTGCGGACCGTGTCGGGCTTGATCTGCAACTTCTTGAACGAAAGCATCACGGAACGGTTCCATCTCGGATGGCAGCTTCAATTTTTGTCCGTTGGAGGCAAATGGGATGTCAAGAATCTGGAGAAGTGGCGTAAGGTGCCGCCCGTGTCGGAGCCCATCTGCGGCGTATTCCGCGCCATGAAGACGCTTCGCGAGGCCGACGACGTACACTCGCCCACAGTCTTCATTTCCAAGTACGGCAATGTCATCAAGGACGTCATCGACATAAGCCATGATGACCCTCGCTACAACGCCCAGGAACTAGAAGAGCATGGCATCAAGTACCACAAGTATGCAACCGTCTCGAAGATCCCGCCCACTGACGAGGAAGTGGCCCATTTCAACGACATGGTGAGTTATTCGTGTGACCGCCCCAGGAAATGCCGAGCTAATCATATACTGTAGGTTGACCAAATTCGAGAGGACCAGAAGGTCCGAGCCCGCGACGGAGGATGGAACGAGTATTACGTCGGCGTCCACTGCCACTACGGATTCAACCGGACTGGCTATTTTATTGTGTGCTATCTCGTTGACCGCCTGGGCATGGACGTCCAAGAGGCCGTCGATACGTTTGCCCGAGCCAGAGAGCCCGGGATCCGGCATACGCATTTCCTGGACCGACTGTCTCTCCGGTACTCTGGTGTCAAGAGCTGAAGAGACCCGTGTTTCTTTTTCGTTCCTCTTTATCTTTCTTGATTGATGGCGTTCGCCGGACGGCTTGGGCGCGGATCTGGTTCTGGCATTCATTCATGGAGGCGTAGCAAGATGGATCTCTATTTTTTTCTCTTTCTCTTCTTCTTTTCTCAGCGGTTACAGGGTATAGATTCGAGGTATTCTCCAGCGGTATCATTGGATTGGAAGGGCGCAGCGCAACAGGTTTCACGGGTTTCGGAAACTCTATACCCATGAGTTTGTTTTTGCTGCCATGGTCCAGCTTCTTTGTCACATATTCAATGACTTTGTCTTTACAATATCGATTGTGTGTGTTATTCGTCTCTCCGTCCACTTAAGCTTTCTGGAATCCGTGGGAAACTTGACCATTGTGAGTGTGACCGATGACTCTGCGGCTGGCTGTTTTCTGTCCACTCGTTCAAACTCCTGTATTGAATACAGGTACAGGTCTTTTGGTATTGAATACAGCTTGGCGCAACCATGGTACTATATAAACCTACCGGTCTCTCCGATGACCATGTGGCACACCTATTTCCGGTAGGCTGGATGAAAAATTTCCATCGACTCACACGCCGACTTTCTCTTTCTCCGATAAGGTCTGGGCAGAGAATATTTATTACTGCCATTGCTCCTCCTGGCTTGCAGTTGACCTGACTGACATACCACACAACTCTCACAACATCATCGATCATCTCATCTGGCTTAGAGTCTTGATCGAATCTTCTCAGGCTATCTAACCATTCCTTTGATCTCATCTACACAACCACAACGAACCTCAAAAACACCACAATCTCATCATGCCTGCTTCAGTCCTCAAGACGGCGGCCCGTGTTGGCAAATACGCCTACCAGATCACCAAGGCGGTCCCTTCCATGATGTTGAATTCTCGCCAAACCTCGTGGATGGCCTTCGAGCAGCCCGACCCGTCGAAACTCCATCCTCCCCCAACCTTCGAGCTGCACACCCAACCATTGAAAATCTGTCTCCCAGCAGCCTGCGGCCCCTGGTGACGATCCTCCGTCCCCGAGCGGTGGTGCCGGCGGCAATCCCGGCGGGAAACCTGACGACGACGATACATCCGACATCATCAAAGCCATGACGGCGCAGCAAAGGTTACTCGACTGGCTCATCTTCGCGGCCGAGAGCATCATCCGGCAGAGCGCCACCACCCTGGGACTCCAGCAGAGGATACGGGAGGTGCTCCAGAAGCCCAAGCCCAAGCCGTACTACGTGCTGCCCACCACCAAGCTCTGCATCCCGGGACACCCGGCCACGTTTGGCTGTTCGCCCTTCGCCCTACACGATCCCCGCATGGAGACGAGGCCTGGTGAAAAAGTCGCTCCTGTACGTGTCTGGACCTACGACTACGAGCTCGAGCGCGCCGTGACGGACAAGCAGCGCGAGGAGGCGGAGAAGGAGAGGGTTAAGGCGAAAGAGGAGAGGCTAAGGAGGATGTACCACGAGGCGGTGATGCGGGAGACGCAGCACGATTGACTCAGTTCGGCGGACCTCGTTGAACGGGAGGACTGGCTGGGTGGCTTGGTCTTCTTACTCCTCCCCTCCATTCGACATGACCGATAACTCTTCGCTCGAATTATACATCATACGAGTTGATGGGGGTCATCCATTCATGCACACACTTTTGCATATCTATGGGCGTTCTGGGGCTATTGGCATGGGAGAAGGAATGAGGGAATATCTCTTTTTTTTTTTTTTTTTTTTTTTTGGTTTTTGCTCGATACCCCCCACCCACTTACTCACTCTAGAGTTGGATGGATTTATGGGCGTTACGGAGCAATGGGAACGGGAAACCGAAGAAAGAAAATCCCATTCTGATATTTTGGCTTGGATGATGCCCACATACATACTGCACATCAGGCAAGCAGATTGCCGAAGACTACTTAGTTGAATAGTCAACGCGATTGAATATCAACTTTTATAATACCAACATCCCATAGCTCTTGCAATGTGACTCGCAACGTAATCGTAGATCCTCGTGAGCCTCAAGACTATCCGTTTCCCCCCTTCCTTTCCTGTTGCATCATTTGTGAAAAGGCGGTGAAATGCGCGCGCGTGTTGAAGGTCTCTCGTCAGGTGGCCGGCGCCGTCTCGTGTACCATGTGGAACTCCTTCTTCCTCATAATGACCCTTCCTTGGTGTTCCGGATGATGGTGGTGGTGCTGGATCATGGACTCCTGGCTCTCATTGTTGTGGTTCTTGCCCGTCGTGGTGCTGCTGCCGCCGCTGCACGTCGTCACACTGACCTCCCGACTGATGGCGAGCCCCCCTTTTCTCCCATCTCCCTTCCCTTTTCGGCCCCCCGCCCCCGATGACGGCTGCAGCGACTGCAGCGCGTAGGAGGAGGACGGCGAAGAAGACGACGATGACGCCTTGGCCGCTGCCCCCGTGGCGGCCGAGTCGACGCCGCCCGAGCCCGAGCCCGACGACGACGCCTTCTCCGCGAATAACTTGACGAGGGGCGCCAGCGTGGGGATGCAGGTGATGATGACGCCGAGGTTGTTCTCGACGGCCGACCACATGATGATCGGGGCCGAGTCGAGGTGGTCGACCAGCTTGTAGATGGTCTGGATGCGCAGGATCTGGGTCACGGTGATGAAGAGGCCCGTCGCGAAGAGGCCGAGCAGGACGGCCTTGCGGCGCTTCTGGATGCGGGACCGGATGAGGGTCGGGAAGGGCAGGAACATACTAGATGCGATCGGGGATACCGTTGTCAGCAGTCAATTCGGAAGGGGGTAGGGGAGAAAGGTTCCCCCGGCTTAACCTACACGATGAGGTCGAAGAAAATGGTGAAGGACGCCATGCTGGTAAAGCAAGGTATCGGTGGTATACACGATCCCTCCGTGATTGCCGGGTCCCATTGCTTGGCCACCGGCGTGCACAGGAATATCTGCACCATGAGGAAGGAGGTATGGAACATGGTGCAGGCCACGGCCACAATGATTATCGTGATCCTCCATCCTCTCCCAGGGATGATCCGTAGGTAGGAAAGCAGGAGGCTGAGCTTGAAGCCGAGGATGCTGGTGATGTAGCTTTGGGACAAGGTTAGGCGGTCGCTTATCCCAAGCTCGAGGTAGAAAGATGGGGGCTTACAATGGCGCAGCAATGTACTGCAGGACACCGAAGTTGTATACATCTTCGTCAGGCATGTCTGACAGAACCAGAAGACCCAAACCCCATTTCGTTTCTGTAACCATTCTGGTGTCAGTGGTGTACAGCCGCCATGAATGTTGTTAAGTGAGGTCTTACGAATGATTGTGGCGACAGCAAAGCCACAACAGGCAAACTGCGCAAGTGATGTCAATGATATTAACTTCAACGCAACATGGTATTCTGCCATGATATATTTACCCAAGTTGTGAAGATGACCCAGTCATCTTCAGTGATTTCTCTGTCAGTATGTGTTCACCAGTTGGTGTCTGCTGTTTTGTTCTTACCGGCACCCACAGCCTTGACCAGAAAGAACCGGACATAAGCTCTTAAAACAACAAGTAGAAGCGATACCGTGGTAAAGGCGATGGCGATGGCTGTGATCTTGGGCCCATCGCTAGGGACATCATCAAGCGTGTTCCACGCCCAAGCCATGGATTATGGTATGAAGTGTTGTATTTTATTTCGAAAAGATCCTCAAACACTTTAGGGATGGCCCATAGTGGCATCAAGTTCATACTTAACAGCACCGTAGGGCCAACATGGTGCTCCTAATCTACGTTTTGTATGAACTGCCAACAGAGTGTTTGCTTCGATTATCGCTAATGCAATCTTGCCTCGAGATTTCACATTATAGCCAGGTTTCCACCCTTGCATTGGTAGTCTGGGCCAACGCCACATGGATTAACCCCTGTTCATACAGCTGTCTGGGCGCATGTTTGCTCTTACCGACTTAGTTATAACATACTGGCCACCCTGTCGGAACACTTCTCATGCACCCAATCATGTTTGCGTAGCACTGAAGGCAGTATTGCAGGAGCGGATTAATCTTTTGGCACCCCTTGCAGAGTCATTATTCATCAAGTGAGGGAGGCGGGTGCTAATGTACCAGCCATGCACAGATTACTATATTCTCCCCTTTTTACTGGCCGTATCCTCACTGCAAGTGGCGGTGGGCCTCGAGCCACCGATCTGTATTGGGCCGAACAAACATTCGCACATAGAGCACTCAGCTGACGGTATATTAGTACACGATCTCCCCCGTTACACACTTGTGGAAATTGTCCCTTCCCTCACGTCCAAGATCGGCAATTTTCTCGAACATGAAGCTCGTAATCCTCCAATCATGCGCTCTGGCGCTCGGCACTGCTACCGCTGCTCTGGCACCCTTCTCGTCGGACCGAGGCCAAGCCGCATCACGCTGTAAGTGCTTCCCTGGCGAAGCCTGCTGGCCTTCCACTGCCGATTGGTCCAGCCTAAACGCAACCGTCGGCGGTCGTCTCATCAAGACGGTGCCCCTTGGAGCCCCTTGCCACGACCCTGGCTACAACCAGAAAGTTTGCAAGAATTTGCAGAGCCAATGGCAGGCTGAAGAAGTCCAGTAAGTCACCCTAACAATTTCCCCATGGGGAAAAAGAGAGAATGTGGATGTTCATATGAAAATCGTATCCTAGCATGGAATCGTCTTCGTCAATTATGGCCCCGTTTTTTGCCAACCAGAGCTGCGACCCCTTGCAGCCCAGGAGCCGTCATTGCGCGCTGGGCAACTATGTCCGCTACGCGGTCAACGCGACAAGCGCGGAAGACGTGCAGGCCACCATCGCCTTTGCGCAGCGCCGCGATATCCGCTTCGTGGTGCGCAACACCGGCCATGATTACCTGGGCCGATCCACGGGCGCCGGCGCGCTGGCCATCTGGACGCACCACCTGAAGAGCATCGAGTTCCTCCCCCGTCATCAGGCGGCCGTCAAGCTCGGCGCCGGCGTCCAGGGGTACGAGATCATGAAAGCGGCACGTGACCGCGGCCTGGTCGTCGTCGGAGGCGAGTGTCCCACCGTCGGCATCGCCGGTGGCTACACCCAAGGCGGCGGCCACTCGGCCCTCAGCACCAACTTCGGGCTGTCGGCCGACAACGTCCTGTCTTGGGACGTGGTCACCGCAGATTGCAAGCTTCGGACAGCCAGCAAGACGGAGAATCCTGACCTCTACTGGGCCCTGAGCGGCGGTGGCGGCGGCACGTTCGGCATCGTCGTGTCTATGACGGTAAAGGTGTTCCCGGATGCCGTCGTGAGCGGTGCCACCCTGTCCTTTTACACCACTAATAACACGCGGGAGGACTTGTATGCGGGAGTCCAGGCTTTCCACGAGGCACTGCCTGCGATGGTGGATGCCGGGTTGATGGTCAATTACTACTTCACTACAGAGTTCTTTCAGATATTTCCTCTGACGGCGTACGACAAGAGACAAGACGAAGTCCGTGATATTCTAGAGCCATTCGGATCCACCCTCGAATCTTTGGGTGTCAATTACACAGTTGCTTACAGCGTAAGATAAGCCTCTTCCACATGCTCTTCTCCCAACCTGTTACTTGATACGGGGTTGTTGTTTTGGTATATCTTTCTCAGCTCAATAATTTGGGATGGGATATTGGAAATAATGTCCGTCTTCATCCATCTTGAGAACGAAGGCTAACCTCCAAACTCTTCCCCTCTTGCCTTCACAACAGCAATCCAAAACCTACTACGCCCACTTTGACAAGTACTTTGGCCCCCTGCCGCTGGGCAACATCAAGGTCGGCATCGCGCAGTACGCCGGCCGCCTGATCCCCCGCGCCGCCGCCAGCACCATCTCCGCGACGTGGCGCTTCGTCGTCGAGCAGGGCGTCACCTGGATCGGCGTCGGCACTGACGTCTCGTCCTTCGGCGGCGGCAACTCGGTCCACCCGGCCTGGCGCGACGCCCTCATAAGCGCCACGCTGACGCTGCCCTGGTCCTTCGAGTCGCCCTGGTCCGACATGGTTGCGCTGCAAGACAAGATGACCAACGTCATCATGCCCGCGGTCGAGGCCGCGACGCAGGGCGGCGGGTCGTATGGTAAGTCGCATCTGATGCATTTCTTCACATAACTCAAGTAAAAGACATTTATTATGGGAGATGGGTAAGAAAGAGAGAGATTATGATCCCGCCCATCTGCCCTCGTATTGCCTCCTGGTCTTTTTTGTCGCTGATGCTGAAGATACCATTTACTCATACATTATCGTAGTCAACGAGGGTGATTGGCGACAGCCGAACTTCCAAGAAACGTTCTGGGGCACGAACTACCCTCGCCTCCTCGTCATTAAGAAAAAGTACGACCCGGACAACTTCTTTTACGTCACGAAGGGGGTCGGCAGCGAGGCCTGGGTCGTGGCCAAGGACGGTAGGATGTGTGCCGCCACGGGGCCGAAAGATCTAGTATGATGAGCCCGGCCGTCATTGTCTATACTTCACGAGCGCACTCGCTACCTAGGTCAATGATCTAAATCTACGCAAAATCGAGTGTTATCTGTAGAAAAACTATGATGTCGTATTGTAGTTCTCGTTCAATTACGTCTACCCGTCGATCGGTGTTCGCCAGGCTCTATGAATGTCCGCCTGTAAGTGACAAGGATAGCGAATATCGTGACTATGTACACCTCTCCAATGAAACGTCGTGGTGCTAAACTACCCGTCGCAAGCTAGTCCGCTCCCTCTCCCCCATTCAGGACGAAAGAATGCAAATGCTTCTATCGTAGTCCGCCGATGAGCATATCGCCCTTGCGGCCAGTCGATATGCCCATTGAGAGCTACAAGGTGGCACATGGGGCAATGCCATCATGTACGTATATGGAGGTTGGACAGAACAAGCCAAAGGTGACGGCGACAGTCCCAATACGAGAAAACTTGCTTATTTGCGCAACGGGGCAACAAACCTCTGCTCGTTCGTGGCGGCTTATCTGCTTCGGACCACGCATGTGCCCGTTCCCCGTCCATGCCCGGGCTTCCCCCGTCAACAGCCCCGGATCTCCGGTCCCAGCCCCAACCTAAGGCCAAGCTAGTTCCAAGCCCAGCTCCACGCCAAGCTGGTCACGGATCCGCGCGCTTACCCGGTTTCCATGGCATGCTCAACGCTGTCACAACTCTACTCAAGCCGTTCGCTCCGTCTCCCAGATAGATAAGAAACCAGGTGGAAAGTTTATATTTCCAACCCATATGGTATGAGCGTGGACGGGGGCGCAATCCATACCTACGTCGCCGAGCAACGGGCAGCCACATCATAGACTTGGATCTCCAACGGAATCAACTTTGTTCTAAATAAACAACGAAAACCAGTCAGCCAACGCCCGAGCTGACGCAAGCCCTGATGAGGCTGGGCGCCACCAAACTTCGCACCATCTCAGCCCCAACGTTATCTGCGATGTAGCTAAGTTCCGAGAGATCATTTCGACATGGAGTGTGCTTCTAGGCCTCTGCGGCGGCTTCTAGAACACGAATCTGTATATAAGTCTAGGACTGATTTCCTTCATACCTACCTTCTGATATCAGCAACAAACCAACAATTCCAGCTTCTCCAAATAACCAGTCCGGACTGCAATACAGGCAACATTCTTTCCTACTTCAAAAACTAAGCAGCACTTATATACCCATACACAGAAACCACCACCACCACCATGCCTTCCGAAACCACCATCACGACCCCAATCCCCACCACCGTCCCCCGCGACGCCGTCCTCGCCGCCCTGCACGACCACGACCGCTACATCCGGACCACGTGCCCCCAACTCATCAACTACGTGCACATTTCCTCGAACCCTGCAACTGGCCCCGAGACCTTACCGTGCGAGGTGTACGAGGTGACGGACAAGCGGCCGATCGGGCAGACGACGTTCCGGCTCACCCTGACGGACCTCCCCGGGGAGGGGATCGACGCCCTGATCGAGGGAAAAGCCCCCACGGGCAGCATGACCATCAAGTCCCGCTTCCGCGTGCTGGAGGGGGCGCCGCAGAATACCCTCGAGGAGCGCGTCGCCATCGATAGCAATATGCTCATGAACAAGATGATTAAGGGGAATGTGGAGAAGAGTCACCCGGAGCAGCACCAGAAGTTCTTCATGTAAATGACGGGCTGTTGCGGCTGGTGCTGCTTCTTGTACTATTGTTACGGTTTGAGGGAGGAAGGAAGGAAAGGGGGGAGGAGAGGGCAGAGGAGAGAGGGGAGATACAAGGGAGTGAGATGGATATAAAAGGCCGGTCCTACACTTGTATAAACATAGAGAAGGAGAGAGAGAAGAATGTCGAGATTTTCATCTATTTCATCTAGAGCTGTTTGGGCCTTTCTCCGTTTTGATTCGGGTTGATGGTGCAGTGTATAGATAGAAAGATGCTCCTTAGAAGTCGTCAGGGGGTAATACCGAATAACTCTCGTTCCTAACCAAACCCCTTTGCATTAGCTAGCCCCTTTTCGTGAATGCCAGATACATATACATCGCTTGATAGCGGTATTGTTATCAGTATTTCCACACTTGCATTCCACTCCTCCTCTTTGCGTGTAGTGACAGGTGGTTGTCGTTTGTTCTAGGTTCTGATGTTGACCTCGCTCGCGTGTGACAGCAGCAGCCCCCTCAGTTACCAGGTAACATACCAAGCAAACAAGCGAACATGGTTGTGTGAGCGTGATACTGACTGACGAAGGGGTGGTTGGCCAGATAGATAGATTGGATAGATCCCCAGATCGATAATGTAAGATAGATCTCAGACCCTCCCCCCCTCCTCTCTCCCTCCAAGCAGACCTTATCAAGGGGGTCAGATTGTCGGTCAGCAAGCAACGTATGCTGCTGCTCTCGTCCCCCCCAATGTCTCCTCCAACAACCTGATTCTCCTTTCCCCCGCATCGTGAGGGGAAAGGGGGTAGAAGGGGAGGTGAGGAGCATGTTTTCTCCAACATTGCTCCTCCAGGCCTGCCCCCAAGTACTCCTTAAGAAAAGGGGAAAGAGAACCCGCGAGCCAGTTCTTTCCATACCTCAATCCAAGATCCCCGCGGGTCTTGCGAATCTAGCGAGGCAGATTGATTCCATAGAGCAGGAAACTGGCTGTAACCTGCCAGACAAGTAAGTGCTTTGCTCATATGTGTTGCTTCTTCCAGTACATGCCCCCATACTTGGGAAGATGCCAGAACCTGAATCCCACGGAGCTCTCAACTATAGGCGCATACACAGATAATGTCAACAATTGAGTCAATTAGCAGGAAATTACTACACCACGAAACGGAAAGTCAAATGACGCAAAACAGAAAGGCCGCGAGCCATTTGCGTAGCAGACGGCACCGCAGCACCCCCCCCGGATCTCTAGCGAGTCGGCCAATGGCCCGGCGCGCGCGCGCACGGAGAAGAACCCCTCCAACTCACTCCTCCGAGCCGAGGGAACAATATTTGCTTTTTGGGGGGTTGTTTGGGACTGACACTACACCTACGTAAGGTCTGAGACAAGCAGCAGTAAGTAAGCAACGGGATGCATCATAACAAGAGCCGCGCGCCCGCGAGTTCGCGCGTACGATCACAAACGGGATCTGCATTAGGTACGCACAGAAGAAGCTCGGGGACGCAACAATTGCCGCTAAAATTCTCCGTCGTCGGTCTCGGTATGACTGCATCTCCCAGCAGTATCCCCTTCACTTTTCTTTTTCGTCTTCTTCAACAATTTCCATCCCCATGCCCATCTATCTGCACCGGTATCTGTGTGCCTCGAGGGCCGGCAAGCCAAGCAAGCAAGTAAGCCAAGAGCTCTCGCCAGTCCCTTCCCCCCACCACCACTACCACCCCCAATTCCAACAAACAACCCCAATCAAGTACTGTATCTGAGAAAGCAGCTATTCAATTGCCATGTAGATATGCCATTTGCCACTAGTCGACCGATGAGCAGAAACTCCTTCCCCAAATATCTTACCCTTCTAGCCCTCTACCAGCACTACGGCCAACCCGCCGTTGTCCTGGGGCGGGCTAGACAACTAGAGCTAGCTAGGGCGTGATGGAGGGGCAGAGGGGTCCATCGTCAGTCATTCCGTTCGCGGGCCGATCGACTACCACATACGGATTGGTCACCGTTTGCCCGTTTCCCATCCTGTGCTCGCAAAGGAAGGGGCTAGGAAGGGGCATGCTATTATGGTCTAGGGGTTTCTACCGCCCGAACCTGAGTTGCTGCTAGATAGATCCAGACCATCCAAACAAATATCAAATTTCCCGAAGACCACTACTAACCACAGCTAACTAAACTGAAAGTTGCTGACGGAGACAGTATAGGCGGCCAGCCAGAAGTTGGGAACCGTACATACGTAGTTCTGTCCACTGTTATTAGACCGTTAGTTTTCTTCGGTTTACCAATCACTATGCTTCGACAAGCGTCACGTCACATATACACACAGTGTGCACCTAGCCTCGACTTGTAAGCTTCCACGTCGGAAATAAAAAAAAGGGCATCGTTCGAATGTTCGGCTGCGCAGCTAGAAGTAAATAAGCAGCTGGAACTGATGTTGCACATGTAAAACGTGCTACCACCATCGAAGGTTGGATCGATGCTGGCCTGACAGAAGGCCTAGAGCCTACCGTCTGCCTTTTGGCAGTTCGATCTTCACTGCCTCATCCTGCCGCATGACGTCTGACCGTCATGCTGTCGTCAAGCTCGCATTGAAATCACCTGCTTCTTTGCTGACATATTCTCAAAACCCCAAGCTCTCAATCAGTGTGCGCGCGTGTGTAGGCATACATGCTGTATGCTACCTCAGCTCCCACGCCGGTCATGAAAGATCCGGCGCCAGCGGCCCAGGAGGAAACCCGTTTGAATAACTTAGATGAGGTAGGAATGATTGTTCCTGGTGGTGGCTCAAGTCTTAACCGTAATGGTGTGTGTGCTTCTCGCTCTCAACTACAACGCTGCAGAACGGTGCTAGCCTGCTTGGACTCGACCACGGGCAGCCAAGCTAGCCTGCTAGCGGGCTCGAGCTATGTCGAGATCAGAAGGTTCGTGGAGGGGTGGAGACCATGGCCGTGGTCCCACCCACGCCCCGGCTGCATGACCGCCGTAGTAGGCAAGATTAGCAGCGGCGGCTTGCACGGAGCAGCAGAGATCCAAAGAGCGCTTCGACTTGGGACGAAAGGGCCGTAAGTTTTGCCGGGTGTCGAAAAGAAGCCCAGCGGCCAGCGGCCAGTCTCAGTCCTATGCGGTGTACTAGTCGCAGACGGCCACCAAGATACTACTAGAAGAAAGAAGACGGCACTTGAGACTTCGGCTATTTTGTGTACAACCAGAGTCAGCTGAGAGGGCTGGCTTCCGATACGATGCAATAGGCACGGGTGGGCCTCCCCGGATGAATCAAAAGCCAGTGTCAGTGCGGGCCTATGGCATGCGGTGGGATTGTCGGCGTTGTGCTACTTTGCAAGAGTTACGCCGTTGCTGCAACCTACTGCCAAGCTGCTTCGCGATATAGGTCAATCAATACCGCGCTCGTTCGCCATATGCCGCATGTCAGTATTGCCCTTGAACCCCCAGAAAAACTCACCATACTACGGTGGTGCATGGTAGGTTACCATCTATGGCCGCAACGAGGCAAATGCTCCAGGTCACTTATGCAGGGAAATGGAATGCCAACGTCATCGAGAGTGTGAAGCAATTCACAAGAAGGTGTCGAGCCACTCTATCGCTGGGCAGCCTGGTTGGTCAGTTGTTTCTTGCCAACTCGCTAAACATGGCCAGAAGATATCCCGAGCGTGGCGAGTAGCGAGTAACACACCTTAAACAAGACGACCCTTGCCATGCATCTCAAATGCACTAAAAGCCGCCAACGTCGTTTTCTTAACCTTCCATAGGTACATGGCCGTTTCAAGATCCAACGCTCGTACTGTGTGTGGCTTGCGCATCTGCATGTCAATTAGCCAATCGCAAGTGACCGTACTTGACCATCTCGAAGTCGATTTCATCCCAGGAATCATGAAGCGCAGGAGCTCGATGGAAGGATGCAGTGAACTTGACAATGGACCGGCGACATGATGGTTGCCACCTCATCGAGCAGCCGGATGGGGTTTGGGGGAGTTGATATACGTTGGGGGCTGCAATTGTGAAAATTGAGTGAGATGCTTGGGTAAGACAAACTCTAGATGTTGGTTGATCAGCATCACGCTTTTCTAGAATTCTTCATCGCCTGCAAGCCTGCAGCAATCAGGTCCAGCAAATGACATTAGCTTGTTGTCGCCGCAGCAGGCCAGAGGATCGCCAACCACCTGTCGTGTAACATCGAGATCCATCCTAAGTGCCATCCATCGCCTTAGGAAACCCCGGAAATCATAGAGAGTTTAGGGACCCAAATTGTCGCGACTTGATGCTTGATGCTTTGGTTCGTGCTTGCTATGCCAAGATCCCCGAGTGCACAGGCTACTCGACTTGCTAGGTTGCAGTTACTAGATAGTTGGCGAATCCGCACCGCATAGTCCGCATGCTATGTCCTAATGCCGTTCCGCCCCTTGGACAGCCATTGACGAATAGTTGATGTTCGCTCGGCCTTTGCAGGGCTCGGTTCGACTGAACTACACATGCAACAGCTCCTGGCTACCTTGACATCAGCAGTAACCCACATCAGATCCTCGGATGAAATGTTGGGTGAACTGCCGATGATGGCCCGGTGAATGATGGACAAAAGAAAACATGCAGACAAGATGAATAGTGGTCCATCTTGCAAGGTATATTCGCGCACGGAGGTGGGTTATTGACTTTGGACAACAAATCAGGCCCTTCTAGAGGTTCCCGAACCGGCCACTCTGGAGTAGTATTACTACCAGGAGCAGTAAACATGGAGCTCAAGAAACAGATATGATGCCAAGTCGAAAGTGCTCTTGCAAATTGTGGTGTGTGCGTGTGCGTCAACAGCAGGTGTGTGTGGGTTGGTGTTGGCATCCAGGATCTCGAGGTCCTGGGTTGCTGGTCAGTGGTCACTGGCCAATCCCTTTGTCGACGAGATCGGCATCCCTCAAATGGACGTCAGCTGAGCCAGTGAAAACGCAGCAATGTGGGCCGCCTAGCCCGGAGGAGCAGAGTCTGGGGAAGACAGGGATGTCTGGCCTGCATGGGCAGCCTGCGAGCGTCTGCGCAAAGTGGCCGCTGTTTTTTCCTAATCAAGCCCTTGCCGGGTCCACGATTTGGCGTTTTTGAAGACGCGCAAGTCGAACGACACAGACTGAAGGTTCCAAATATGGCGCTGCGTTTTTTGGATGGCGTCGCAGAGGTTATCGCCACCGTTGTACCCATCCCAAAGTGCAGGAAGAGGAAGAGCAGACCATGGTGACAGTGGTAGGAGGGAAGTGCCTTTCCGCGAAGAGGCTCTTGTGATGATCCCAGATGCCGGATATTAGGAAATATAGTTTCAGGCTTGTTGACGTGCCTTCCGCATACGTAGTAGTATTGGCACACAATTGCAATTCGTCCGATGTGGAAGATTTGCCTGCAAAGCATCTTGCAAGGTGACCACCAGAAACATTGCCGCATAATGGGATGAACTGCCACTCAATACATGCACTTGAATTCCCTCCAGGCGTTCTTGGCGGACCAGAGAATGTTTGCAGCACTTCGGTTTTCTTTAGCATAGCATATAAAGAGTCAAGTATCGGCATTTGCGGTTTTGCATGGGGTTTCGTTCCCGGGTCTAGTTGATGGCCACAGCTGAGGCTAGGAGCAATACGGCACAGTGTGTATATGATTGGGAGCCTGGGGTTAGAAGACACATGTACGTACATGTATGTATGTAGGTGTATGATGATCTGTGATCGATGTGTCTCGGTTCCATTGATGACGAGGAAGGGCGCTGCTGTGCTGGATGCAGCCTTGTTGCCATCAACTGCTCTGTCGGCGTTGAGGCCGCTCGACTTAGATGGCATAGCTGCTGGGCCGTAGCATTGGGGGAGTCATCCAATGTAAGACAGGTTGGTATGCATGGACATGTGTGACTTGAATGTTGTATGGATAAAATCCGTATTCAATGGATGTGATGTAATTTGGGGGTTCAAGGCGATCCATCCCCATTTTCGTAATTGAAATGTTGGGGAATTTTGGAGAAGGTAGCTGTTTCCCCCATCCGAGGCCTGCAAAAATTATATCCGGCACCGGCAAAGGAAGGCGCCCTTTTTGCTGCCCGCCAAACCACTGGGACCTATCTACAGTAGGTGCTGAGTGCTGCGCAATACGTTGTCGCAGCAGCATCCGTCTCACCGTTTATTCATTCCAGCCATTGAACGCCGATTTAATTGCCACTACTAGGCTGGTCAATGGATCTCGCATTGAAACTTGATGCGGCATCACGGGTTGTGTGTCTCGAACTGAATCGCAAGAGGCCAAGTTCGGAAACAAAACATCAAACCCAACTAGCCTCGGGACACAGGTCTGACTAGGATGGCATGGGAGATGGTTGGTGGTGTGAAGTGAGTTTTAGTGCAGGTATTAGGTAGGGTTCCTGGCTGCCCAGGTACATACGAAACCTCTTGTCCGACCTTTCCCCAGATTGTCTCGCTCGCTTCGTTCAATGGGTGCGCTGTGCGTTATCCCGCATCCAGCTGGGGGGGGGTTGGTTGGGGAAGTTGGCTGCCCTCAAGCTTGCAAGCCTTAACAGATCGAAAAGCTATGTACGATTCCAGTTCGGCGGCCACGAAATCAGGTGTATGCCTTGATACAAGGCGAATAAATGGATCTTATACAAATATGAGTTTCAATAGTGTTTTGGTATGCTAATTTGCCTGTCGAAATCCGGAAAAAGTTGGTATAACCAAGGTAAAGCACGGGGATCATCTGCCGCTGCTTGCCATGCCCGTAACGTTTTGCCTCCCGAAAATCATCTACTGGAAGCCAGTCGCATCATCAGACAGAATATGCCCATGTACGCATACGATATCCCTCAGCGAAGTGAGTGATATCTATCATTTCGTTCATACTTACATTCGAGCTACAACAGCTGACCTACGTGCTCGCTTCGACAAGAGAGCGCCACTGGGTATGCCCGAATGTGGAACTGCGCCAAATTAATTGCAGTGTCGTATAGGCAATGCGGGTGAATTTGTTTCCGTTCAGTAGAAAGCCCAGATACACACATGCAACCTGTCACTCGGTTTACCGGTCCCGTAATGAGTGTGAGTTAGAGCATGGGAGATGACGCGCTCGTGCATCTCATCTGAACAGCTCAGACGTGAGCGATCGGATTGTATCGCATCGAACCAATGCGTGCTGTTCCCGTCTGGCTACAGTAGATAGTCGTTCGCACCATGACATGGTGGTATTCGACGAATCCAATAGTTGTGCAGACTGTTGAAGGAGGCCCAGAGGGCGTACATGGAAGCCGTGGAGTCAGTTCATGTGGCCGGGCCCCCAACCATCCAACCCCTTGAGCCGTTGGTAGCCCCCGTCCGCCCGTGCTTTCTTGTCACATATCAAGTACCTACATGATGTAGAACGTTGGATCGGGACAATGCTCGGCTACAAAATCCCGAGAACCGATGTCACTCAATGGGCATACAGTAAGCTGCTTGTCTGCCCTTGCCCTGCCTGCTACTAACAATGCCCAGACAATCATCTCGGAGGCGCTATCAGTCCATCTTGGTTTTCGAAGTGTTAAGTCCCAGTAATTGAGGCTATGCTTTGGCAAGAAAAGAGTAAGAAAGTCCGACATATCCTGATAATGGCAGATGGCCCACAGGCTAGATCCGTCTTGTGGGTAGCAGTCAGAAAGCCAGCGACAGAACGAGTATGTAAGTCATGCTACTATTGCTGCCTTGGCCGCCTCCGCCAGTAAGATGAAGGAGCAAGACCGGGGTTGTCTGCAGCTGGTAGATTGCATCCCGCCTGCGGCACGGCCTACTTTTCCACGCATGCCCTTGTAATGTAGCATTCTTCTGAGTTGAGAGAATTAGAGAGTAGATCACTGTTGATCACCAATGTAACGACGGTAGTCTAGAGCTTCAGCCAGGCTCTGGCCCTTCCTCGCTTGCCGAATTGCTTAAGCACACGTGGGGACTAGCAGGAAGATATCCTCTAATCGTTCATCAATAACTACATGTCGATATCGTAATTTACAGACTGGAAAGCATCTGTCTTCCCCTCGGTGAGAACGGCGACGGCATGCCGACATGCAACGCGAACACGCTCAAGGCTCATCATCATATGTAGTGGTAAGTTGTGGCAGTGGGGCGGCCGGACCAAGCAGAGGCTGCGATACGCCGAGCTTCCTGGCCTCCAGCAAATCAACAACCTGAACCTTTGAGACAGGAGGATCCATTAAGGTACATGACATTCACAGTCGGCGCCAAGCGTACCCTAGCTACATGCCACCGTGCACCATGCTGCCTTCACCACCAAAATGCAAATCAGAATTGGTGGTTGGTTGTCGTATTAATAGCTCATCCAGGGTCTGGCTCGTGGACGCTAACGGAAATCCAAGATTGTGCAAAGATCGACATGCCACTCGTAATCCAGTGCGAGACAAAATAGGGCAACCGGCTTATTTACGTCAGCTCTTTGTCAACAGCTGCTGTCAGCGCAATCATTTTGCGGCTACCAGCGATGCCAGAAGAGAAAAGAATAGGCAACGAGGCAGCTGAGCTTACATTACATGTCATTATCTATCCTCTGCCGTCCGTTTTCTGCAGGGGCTGCCGTGGCTGCCGTGTGGCTTACCCCGAGCCAATGAGACGCTGTGTGTGTTATTGGACTACTGCCCTGCTACTGCTGCTGCCATTTGATGATAGTCTTGATATGGCACACCATAACTGTCGATAGTATACCACTTAAGTAGACGGCGCCGGAGTGCACAAACCAGAAAGCCGACGGTTCGCGTATCTGCCCCGATCGTCGTGTCGTCCACTTGACATCAAGCTTGAAAAAAGGGTTGGGCTCTTCATAATCTGCCAACTGCCAGCCGCCGTCCTTCTGGTCCGCAATACTGAATGAATACTGGACCTCGGCCACTACCTACGGCTATCCCAAGATAATCCACGCCGCCTGCTCCCTCAAGCAAGTGTGGCCGATTCACTACCGATTCACACCTTTGCACTTGAAGACTAGTCCCGGCGGTTGTATACATAGCAGGTAGTCATGTCGGTCGGGCCATCCTTCATTCGGGTGACTTTCTGCCTTTGCGTGTCCATGGCCCATACGGCCGGCCATACCACCCTGCCACCCTCCTACTCTGGCATAAGGCCAAAAACAATTACTGCTGCGAACACTAGCATAGTCTGAAAAGCGACAGTAACGTACGTACCTGCACACCGGTCGCCAAGACATATCGATATCACGCAACTCGTGGTGATCATGTAGCTCGTAGTCCGTCGACCGTGGGGCACCGTCCAGATATGGATGGATGGATGCGACGACATCCGCCACAATCCGTAGTAAAGCCGGTCTGCGCTGCTGGATTCTCGCTGGCTCGACCCGATATGAATTCCCAGATTACACGGAACATCTGCCAACTATAGAGAAACGGGCATGGCGCAGAAAGCAGAAAGCTGGACTTGCATGGCAGGACTGCAGGACTGCAGGACCACACCGGAGAGGATGCGACGAGGACGGTGGACAAGCCCACCACACCTTTTGCTACCATGCAGCTTGGCGGACCAGTCACATCCCACCTCTGCGAATTGCCCCTCCAAGGGTCCTCGCTTTTTTGTCAATTCCATTGTTCATGATGCTGCCCGGCACGCCAGGCCTCTCCTGGCTTGCAAAGACAAGACTACCAATGTTCGATAGCTTTGCGAGCGCTGGTGCCGGCGAATTGACCCAATTGCCAATCCCACGTTGCAAAATAAGCTTCTCGATTTCTCGATCTACCTGGGTTCATGGTTCATACGAGACACCGCCTTTTTGGCCCTTTGCGCTCAGCGTTTCCCGTCGCCCAATGTACCCATGATATAAGCGGGGAGGGATATTAGGAAATCCGAAATAGTGAAACGCACTTGGGCAACAGCAAAGAAGGGCCAGCAGTTTTCATTACCAAGCACATCGGAGCCGCGACGTAATAAGGGCCAGGGTTCGGTCGAGCTACTGTATGCAGCTGCGTACCTACTTGGGCATGGCATGGGCAGAGGGCGAGATGGCCCATGGGAAACGAGATTGAAACCTGGGAGCGTCTGTCGCTCTCGTTCGTCGCCCATGCTGCCCGTGGATTGACTTTGGGCCTAGGCACAAGAGTAAGAGCCCATGTACGCGCCGGCCAGGTAGACTCTACCCTGCGCGAGAGGCGTCCTTGTGACCAAAAATCCTACTCCACTATGGATAGCCTCCGATGAACCCTGAAGAGAGCCAGTCAGCGTGCGTGTTGGGCACGCGGCTATGAGAATCTGGGAGCGGAATCCCCTGTCGGTCACTCTGTTTTCCATGCTGCGTCCCTGGCTCGACTACCTCCAGAGACGTCAGTCCTGAGGCAGAAAGTACAAGTACTACACGACTAAGGTAACTCTCGCCGGCACCAAAGAAAAGAAAAAAGAGGGACCCAACCTACTACCTACCGCTGCACACATGTACATCCCAATGCCTGCCTAGCCGGGCAAGTTCGCCTGCCAAACGTACGTACCTTACAAGCTCACTTGCCTACATCTGGAAACAAGCCGGCTATGAGTATGTCGCAAGTAGTAATAATAGCAGCAGCAGCAGTAGAAAAGATATGACGGATATCTGTTATAGTTTTGCTCGGGTGCTATCGATGATAGGGATGTAGGTGAACAAAAGCGTCGCACTGTGACACTGCCTGGCCTCCCATGCCCATGCCCATGCCCATGCCATGCCATGCCAGTTTGATGCCATGCACAGATGGAAAGGCTGGTGGTGCTGCAGCATTAGGTCTAGTCGAATGAGAATGTCATCCAACACCAGACAGACACCAGACCAGACCAGACAGACCCTTTTCTCGGGGTGCCAATAGTGTAGTAGTGCGTATCTGTGTATGTAGCTTGAGGTAAAGGTGCGTAGGTGTGTGTGTGTGTGTGTGTGAGCCTGTGTCTTTCTTCCAGCCGAGCTCTCTGGCGGAACGACGGACTCTACTCTACTACTCTGTTTTCTCTAAACTCACTCTTGACCTCCAAACATTTGCTCAAACCTCCCCGTTCCTCAAGAGCCATTGCCTTCCTTCCCTCCCGCCTGGCTAGAATCGAAGAGAGCGTGAGAGCGAAATAAAACGAGGCGAACCGAATTGTACCGAATTGATAAGCCGTGTCCCACCAGTTCACCGACGATAGGCATTGCGCCAATTACGCCCAATTACTCGAGCCCGAGCCCGTCACCTCTCCAGTTAACCTGTAGCTACTACCAGCTACCTGTCCCTAGCTACCTGCTGCTACCTGCCTACCTGGTGGTCTGGCTCCTCAATCTGGCCATTCACGTAACGAGCATTGTCCCAGGCTGTGGCTACAGTCTCACTTTGAGTGGGAAAAGAAGCAGAGAGAACAGAGACAGAGCAAGCGAGCAAGAGTTAAGAGAGAGACTAGAGAGAAGCAGCAGAAAGAGGGTCCTCTTCCTTCCCGTGTTGTCACCACACGCACTACATACACGCACACGCACACACATACTACATACATACATACAAACTCTCTCCCAGACAAGAAGAGACCAGACCCGGCACAATTCGAAGAGAAGACAGGCCCAATCCAGAAAGTGCAGTACCAGGAAGCCCGACACAGAGAGCGTGTGTGTGTGAGAGAGAGTCTGAGAGAACTGGGGCCCAAATCACCCCCCGCCACAGCCCACCACTCTCGGCCCTTTCATCCCACTTTCCAAAACGCTCAAAGTCAACTTTACCTGCCAACTTACTCACAGCTTCTCTGCTCAATTATTCGATCTGCCCCTCGATTGATTCGAGTCACAAAACGACCTCAAGAGTCGAGTTTAGGGAATACAGCTTAGACAACCACCCACTCACGCAACAATAAACAAGCTTCACCCAAGATTCCTCTCTTTCGGTCGTCATGTCCAATCCTTCTCCTCCTGCCGCACCGGCCGAGAATGCTGTCACCAACGAGGGTATGGAGCCATTTCCCGTCTGTTCCCTTATCTGCCTGCCTCGAGAGAGAACTGCCCCTCACTAGAGCTTCATCCCACCACCCACCACCCACATCCCACCACGCTCCCTGCCCACGCTGCGCTCTGGTTGCCGGGAACGACGACAAGTCAAACCCGCAACGCGATGCAAGCAATGCACGCACTTTTAGCCCAGTCCCAATTTAAGCTTGAAGCTCTCTTGGCTTGACTATTTGCTCTCACTTCCGTCGCCGCCAATGATAACTGACTAGAATCAATTGTGAAGCTTCGACAATCACGGTGAACACGGCAAAGGCTCCCGCCAATAACTTCCCGCCGCCCAAGACCGACAAGCCGCGCCCTCACACCTGCCAGACGTGCCAACGTGCATTTGCCCGTCTCGAGCACTTGAAGCGACACGAGCGCTCCCACACCAAAGAGAAGCCCTTTGAGTGCCCAGAATGCACGCGATGCTTCGCCCGCCGCGACCTTTTGCTCCGACACCAGCAGAAGCTGCATCAAACAACTACTCCCTCATCGCGCCCGAGGAATCGGCGCGAGAGCGCCAGCGGTGCTACTACGACCCAAAGCAGGGCTCGGAAGAACAGTGTCGCTAGCACAGCTACAACGGCGACCACTGCTGCTGGCGGCAACTCGTCTCATGTACGGCCTCGTGCAAACACAATAAGCCATGTTGATGGCAGCCACATGTCCATGATGGCTCAGGCCAATGCGAACGTGGCCAGAAGCCATGCGCAGCCTACACACAGCCGCCATGCCAGCCTGGTGGGCTTCCCCCAGCACCATAGCATTGACCAAGCCTTTGGCGGCATGTCGTCAGTTCTGGGACACCGCGGTATTCACCACGGACTGCCCAAGCTGGAGACCCATGGTATCAACAACCTGGACTTCAATACTGCACTGAGGACAGCTCCGCCCCTGCAGTTCGGGCAGCCTGATTTCGACTTCGAAGGTCTCCTCTTCGGACAGCCAGGTTCTTCCACCATCAACCCCAACGCCCTTCATTATAGCGAATCCCCCCATTCCATGGCCATGGACCCAACTTCGCCGTTTGGCAATGGGCTAGCTGATGTACCAACCAGCCAGCACCTCGATGACACGTTTGACTGGCTTACGGGCTTTGAGCAAAATATGTCCTTCAACAACCCAAATGAAAACGCCGTGGATGGCTCGTCACCGTCCGCCATGAGTACCACCAGCCAAAGCGGGATAAGCGATGTCATGCTGGATGGCTCCAACCACCACCCGGTCGTCACCACATCTTCGAGCTCCATCTGGCAGCCTGCAGTGAGCATGGGACCTCCTATGAACCCCTTCAGCATGGACATGAACGGCTCCGTCTTCCCCGACCTCATGACCGGTGCTCCGGTATCGCCACAGCCTCCGCACAAGACTATGAACGACGTATACTTCTCCACGCCGCCGCCTTCCATGAGCTCACTCAGCCCATCGCTCGTGCCGGGCCTCAACACGCAGAACCTGAACCAGGCCATGAACTTCGGCACCGGCCCAGAAACACCAACCTCGATGAACGGCAATCATCAAGGCCCATCTCCAGTGAGTACCATCACTGACGCCACGAGGGCAGCCATCGTGCATGCACTTTCACAATGCGCACCCTTCGGTGGTCGGAAGTATTCCTTCACCACGCCAAACTCCCCGCTATCCCCCCAATATCAGGCGAACACGGACAACGTTCCGGAGTATGCCCGGAGTCTCCCTAGCACCCATGAGCTGCAACGATATGTCGGGAGCTACCTCCGCTTTTTCCATCCCCATCTACCTTTCCTACATGTACCAACTCTATCCTTTGACCTACCATCTCAGCCTTCCAGCGGCAGGACTAACACTGTCGGAGGCAGCGGATGCTTGATTTTATCCATGGCAGCGATCGGTGCCTTGTATGAGAAGGAGCACACGCAATCCAGGGAGTTATTCGAAATGGGCAAAAAAATGATACAATTATATCTTGAAGAACGACGAAAAGCCGATGTCCGAAAGGCAGATTTCCGCCGGACCCCCATGTCGGACCACGGTTCACAAAATACGGAGAATGCGGTCCACACCCCGGTTTGGCTGGTACAGGCTATGTTACTCAATGTCATCTATGGGCACAATAGCGGTGATAAAACGGCCAGCGACATTGCCTCCACCCATTCGGCAGCACTGGTCAGTCTCGCCCAAGCGGCCGGTTTATTCCGCCAAATGCGGCTTGAGACGGCCGAGAGCCACCATGAGCTGCAGATGGGTGATGCGGAGGGCAATTGGGGCGGGATGAAGGCCGAGTCCGAGGAGCAGGCGGAATGGCTGAGGTGGAAAACCGTCGAGGAACGCAAACGGACTCTCTACGTGATCTTTATCCTCTCCAGTCTCCTAGTGTCCGGATACAACCATGCCCCTGCTTTGACAAACTCGGAGATCCTCCAGGACCTGCCATGCGACGAGGAGTTCTTCGCCGCGGAAAGTACTGCCGCGTTCCAGTTGAAAGGCGGTGTTAGGGCAGCCGGCCACAATCGCATGACGTTCCACGAGGCCCTTGGTGAGCTTTTGCGCACAAATGAAAAACAGCAAAAGCTTGCGCTTCACAGTACGGGCCAGCCGTTCGGCTCCATGGTCAATATGGACGATATCCCTAAAAGCGAATTAAAGCCAAGTACGTTTGGCTGCTTGATCCTGATAAATGCTTTACACAATTACATTTGGGAGACGAGACAGCGACATCATAACAAAATATGGACAAATGAAGAAACCGAAAAAATGCATCGTCACATTGAACCCGCCCTGAAGGCGTGGCAAGCAGCCTGGGCGAGCAACCCCCACCATAGTCTTGAGCGGCCCAACCCGTTTGGTATGGGACCACTGTCAGCTGATGCTATCCCGCTCCTGGATCTTGCGTATGTCCGCCTGTTTGTGAATCTGTCGCGCTCCAAGGAGAAGTTCTGGCAACGAGACTGGGATGGCTTGGCCGAGGAGCTCTCGCGCGGGAACGAGATTGTCCAGCATGCTGAGCATTCGCCCGAATCTAACAACGACTCGATCAACGAGAACTCGGACGGCTCTACAACTAGCTCGGTCTTTGTCGATTCGCCGCCAACACAATCCTCGTCGCCCGATTTCTCAACCGCCAAGTTTCCTCCGCCCATGCCTGCGCCGCAGCAGCGACGACAGTCCCAGATTTCCAGCCGCACCATCTCGAAGCGCGAAAAGCACCTTCGCAAAGCCGCATTCTATGCTGCTGATTCTCTCGCCATGGCGGACAAATTGGGAGTGACATTGGCAGACTTCACCAGCAGGGAGCTGCCCATGCAGTCTGCCATGTGTGCTTTCGACTGTGCTCAAGTCTTGGCTGAATGGGTGGCCACTCTGCAAGATCGCGTTGGACGCTACCTCGGAATCATCGGACAGGACGAGGTTGACTTGTCTCAGGTACCAGCAATCATGCTGCTTGAGGACGAAGATGTGAAATTGCTTTCCAAGGTTCAGGAGGTTCTGGCCAGTGCCGAAATGAAAGTGAACTTGGACCTCGTCAGTGGCAACGTGAGCAGTGGCATGGTGCAGATGGACAACCACAATGGATATGCAGCCAAGGTTCTCAGGCTGACGGCTTACATGCTTGATAAGTCCGCTGTATGGCCCAGTAAGCTTTTTTCCCCCTTGCCCCCCCCACATTGAGTTATGTCAACTAACCATACATAGTTACCCATCTCATGGCGCGTTGCCTTGAAACCCATTCAAACCACATGCGAGCTCGCGCTGAAAAGTCCGTGGTATTAAGCGAGTAATTGCTGGATGCTTGATGTGACGAGGCTTATCATATGCCGTCACCATCACCATCAACCCCTTGCTCGCCTTCCATATGCATAGACTGCATTCATACGACACGCTGTTCAAGTTTTTGGTGCTGCGCTATTGAAGTGGACCAGGACAGAGTACCTGGGAGACCTGGGCGTCCTCGGTACCGGAGGACGTTTACCAAAAATGGACGAGTTCGAAATGCGTCACAGCAAACGCAGCAACCTGGCTACTTTGCTGTAGACGCTGCCATCTCCGAGGTTACTGGCCTTGAGAGCTCCATTTTTGGCCCGCGCCACGTGAAGATGTCAGACTTCGACATACCCGCTCTCTCGGAAACCCCGAACCGGGTACACGTCCGTAAACGATTGGCATCAACTGCTATTGTTGCACTTTCGCATGGTTTACCGAAAAAGACTTATGACGGATTATGTGCTGAAAGGACTCTTTATCGCGAGCCTGCAAACGACTCATTACGCCGACTGCAGATCTAAAGCGTTACGTCGGGTAGTCTTCCTCCTGCCATTGTGACGTTGGAATATGATTTAACGACCTACAATGGGAACCACACATTCTTATTCATCGGCGGAAACCCTTGGCAGAGACCATACAAAACACCGCTGGCGAGCAGCCGCTCTGCCGAGCCAGTTCATGATACATGTGAACAATGACCAAAAAAACAAAACCATGTCCACTGTGGACATTTACGAAACGAAAAACACCAATTCAAATAACGATATCCTGATGAAGGAATGCTTCATACGCGTGATGCTAGGGCTCAAAAGGGACTGGGTTTCACGGAAACGGTTGCAACTGGGATGGGACTCTTTATGTCAATTCGGGCTTGCACTACCAAGGAGCAGAGCGAAGGAAAACATGGCTAGAAAGGCATACTTGCTTATCAAGTATTGCTGGGCCATGGCTGCTAAAGGCTGGGAACATTTTTGTAGGTAAGGTAGGGTTAGGTTAGGTTTAGGTTAGGTATAGGGTTAGTTCAAGCTCCCCCGTGTCTTGACGGACTGGTTTCCAACCAAAATAAAGACTCATGGAACTACAAATAACGAGTGCCCCTATGCGATCAGGTCTTTTACATGGCTTGCTTCGTCTAATGTGATGGGTGAACTTGTTTTTTATTATTATTAGAAACCTTGTGTGATAAGCCAGCTCCATGTGGGATACGCTCTGATTCTACAACATATAAGAAAGCATTTGGTTGGCAACTGAAATCATTTGGAATAGATGTATATATCGACAATCTTGGTATGCAGCTAGAATCAGCCAACCACATATTCGAAGCATTTCGATTATTAAGTAACGCGTAGTTTTCCACCCATGAGCAGTTATCAATCAACCAATCAATCCCTCTTCCCCTTTCTCCCACTACCCTGCCGCGACCCGTCCGTCGTGCTGCCGCTGCCGACCGTGGACGAGCTGCCCTCGACCCGGAAGCTGAAGTCGACGACGCCGACCAGCTTGCTGACGTCCCGGACCAGGTCCTCGAGGTCGTCACAAATCAGGCTGCTGCACACCTGCAGGACGGCGAACTCGGCGTAGCCGTTCTCGGCCATGTTCTTGGCGTCCAGCAGGCCAAAGGGGCCGCCTTGGGGTGCCGTTGCCGTCGCGGTCGTCGATGGGGATGCTTGGTTCATCTCTTCTTCTTCCCTATCACTGTCGTCGCTACTGCTGTTATCGTCATCGCTATTACTGTTCAGACTGATCTCGTCGCTACTCCGCTCCCGACGGTGATGCCGCCGCTTCGCCAGGATCCCCAACCGCCGCGTCAGCGCAAACGGCCGCGGCAGCGGCATGTTGGGCGGCAGCGAGTGGCCCGTCTGAAGGGAGTGGGACAGCAGGGTCAGGGTACAGACGATGCCGCGCTTGGTGGGGACGACGTCGGCCATGAGCTCGGCGAGGGAATCGATCCAGGCGCGGTCGGGCTGTTCTGCGGTCTCGGCGGGCCCCTCTTTGCCGGGCGGGGCGTAGCCGACCGTGTGGGCCATGAGGGTCAGGTAGGACGTGATGCGCGTCGCGCGCTTGATGATGTCCTCGTAGACGTCTCTGGGAAAAGCGCCGCCGATGGTGGGTTCCCAGCGCTGCCAGTCGGCGTGCAGCTTCAGGGAGGGCAGGAGCAGGAGCAGCTTGCCGAGGAGGAGCTGGCGGTGCTTCTTGAGGCGGTTCGTGGGCGAGCGCTTGTGGCGCGGGTCGCCGCCCGTGCCGTGCAGCTTGGATTTCAGCGACGCGTCGATGACGCTGAAGTAGTTGGCCAGCAGGTACAGCGTGGCCGAGAGGTCGCGGCGGATCCAGGTGCGCTCCGTCAGGGGCGAGGGAAACACGGTCCAGAAGAAGGCGACGGCGCACCCCGCCGCGACGCAGGCGAGGCGGTAGGGCGCCAGGGTGTAGATGGGGTAGTAGACCTGCCCGCTGGCCTCGGAGGCGGCGACGCCCAGCTTGAGCACCTGCAGCTCGTAGCCGATGATCATGACGTGCGTCACCATGCAGATCATGACGGCGGGCGTGAACTGCGGGAACTTGAGCAGGAAGTAGTGCTCGAACACGAGGAAGACGAAGAGGAAGACCAGGATCCCCGGGACCTTCTCGCCCACGATGTACCAGTTCACCAGGGACAGGACCATGGAAATGACGGTGCCGCCGACGCGGCAGAAGAAGCCCTGGATGGATTGGCCGGATGCTATCAATCAGTTAGTAATGAAGTAAAACCCGAGACTGAAGTGACTTACACTGGGTCATGCCGATGGCAATGATAATCATGGCCCAAACCCCGCGCTGCTGCTGGAAGAACTGCTGCGTCGGCTCGAGGAAGTTGACAATCCCAATCGTCATGGTGGCGCACGCGACGCGGATCCCGAACATGCTGGCCTCGGACGAGAAGAACCGCGAGAAGGCGCGGATGCCCTCGCCGAGCCTCTCCCACGCGTTGACGGGCGGGAGGTGCTCCGGGTCCTTTTTCGTCGCGAAGCTGTCGCCCGAGTAGACGATGTTGCTCGTGTCCAGCAAATCATTATTCTCGGTCGAGTCGCCCTCATTAACACTGAAGATAGAGGAAACCCACTTCTTGATGCGGCGGTACTTGGGGATGATGAGGCGGTTCTTGGCCATGGTCCCGTCGGCCGCCTTCTGGTCGGCAAAGGCCACGAACCCCCGCACCGAGTCCCCGATCTCCGTCATCAGCTTCTCGATGTAGAGCAGCAGGAAGAGCTGGAACTGGTCGCGCTGGTGCCGGTTGCCGCGGGTCGGGAACGACGGCATGCGGTCCAGGTCCGCGGCGGCGGCCGTCGACTCGTCAAAGGCGAGGCCCCGCTGGCTCGCCCAGGACGTCAGGATGTCGACTTTGACGGCCTCGAAGCTTTTCACCTTCTCCTCGAGCGTCCGGGCGAACCCGGGGTCGCCGGGCTGCACCGAGTCGCCCTTGGCTTCCACGTCGGCGTTCGCATCCGCCGCATCCTTCGCCTTCTTGGCCTTCTTGGGTCGGGGCAGGATCTCCAGCACCAACCCAGCGTGCTCCAGCCCCTGATCCAGCGCCTCCGATAAGGTCTCGAGCGGCTCGTGGAGCTGTTTCATAATCTCGTTCCAGATCCGCTTCTCGGCGTTCTTCTCCTCGACCACCTCGGCCGGGGTATCGCGGTCCGTGTTCCACCCGCGGCGCTCGGCGATGCGCTGGAAGATGTCAATCACCGTCGATAGGCCGATGATGGGGATGAGGCAGGAGCGCAGATGATAAAACAGCATCTTGACATCGCAGCCGTCCAGCTTGCCCCACGCGAAATCGCGCTTCGCGAAGGGCAGGTCCGCCTGCATCTTGCCACTAAGCTGACGCAGGGTCGCGATGGTCTGCTTGACCTGCTCCGCCTCGGCGCGGTTATTGGGCTGCAGCTTCGGGGGAGCGGGAGCGGGCGCGGGCTCGCCGTTCTTGCTGGCCTTGCTCATCTTCTTCTCCAGCCTGCGGGACTTGATGCGCTGCAGGAGCCCCGTCGGGACCCGGGCGATGGGCTCGGCGAACATGTCCTCGTTCTCGAGGCTCTGCAGGTAGGCCTTCTCCTGCTTGACGGCGCCGCGCATGAGGGTGATGGCGGCCCTCATCTGGCCGTACGTGACCTTGCGGCTGGGCAGGGGGAAGACGAAGAGCGAGGCGCCCAGGGCCAGCGCCATGGCCGCCAGCATGGCGACAAGGATGCGCCGGATGACCGACTCGAAGGCCGCGTTGCTCGTCATCTGCGGGCTGAAGGTGCAGCTGATGCTGGTCAGGATGGAGTAGAGGATCACCGGCACGTTCAGGGTCGGGTACTTGGCCCGCAGCACGTTGACGAACCAGATGCTGACGAAGAGCCCTGTAGGGGGAAGTTCGGTTAGTTGTTTACTCTGCCCGGGGGGTTGATAGGACATAACGAAAGACTACGTGAGAAGGGAAGAAACTTACAGACTCCGGACACGGCGGACTGGCTCGAGTTGTAAGTCGGGCGATGCGTGACGGGGTCGATGCCGGAACCGGTCTGCGTGTGCAGCCGAGCTTGAAGCGACGACCATAAGATCAACCTAAATTGTCACAAAGTCAGTCTTCATATAGCTTAAGCAGAAATGTGGATGCAAATGAAGGAAAACCTCATATAAGATTCTCATATGAGATCTTGGGGGCCTCTTATGACCAGGTAGGGACACAACTTACATGCCCATGGCAGCGCCGGCACAGACAAAGATGACGTTGAGAATCACATTCTGCAGAAACTTGCCACGAGGCAGGATAGAGAGCGACAGGACGCTGATGATGCCGACGAGGTAGCCCAGCGTGGTGAAGTAGTTGGCGACGGCGGCATGCTGGTAGATGGCAATGCCTATGGTGGGCGCAACCGCTCCTCTATATTTCCACGCTAAGTCAGCACATGCATATATACATACATACAAGTATATATATACCTAAGACATAACGTATAGTATTGTTTGTCTTTGAACGGATTACAAGAGCCAGGCAGAAGATAATGATGAAAATGCTGGTTGGTTATTGGATTGCTTACTTGACCATGATGAGGAACGTCGGCAGGTCGATGGGGGTGAAGCCCATCTTGGCCAGCCGACCCGGCTTCTTGGGCGCGGGAGCCGCCGTCGCCGCGGCCTCCTTCCCTTTCGAGACACGGCTGCTCTGCCTGTCGGCGCGGCTCATACTGGGCTGGATCTTTTCATCTTCGGCTGGGGCTTGGACATTATTGCCGCCATTGCTGTGGCTGTCTGGGTCGTTGGTCGTCATGTTATGCCGGACATTGATTGATGGAATGAGAGGATGACGACTTGGGACTGGCAGCTGGCAAGTGCATGCAAGAACGACGAAAGAGGACTACCGAATTTTTTGCGATATACTTTAGTAGGACCAATCAGGAACAGCGCCACCAGTATGCATGGGACATGCGACGGAATATAGTAGTAGGATTAGGATTAACGAGTTAAAACATGTGTACCAGTAGCAGAGTAGCAGCAGCAGCAGTAGGTGCAAGAGAATCCCCCAGATTCTGATTGTCGGGTCGTCACAACACACGCACTTGGTTCGCGCTACTTCTTCTAGTCCTACCGTGTCAAATATGGGCGACAAAGAAAAACAAGCTGGAGCGGAAAGATGGCGCGCGCGCGCCCGGCAGTACCGACGTAATCGAGAGCTAATGGCTGTACGAGGTGGGGCGTGGCGGTCGGCATTGAGCAATCGAATCAAGATCAGCATGGAGATGGATGGGTTTCTAGTCATGTCGTGCACCCGACTACCTGGGATCATCCAGAAGCGCAACGATAAGGCTTGCAATGCACAAGATACCGAAAATAGACTGAATGTTGTGCTTGTTTATACACGAAACATGAGATAGGATAGATTGGTCAGCTACGAGCAAAAATATAGTGGTACGTGTGTACGGGTGATTCAGCTTGGCCGGCTACGAGCGACCAATAAAAAAAGGACCATCCGCAACGTCAAAGCATTGATGAATTCTATTCCGTTCCTCCATTCGTCCAGGGAATGGCGTGATGAGTGCTGGCTATGAGATGAGAACCTTGAGGACAACCTTGATGGAACCCGAAGAGAGCCGATGCACCAACTATCTATACGGACTGCCCTCCTCACTGATGTGCCTCCCTTCTTCTCTTCTTAAATGAAGACGAAGAAAACCCCGAAGCTGCAACCGCAGTGATGTCACGAAAAAGAGGCTATTCAGAAGCGAACGAAGACAAATATGGTTAACCGTTTTACTTTGATTTGAATTAAAATAAGCTGCGTCTGCTAAGCAATATCGTTATGGAATTTCTCATCTTTTCTATACAAGAACCCCAGTTGCCCAGGATATCATAAAACGCCGCCGCCGCCATCCCGCTGTTGTGACACTTTATCCCTGCTTCCCGATTGAGGAAGTCACTGAAAGGTTCAAACGAGATGTTTATCGGCTGGTGTCGACGACCATGCGGCCGGCGATCTGGTTGGCCTTCATGAGGTCGAAGACGCTGGACAGCTCGGTGAGGCCGACCACCTTGTAGGGGGACTTGATGAGGCCGCGGGTGAAGAAGTCGAGGGCCTCGGCGGTGTCCTGTCGGTTGCCGACGTACGAACCCTGTATCCGGATCATGCGGACGACGCAGTCGAAGACGGGGGCCTTGAGGTAGGCGCCGGCGGGCATGCCGACGCAGACGACGGTACCGCGGCTGCGGACGTACTGGGTGGCCTGCTGGAAGGGGCCCTCGGAGACGGCGAGGACGATGACACCATGGGGACCGAAGCCGTCGGGGGTGGCGGCCTTGACGTCGGCGACGACGTCCTTGGACTTGGTGAAGTCGACGAAGGCGGAGGCGCCGAGCGACTCGCACATCTTGCGCTTCTCGTCACCACCGTCGATACCGATGGCGTGGATGCCCATGGCCTTGCAGTACTGCAGAGCCAGGGAGCCGAGACCGCCACCGGCGCCGACAATGGCGACCCACTGACCAGCGCGGGCACCCGACTCCTTGAGGGCCTTGAAGACGGTGATACCGGCGCAGAGGACGGGGGCGACGGCCTCGAGGGAGACGTCCTTGGGCAGGCGGGCGACGTGGGCGGCCTTGCCGATGGCGTACTGCTGGAAGGTGCCGTCGACGGTGTAACCGGACAGGCGGGCGTGGGGGCACAGGGGCTCCTCCATCTGGCGGCAGAAGGAGCAGGTCATGCAGGAGCCGTTGAGCCACTTGATGCCGGCGTAGTCGCCAATCTCAATGTCGGTGACGAGCTCGCCCTTGGCGACGACGACGCCGGCACCCTCGTGACCGCCGACCAGCGGCATCTTGACGGGCAGGGGCCAGTCTCCGTTCATGGCGTGCAGATCGGTGTGGCAGACACCCGAGAACTTGATGTTGACGAGGACCTCATCGGGGCCGGGCTTGGGCACCGGGATCTCCTTCTTGATGATGGCTAGAAGAAAGGCATGTCAGCATGGTTGTTGATTGGGAAGTAAAGGTAAGGCAAGTTTAACCAGACGAGGTTGATCGAAATCATAGTCGTCGGGTGTTGGTGGTGGGGAGATAGGAAGATGAAGAAGATGATGATGAGAGAAAGAAGGTATACTCACGTCCGCCGACGGTCTCGACCACCATAGCCGTCTGAGTCTGAGGAACCGACATGATGTTGTTTCTTGCTGGACTATACACGGAGAAACTGGATGATTGTTGATGAAAGACTCCGAATAGACGGGGAGTCTTGTATTGTTGAATGGGTTGTTGAAAGAGTCTGAAGTGTCTTGGCTTGATGAGGATGGAGCTGAATGTTCGAGATGCCATGATGGAGGAGAAAGAAGAAACCTATTTATACAAATGAACGTTCATCTCAAAAGGGTGCGTAGTGCCTTGGTCACACAGTAGCAAATAGTCCGTCATCGATATCCGAACCCCGAGTAACAGTACAGTACAGTATGCAGGTAACAAAAAAAGAATGTATTGTTTTTTTTCTTTCCGATTCTCATTTCCACTTGCCCTTTTGCTCTCCGACGACCTGCGCCGCAACACCAATCAGGTGTTATCCGGAAGACGGCGGCATAGGCTAGGGACACGGGCGAAAGCAGGAGAGCTGCGGATTGACACTTCATGACGACGGGTCTAGATCACACGCATATGGCACCACCTTGGGCTGCTCTGGAGACCAGCGAGCCAGCTCTGACCAGGGACCCCGCCGCGAGCGAGAGCCAGAGCCAGGAGGCGCGCGGGCCTATCGGCAGGTGCCCTTGGTTGGGTGCAAGGGAAAACGGGGAGGGGATCCCGAGAGTAACGCCGGGCGCCCGGGAAGTCGGTCTGGTCTCAAGTCTCTTTGGCTTAGGACACTGTCCTACTACCTAGTTAGCTCAGTCAATAGGTTGGTTGCACGTTGGAACACGTTTTTGCTCCTCCTCAGCTCCAGCTCGGTTGCGATGGATTGTTTTAGGATATTGGTTGATCGTTGGCCTAAACGACCAAAACGGGGGAAGCTTAGTGGCCCGCACAACTGGAGACTTCTTGGCTGCTGCTGCTGGCTTGCTGCTGGCTTGCTGCACGCAGCAGCAACTTCAACTTTGCTGCTACTGCAAGGCCAGCCTGCCAATTCACGGCCGACCCTATTCCTTACTACAAAACACTACGACTATTCCGGACGGGCATGATGCAACACCAAGTATAAGCAGACCGAACTACGTATAAGGTTCAGCCTACCAGGGTGTGCTGGGGTACGCTGATTGGCCAATGCCGCGTCAACCTTCGGACGAGCGGGCATATTCTTGCCTGCTGCTTCTCATGCAATGCGGAAGAACGTACACGACGACGAGTCAATCAATGCTACAACGGGGATGTTGACTAAGAGACCCGAAGAGATGACACTCAATAGAACGTACTGTAGTAGATCCGGTACTGGCTTCACATCAAGCCTGGCCCGGTCTAATGGGAGTCGTGATTTGCTGGTCCTCTGCAGTCTGCAGTTCTGGGCATGTCGGTTTAGATGTGGTTATGTGGTAGGGAGGGGGGAGGGGAGGGGTCGCCGAGTCGAAGTGCCAGCAAGTGGAGGGGGTAGCTTTGGTTGGCCAATTGCAGGCTGGGCCAACAACAGGAAAGCTACGATACGATGCGACGATGCGACCCCTTCGATGCATACCTACTGCAGGGTCTATCATCAATCTTGCCTCCCTTCGCTAGATTCGCTTGCCTCTTCGTATCTTGCAAGAGTCTACTCGTAATAATTGCAACCCCTCTAAAGTTTCCATAACCGACCAACCTCCCGCTCTCGGCTCCTCATTTGCTCAGCTCGTTACAGGCCAGCAGCAGGCCGAGAGCGACAGGTGAGGATGTCGGGCAAGGTCGGACAGCGCCGGCCCCAGTTTTACATAAGCCAAAAGCCATTCTGGGCCACCACGCGGTTGGCAGAAAGTGGCCTGATCATGCCATCGAAATCGCTCCAGATGAACCGAAATGGACCCCCGAATCGAGGGTTTCCCAATGCAATGGCACCGTGATCATGCGTTTTTGGCCCTTCAGCCGTATGTTCTTTTTCGTTTCTAGTCAAAGGCCCCCAGTCCACCCCAACGTCTGTAACAGGCCCGACATTTGGCCCGATTGTAGCTTCAGATCTAGCAGTAAGGGACCGAATATCAAAAAAGATCATGTTGTTTTCGGGAGAGAAATTAAAACCCTCAACTTGCAAACGGGCAAATTGACGCCACAGTTCGGCCGAATGGGATCCTATGTAACTTCTAACGCTGCATTGGAGAGTTCATGCGTTCATGTCAGTCACGGGGTCAGCCGTTACCAGTAGATTGAAATTTGGTTGGGCAATCTTTGCCTGCTCTTGTTGTGACCCGGCTCCAAATGTGTATGTATCTTGATGACAAGTCGAGTCGATCATTGAACAACAAACATGGCAGCTTCACGCCAAGCCATGGAGAACTTGGGAGACCCCTTCGCAGCTAACGTTCGTCGTTGGTTGCAGAGGCATCCCGGGCCAGGGTTCAGGACTCAGCTCCTGGCCCTCTTGGCCTCTAGCTCCCTTTCTTACTCAGGGATTCCGGTCATCTGATCTACCAACCTCGTGGGTCTCGTCTCCTCCCGCGACTAACGTAAGGAAACAAAAAGATGCATTTGTCCGAATCATCCCCTTTGGCCCGAGTTTCAGCACATCAATACCGAATCCTGGAATGCAGCATCCATGATCCAGCATCTCCAAACTAACAACTCATCACAATTTCCCCGCAAACGCCACAACGCTCTCCTGCAGTAGTCGTTTGGAGCGGCAAAGCGGCCGCCATTGGATCCGTTCGGATGGAACATGCAAGAAGCGCCAGAAAGCAAAATAGCAAACGTGTCTTATTATCATTATTGCAGACTAACTAGCACCAAAAGTATGGGATCTAGATATTACCCCAACATGCAGGGTCAGTTAGCGAGTAGTTTCCCTTGTCCGCTGCCGTTCGCCTCAAACTCTGTTCTGTGACGATATGTAGACTAGGTGGGCTAGGGCTCTACCTAACCGTCGAGCGTCTGGTGCAGCACGTTGACACGGTAGCTCTCGCTCTTCCGCATGAGCTCCTCGTGCGTGCCCCTCTCGACGCACCTGCCATCCTCAATCATGAAAATCACATCGGCCCGGCGGATGGTATGCAGCCGGTGGGCAATGGCCACCACAGTAATACCCTTGGCCGCCTGGTCCAGCCCTTCTTGTAGCAACCTCTCCGACTCAGCGTCCAGGGCGCTTGTCGACTCGTCCAGCAACAGCATGCGTGGCCGGCGCACCAGGGCGCGCGCGATGGCCAGACGCTGCTTCTGCCCGCCAGATAGTTGGCTGCCGCCGGTGCCGCAGGGGGTATCGTACCCCTCAGGCAGCGACATGATGGTGTCGTGGATGTTGGCGAGGCGGCAGGCGGCTTCGATCTCAGACTGCGCCGGCTCGTGGTCGGGACGAGCGCCCAGTGCGATATTGAAACGAATAGTCCCGTCGAACATGATGCTGTCCTGCGGTACCAGGCCAATCTCGTCGCGGAAGAGCGGCTCGCTCTTGGCCGCGATGTCGACCCCGTCGATCTTGATAATCCCCGAGTCCGGACGGTACATGCGTTCCAAGAGGGCGATGATGGTGGACTTTCCGGCACCGCTCGGGCCGACCAGAGCACAGAACTGACCGGGACGAATCGTGAGGTCAAGGCCCTTTAGCACCTGCCTGTTCGGGCGAGCCGGGTAGGAGAACATCAAGTTGTCAAAGTTGACACTCATGCCGCCCTCCTTAATCTGCGGCGCTAACTTTGCTTCGACAGCAGCCTCCGGGTCGTCATTTTTGCCGCCCGTTGGCTTCTTCTTGTGCTGGTCCATCTGCTGGTTGGATCCGAGCTCAATCACATCGAAGATCCGACTCGCCGCTCGACCAGCGTTGGTCACCTCGGGAGCCAGCGTGAACAGCTGACCCCAGAGCTGAGCGCTGACCAGCAGGGCGATGAGCACGATGAAGAACTGCGCCTGCGTGTAGTGGCCCTCGGTGATCTGCTTGGCGCCCCACCAGTAGGCGAGCGCGTAGATCATGTTGGAGATGCTGTTGGTGAGGGCGAGGAACAGGTTGATCCAGATGCTGGATCGGAACATCTCCTTGCGCGGCGTCTTGAGCGAGCGACGGTAGGTGCCCAAGACTTCCTGCTCGAGCGAGAGCGCGGCCACCGTCTTGATCGAGTTCACCGCCTCGACCGTGATGCTGACAGACTTGGCATATGCCGTCTCGTGCCGCGCGGCAAATTGCGTCAGGAGGCGGATCTGCATGATGCCGGCTCCCAGCATCAGGGGAACGACGGCGAGGCAGACCAGCGCGATCCTCCACGCGATGATATGCGATAAGATAACAGCTACGATGAAGTTAACTCCGATGGAGAATATGGTTCCGATAATGGACCCGGTCAAGCCGCCCACCGCGATAGAATCATTGGTAAGGAAAGTCAGCAGCGTTGATGGCGTGCGGTTCTCCGACTGATGCCAATGCAGATCCTGCTCCAGGAGAGAGCGGAAGGAGAGCGTCCTGATGGAGTAGAGAACCCGCTCGGCCACGGTGCCGAAGGCCGACCAACTGATGCCATTGGCGAGGAGCTCGATGATGGCAAGTATGAAGAACATCAGCCCGTAGAAGCTTCCGGCTGACCGAATGCTGTCTTCACCCTCGCAGGGGCTCAAGGCCTCGACCGTGTGGCCAAAGATGACCGCCGAGCCAGAGTACGCTCCACCGACGACAAGCGACGAGGTGAAGGCGACCAGGAGTAACAGGAAGAACGGTCGAGTAAACTTGTGCATGGTCTTCATAGTGCCCCACGTAGTCCTCTTAGCTGTAGGCTTGGCTTCCTCACTGGAAGTCTCCGATGCTGGCTCGCACGTTTCGGCTCCTGGTGACTTTTCAGAACTGTCGGCCAATGTCGGCTCGACTACCTTCTCAGGGTCCATCTCGGAGTCCTTGGATACCTTGGACGTAGCGACGCTCGAGTTGTCCGAGCCCATATTCTGCAGCCGGACCAGAGCGGCGTAGGCTTCGTTCTTGGCCAGGAGCTCCGCGTGGCTCCCCTGCTCAATGACACGGCCGTTCCGCATAACAATGATGTTGTCGGCCGACTTGACAGTCGCAAGCCTGTGGGCGATTGACACCACCGTCTTGCCCACCGTAGCCTCCTCGATCGCTTTCTGGATACGCTGCTCACTGCCCGAGTCTAGTGATGATGTAGCCTCGTCCAGGACTAAGATCTGGGGATCCTTTACCAAGGCTCGCGCGAGAGCTACGCGTTGTTTTTGGCCGCCGCTGAGCAAATCACCATTGGAACCAACCATGGTACCGTAGCCGTATTCCAGGTGCTCCAAAAAGGCCGTCGCGTCGGCCATGGTCGTCGCCCGCTGTACCATCTGCACGATCTCGACCGCATGTTGCCCATGGGCAGCAGCAGCCGTTTGCAGATCCGTTCCCTTGCGCACCTGTTCCGCGATTTCTGCCAGGCCGTTGCCGAGAAGGAATGTCTGAAGCTCGGCATGGCCTGGCCGCGGGGAGTTGACAAGCCCGAGGGCGACATTTTCCAGAACAGACCTGTCGAGTAGTAGCGGATCTTGTTGCACCAGACCAATGTGACTTCGTAGTTGACGGACATTCAGATCGCGCAGGTTCCTCCCGTCGACGAAGATGGCGCCTCCGTCGGGATCGTACAGCCGGGTGAGTAACCCTGCAATTGTAGACTTGCCTGATCCAGATAATCCCACAACTGCCGTGCGTTTTCCCTTGGGGAAGTGCAGGGAGATTTCGCGAATCACGGGCACATCGGGCCTAGACGGGTAAGTGAATGAGACATTCTCAAGCTTGAAATCGCCTTCGACAAGCTCAGATGAGTCGACACCATTATCAACGGTGCCGTCAATACTAGACAGGCGCGCAATGTCCTCTTCCAATTTAGCAAAGGATGCTGCGGCAGATCCAAATATTTGCAGGAATGGTGCCATCTGACTAAGGACGATAGTTCCTATTTGTGGTATTAGCAGTGTCTTATCAAATTCATTGTAGCAAATATGGTTCACTTACCATCGACGAGGATGAAAATGATGGTATAGGTCGTGCCCACGCTCATTCCGGTGGTATGGCCGCCTACCACGTCTGCGATCGCCCGACTACCCTGCCAGTAGGCCAAACCGTTGGCGGAGTAGGCCAGGAAGTAGAGCATACCCGACTGGATAGCCGTGGCCACGGCCTTCTTGATGCCATCCCTGCGGGCATCAGTAAGTTTCTCGGTGAACCTCTTCTCAAGGCGTTCGTTCGCTCGGAACGCCTGCACGATGGTCACGTTGGACAAACTCTCGAGCGCGATCGAGGACGCGGCCGCAATGTGGCCCGAGACGAGGCCGGAGAACTTGCCCACGTAGTGGCCACCCAGAATACCCATGAGCAAGAACGCGGGCAAGAGGGAGACGAGAATGCCCGCGAGCCTCGCATACTTGATGAAGGCCACGATGTAAGCGGTCACGAACATGGAGAAGACGCCCAGTACCAGGCCGACCTTCTCGGAGGTGCCGCCCTTAATGATGGCAATATCACCGCTCAGGCGCGAGGAGACCTCGCCGGCCGGGAGCTTGTCGAAAAAGGAGACCTCCTGCTTCAGGAGGGAGCGGAAGTACTTGGCGCGGAGGCGGTGGGCAAGGCGGTCGCCAAACAGGTTCCAGGAGACGATGTAGATGTAGATGAGGACGAACTGGGCGAGGGCGAGGTAGAAGACCTTGAGCACCTTGTCGTTGACGGCCGCCTGGTACTGCGTCGCGTCAGTCGCCGCGTCCCCAGCCGCGCACGTCGCCGAGTTGAGGTTGTCCAGCAGCTGGCCGAAGATGATGCCGATCAGCGGGAAGGGCACGCCGGCCGCGATGGACGACAGCGTGCCCGCGATCAGGAGGCCGATGTCGACGAGGCCTGGCTCGGCATACCCCAGAAGTCGGAAGTACCTGAAGAAATGTCGTAAGACCTTGGAAAACCGTATAAGTCAGCATTAGATGTTACACACGATGGCAGACATCTCCCTCTCATTGGAGAGCACATGTCGTGTGTGTGGCTACATACCCGGGACAGCTTAGACCGCGGCTTCGGTGCGGCCTCGACTCCGTTGCCGTCATTGGTTGCAGCTTCGGCAGCAGCATCAGCTGGCTTCTGCCCTTGGAGGTCTTTCTCGGTCATCGTGCTATAATGCCCCTTGACCAGACTTCTTACAAGACCAACATGCAATGAAGACCTTTCTCAGCAGGGCTCAACCGCATCCATCATATGCAACGCAGAAGAGCCGCAGCCCCGGCGTGCGGAAGCAATTGGCTCCGCATCACTTGGCGACAGCAGCAGCAATACCCAGCAAAGCAACAGCAACAGTACGAAAAACCCCGTTAAGGGCATCAGGCAGATCCGTCAACACCATCATGGTCCTGCGGAGCCGGTCGAGGAGACAATTCAAGGGTTGCAGCCGTGCTGTTTTCGTCAATGTTATGCTAGGGGCGGGTCTACGATGGAACCTCGAGCAGTACATGGCAGTACTTGGAGGAGAAAGAGGGAAGCCGATCAGGGTTGGACCAGGGTGAACCCCACCTCGCTTCTTTAAGTCATGGCCATCAGTGGAGCTTGGCGTGCGCCGTGCAGCATCTGATAACTTAATATCGCCATTTTCCTTACTGTGTGTGCGTGTGTAAGAGGCAATCTCGTCGTAATGCAAGGAGATCAACATGGAATACTATTATCAATCTAATCAAATCAGATCCATCGTCATGCTGGTTGCAACCATCTTAGAATCGTCACTAGACCGAGTTGGCTTTTGGTGGTATTTCCTCCTGCTAGCCGTCACCAGCCGCGAATTGAATGGGGATGGTTGAAAAGGGCAAAAGCACGAGGCCCCCTCGAGTCAACTGACGAGATCCCGGGCGCAAAAGCAAATCAAAGTTATCAGATGGCACTAAGCAAGTCATGGCTTGGTGCGGTCGGGCCCTCCCTTCGGCTTCCCACCGTTTGACACCTGATGGGCATGCACAGTACTGGCTCTCCCTGCAACCTGCGCTCGCTCGGAACTGCTGCATTTGCCCGCCTGTACTGTAGGTGCCACCACCAACCACTGCTGAGTCCTGCGACGGGCAGGGCAGACTATTGCCCTGCCACAACTGCGGGGTCCCGTCCAACTTGATCCTCCTTCCTCCTCACTTGATCGCATGACAACCACTCTTGATGCTAGTCAGCCCCGAATTTGTTGTGTTGGTGTCGTCAATCAAGGACACCCAGAAGCATATGCTGTTAGCTTAGGTAGCAATCTTATGCTCTTTTATGCTACGGATCCTAGTTATACATACTCTATAATTCTTTGTTTAATCGCCTTACCCGCGAATACTGCCTCCCAACTCCTCCCGCCCTCGCCGTGGTGGCGGTGAACTTTGAAAAAAAAAAAAAAAGCTGACGCTGCGGATTGACCCATCAGCTCGGAACGACCTGCCATTTGGTCCTGCAGGTTGGGAGGGTTTTTAGGCACACAGGCACAGCTGCTGCACGGCATGCAGAAACCCTGAAACCTTCCGGGACAACAGCCCTGACATTTCTCTGACTCCCACGTTGTAAGCGCCTTCTTTTTCGGGGATGGGTTCGTCTAATTGATTGGGTTTCCTCTGCCCATGTTGCATGTCGTTGATCTCGGCGTCGATCCGTTTTAAATACCTGACACGTCCTCGAACCGTCGCTCCTGTGCATCCCCTTTTCGGAAATGTAAATACATTTGATATCTTTTTGAACTCGGTCTTTCGATAAAGGAAGAGAGGAAGGGTTCCCCTTTCTTACTCAGTTACGATGCCTAACGAAATGGAAGACGCAAATAGTCGAGTACCACTCATCTCGGCCGAGGGTTCCGTGCCTATCCACGTCTATGGGTCCACGTTGTCGCCCAAGGACCAAGCCAACGTCAGCATTTCCGAGACAGACGACAACATTATCATGGCCGGCCACGACGACGAAGAAGAAGACGCCGCTCAAGCCGGCGTGCAGCAAGCCGATGCCATCAACTTGGTCTGGACGCGCTCCACGCTGATCGTGGCCTATTTTTTGTACGTGTTGTGTTGTTATAGCTTTCATCAAGGTATACTTCTTCAGGCTGTAGCTAACCCTGTACCTTTTCCCATTTGAAGTATCTTTTTATGCTCCTTTGCCTCGGCGCTGCAATGGCAAATAATCTCGAACCTCACCCCCTACGTAACCAGCGAGTTCTCCTCGCATTCGTTGATCCCGACCATTGGCATCGTCGCCTCGATTCTCAGTGGTGTGCTGAAACTGCCCATCTCCAAAGTCATTGACGCATGGGGTCGGCCCCAGGGCTTAGCGGCCGTAGTGGTGCTAGCCACGATTGGCCTGATACTAATGGCCGCATGCACCAACATCAAGACTTATGCCGCTGCCCAGGTACACACCACACCTTAAATGGCGAATGCAATTTTTGCCTTCGTTCACGTTATGTTTACCGCAAATGCTGACCCAAGCCGCAGGTGTTTTATCAAGTCGGTCTTAGTGGGTTCAGCTATATCCTCAGCATCATCATTGCGGATACGTCGTCCCTGAAAAACCGAGCCCTGGCCTTCGCCTTCTCGACGTCCCCGAGCCTGATCACGACGTTCATCGGGCCCCCCATCGCGCAGTGGTTCTACAAGCAGAGCAGCTGGAGATGGGCCTTCGGCTTCTCCTCCATCTCGTTCTTTTTGTTTTCGCTGCCCATCCTCGTCGTCCTCATGAGGAACGCCCGGAAGGCGGCCAAGCTGGGCGTCCTACCGACGACTCCCAACGATGTCAAAGTCGCGCCCAAGAGCTTGACGTACTACTTGGAGGAGTTCGATGTCATCGGCGTCATCCTGCTGGCCTTGGGACTGTCTATGATATTTGTCCCGTTCTCCTTGGGTATCAAGACATCGAACCGATCAAGTCTGGTCCTGGTTGCCATGGGATTCGCGACGCTCTTCGCATTCGCGGTCCACGAGAGATACCAGGCCAAGAAGCCTATTATTCCGTTCCACTTGCTGTTCTCTAGGAACACCGGCGGATCCTGCCTGTTGATGATTGTGCTCTTCGTCTCCTATTTCTCGTGGGATTCGTACTACTCGTCTTACCTCCAAGTCGTTCACGGCCTCGACATTGCGGAAGCCGGCTACATCGATCATATTTACGGGCTGGGAAGCTGCTTATGGGCGGCTGTGGTTGGCTATCTGATCCGGGTCTCGGACCGGTACAGGTGGCTCGCTTGGGCCGCGCTTCCCTTCCATATCCTGGGGGTGTCGCCATGATACTGTTCCGCCGACCGGATAGCTCCGTCGGCCTGCTGGTACTGTGCCAGGTCATGATCACCATCGGCGGCAGCACGTTGGTCGTCGTGGGCCAGATGGCGGTGATGGCCGTGTGCACGCACGCGGAACTCGCCTCGGTCATGGCGATCCTGTCGCTGGCGAGCTACATCGGGTCCGCGGGCGGCAACGCCCTGAGCGGGGCCATCTGGAACTCTACTTTGCCCAACGCGCTGGCCGGGCTCCTTCCCGAATTTTCGGCGGAAGAGCTCGCGCTCCTCTGCTCGGACATGAAGAGGCAGCTGAGCTACCCGATGGGCAGCCCCGTCCGCGACGCTATTATTACGGCCTACGACCAGGCCCAGGTCAAGATGTGCCTCGCGGGCACGGGGTTTGCGCTGCTGCAGGTCGTGGCGGTCATGATGTGGAGGGATGTGCGGGTGAGCCAGACGACGCAGGTCAAGGGCAAGGTGATATGAGTCATTTCCATTTCATTTGATATTTACGAAGTTTCACGATTTGACGAAGGATTACATTACGACGGCTCTCGCTACCACTGGAGCATGCATGCATGGCTGGAAAAAAGCCTGCTTGGCGTTTTGGGATACAGGAGAGATACCATCACATACAACATACACAAATAGATCTAGACAGGCATAGATTCAGTACGCGAAAATATACGGAGACGAGACTATTTCCAAACCTTTGGCCTTTCTGATGTTACGCCGCCTGCAAGTCGGGGTGATATCCCGCACCGCGTCCTCTCAGTTCATTAGAGTTACGTCAACAGTTTTTATTCTGGTTAAGAGTTTGTTAATGTACTGGGCCGACCCGACCCTCAATAGTTCATGCCTTGCCTTGCAACCCCCGTTACAGTGATACACTACACCGTATAAACCAGGGGTGGGTTTCCGACATCGCAGCATACTGTGGGACACCCCTGACTGATGCGCTTTTTAATCTTATCAGATCATCTGATTAGATCTTTTTCATCAATATTTTTTCATCGCTCCCCACCATCAGCCACCTAGCAGCCTGGCTATCCCTGGCCCAAGACTTATCAATCTTGTCCGTCGGTTTTGTGACGTTCCCACTTGCATCATTGCTCCTCGTAGTGGGCTGATTTTCGTGCTGGCAATTCGTTGCCATTGGCCATGTACGGACGGCGCAGCCAGAAACGATGCGACGCCAGCCAACCTGCCCTTGACCGCATTTGACCCGGCTCTCCGTCCAGCAATGGCGCGGCTCCGTACAGTGGCAGCAGCTAACTCGCTCGCCTCCCCCGCTCAGTCCGTTCCCATTAGGAAGGAACTGGTATTGTCCCTATGATCCCTGGCTTCGAAGGGAATTTCTCTAGGCGTGTTCCTCTGGTTACATCCTTGGCATCATCATGCCTTTTTGCTTGATTCGGGCGCAAATCAGAAACGAGGCCAGAATGTCCCGCATAGTACTTTTAGCCGGATCTGATAAGAATTCTACCTACACCGTACACGTATGTATCCAGGCCACCTTTACTGCCCTCTCCCGGTAAGTACCGTGGAAGAACTTGATCCCTGGTTCTTACCACACAATGGGGACATGCTTCTATCCAGAAAAAGGGCATCTCCCAAGGAACTGTGACGACCTCCAGGCCCTAGCAGGCTTTCTGGATCCACCAGATCGTCTACTAGGAGTTCTTTTGTCAGTCAGTCAGCTCGTCGGGCCTCGTTGCGTGTGCTTCGAGCCCGGTTGGCACTCTTGATGTTTTCATATACCCAAACATTATATCGTCGCCCTTGGTCTGAAGCATATGAATATCCTCCTGTGATCTAGACCCAGCCGCACGTGTACCATAATAGACATCTCTCATAATCACATATACCATGGCCACCCAGCCGATAACGACGACGGCGTCGCTGTCCCTCGAGGCCGCCGAGTTGGAGCGGCAGCCCCTCTCGGTCCTGCACGGCCCCGTCGACCCCCCCTTGGTCGACCTGACGCTCGGCGAGCTGCTGGACCTGCAGTGCCAGCACCACGGCCACCAGGAGTGCCTGGTGACGCCCTGGACGGGCGACCGGTGGACGTACAACGAGCTGAACCAGCAGAGCCTGCAGCTGGCGCGGGCGCTGGCGTCCCTGGGGATCTCAACGGGCGACAGGGTGGGAATCATGGCGGGCAACTGCGCCGAGTACGCCGCCGTGTTTTTCGCAGTGGCGCGCCTCGGCGCCATCCTGGTGATTTTGAATAATACCTACACGCCGACGGAGGCGCGGTACGCCCTGTCGTTTTCGGACTGCAAGGTCTTCTTCACGACCAAGAAGATCGGGCGGACGGACAACTCGAAGCTGCTGGCGGAGCTGGCGGGCAAGAAGGACAGTCCCAATGTTGTTATTATCCGGGGCGATGCGAGTCCCGCCTACCCGACCTACGCGGACCTGATCAAGCAAGGGCAGCGAACGAGCAACGCCAGTCTGCTCCGTCTGGGCCGCAAGGTGCTTGCGCACAACGTGTGCAACCTGCAGTTCACGAGCGGGACGACGGGCCTGCCCAAGGCGGCCATGCTGACGCACCACAACATCGTCAACAACGCGCGCTTCATCGGCGACCGGATGCGGCTGACCTCCGACGACGTGCTGTGCTGCCCCCCACCCTTATTCCACTGTTTTGGTTTGGTGTTGGGTCTGATGGCCGTCATCACCCACGGCGCCAAGATCGTCTTTCCCGAGGAGGTCTTCGACCCGGCCGCGGTGCTGCGGGCCCTGTCGGACGAGCGGTGCACGGCGGTGCACGGCGTCCCCGCCATGTTCGACACGTTATTCCAACTACCCTTACCTGAAGGGTTCGACTGCGCGCCGCTCCGGACGGGCATCGTGGCGGGGGCGCCCGTGCCGCGGTACCTGATGGAGCTGATGGTGGACCGGTTCGGCATGACCGAGTTCACGAGCAGCTACGGCCTGACCGAGGCGAGCCCGACGTGCTTCAACGCCTTCACGGACGACGCCATCGACAAGCGGCTCACGACGGTCGGGACCCTGATGCCGCACGCGCGCGCCAAGATCGTGGACCACGAGGGGCAGATCGTGCCCCTGGGCGTCCGGGGGAGCTGTGCATGGCCGGGTACCAGCTGCAGGCCGGGTACTGGAACAACTCGGAGAAGACGTCCGAGGTCATGGTAAGGGATGAGGCGGGGACGTTATGGTTGCATACGGGGGACGAGGCGGTGTTTGATGATCTGGGGTATTGCACTATTACTGGGCGGTTCAAGGACATTATCATTCGGGGTAAGCTATTTTGCTTTTGTTTTTCTTTCGGTTTCTGCAATGTCACATGCAATTGAGTCTTTGCTAACACTACCCCAGGCGGCGAGAACATCTACCCCCTCGAGATCGAAGAGCGCCTCATGGCCCACCCCGCCATCACCAAGGCCATCGTGACGGGGCTCAAGGACGCCCACTACGGCGAGGCGGTGGCGGCCTTCCTCGAAGCCTCTTCTTCTTCTTCGTCCGACGAGGGAGAGGGAGAGTCCTCGGAAACGCCCACGCCCACCGACGAAGAGATGCGGGACTGGGTCCGGCAGGAGCTGGGCAAGCACAAGGCGCCCGCCCACGTCTTCTGGCTGGGCCGGGGCGGCGTGCCGCTCGACGTGCCGCTGACGGGGAGCGGCAAGATTCAGAAGTTCAAGATGGCGCGGTTGGGGGAGGAGGTGTTGCGGAAGAGGAGGTTGGAGAAGCTGTAGCTGTAGTTAGTGTATGTGTGTATTTGGGTGTTGTTTTCTTGTAGTATATATATACTTGCTATTAGATAGACGCCATATACCAGCAAAATGAAGAACTAATTATTACATCTAGCTATCTCGTAAGTGCTCGGCAGTTGACCTGTTCAGTCTTTGGGACGACCCAAGTGTAAGCCCATAACACTTTCCGAACAGCAATATGGCTTCACACGACGCATTCTACACTGATGCCGCAAATGTACATACAACAAGCCACTGATTCGGCCTGTTCGGCATACATCAATGCATGCAAGTGCAGAACCCATTATTGAAGAACCTACGCGAATACGAACCGGTACCTAATTCAAGTACATGTACCCAGTGATGTGGATGATGGCATATGCATCTATAGAGGCACTAGAGCCTGCAAGCCTGCACGCCGGCCCCCCTGCAATGTGCGGATCTGATAACAAATGGTGCCCACATCAGGCCATCCATTCCTTGGCCTACAACCCCACAGCAATTCCCACGATGTACACCTTGTAGACGAAGAAAAATTTGGCTGCCCACCCTTCAGGTATCCGTCGGGCAGGGAAAACGATGGGTTACGGGTTCTTTTTCGCCCTTTGGCTAGTGCCTGTTCTTAGTGCCCCCCTTTGAGGTAATGCCGACACTTCCATCGGATCTGATAAGAGTCATCATCATGGGGTCGGTAGGAGGGTCGCAGTCAAGTAGGTTGTATCAGATTGTGTGTCGCGTTGCCAAGATGGAGCCAGCCGGCCATTGACGGATCTTTTTCTGGTCGTCGTTTACCCCGATTCCGCGCGCGCCCGCTCAACAAGCGAAGTGGGAGAAGCATGCGTGCCGCAGTGCTGCATCCATCTCGTTCGTTGGGTACCCAGGCATGCTTGCCTGCAACCTGCCCCTCCGATTTGGATCAGAGCTAGTGGTTATCAGATCAAAATTGAAATGTAGGTAAGGGAAGGCATGTAGAAACATTGAACAGAGGGCCGACGCATGTCCTTTCCCCATTCCGAGCGAGAGTGCGATCGTTTTGTAGTAGTAGACTGGAGTGAGGTTGCATAGTTACCTCGTGTCCCTCACTTTCTCTCATTATTCCCTTGCCTCGTCGTCGCCTTCTCGTTGCGTATCGTCCAGTCGTGTTCTAGCCTCCGTAGAGTTACTTACACTCTCTGTACCTCCCATTCCATATACCCCCCGGTCCGACCCTTACCAACAACCCTCAAGATGATGGACTCGCACAACCAGGGCGCCCGGAGCACCGCGAACCCCTTCAAGGTGCTCATCGCCGGCGGGTGCTACTCGGGCCTCGCCGCCGCCATCAACCTGCTCGACAAGTGCGACAGCGCCCTCGACGCCCGGATCCCCGTCTCCATCACCATCGTGGACGAGCGTAGCGGTTTCTGTACGTAACATTACATACCTTATCCATATACAAAAGAGTACCACACACACACACATTGTCCGCTGTACCGTATACTCGCAAGAATTCTGACTGACCGTGCCATATGATGATAAACAACAGTCCACGTAATCGGCTCCCCCCTCGCCCTGTCCTCCAAGGACTACGCCGACAAGTGCTGGGTGGACTTCGCCGACGTCAAAATCCTGCAGCGGCCCGACGTGCGCTTCGTCCACGGGCGCGTCCGGAAGGTCGACCCGGCGACCCGGACGGCCACGATCCTTGAATCCTCGTCGGAGCAGCCCACACAGGAGACCTACGACTACTTCATCGCCGCGACCGGCCTCCGCCGCGCCTGGCCCGTCGTGCCCCAGTCCCTCACCCGCAAGACGTACCTGCGCGAGGCCGGGGGGCATATCGATGCGGTGAGGGGGAGCAGGTATCCGGTTTTGGTGGTGGGAGGAGGTAAGTCGTCACTGCACCGCCCGCACCTGCTTTCACACACTTGCTTGAGCAGCGACATGACGAGTGAATGGCGATACTGATGAGAGATACCCGCATCCACACAGGCGCCGTCGGCATCGAAATGGCCGCCGAGCTCAAGATGGTCGCCCCCGACGTCCAGGTAACCCTGGCGCACTCGCGCGACAAGCTGCTGTCCGCCGAGCCGCTGCCCGACGACGTCAAGGACCGGGCCCTGGAGCTCGTGCGCGAGGCCGGGGTCGAGACTTTGATGGGCCACCGTTTACTCTCCAGCTTACCTTTGAAGCCCGAGGGAGGCGACAGCGGGTACGAGGTCGAGTTCACCAACGGCCACAAGATGACGGCCAGCGTCGTCATCGAGGCCATTTCCCGCAGCGTGCCGTCGACGGATTACCTGCCCGCCGCCGCGCTGGCGGACGACACACAACTGGTCAATATCCGGCCCACGATGCAAATCGCGCTTACCGAGGCCGAGCTCCCCAATGCGGACCGGCACTTCGCGGTCGGGGACCTGATCAACTGGTCCGGCATCAAGCGGTGCGGCGCCGCGATGCACGAGGGCAGGTTCGCGGGGCTCAACATCCACCAGCTCATGCTGCAGGAGCTTTCCTCGTTCTCGTCCTCGACTTCGGAGAAAGAGAAGCACGTGCCCGAGTTTCAGGAGCTCGCCGAGATCCCGCCCATGATCGGGCTGGCGGTGGGCAAGATGGGGTTGTCGTACGGGCCCGACGTGGGCATGCAGTCCGGTGAGGATGTGTTGAAGTTGTTCTTTGAGGATGATTTGGGGTTTAACAGTAAGCTTGCCGTTCCCATCACTTGTTACTTTCTTCTCTTCTTCTTCCCCTTTTGGTCCCTTGTTTTCTTCCCAACCTCTCAAATTTCTTTTTGCAATCAAGCTGCTGATCGTGACTAACTTCTGAAAAAGTCGTTTGGAAATATCTTCGTCTTGGACAGGACCCCGTCAAGGTCTAGGGCATATTAGAGTTTTGGAAAGGTTTCCCCTAACTTGATTTTCTGCCGGGCATATGGAAAGCAGAAATGGCTGCGGAGTTTTTGGCGTTGGTCCCCTATCGAAACTGGTAGGTTGGTAGGTTTGGAGCTGGAGGGGTTTGCCGCCGTGATTGGTCGCATCGGAGGAATTGGGTTGCATTGAGCATACAACTTTAAAGTTATACAGGCATCATCCATCAATATATCAAAGTTCAAGACAAGAGAGACTTGTTATGCTGTACGAGTCGTGAGATTGGCACGTTATTCTTTAATGAGTGATCAACTGCGAAGGTTAGAACGTATTGCCAAAGGAGGGGTCGACCGTAAGCTGGTCATGTTTTCTTCCTCATTCTCATATTCAGATCTCACTCTCTCTCTCTATCAGCAAATAAAGATATTGAAAACACTTTTAATATCATTAAAGCCTGAAATAATATGTCCCAGAAGGCACTTCCACCAACTCTTTGAAAATGGCCGACGACACGGAAACGAAGTTGGTTCTATGTACAGACTTTTCCCCCATCGCCTCGCCTCGAAATCGAAATGGCCATGAGTTCCATCCTAAGGAAACATCCATTGCCGCATCAAAGACTCTTCATCAAATAGATTACACATGATGAAATGGTAAACACTTCCTCCTTTCTACCACTACCTTACAGCTTTGGCAGCAGCCCAACCAATGTCCCCCCGACGACCTTCTCATTACTCCCCCCGCTCTCACCCCCCGTCCCCCCACCAAGCGGCGACAACTGAAAGAAGCGCTCGCGAGAACAACGAACAAACGCAGACCGCTTATGCGGTAGATCGACAAACTTCTCGAGCGAGAACCCGTGGACGAAGTCGTACGCCAGCACCGAGCTGTTCGTGTACTTAGGCTCGCCCACGACGTGCATCGTCCGCGGATCGTCGAGGAACAAATAATGCATCAGGGAAGACCACCAAGCCGACACCCGATGCGGGCCCCGGAACCTTACATCGCCCACGAGCGAGTGCCTGCCCCGATCGAAGTCGCCCGCCTCGTAGTACGCGCCCAGCCGGTCCTCCTTGCCCCAGTACACCTCGAAGTACGCGAAGAAGGTCTCGTCGAACTTGGCCAGGATGGTGATCTGGTGCGGGTCCACGTGTTGCTTGCGCAGGTACTCGCGGTGCTGTTCCAGTGTCCCGGTCTCGTTCCACCCCTGAGACACGCGGGGATCGTTCTGCCACTCGTGGAAGAGGCGCAGGTGTTCGGGGTTCGTGTAGTCCAGCGCCACCATCGAGAAGTGCTCGCGAAGGTGCGGGATCCACCGGCTGTAGATGGTCGAGCCGGGCCGCGGCTTGACGGGGCGGCGGGGGTGCCAGGTCAGCGACGTGCCCGGGTCGTTGGTCATGGTGTGCTGGAGGGGGGCGAGGGGGTACGCGGACGTGGTGAAGGAATCCGAGTCTTCGGAGGAGTTTGAAGAGGAAGTGTCTTCGGGCAACCACGTGCTGCGCGGCCCGAATGGCGACCCCGCGCCCTGCCAGAACGTGCTCCGGAGCACGACCAGCTCGTCGACGAGGCCCGTCGCGACGGGGTGGTCGACGGCGAGCCCGACGGCTTTCAGCTGGTGCGCGAGCTGTTCCTTGCCGGCGCCCTCGAGCGACAGGCGGAACACCTCCATCGAGGGGCGCAGCGTGAACAAGACGTACACGAGCAGCCAGGCCTGGCCCAGGTTGGGGGCTTGTTGGCCGTCCCACGCGAACGTCGACGAGGGGGCGCGGCGCGAGCGGCCCCAGGGCGTGTTGTTGGACTCGGGCGGGCGCTCGCTCGACTTCAGGTCTGTGAGTTCGGTGAAGTAGAGGGAGGGGTTGTGGAGGGGCTTGGGGAGCGGCTTGCCGCTGCTCCCTTCTGTGTTTCGGGTCTCGAGCTGGAGGAAGGCATTGCTGCTGCTTTCAGACTTCTTGCTGGACTTCGCCAGGTAGTACGATGTCAGGTATGGGTGTGGTAGACTGAGGACTGGCCCATCGTCATTGGGGGTGGAAGATGCCATCATGTAGGTATGTAAGCACAGGCAAGTAAGTGTATTCTTCTTGAGCAACGCTATACTATGAAGATGTGCTGACGATACTTGGAGCAGAAGATGGTATAGCAAACACAGACAATCGTGGTGAACGATAATGAAGAAAGGACATCATCCCACTTTCGCGAGCTTGGGAAGCTCTGGTGGAGCTATATCGCATTCTACGCCGACCGACATTTTGCACACTCACTTCCTCGGCCAAGTTCCTTGACCCAAGGAGATTCTGGATCGGCTGTCGTCCCATCCATACACATCTCGGGTAGCCCCTGTCAGTGTTAGCCATCACGTCAGTGCCATTTTGCCGGGCGCGGTTTCTTCCTTTGCCCCAGACGAATGGTCGACGGTCGCATCTTCGTGTTCACGTAATAATAGCCCGTCCCTAAGCAACCACTACCACTTATCCCCATCGCTGCCCCACCCGAGCGCGCGCGACGATGAGAGAGGCAGATAGTAGAAGTACTCCCAAGTCGCCATGTACCGAGAGGTACCGTGATGCGACCATGCGACTTCCCTATCCGGAACGAGTACGCAAACACTTGGAGCAGAATTTTTCGCGCTACCGACGCATGAAGGCACAGATTGGCAGGCAGGCAGAGAAACCTGCCAACGAAAATGGGTAGAATGCGTCGACAAATGGGCCGATGGAGGCTGGTTTTCGCGGAGCCTTGGCGGGCGCGAATGGGGGCCACTATGTACGGATCTGATAACTGAAAAGGGGATCCAACCGAGACCGGGGTGGGGAATGGTTTGATCAGATAACTTGGCTTGGCAGCGAGGTCGGCACTCGCGTTGCTGCATGGCTGTTGCTATGCGTCTATACGGGCATTGGCATTTACTGAAGTGAACGAGAAAACCCAGGTTGGATCCGAAAAAGAGCGCTGAGAGAACGGGTCCCTATCTCTGTCCTTATCAAGATTAGATCGTGCGAGGGAGATCTGGCTCAGCGAACAGTTCTAGAAAAACCACCACATCAATTGCTGCATCAGACGTACGATTTGAAGAGCCTTGTGCAAGTTGTGGTTTTCTCGCATCTAGCGGTTTACATTGACAGTAGCAGTTGTCATTTTGAATACCAACCATGCTACTGATATGAGATGCGCTTCGTCCATCATGTCAGTACTTGATCAGCGTTTGGTTCTTGCTCAAAATGCCGTACTTCAACATAGCAAACCCGCAAGTAGCCGTCCACTCACTTCCGCACTGGAGATGACCATTTTGTTCTTGGACCGAGGTTGCGCTTCAATCTCCAAGCAAAAGCCATTGGATCCTGCCTGCCTGGGGTTTGAGTTGTGTCAATGAGCATCAGGATGAAGTTCCTTCTATTTACTACGGAATTTTGAAATGCTCCAGACCTGAATTGAATGTAGAATGTTTTGCAGTCTGTGGCTGAATACTCTTTGACTGCGGCCTAGATGATCTCTTCTCACGTGTCATGGAGCATGTCACAGATGTGGCTCTAACTGGCGGTTGGGTGTCGGTATCCCCCATGGAGTGCGCGATAAAACTTTCTATGGCAAATGGGCTTCTTCAGAAGCAAGTTCTACGGCGCCCAGTTATGTAGCTGAGGGAAAGAGGCTGACTTTTTTGAGGCTACGCAAGCGCAGGCTTGGGTTAGGATTCCAAAAGTGACGTAGCTCCTGGGTAGCTCTACTCGGGATCAGGTCCGAACAGCTTGAAGCGATCCGGCGCGGCATCAATTACTGTACGAGAGAGGGACTCCTACCTAAGGAGAACTAGGAGAAATCCAACTGCTTCCGGACAATGACGACGGGCGCCTCGCTTGAGCTTCTTCCCCTTCAGTGTCTCGACAGCTTTGTCTCGGCTCTGACCACAGCCCACGTCATTCCCCCGGAGAGTTTGGTCCAACCTGGCTGGCTGTGTCCATTTCCCCCATACTTTCCCGCATCGCTAGATCGCTAGCCCGCGTTCCTGCATTGGGCCTGTCACCCAACGCAACAACTGCGTCATTGAGATCGACTTTTTGTTGAATTCGCGATGACCGCGCGGAGGAAAAAGCCTGGCAGGTGCTGCATATGCCCGAGGCATGTAGGGAGTAGATAAAGTTGCTACCGAAAATTGAAACCGTTGACTTGCTTTCCCTTTACTCTCCCAATTATACCCATCCGTGAAACCCCCAATATCAACCCTTTTCTATACCTACATATCCAAATTCGATCATTGAAAGATACCCTGACACCAATTGATCAATATCTCAAATCACATCTCCTTCTCCCCCACACCACAGCCATTATGTCTGCGATACAAACCTCGGCGCGGGCCTCGATACCCAGAGCCGCCCGCCAGCTGAGAAGCTCCAGAATTCCCCGACAAGCCCGTTTCCAATCCACCACAGCCGGCCCCAATGCCAGCAGCCAAACATCCGGCGGCTCGGCCGCGACGTCGTTCGCCTCGGGCATGGCGGGCGGTGTGGCGTCGGTCGGTATCTTCTACATGATGTACTCGTACAGCGCCGCGGGCAAGATGCACTCGGCCATCAGCAAGACGGCCACGGAGGCCAACAAGACGTACGAGCAGGCGGCCCAAAAACTGCAGGAGAAGACGCCCGACGCGGACCAGGCCTACAACTACGTCAAGGAGTTCTGCTACTCGTACGTCGGCTGGTTCCCCGGCGGCAAGCAGTACGTCGACATGGCGTTCAAGGACCTCGAGACGGTCCGGGAGAAGAACAAGGACGAGGCCGACAAGCTGGTCAACGACGCCTACAAGCAGTTCCAGGGCCTGGCCAAGTCCGGGCTGAGCCTCGAGACGGCCCGCAAGGCGTACGACATGCTGGCGGACCTGTCGCAGAAGCTGGCCAGCCTGGCCTCGAACTCGATCGGGGACTTGATGGACAACCACCCCGAGGTCAAGAAGCAGCTCGGCGGCAACGTCGACCAGCTGAAGCAGCTGGGCGAGCAGTACGGCCCCGAGGCCAAGAAGCAGGTAGACGAGACGTGGCAGCAGCTGAGCGACATCTTCAAGAGCGGCTTCAGCGTCGCCAGCATCGACAAGGCGCGCAAGCTGATCCAGGAGAAGACGGAGCAGGTCAAGAAGCTCGGCGACGAGGGCTGGAAGAAGGGCCTCGAGCAGGCTAAGCCCTACCTTGACAAGTACCCGCAGGCCAAGAAGCTTTTGGAGGAGAACGAGGACGCGCTGAAGCAGGGCAACACGACCGAGCTCTTCAAGTCGCTCTCCAGCTCGCTCGAGAAGAAGGACCTGAGCGGGTTCGAGGACTACGTCAAGAAGTCGGTCGACCAGGCCAAGTCCAAGGGCCAGCAGGCCGGGCAGAGCTTCGGGCTGGACCTCGATTCATATTTCCAGATGATCCCCAACGGCGGCGAGATCCTGCCCAAGCTCAAGCAGATGAAGGAGGTGGCCGAGAAGCACCAGGAGGAGGGCCAGAAGCTTATGAAGGAGACCATGGACGAGATCAAGCAGGTGCTCGACAAGAAGTCGCAGCGCGCGCAAGAGATCATCGACAAGGCCAAGAAGGAGGCCAAATAGAGAGAAAGAGAGAGAAACGAGAGAGGCTGTATTATTGTTAACTCACGACTATACCTACTTAATCATGACTACACGCTCAGAAGGTCTGGGCTGTAATGTATCAATATGAACTTTTTATGACACATCATTAAGACTATAACACTTCCATAATCGCTCATTGTGTTTGACTATGTCTTTGTCTGTTTGTTCGTTTTGGAGCTGTCTTCATGCCCCGCGCATTGGGGGCGAGCTGAGCTCTTATCGATAGACTTGGGGGCGATGTGGCGGGGCTCTCCCCCGGAGCTTGGCGGGCGAAAGTGGCCCCCAATTGTAGCCCGTGAGTTGGAGTCATCACCTCCCAGGCCATTAGACGTAACCTCCCCGTGTTACTCATACGATCCGATCCCAGCGCCTCTATGACTCGACAGCTTCGGGGCCGGCTCCTCCATTCTATTTAACTTCGTGTAGATACTCGTGTACAGCCAGAGACTTCCAACTGTTGCACATTGTTTTTCCATTCTATTTGCGGCAGTGCAGTGCAGTTTGTTAAGCTATCCAGCAGCAGCGTCAAACATAATTGCGATTCCAGCAAACTTAGCTCCAGAAACCAAAGCGGTCGAGACCAGTGAGAGCCTGACTTCATCATCACCTATTCGTGGCGAAATACCCCGGGCCCATTTCCGACTAAAATATACTTCCTATAATACGACACACTTGCAGACCGTCTCCAACTTGACTCTGCCAGTATTCAACCACCCCAGCAGACGAAGTTGTCCGTTCCGTTCGCCCCAAGCACCAGCTATTCCACGACCTCGGACCACACTCCCCACTTCGTTGTCTTGACACATAGATATCCGTCGTCCAATTCAATGATACCAACTCGACTCTATCGCCACCCGAACCACCTAAGCCACGGATATCGAATATTATTGAACTATCGGCCTGCAATATGACGACGAGAACGGCAAAACAGTTACCACACGAACGGCGGAAAGGCGAAGCGGCCCTGAGCGACTTCGCCGACTTTGTCGAGAAACAGCAGGCGCTGCGGTACCCCACTTCGAAACCCGCGACAGCGACAGCGACAGCGACAACAAGCGCGAACAACAATGAGCAGGAACACCACGAGGAGCTCGACATCCTCGACTCCCTGACCCTCGACGATGCCGGGCCCCAGGTCCCGCTGCGCGACCTTCTGCTGGCGGAAGCGGACGACGACCTACAGAAGCTCGTCGACGTCATCGACACCCGGTTACTAGAAGGGCACGCCGAGGCCGTGTTCGACCTCGGGTTCGAGAACAATGGCGACTCGATGCGCCTGACCAAGGCCGAATTCGATGCGGCGCTCGCGCGGCTGCGCAAGGCGGCCAAGGCGCTGCACGCCGACTGCAACGTGCTGCTGACCCAGAACGTCGGCGGCGAGGCCGAGGCCGACTCGGTCGCGACCGCCGGCAAGGACAACACCAAGGACAAGGACTGTAGCGGCAAGGTCATGATCCGGCAGGCGCCGAGCGCGGCCGAGAGCGTGATCGAGACGCGCATCGCCGTCGTGGGCAACGTCGACGCGGGCAAGAGCTCCATGCTGGGGGTGCTGGTGAAGGGCGACCTCGACGACGGGCGGGGCAAGGCGCGCGTGAACCTGTTCCGGCACAAGCACGAGATCGAGACGGGGCGGACCAGCTCGGTCGGCATGGAGATCATGGGCTTCGACACGGCGGGCAAGGTCATCACGTCGGACGTGCCGGGGCGGAAGCTGTCGTGGGAGGAGATCGGCAAGCGCAGCGCCAAGGTCATCACGTTCACGGACCTGGCCGGGCACGAAAAGTACCTGCGCACGACCGTGTTCGGCCTGCTGTCGAGCAGCCCCAACTACTGCCTGCTCATGGTGGCGGCCAACAACGGGCTGGTGGGCATGAGCAAGGAGCACCTGGGCATCGCGCTGGCGCTCAACGTGCCCGTCATGGTGGTGGTGACCAAGATCGACATCTGCCCGCCCAACATCCTGCAGCAGACGCTGGAGCAGATCTCCAAGATCTTGAAGTCGCCGGGGGCCCGCAAGATCCCCGTATTCATCCGGAACCGCGAGGAGTGCATCAACACGGCGACGCAGTTTGTCAGCCAGCGCATCTGCCCCATTTTTCAGGTGTCCAACGTGACGGGCGAGAACCTGGATTTGGTCCGGACTTTTCTGAATATCCTGCCGCACCACGGCCGGTACGATGCCGACGCTAGTTTCGAGTTTCATGTGAATGACACGTTCTCGGTGCCGTTTGTGGGGACCGTGGTTTCGGGCATTGTGAAGTCGGGCGTCATCCACGCGGGCGATAACGTGCTGATCGGCCCGGACGGGTTGGGCAACTTCACAGCGACGAGCGTGCGGTCGATCCAACGGAAACGGATCGACGTCCCCGCGGCGTCGGCGGGGCAGTCGGCGAGCTTCGCTTTGAAAAAGGTACGGCGGAAAGACGTAAGAAAGGGGATGGTGGTCCTGCCCAAGATCGAGGGGGCGCCGCCGCCCAAAGTGCACCAGGAGTTCGTGGCCGAGGTTTTGATCCTGTCGCACGCGACCACCATAAAAACCAAGTACCAGGCGATGCTGCACGTGGGGCCGGTGTCGCAGACGTGCGCCATCATCGACGTGGACCGCCCCTTTATCCGGACGGGGGACCGGGCGACGGTGGCGTTCCGGTTCGTGCAGAGGCCCGAGTACCTGGTGCCTGGGGACCGGTTGCTGTTTCGGGAGGGGCGGACGAAGGGGCTGGGGATTGTGAAGGAGGTGGGGTATGATCCGAAGAGGCCTTTGATGCCGGGGGGCGGTGATGGGGCAGATGGGGATGAGAGTGGGAAGGAAGGGGTAGCGGCTAAGGAGGTTTCGGTGGGGGCTTGAGATTGTTCGACGGATATGATGATAAGAGGCACCGCCGTTTGTGAGGTTATACTGTGTGAGGATCCGTGAAGTTCCTATGTTCCTGCGGCTGTCCATTGAGCCAGCTTGCTTCCTGTGTCCTTTACCACCATGTTTCTTTTTCCTACTTGCTCATCGGTTCTTTCTTCTTTTCCAGCGACGATATGGGCTCTCCTCATGCATACGATCGTTACCAGTCGACACATATGAGTGAGGGGAGATGGTTGGCTTTTTCTCGAGAGACGTGTTTTCGTTTTGGAGTTTTCTACTGGCTGGCTGCTGCTTATGGAAACTCCGAGACATACACTCTTGCATACTTACTTACGAATTACATGTACCACTGGCTGGCCCTTTGATGAGGACACAGGCATTCATGGAGAGAGAGAGATGGTCAGTCATGCGAGCGGCGTTTGGGGAATGAATTTGATGTTATTCTCTTTCTTCGCGTATTTCAGTATGTAGGTATTCAGGTGCATGAAACGAACGGATGTGCAGGCGCAACGCGCGCATGGACACGGACATGGTGTTTGCTGGACACACGGCAGTATATATCTGACTAGCTAGCTGTTGATATATTGATCTGAACCAACTCGACTTGTCCAGCATAGGCATTGAGACCTGACGTGGTTCGGGATATTCGTACGGTGAACATAGGCGACATCCATACTTCTACGGTTTTCTTACTCAGGACACGTCAGGGTTACGACTGGGTGTAGATCCGAAGCCAAGTCCCCTCTGTTGTCCATCAATGTGGTTTTTAGATGATGATGAATCTGAGCTTATCTGTGCACCTCGCCTTGTGCCCCCACGGTATGTAGAGAGGTAAGACGTGGACGAGTGAATCTACTGGTGTTTGCTATCTCACGAGCCTTACGAGGCAGCGCGTACATGGCAAGTTGATACGGGGATCCGTCATTAGCTATGTGAGAGGTTCGCGAAAGAAGCGACCTCGCACTTGCTGCGCGAGAGTGCGAGGTGCGAGGAGGTGCGAGGAATGCGAGGACGATGCGTCGCCCGAGCCCCCAACCTCGCATCGTCCTCGCACTTCCTCGCAAAGCGCCAATGCCTAAAGATATCTCTGCTTACTTAGGTAAAAGCCGCACCGACAGCTCAGCGCATCCTCCCCCTATTTCATTCTTTGCACAAAGTTTTCCTCGGTATTCTCGAACCCCGCGAACGGTTTGTTTCGTATTAATGCGTTTCTGGGAGATACCCAATACCGGAGCGGAGTTCGGGATTTTGGAAAGACCGCACGAAGTCCGTTTCCCACCAAGCTAGCAGCATTGATGGTGTCGTAATATCGGAAACACACGACCAACGCCCAGACGGTGGCATTCTCAGGGAAAAGAAACCAATCAATTCCTCGGAAACAGACCGGCACCTGGTCAAGTTTTATGCAAGATGAGGCGCTTACCTCCGCGCTAGCCTAACGGCTAGCCGGCAGTTGGAGTCCGTTCCTCTCCAATGCCGGACCAGGAATGGGCAGGCTATGGATCCCTTTTATGCTTAGGCAATATCGGGAACTGGAGGAGCCGGAGGAGGTCGTATATAATCGCGGGGGGATCTACTGTACATACCACTACACAGCCCTATCGCCCCTCCTCGATAAGGGGTCAACCTAACTTGCCTAGGGTACTAGGGATTCGATGAGTAGAGGGTTACATCACCACCGGCTTTGCTACTTCCAGTATGGGCTTGCGAGGGCTCCCCGCTCCCAACAGGGGCAATCACTGACCAGACTACTGACGTGAAATGAATGGCTTGGTGGCTGCGACCAATTGCAACTACGGGATTCGTGGTCGCATGCCCTCCATAAACTGGTCCGGCATTGCTAATGTACGACGTAGTACGTCTGCTAACACCGTTCCAACGTTTCGTTCCTTGGTTCCGTGACGCTATGTCCTGCCTGTTCTCGTCGTATTCAATGCCCCCTTCGCAAGTCAGCACGGGACAACCCCAATACCGGTGGAGGTAGGAGGTCTCTTTAGAGTTAAATACTTAACGCATGCCTTTCCCCCTGATCTGTCCAAACCCTTTCTGGGATCTTGGCATCTTGCATTGTGTTCCGCAACGTCCGAAAGACGAGATTACTTTTGATATCTGCTACTTAAGACTAAAGTTCCAATAAAGCACAACTCTAACACTCGACCCTGCATCAATAGCTTGCCAGAGAGTTGTCGTCGGGATGACGGACCTGCCGGTATCTGGTCTTGGCTTGCCCAATCTGGCACTGCTTGCCGTTGTCTTGGTAAGTCAGCACCTTGAATTTAGAACTTCCGCCCCATCTTGACCTGCTGGATCTTTGCTTGATCCAGATCCCGCCCGCCCCCAGGGGCTCGGGTCGTCCAATCGGATCCCCGCTGACCTGCCGGATTAGGCATTCGTTTATTACGGCAGCTGGCTCGCGTACAACCTGTTCCTGCACCCCCTGCGCGCCTTCCCGGGCCCCCTGCACCACCGCGCCTCCAACCTGCCGCGCGCCTACTACATGACGAGAGGAAAGCTGGGCACCAAAGTAGCCGACCTGCATGTGGCCTACGGTCCCGTCGTGCGCATAGCCCCCGACGAGCTCGCGTTCACCGACCCCCAGGCCTGGAAGGACATCTACGGCCACCGCGCGCAGGGCGAACCCGAGTTCCCCAAGGACCCGCAGCTTTACCGTCCCATCAAGGATCTGCCCGAGAACATCGTCTCGGCGCAGTCGAGGGAATATCATGGTGCGCTGCGTCGCCAGCTCGCTCACGGGTTCAGCGAGCGCAGCATGCGGGCCCAGGAGCCCATTATCGGGAGCTACGTCGACCTCTTAGTACACCGACTGCGCGAAGTCTGCACAACCTCCAACGGCGACCTCGAAAACCCCGAGGCGCAGAAACCCCGGGCGGTCAATATGCGCGAGTGGCTGAACTGGTGCACCTTCGACGTCATCGGCGACCTGGGCTTCGGCGAGCCCTTCGGCTGCCTCGAGTCCCGCAGCTACCACCCCTGGGTCCGCCGCATCACCGAGACCATCCGGTTTGGCGGCGTCGTCAGCGCCCTCATGAGCGTGGGGCTGGGCGGGCTCGTGCGGGCCATGAGCCGGTACGGCGCCATGCGCAGCCGGGACGCGCACCAGAAACTCACGCGCGAGAAACTCCTGCGCCGGATCGAGCTGGGCGCCGAGGGCAGGCCCGACTTCATCGAGGGCCTGATCCGGAAAAAGGACGAGCTGGGGATGGATCTGCTGCAGCTGCAGATGAACGCGAGTCTGCTCATTATCGCGGGGTCCGAGACCACGGCGACGTTGCTGAGTGGGGCTACGTTTTTGCTCTTGACGAACCCTCACGCGCTCGAGAAGTTGACGAACGAGGTCCGCTCCACGTTTCAAGACGACGCCGAGATCACGCTGAGTTCGGTCGGCTCACTGTCCTACATGCTCGCCTGCCTCAACGAGTCCCTCCGCCGCTACCCGCCCGTCGTCATCGGCCTCCCCCGCCTTTCACCAAAGGGCGGCGCCCAAGTGGCCGGGCACTTCGTGCCCGAGGGGACGCGGGTCGCGGTGTGGCACTACGCCGTGTCGCACGACCCTTCTCTATGGACGGATCCCCGCGGGTTCCACCCCGAACGATTCCTCGGGGATCCCCGTTTCTCTAACGATGTGCTCGACGCCATGCAGCCGTTCAGCTTGGGCCCCCGTAACTGCATCGGCAAGAACCTCGCGTACGCCGAGATGCGGCTCATCCTGGCCAAGATCGTGTACAACTTTGATATGCGCATCGCCGACGAAAGTCGCGGGTGGCTGGACGGGCAGAGGGCGTTTACGGTGTGGGATAAGCCGCCGTTGCAGGTGTATTTGATGCCGGTGAAGAAGTGAGAAGGAGAAGAGGAGAAGAAAAAAACGATGGGTTGTTGAGACAGCTTTCGCCTCTCTCGAAGACGGGCTGTGTACGCACGTCACGACAGCAATCATGGCGCTTTGCGGGAGAGATTGTGATTTAGATCGTACATATGCATCGCGAGGCGCCATTGGGGAGTTATGGGTATCTCTATTCCGGAAATTGTATATATACACAGGCAGATTCATGTATTGCTAGCTTCCATATACTGCAGGGCTGCCGTTGCTTGTCTTCTGAGCTGCACTATGTCGCCCACTTCCAGATACTTCAGGGCTTCCACCGCATGCGCTCTCAGTTTCTCGCCCGTATGTTCATCGAACGCGTTATCCTCAGTAGCAAAAGTGTCTGCGAAATATTGGGCCACCATATCGTTACCGCTGCGGCTGTCTTCTTTAGTAGCTGGTGAAGCAATCTGAGTGGTTTCCATCTCTTCCTTGGTCGCTTCTAGTTCTCTGTCCACTTCCATCATCATTTGAAAAGGGGTGGTGTCAAGTATGCTGTCGTTCAGCTTTGCGAACTTGCTACTTTAGCCCCTTAGACTACCCCTTGTATCACAGAGGATTGGTACATACTCTAAAGTTCCCAATCCGTGGAAGGGGTTTATCAAACGTAACTCTCGGGAAATAGCTCTGATGCCTAAGATATCAACAACTTGTATACGTCCTAGATGAGCTGAACCAGATTTGTCGGTTTGCTGCAGGTCGTTACTTGGGCTGGTTCGCATGTCGATCAAGAATATTGACACACATGAAAATTGGAGGTTATTATTCGGTGTAAGAATGTAACTAATGTTGTCTGGCATGGCTAAGGCAATCTCTTTGTTATGATCATAATGGATGCTTTCGGCGCTTGGCCATCATTCCTATTCCGCCAAGATACCCTTTCAGAATAAGGGAACCTAGAGTCATTGTTACAAAAGATTGCAACTTACTATAGTAAGTCAAGATACTAGTAATTCCGTAATGAGGTTTATATGTTGTTCATGTTGACATATCCTTTGGTGGTGTTGGTCTGTAAGACGCGTCGCTCCAAACACAGCATACAAGTCAAGATCAGATTATCATCGACATTCAGGCATACCACAAATTCCTGGATTGAATATGAAATAAAGTAGTCCAGGTCAGCTCCAGTATCCAAAGAGAGCTCCTCCTACCAACTCCAAATCGTCACACCCAAGACCTAACCTTTGGTATGCCTCGAAAGCTTCTCCATCCCTTACACCATCGATACATGATCCTCCAACCAAAAGGCAGCTCGTATCGTCGAATGGCCCGAGCATATGTTCTACCCGAAATGGTCAGTATTCGGCAATTGTTGCGATGTTTGAAGACGAAGGCTCAGTAGCCATGAACTCGGACAACTCACTTGGCTTTGCCGGCGCAGTATTTGTCGTGAGTGCGAGGATCAGGTTGCATGAGCATCACTCTACTGGTCCCCGCTCAACGTCCATGTGCTCGGTAGCAGCTTGGTCCTCGGTACCGGAGTTGGAGGTTCGTGGAGTTGATCCCAGTTCAACGATGTTGGCCTGTTCGGCGGCAGCCTGCTGGTCAAAACCAGAGTTGGATGCCAGGGGTCCGTTTCCGGCTGTAACAACGAGTCAGCGGATACGGCACAAGACATTTATGTGAGCAATGGTTGGCATTTGATAGTGGGCTTACCATGTAGGGCCGAGTGCCTGTGAATGAACCACCCAATGGGTGCGAGAACTACGGTTGCGAGTAGACTCACAAGACCGATGATGGCAACTGGCGGCCATTGCTCCTTTCCCTGGGCTGACCCCATGCTTGCGACGGGACCGAGTTGTACCGGGGTAGTGAAAGAAGACGTCACGTTGGGAAGGTGGGCGGCAAACTTGGTGAGTGTTGGATCGAAGAATGGGAGAAGCGGAATACCGTTTGACAGGAACGTAATGCCTTGCTGGATGGTGAGGTTTTCCAATCTACATGCTACCGATTGCGCGTGGTAAAACCCATTTAAGTAACAACCAAGCTGGGATAGATCAGAGCCGGGTACTCCAGTACCGAATGTGTTATCCTCAACCAATACGATTTAATCGGAGACCTCTATGGTACTCCTTTTGGGGAATAGTGCGGTGTTCTCGCCGCTACTAATCCCAAATAGTAGGGCCGACATAAAGCTCTTTCATGATTGGCCCGCCAACTATGCAGGTCCTCGCAGCTACTAAGCCCAAATAGTTGCGCCGACATAAAGCTCGCTCGTGATTGGTCGATGAACACGTTTCGAATATGTTGCCTTAGGCCGCCAGACCAAGATACACCGGCGTATTTCAATCGCCATCAGCCCGTCTGTTTCCTCTTCTCTGCTCTTGCTCAAGAAAGTCACAATCCCCATTCGCATCTGTCATATCCAACCTTAGCATATATTCATCTTACCTTTCGCCTTCATCACACCCAAATCAAACATGGATCACACAGGAAACAATGACACAAGCTCTGCTGATCCTCAAGGAGAGGAAATCGTCATGCCTGGACAGGATGATCTCCTCGACTTCTTCAGCGATACTCTTGACCCTGTGGACGAACCTCTGACCAACTGGGATCCCTTTCAGCCCGTTCCTGAATTTAATGTCAATCCCGATGATTCTTTTTCCTTCTTTCTCAATGATGCTGCCATCCACAACGCGACCACCGAGCTTACGTCGCCTGAGGAACACACCGCCTCCCAGAACTTCGATGCTACGGGCAGTAGCATTGATCCAGCAGACATGATGTTGGACGTTGACCCAGCGTTGACCAGCATGATCACTGAGCCAGTCGACGACAATGCCATAGAGGCCGTGCTTCAATGGAGTTTCCCGGATCCGCCAGTGGCTAATCCAACCTTTCCCACAGAGCTCGATAGAAGCGGCAATGAATCGGTCATTAATCCGATCATTGGGACTTCCCTACCTGCATCACCTTCGGACCACAACAGTTCAACGCAGCTTCCTGCAGTGGTCTTGGATGCTTCCGAACTTTCTTCCAATCCTCGCAGAGATATAATTGAGTCCAGACAGTTAGATAGGCCACCCTTGGTTGCACCTCCACACAGCCAACACATGACAACATTGCCGTATGCCCCTCCTAGGTCCGAGACATCCGTGTCCAAGTTGAGGCCTCTTCTTCCGATTCAACCCACGAATTCGTCAATAAGAGTTCCTTTGATTGCTGCTGGACGACAGGGCTCACCAGCAGAGACATCGGAACTCAGTTGGCCTCCAGTTGAACAGAACCGGAAACGTCACGCGGAAAGCCCCCCTCCCGGTTATCATTGGATAAAAAATATCACTCTTGATAACTACTCCCGTGTGCCTGTTGCAAAACGGTCTCAAGTCATACCAGGTACACCCAGAGGTACGAAATCAGGCGGAAACCCACATGCCTGTTTATGGTGTCGCATGAATAAGAAAGGGGTAAGATCCATCTCTGAATGCCGGAAATACTTGCTTACCATAGTTTAGTGTGAGGGTGGAAAACCCTGTGACTATTGCTTGGAACATCAACGGGATCGCCTTGAGCATGAGACGATTAGCAACTTTCATTGTGTTTCTTGGGATTTTACAGAACACCTGTTCCTCCATCAAGGTATGTAAATCAAACCAGCTGGCGATAATGCTCTAACACGTTTTAGCCATGGCAAGCATTTTCCGTTCCGGCAATCGCTCCCTTTTAAGGTCGCCTGGTGAAGGACTCAATAAAGATGCGTTGTGGTATGAAAATGTCTTATGTTCGGTAAAACACACGACCAGACGATACTTTCACAGGGCTCGAGTTCTTTCTGCCGACTTTGGCATCAGCCATGTTCTGGCCTGGTTATATCTTTGCCGGCTAGCGTCGAGTGACAGCAGAGTTAAGGGTCGTGGCAGAGGGAGAAGAAAAACCAGAAAGGATCCTCTACAACAGATATCATTTTGCTTAGAGGACTTGCCCAAGGGGCCTCTCGAACTCCCGCGAATTTGTCCCACTACCAGACTCTACCCTGCTCCATTATCATGGATTTACGCATCAATACTCATTCTTGGCAAGGAAGCACTCGGCCCAGCCCATAGGACGAGCCCGTACGCATTGATATGCGCTTCTCTGGGTATATCCAGCTACTTCCACCAAAGCACAGCCAACTTGATTCGGAAATTTCAGACCCAGAGTGAGAGGTTTGGCCCAGAAGAACGATCGAGGCTGATCGACAATTTGGTGACCATATACTTTCTTGCGACACGTGCTACGGATTTCATGGGTCGTCTTGAAACGCGACGCAGCCTGGTTGAGAATTCAATCATCGGAGCGACGGGTTCGATGTTACGTCAAGTTTCGGATATGTTGGAAGTAGCGGAATTAGCTACGCGTACATCTGAGGAATCAATGGATTCAGATGATAGGTTCGCGTCCAAGGGCTTCATGGATTCAATCGATGAAGTGCGTATGTCAATGACGATATTACGCACTATAAGGGATGATTTTGTCCAATCGTATGCGCAACAATCCCAACAAGCCTCTAAGGATCTGAAGAGTGCAATGAATTCAGAGGGCCTCGACTTGCTTGCTTCCTATGCAGAACAGTTGCTTGAGAAACTGCTATCTCCTCCCTTTTTCACGGCAGCCTTTCTGTCTATCCTGCGACTGGACGCACTCTGTCGAATGACGACCCACGGCTCCAACCCGGGTCCGGATGCCGACGAGGAATGTCCTCTTCCGTATGGACGGCATCCGCTAGAACTGTTTGAAGTGTCAGAGAATGACCGGGCTCGAATTGATAAGCTTGCTCATGATGTCGAAGTCAGGATACACACAGTTGCGCAACGAACAAGCAGACTGGGGCTGACGGAAGAGCAAACCAGAAAGATGCGGCACGATCTGGGGCATGTATACACACTTTCGTCGGTGCTAGAGCCTCTATGCGATCATTTCCTCAGGCAGGATGGCCTTATGCCGTTTCCAGAGTGGGCCCTTCAAATCGCGGATTCGTCCAAGCGAAACGGCGGCATGGGACGTCATCCAGTGTACAATGCTGGTCCAGGTCTAATGGATGTCAAATCTACTTTGGAGAATGAATTAGAAAAGGAGGAAAGAAAGGGTGTTCTACCCGCAGAGTTTCTTTCTCATATGAGAATGGCAGTTAACGGCATTGGTGTTTAAGAGTTCGCGCCGTTTTGTTACATAGGGGCTTGAAACTATTGTCTAAGTATATATGCTTATCCTTATATAACTTGTATATGATACATTATGAAATTGCGATATCATTCTATTGTGAAGAGGTTCTACAGCAGGAAATTAAACCACCCACACTCTTGTATCTAACCAGCACCGCCTGGCTATGCGAGACTTGTGTTTCGAACATAGCTTATTAGACTAGCTCAAAGTCGCACCACTCAAGGCCTGACCTTTCGCGGCCTTCAACAGCTTCTCCGTCCATGATTCCGTTAATGTAACACTCACCAACAAAGAAGTAGCCCGTATCACCGAACGGCCTAAGGACATAAGGAACTTGGCCGCCCGCGATAATGCAACACTGGTCACCCTTTTCCACAACTGGTGGCCCAAGTCCAACCACTCCTGTTCTGCAGAGGAATAGCCTTCGTTGAAACAAGCTGTCCTCGATACTAGCCATAAATCTGACCAGATAGTTGTCAGGCTCAATCAGGTCTATCAGCTGGAAATAGTCCGCCAGTCTGTCGAGTGCATCCTTGTACTGGTCTGGGACAGCCTCTGGCATGTTGCGGGAGACTTGCTGCGCTGCGAGTACACTGGCTTTGAAATTGGCAAGAAGTTGATCTCGGTCGCGATTGGATGTCGATGCCGTTGCCGTCGCCGCGAAATGGTGGAGTATGTCCTTCATGCTGAGTTCAGAGCCAGATGAAGACTCTTCCGCCGCGTCCAAAGCCTTGCAGCACAGGAAGGCAAGCTTGGTCAGATTCGAGAGGTCGTGGGTACTAAACTTGGAGTCTTCGATTCGGACATCCCGCAGTGGGTCTGGCAACTCATCCAGGCTGGCGAAGGTCTCAATGACGACGTCGTACGAGAACCCACGGACTACTAAATGGTCGTTGGGTAGGATTTGAAACTGGAACTCGGTCGACGACGCCGCGCTGTAAGCATGATTGGAACTCTCGTCGACGAAACGACTACCACCCAGTGGGAGATGGGTCCACCGAGGACACCAAGACGGTGAGTCAAGTTGGCGGTGACCATCACCAACATTACCCAGATGGGTGCTTGGGAGAGATTTGTGGTTGACACAAGAAAGCATGTGCGGTGTACGCGATATTTCCAGCCACTTTCGCGCGAATTGAATAAAGACACTCGTGACTGGGGCAACGTAATCCGGCACGATCAGAGGTGCCCTAGCATTTGTAGCCGACGGAAGATTCGCCGAAGGATGACCCAGGAACGCAAATATGTAGTCCCGCGGATTGGTGGCTTGGAACTGATATGCCGCATGGCTGATGAGATCCAGGAAGTTGTAGCGCCGGGGGGTTGTTCAGTTCGTCGCGCTCCCGGTGGTTGAACGACACCCACAGCTGATGGGTTGTCCAGCCGGGGATATTGTGGAATCGTCTCAGTTTGTACCCGGACTCGGAAAGCCAAGTCAATACCAACATCAGTGATGACCATTCGAAAGAGCAGTTACCGTATAGAGCAACGGCATGCCTGGCAAGACCAGCTTCTTGCACGACCCAGACCCGGGAGAACCACACCTGTTGAAGCATGGTCCTGAAAGCGTCCCAATTAAGCCGGTTATAACATTCCCAATCGAGATCAGAAACGTCTGGATTCGGAATATGTTGTATGCCCCCGTAGTGCGCCTTATCTTGATCGATCCTTTGGCTGACCTCGGTGATCAAGTGAACAGCTTCTTGCGCGGTTTCTGGGGCACCAAGGCAGATGTAGACGGTCTGGGCCCTTGCATAGAGTTCACCCATCAGGGCCACCTGCTTCGACTTCTCTGTATTGTCGGCCTGGTTGATACATAGCTGGTCCGCCCAGATCAGGGGTGGTGGAGTGGCAGTGGTGTGCGTATCTTTCACCATTGCTTTTTCCACCATTTCCAAGGCAGACAATAGATTTGGGGTTACCTTGCAGAGAACCCCATCGAGCATAATGCGGTTGGGTCTGGTTGTATTTGGAGTTCCCCATACGTAAGACAGGGCTGCATATCGCGCATTGCTCTCCAGGCTCTCGACGGTGAATTTGTAAGATAGCTGACCTTCCAGGGTACGATGTTGCGGAACCAGGAGCCTGATTGTCTTGGAGACATTCAAGGGGGCACGCTTGTAAACCGAATCCATAGTGTGCTGGGCCGCTTCAACGCTGATACAGCGGAGTGAGTCACTGTGTTAAATACCGTGTGCCCGATGATTAGGAACTTTGAGAATATGTGTCGAAGGAGGGAATTGATTAGAAAGAGAGTAATCTTGCCAGAGATGCGGAACTTGTGCACATTTATACGACCGTCGTTTTCACCATTTCGTTAAACGGGGTTACAGCCTGATATGCATCTGATATGTCATTGTGGCGCTTTCCCTCGCCAAATTCGGGCGGTTGACCGGACCTTACTGCGTGCATCCGGTGTAACAACATGGGGAGCTTGGTACTTTCTATTGGAGCCTTGTGCCTGTTATCAACGCCACTACCGCCAGGCTCTGGGGGGCTGTTCGGCAGATGACTTTTCAGAGCATTGCTATCATATGTTATCCGGTTTTGGAGGCCCGTTCAATTAAATGACATAGGGCAATCGTGACCATAACCTGGTGCTCTGGGTAAGTATCCAACGGCTAGATAGAAGGATATCCGTACACAATACTTCCGACCACTTCGGGAGCCAGGTAAATAACATTCAACTGGAGATACATAGATCTTGAAGGATGTTAAGTACTTTGTCTCTGTTTGAAAAACACAAATGAAAAGTACTAAGCTATAGCCGCAACGGCACCCCAAGAGCGCTCATAGGTAGTTCCTCCTCCACACCACCCTCTTTTGCTTACTGAACATACTATAGACTATTGAAGAAATAATTTGAGCGGCTCCTGTGCAAATACATCGTCCACGACGTCTTGGTTGTACAACTCCCCTTCTGCCAGCTCCGGAAAGCAAGCGAACCCTAATGCTTCGTGTATATCAGCGCGTGGTGATGTTTCATCCCAATCGCGCAGGACTACCGGCAGACGCATAAACGACAAGACAGCTGCTGTGTCACCGTCCCTGGTGGGAGGGGGACATATACCAAAACACAAGCGATCCGTCGCCACCAGCTTATGGCCCGTTAGGCATGCTATCCAATGAAGTAAGTCGTGACTGACCAAGCTTATGTCGTCGCGGATCTGTGAGCACAGGTTCTCTCGAATGGCCACCCGATCAACCGTGCCGTGCTTTTCCGTAAAAAGACGCCACAGTAATCTTCCAAGCTTCGACATTGCTGCACTCAACTCACCAGTGCTGTCCCCTACCCAGAGGTATTCATCATCCAGAATCAGTGGAAGGATCTGGATCAACACGGACTCGTAAGTATTCCCAAATTCCAGTATGATCTGGACTTTTCCTAATGAGAAAGCCTGCCATTCCAGGGTTTGTAAGTCGTCTGATACCTGAGGCCTGTCATATTTCTCTGTCTGAATGCCATCGTTTAAGCGCCATCCCATCAAAATTGGATGGAACGTCTCTTGTCCCCTGGATGTAAAGTCAGGCACCCATGACGGGTATGACGATGGCATGCTGGGGGGTTTTCCAATCTCGGAACCCGTACTCTTTGAACAACTTGTCGACCCCATGATGTTCGTACTCAACTACGTAAGCAGCCGTCTCATGGAAAATCTGTCCCGGAGTCTTATCGTAATCGGGAGGATACAGCCGCTGGAGTTTCTCAGGTGCCATACCATACAAGGCATATACTTTATCTTGCTTATCATGACATTGCCGTGGTCGGCTGTCCAGTAGCAAATCCAGAAAAGGATATTTTGTCTTTTGCAAAGGCTCCAAATCTTCGTATATGACGGCACGGTGGTCCGTGATATCGCAAGACATTGTAAGAGGATGCGCTGATTCCACAGAATGCGCTGAATCCAGAGAGATCACTGCTGCGATTTTGACGGCGTGCTCTGTGACTTGATTCATCGCCAGTTCGTCACATTGAATGAAAGTATCAGACTCCGGTGCAAGGAATAACTCAGGATTCGCAACAAGGGCCCTGAATTCAGAGCTCTTGTCTGACATGTATTCCTCGCTGTTTTTGCGACTCCCCAAAACATCGTCAATCTCCAGAAACAACAATATCTTTTCGCTATATTGGTGGTTCTCCCCGAATCGCGGAGACGGAACTGGAGGTGCGACCGGGAAATCCGTGACCTGGCCCTTGCCCATTCGGATTTGGTGCTGGAGTATTTGGATTTGGTGCTGTTCTGTTTGGATTTGGTGGTCGAGCGTTGCAGTCTTGGTGTATAAATCTTCTATCCTTTGAGCCTCACGTAAACGATTCCTTAGCCGATTGGAATCCAATAGTAGTGATGATGGCCTTGTCCAGCCGTCCGGCGACCGCTTGACATGATTTAGAAATGCCCCGAGGAGTGGCACATCTGTGCGGTCTAGCAGCTGATATACGGAGAAGGAATACTGGCCGCAAATGCAGACAGGCTCGATCCTTGGTAGTCTCCATTCCTGAAATGTCCACATACGTGTCCAGTATGTGTGTTTTTTAAATTGGGCATAACCTTCAAGAGCTTGGCTCAATTTGGTAATGCACAGTAGTTCTTCCACATATCCCACCTCTGCGTCATCTACCGAGACTGCTAATTTGGACAAGTGCGATGACAATGAAGGCTCAATAGAGGGTGTTGGCTCAGCAGCGGACGATGCTGGGCCCACTCTAAATTCTACATCGTCATTGTCACAGGCCCAGAGGATAGCAGCCTCCATGGCCTGGGTTGGCTCTCCCAGCCATGCCAGCACGGACTTGGCCGAACGATACAGTCTGGCCATCAGGGGGATCTGAGCATTCCTTTCCGCCATATGATTCTGGTTGATGCAAATGGCATCCACCCACAAGACTCGGGCTGCATTCGACCCCGACTCCGACGACGAACATGGCCGCCTTAGACGGCGTAGTGCGGCCACCAGATTGACAGTGACGAGCATAGGCTCGCCTCCGACGTAGATGAGCTCGCGCTTGTCGGGGTCACCCCATACATACGACAGAGCTTCAAAGTCGGTAGTCTCGTCGAGGGAGGCAACTTGCAGGGAACAATGTATTGCCGCTTTGAAATTGTCATCGGGCAAGAGCGAAAGAAGCCGGATTTCCGACTTCTCGGGGTCGAGAGGCTGTTGATAGGGGCTCATGTTGGTTGAGCACGGCAAATCAGTCGGATTGCTGCGAGACGTCGATTGGAATCAATGCTATGATAGAGAGGACTTGGCTGCCAAAAGCGAGACGCAAGAACAAGAAGTGAAATCAACGCGGATTGGATGATTTGCATTTCTTTCCACCCCGCACGAGCTTGCCAGATGTTCCGTCACGTGTATCTTGCTGTATTCAGCCTGTTTGGGGGAGGGGACCGCGTATTGGTCAGCCTATTTCTCCTTGTGTCACCACCACCACTTGCCTCGCTGCCTCTCTTCGGGACTCTCACGATTGGGCATTCGTTACCAGAGCAAATAATTCATTACTCAAGAGACGCGCATGGGTCATGCTCACTCCTCAGTCTGATCTCGCTCGGAGGTGAGTAGATGGTATAAAAGTGATAGTAGAAATTCAACGTATTGCGAAAGGGGCCCTCGGTACACATTTCTTGCAATTAAGTCATTGGTTCTCATTATGGATGCAAGCATAACGTACCCCGGTTCCCATTACTACATACACACATAAAATGAAGTCACAGGGGTTTACGCTCCACACATGGCCTTTGGGTTAGTGCGAGAATTCCAGGGGCTCTGCCCTTTTTTGGCATCATTCAGAGAGTAGCTACTTCAGAACTGTCATCTCGATAGATGCAATCAGTTCCCATCCAGTTGCATCCAAATAATGTAGAATATTGCCAACAAAAGTATGTAAGCATTAAAGACGAGCTGTAACACCTGCTCTCCTAAATCTCATTCCTCCCGATGCTCAAGAAGCAACCTTTCCATCGACTCCAGCCCCAGCTTTCGGGCATGTGCCACCAATTTCTCTTGCCATCCGGCATCATCCCAGGCACTGCGCGCATCTAGGAGCATCTGGAGCACCTTCTCGTTCTCCTTCTCTACCGCAATGGTCAACATGCGGGTGTCCATGAGGCAATAGGCCCGCTCCAGAAGAAGCTGGACGATTGCAGGACTTCCATACCGCACGCCCGCTTCGAGAGCCCAATGGAAAACCGGCCAGCCCTTTGTCAGAAGGTAGACCACGGCCTCTTGACGTCCGTGCCGAGCGGCTGTATCCAGTAGATAAAGGAACTCATAAGGCACGAAAGGCGGGTTGCTGGTGGACCAGGAGACAGATTCCGGGTGGATTTTTCGGAAGAGATAGTCGATGATCGGCACAGCCCCTCGAAGAATAGCCCACTCTACGAACCGCTCTAGACCGGAGAACATGGTTATAAGAGTGCGGTCACGCCTCCTCTCGATCAATGGGTAGATCATTTGGAAGATTTCCAAGCTGGTTGTATCGAAGCCTGCTTCGAGGCTGATGTTCTTCGCTTCTTCTAGCCTGACAAACATCTTAACCGTGGACAGTCTGTTCCCTCTACTTGCGTACGCAAGGGTAGTATTTGCTATCCTGCCCCCCATCGTCCTGCTGCTCAAGCAGCCCCAGTGGCATTTGATATCATGGGCATCAAATACGCGCCTGACCTTTTCGAGAGCGTCCAGTAGCACCCGGATCGGCTTGTTGTGACCTCTGAAAGCGGCCTTAGCCAAGGCGAACTCGAGAATATGAAAAGTACCGCATCTGTCAGCCTGTTAGAAACCATGGTCTCGAGTAAAGCCGGGCCAAGTCCCTTACAAAGCTGTTGAATTGTCCGGAGCGAGCGGCAATGACTGCGCCCATTTCTTCACGAGTCCCACCTGGTTCGTCCAAGCTGCTGCGGCCAAGAGAAGTCGATGATACCATTTCTCTATGTTGCCATACGTCGGTGCGCACATCGGCTCGAACCACGGATCTCTCGGCGGGGCCTCGTCGTAATGCCTTGAGGAACGTGCTTGCCCCATCTTGCTGATATCCACGATGTATTCCTTGAGCACGTCTTCCGAGTACGTGTCGGGATGGGCGTGTCGTGCGACACGCTCGGCCACGTGGCGGAGGAGGCGGAGTGTCAGGGGTTCCTTCTTTTCCCCTGGCAACACCTCTATTCCACGCCAGCGGAGGCGGAGGGCGGCTTGGAGGGTGTACTCCGGCCAGTACGGGGCACGATCGTAGCCGGGTCCGTCACGGGCGAAATCGCCCAGCTGGATGATGGCCTCGTCCACGGCCACTTTCCAGGCCTTGCTCACGTACCGCAGGCGCTGGGCGCGCTTGGTGCCGCGGACGCGGACGGCTTCGAGCAGGATCAGGTAGATGATCTCGCGCGGAAGATTCGTAAAAAACATCCCTAACCTCAGCAATCTGTAAATTAGATATCGTAGTTGGTTGGTGTATTGATCAGTTGCCACGAGCGTCAGAAGTCAATAGGATGAGCGAGTGGGCTAAAGAAAGATTTGAACGATGGGAAGAAGACTGGTTCGTTCCGTCGCATATGAATGAGCTCGACTGGTTGTGTTGCTTGCCCCAGCTGGCAGAAGCTACTGGGTTTGCCGTCAAGTTTTACACGCATGCAATTTAGATTGACAGGTATGTGACTCTGCCCTTGTGATCAGGTAGTCACACCACGTCGCAAAGGTTTTGGAGAAGATCCTGGCAATTGGTAGATGTAAAGCAATGGCTGGCAGGCAATCAAAGCAGTTGACCGATTGTTTCAAGCAGGTACTAGATGATTAGAGTTACAGGAGGTATTGCAGGATCTGTTCATATATCGCCATCAACTAAGTAAGCGAAGATAGTACGACAGGGCGATGAAGGCTACGGGCATCTATACTAAACACCATGCGGGTTTTCTTCGCACACTTTATGAGCTATAGCCTGCCTTTCCTTATATTTTTCACTCGTGCTCTTTCACTTCTTCAAACAGTCTTTAATATACACTTAGTAAACGCTTTTCAAGGATTCAGGGCTCTTGATCCTACAACATGAGGTTTATAATATGTATATACAAACCCTAGGTAGGCAGTAGGGCCTCCGAGGGGCTTCCTTCTCCTTTTCAGACTTCCCCCTTTTCTGACAAATGGCCTATGAAACGGGATGAGCGGGAAAGCCCCTTCATTACCTTCATCAGACTCATCAGACTCACGTCAGGTAATAAGAAAGCAGTTCCACCATCGACTCCAACCCCATCGCCCTCGCCTTCTCAAAGGCCAAGTCCACGCCTTGGAGGTCGACGTACCCCCAACCCAGGAGAAACTCGGCCACGTCGTTGTGTTCCCTCTCCACGGCTATCGGCAGCGCGTGCGACTGGATCTCTCCCGGTTCGCCGCTCTGTTTCAGAAGAAGTACCATAACCGCACAGTTCCCGCAAGCGGCGGCCGCTTCTAGAGCTTCGCCCGTGACTTCCTCGCTCCTCCCCAGAAGCCAGCGCACGGTCTCGAGCTGTCCAGCCCGCGCTGCCGCTTGCAACAGGTCTGGCTTTTTGCTGCGCCCAGAAGGGTGTGAATCCCAGTAGGCAACTCCCGGGATGTCTAGCTGTAGGAGGTGTTCCAGAACCGGCACGGCGCCTCGGCCAGCCATCAGGACCATGTGTTTCGCTATGGACTGGAGATAGCTGTCATGAGGGTTATGCAAGAGGACCCCTTTGGCCAACGGGTACAGCCTCTGGTAGATCTCCAGGCTGCTGGTTGCAGCTATGGCCTCGAGTGGGGCGTAACCACAATCCACGTCAAGGATCAGCTCAAGCGTCGACAGGTTGTTGGCCTTGCTTGCATGCCTCACCACAATGTCTACTGGCGTGGATGACTTTGAATACAGGTCGAGCAATAGGCGGACTATCTCATTGTGGCCTTTGTATGCAGCCACACCTAACGCGAAGTTGAAGGTACCCCTGTTAGGCTTGTCAGCGTCGAGCGTCTCGATATTCAGTTGAAAAGGGGCATATCTAATTAAGTAGAACCTGTCTTACTCTCGGTCACGTGGGATTCCTTGCACTGATTGCAGTGCTTCTTTGATAAATCCCACTTGGTTTGCCGAAGCAGCTATAGCCAGAACGATTTGATCGTAGCGATCCTTGTCCTTGAAGGCTCAATAACCTAGGGATGCCCGCCATGGCCAAGATGTGCCCGGTTCTTGGTCCGGTCGACGTCCATACCCGGATGCTATAGTCGGCCATAGCTCTCCCATAGCGCAGATATCGACGATGAGCTCTCTGATCGCGGCATCTGAGCACGCATGTGGGCTCATATACACAGCAACCTGCTCGGCGGCCTGGCGAATGGCGCGCAGCGTTGAGGAGACACTGGTTTGTGGTGGACGTAGAGCAATGTGGGCGAGGTATTGGGGCCAAAATGGGGCACGATTGTACCGAAAGGGTCGGTCCATGAACTCTCCGAGCACAATCTGGACCTCATCGACCCATGCTTTCCAGGCCTTGCTTACGAGTCGCAAGCGTTGGGCCACGGATGGCTTCTGTCAATATCTAACAAGTGATCTCATTTGGAATTGGTGTATCAAACATATTTGAGGATAACCCGTATTGGCGTGGGCAGGTGGAGGGAAGGATGGGGAAGGTAAAACGGTGGAAATCAACAAGGTGTTGGTCGTGGCCCAGAACGTGATGGTCTGTGCGCATATAACACGTCCGATATGCATTCGTCAGGCCGCCAGAACAAGCACGTACCCGTGTTCCCCTTGTAAGTTGCGATCAGTCACATCGGCCATCGCACCTCTTCTTGGAGACCAAGTCTTGGCACGTTGGGAACAATAAGAAATCCTGCCTTTGGATGCCCTTGAGAGCTCGTATTAGTACTGTGGGTTGACAAACCCCCTTTTTATTAGGTAATCATATACGCTCGCTGATAATCAAATAACCCCTGACTCCTAATTACTTGATCCCCAACCCCATCTGCTGTTGCTGCTGCCGTTGCGGCCGTTGATGGCTATACCTCTCCTCATCCCGATCGCTCCACCCAATCTCACTGACCGACCCCTGCGGCCCCGTCACTTCGGATCCAGCCAGCTCCGAAATGGGCTCCGAGATGGGCTGGAAATGCTGCCCGCTATATCGTTTCGGCGGCATCCCCGGATGGACGGCGCCGTGATAATCACCTCCGTTGCCGGCATACTCGGATCCCAAAGACGAGTGCGACGAGATGACCCGGCTGTGCCGCACCGACGGCGGGCTCCAGTGGCTCTGGTTACTGCCCGTCCCGTGCGGCGACAGCGGCGGCGCCGAATATGTCCGCACCGACTGCGCGTCGTAGAAGGACTCGGGCGGCCGCGGGGTCGTGGTGGCGGAGCTGTTGACCAGGGTGGTCGGGGTGGTGCCTCCATTGTTATGGAAAGTGTCTATGTGTGCTGCGTGATCAGGTTGAGCCAAGCGAAGGAAAGAAACAGAACGCGAGGATGAAACTTACCTTTGTAGGGACTGTACATCCCAGACGGATTATGGGGATGGACCTCGTTCTGCGGGGAGGGCGGGACTTGGGCAACGGGCGGGGGGTGGTAAAAGGTCTTCTTGGACTTCCGCAGGCGCCAGATTAGGAAGGCGATGATGGCGATGGCGAGGACGGCACCGATGACGATCCCGATAATGGCGCCGACGGGGAAGCTCTTCGAGCTCGAGTCTGATGGCGCCGCGGAGGTGGACGATGTGGTGGAGGAGGATCCCGTGGAAGTAGGCGTAGACGAGGAAGTCGTCGTCAAGAACGGCGCCGCGTTTTTCGGGTCGCTGGACAGCTTCGCGGCCGTGAGCTTGTCGGGCGAGCACGTCCCCAGCTGGCACGGGTTCTCGAGGCAGCAGCCCATGAAGGGAGGCGTGGTGCCGCTGCAGGTGTACCAGGCGCCGCTGCTGACGCAGGCCTCGGGTAGGGTATCATTGTATTTGTCTTTGGAGAAGGTGGAGTTGAATAGGGAGTTATCCGGGCAAATCCCTTTGTTGTCGCCGCACGGGTCGATGTTGCAGCAGCCGATGAACTGCGTCGGGGCGTCCTGGCAGATATAGAAGTCCCCGCCCGAGGGACACGAGAACCCGTACTTCGTTATTGGGCTAACATCGCGAGCTTCCATGGCTAACTGGTAATGGTGATTAGACCGGCAAGTCACCACCTATTGGCCGTTCATGTATTATTATGTATATTTGCGTGGGTATCGAGTTACTGTAGACAGGACAGGCGAGAGCAGTTGACCATATGCGAGAAAGAATAAGAATAAAAAGGGAAAACGAACCGAGTAGCAACAGCTGAGAGACGCCGGTGGGAAGGGCGTCCTGTCATAAAAAGGTCAATCAACAGCCTGCCCGCCTTGCTCGAGATTCGTAATATTGCTCGGCGGTGGTAATAGCGCAATGTGATATTGCGGAGCCATGTCTTTATTATTCGTCGTGTTTGCTGCAGTTGGCTGCAGGCCGTATGCGGGTGCCGTCGCTTCTCTAACTCATTCGAGACTGCGAAACAGTGCGAAATAGCAAACCAACCAGCCCCCCCTCAAATTGCGCCTGCATGCAGCAAAGTGGGTAAAAAGTCCGAGTCCCGCAGTCCCGGCTTGGCTGTTAAGTTGGACAGGGCTCAAGGAAGGGAGGGATGGGGGAGCAGGGGTCGAGCTAGAACCGTTCCCTTGGGTCAGACATTTGGGGGAGCTGGCAAGCCGGTGCTGGGTGCATCGTGCGAGGAGGCTCCGGCTTATTTCGCGTGTACGGAGTAACGGTAGTCAGCAAAAGGACCCTGGCTATTAATAGAAGGATGCTTAGCCCCGGGGACTAGCCAACTTTGACCCTGTATCTTTGTTTTTGGGGCTGAGCCACGAGCTATTACCTAAGTAACTACCTTAGTTGAAGGAACTGCCCTCTGGAGTTTCCCAATAAAAGGTGCTCGTTGGAAACTTCAGATCTGACTTTAACTCGAGTGTCAAGTCTCCCGAGTGTCCATTGTATCTGCCACTGTGTCACAGCCTTAATTATAAAAGTTAGTCGATGTTTGCTGATCATCATCGGGTACTATCGACGCGGGCGTCGACTAGCTCAGCCAACGACCGGACTCCGCCAACAGCCTGCTTCTCTAGTGGAAATTACATTTAAGTTGTGCAACGCCCGAGCTGATCGGTTCTAGAACGTGGCTTCAATAACTGTTCGAATCTACCTGTTCCCTTAGCAGCCCAGAGCTGCCGAGACCAGTAGGAAACAGGAGGTTCAAGTCCGCCACGGCGACGCCACCACACCCTATCTGCGTCCTACGGCAACTTAGATCCAGCTTGAGGCTCAACAATGCTTTGAGCCTCACCGGGCACCCTGCGCTCCCTTCTTGGCTCACCTTAGCGCCGAGCTGAGAGGCTGCGAGACAATGTTTTCATAGTGATCCATGCGATATAATGGTCAAACATCCCCGGCTTGACGAGGTCGAGACGCGGCCATCCACCTTGCCCCCGGCAATATAGGCATGCCTGGGTCGGAGCGGATAATTGACCCTTCGGTCTAGGGAACCCAGATTGCGACCAAAACGACCGCTCAGCTCGGCCACGATCGTATGTAAATCGTGGAAACAACTACCTTTTCTCCCCCGGAGAGGGCGGTTTCATGCATTGCGGTCAAGTCAACTCCTCGACGTTACCTCAGGAACATTATAGGCTTGGATAGTCTGATATATATCTTGAGCAAACAGCCTAGAGGACTATAGAGTTACCTGTGTATTATTCGAAATCGGCCTTTTTCGTGCGTGTCCCTCGTGTAAACCCGGCTGGATTTGTATTGGTCGAATCCGAGGTAAAGAAGACAAGAGGAGCATTCTGAAGAAGAGACCCTACGCGAGCGTCTGTATTCATATGTCTGTTTGCCGATTCCTCGAGAAGCCAGAATCATCCGCCGAATCCGGAGATGTAGAAAAGGGGGCGACCCATATGTTTTACAGCTGGCGGTTCAGCCCCCGAGAATCCCTTCGTTTCCGAGCACAGTAGGTCAAAAACACTGTATAGCCCAATTCATCAAATATCACAATCCCCCCGCACAGGAAGGATTCATGGCATGCATGCATGCATGCTTTTCCCATATGACAGCTCCTACTCCTTCGGTTTCGGCCCGAGCTGGAGGGACTTTGCACCACATTACCTGCCGAGATGAACTGTCACAATGCTAGCTGGGTGGACACCCACAGGGCTGGACAGCAATGTGGGCCTGCTGATATACTAATCGATTTTCTGATTGGCCCAAATACCCTATAGCCCCCACACGCACACCATCTTACTTTCGTGGACGCATTATATGTTTCACAGCGGCCAACGACATCCCATATATCACCATCAATGACGCCAGACTCTTGATTCGGGAAGCAAACACGCAGCAGTTCGCGATTGGCAATTATGCCATTTCACTGTACCTGCTTTATGAACGTCATCCCTTGCTGTTAACCCATGAGCATTGCGGAAAAGCGACCAACTCCCCAGCTCCTCTCCTTCTAACCCCCCTGCTCAAGCGAGCCAATCACGAGCTGAAGGATCGACTCCCTTGCACCAACAACAACCACAACGGCGTGCCGCATTCCATATTTAGAAGCGGGCTGTAACCAACCCGACATGCGGTTGGTTACCAAGCCGAAGAACCAACCCGACTCCTCATCTTGGGAATGCTGCGCCGCCAAGGCCCGCATTGAACATTTTCCCCCGCGGTACCGGCGGCATAATTCAATTGATATTGGCAAGCATCCCCAGAGGTTTGACTTGAGTGAAACATGTCATCGTCCAACATGTCCAGGGAAGGGTGAGTTTTAGCCGTAGGTTTTGGGACGATGATATATAGAAGTGATTGAGGACTTGTAACGGCCAAACGTGCGGGTTCCGTATCAAGGGCTGGCCCGGCGTAACCAACAGGAAGGAATGCCACCCATGCTGGGTATCTGGATGTGCATCCGCCAGGGCGGAATGGGCGTTGGCAATAGTTTAGATGACAGCTGCTGCTGCGCCTTGCATTCGCGGGATGTGTGACCCATGGTAACGACCGCCTGTTTTCTCTTGCGGTCTTGAAATTTGGGAAGAAAGGGATAGTTTCTTCACCTTGAATCTGTATCATCATCGATCCCTTGCTACTCGTCATATAACAGCACCCGCATCACGCCAACGCAGCCAGAAGCATGCATCAACGAACCGTCTAGCCGAGTGCAACGCTGCTCTCTTTTTCCCGGAGTTTCATTTGTCGGGCAAACGACCAACCAAGTATTATTGAATTCGAACTCCCCGGGGATTGGATCATGGACCGCGCCTATGTGTACGGTACCACGACGGTGATACTGCCGGGGGAGACCGCGTCGGTTGTAGAGGAGGTGATAAACGTCTTTGTTGGAACCGAACTTTTATCGGTACAGGTCGTACGAACCGTCGGTACAGTTCTATCTTGGCAAGTATATTACCCATCGCCGGTCGATGGAGTGACAGCAACAGCATCGGACTATTTACCTTCAGGAAGCACTAGTACTGTCCAAGATAGCAGCACAATGACGACCGCAACCGCGACTTCGACAAATCCGTCGTCTAGCATGACGACCTCATTCATACTCTCGGAATTCGTAACAACACTAACAAGCACAACGACCACCACCAGCGGTCCCGTCGCAGCGACCAGTCCAGCCGTCCTCGAGAGTTCGGGACTGAGCGCCGGCGCCATTGCCGGGATCGCGATCGGGTGCCTAATAGCTGGCGTGCTCCTCGGCGCAGTGGCAGCGTGGATACTCTTGAGACGGAGGCGCCAATGGGAGCCGTCTCAGTCGGCATCGTATTACCCTGTGAAAGACGACACTCAGGAGAAACTTGCACCAATCGCCGCGCCCTTCAACCGGAACCTCCTCCCCCTCGACCAGTTCTTCATGGACGTGAAGCCGGACCGCGAGCTCGTGTCGGAGCTCCGATCCCTCGACCGGTCCATCCAGCGACACGTGGCCGAGCACTATCACACGCAGCCCGTCCCAGACGGCGTGGTGAACCCGGAAGATCTGGCGCTGGTCTTGGTCAAGCTGGGAATCGACAACAATATCAATCAAGGGGATGATAGCGCACAGCAATCTCAGGCGAGCCATCTGACCTGCCTCGCCCTTGACCCCAGCACGCGGTTCCAGACTCTGCGCCACGTCATCATGAGCGTCGCGTTTGGCAGCACCGTGTTACGTTCCAGCTGTTCGATCTCGATGCTGCCGCCCTTTGTGGCCGCGTTCGCCCGACACTTGAATGAAACCGAGCCTGAACCCGGTCGGCAACGGGGAAAGATGGATGGTAGGACAGCCGCGTGGCCCAACAATGACTGAATACCTAACTAACCGATATATCCGCCTCACTAGTCTTCCACACCGCCCTAACCAAATGGCGCCAACTCTCCGTCTACCTCCTCCGCCACACCAACCACGGCTCCTCCCCCGACCACCGGGCCATCAGCCCCCTCTCCCCCACGGAGGATATCAGCACGCAGCAAGCGCAGCGGCTGGCCGTGGAGCTCAACAAATTTCTCTCCCCCTTCGTCGTCACCAGCACCAACTCTGACAACGACGACGACGACGACGAGTCGGACACGCTGGCGCGGTACGAGCAGGAGAACGACCTCAGGGAGACGCTGGTGGAGTGCGCCACGTTCGGGTACCTCCTGTTCTCGCAGCCGGCCGAGTACGGGTTCAGCTACTCGGACGGGAAGAAGCGGGTTGTGTCTCAGACGTTCAATAGCATCAACAAGGGGGGTGGCAGTGATAGTGTCAGTGGCAGGGATCTCGATAGTATCATCCGGAGTGAGAAGATCGTGGTGTGTCCGGGCCTGCAGCGGATGGGCGACGAGGAGGGAAGGCGGTATCCCTCGCCGCAGATCCTCATGTGTCCGGTCGTGGTGGAGGCTTTTGTCAACGGCACCAAGACGATCCGACCTAGTCCGAGTAAGATTGGTGCGGCTATTTGAGTTACTAATTACCTAATTAGAAATAGACTCTACATTCTAGTTAAAAGTACACACTGTCAACTAGAGCGTCACTGTACTACATTGCCCATATAAGATTTTGTCGGTCTTGGTACTGACTGAGGCAGAACATCTTATGATCCAATTTGAGGTCTTATCAGAGTTCTTGAGTGCATTATTAATATAGAGAAAAGTATGTAGTGCCGCCGCCGTAGCATATTTCTCCCATAGACAGAAAACCTTATCCAGCCACTTCAATGACACCACTATATACCAGTCTCCTATCCCGAAGATCTCAGTGATCGCCAACTTCGTCTTCCTCGCGGCCACTCAACAACTGATACGGGCCCAATCGCGGCGCACCTAGCACCCCCTCCTTGCTGTACAGCCACAGCACAACCGGGAACGACATGGCCGGGATGGACAGGACGAAGATGCCCACCCAGTACAGCCAGCCGCCGCCGTTGTCGTTGTACACCCAGTCGTACACGGCGAGAATGGGAACCATGAGGGAAATCAGGGCATAGATGCAGTAGCCCGTGATTTCCGGCCAATAGAGGAAGAGATAACTAAAACTCTCATTATTGGAGGAGGAGGAGGAGGAGGAGGAGTCATCGTCATCGTCATCGTCGATGCAGTCGTCTTCGATGCCCAACTCGCCGCCGTCGTCGGAGAACGGGTTTGGGTCGGCTGGGGGTGTCTCGTCGACACTTTGGTAGCTCCGCGCAGTGGCCATACGGGGGGAGCCTGTCGTGGTTCTCCATGGGCCTGCGGGAACGAGAGGTGTGGTTTGGCTTGGCTCGTTGGTGAATTCGTTGTAGCGGCCGTAATCTGGAGCGCGAGTGTCGTCGACTGCTGCGTTTGCTTCAGACATGGCGGTGTCTTGTTGGTAGTCAGTTCTGATGTCGTGGGTGTGTTGGTGAATGGAGTTGACTGTGTGGGATGGCGGGACAAGTCTCAAGACGTAGCGAGGGTATACTTTGATAATGCTGGTTTGATTGATATTGGTATCAAGGCGGATTCTTTGACACCAGATCTTGCGGTAATCAATTAAGAGGGCTGAACGGCTACTCATCTACATGATTATATGTTGGGTTGTGTGCCAACGGAGAAAGGGGGAAGGAAACTCCGCTCCTTTCCCCTTCTTTTATGGTTTGAGAAAACTTGCTAAGCTTTGGATAATCCATGGATATAACAACATAAAAATCCCCATTATGTTGAGAAATAGAAATGAAGTTCCTGAGAAATAATTTATTTCATCTTAGTTCAGGTGAGTTTGAAGGGAGACCCGGGCATGTCAATTGCGGTTTGGTGCGAAAGGAGAAAGTAGTAGCAACCCACTCCATTCAGGCAAAAGGTAAAGCACAAGTTCAAAAGTCGAAGGCGTATTGATGTTAATTTAAATCAATCTTCGATCATCCAGTATAAATAAGTAGTAGTAGAGGAACCCTTCAAACCCACGGCCACTCTTTTCTCCCACACCACCAAAAACACAGCCCTCCAGCTTGATTTACTTCACTTCGCAGGCTCAGCCACAACAGCCTCCTTCTTCACAACCTCCGCCCTCGTAGCCCTAGGCGCCGCTGGCTCCCCCTCCTCCCCCTTTTTCTCCTTCCCACTCCAGGAGCTAACCGCCAACGGCAGCGGCTTGTGATAAACAGTCCACTTGTCCTTAGGCGGCTGCCAAGTAATGCTAGTAGGCCAAGTATAGTACTCGCCGCCGCTATTGGGGTCGGTAGGCGGTCCGCTGGGGGTGGCGGGCGGGTCCCACGAGGCCCAGATCTCGGTCTGGCTGTTGAGGTAACTGAAACACTGCCGCTCGAACGGCTTGGTCGAGGACAACCAGCTAAAGCTGTCCGACGCCGACGTGCACTGGTAGCCCGAGGCGCAGCACCACGCCTGCCGGCTCTTCGTGACTTTGCCGTCGGCGTCGTCCGAAGCCGCGACCGTGATGTCGGTCGTGCAGGCCGTGGCCCAGTTCTGGGGGCAGGCGGTGCCGGGGTAGGCCAGGGTGATGATGTCCTGGTCGTCGGGGTAGACGGGATCGGCGTCTTTTGTGGGAGGATAGGGAATCAGTTCAACATCAAACATCCCCTAGTATACCGAACGAACATCTCGCGCAAATTCTCAAGAATAGGAAGGGGGGAAGGAAGAAAACAGAACAGAAAAACAGGGAGATGAAGGGACGTCATAGCAACGAGAAAAGGGAAACCATCACTTCCGTGACTTACTTGGGTCGTCCCTAAAGACAGTGAAGAAGCTCGGGGGGTAGCACTGTTCCTTCTGCGAGTTGAACGCGGGGCCGTCGCTATTGCTCGTCGAAAACCCCAGGGTGCAGACCTGGCCGCCGAACGGCGAGGTGTCCTGGCCGATGATCCAGGGGCAGTAGATGGAGGGCGACGCGCACGCGCTGTCCGAAGCCTGGTAGGTAAACGGGGTGGTCTGGGGCGGGAGTGGGAAGGCCGTCCCGTCCCGGGTGAAGGTGGACGTGGTCAACGACATGATGTTTGGCTTGGTGTGTTATGTCCTTTTTGCAATGGGGCATTGATCAGGGGAGCTGTGACGAATGCGGGGAGTGTTTAAGTAGATATCTATATATATCTATCTAGAGACTGGCAGAGATGAAGTGTTCACATCTTCGAGGACCTCAGCCGATGAGGTCTTTCTTTAAGTAGAAGGAAGCCATCGTATCCTCACGTAACCCGCCACTGTCCTCCCGTGAAACCACAAGTCATTGTTTGCTCCGAGTCCAGTTGATATCGTACTGGTAAGGCTTTGCGAACGAGCAAACAAATCTTGCGTTCCGCCCGATGTGCCGGGGGAATATCGCGCTGTAGGGGGAGGCGACAGTCTCAAGCAACAATGGCGGATTGGGACGCACAACCGGGCTCCATAAGCGCAAAAAGGCAAAAAACATACAACACCGAGGATTCCCAGGTCGTCACCGACCCTAGTACTAATTCGGCTCTCTGCTGCTTATATATGGGAGAGCGGACGGGATCCCTAGTATTCAGCAGGATATGGTCGCATGTGAAAGATCCAGCTGTTTTGGGAGGCTATATCCAAAGGACATCAGCAAAGATAATCCCCGCGCGTTGCACTCCAGCGTCAATCAACGAGCAGCAGATGAACATGGAATCCAAGCTGGACTCATAGGCGGGTAGTACTGGATATCCCCAAAGTTCCGACGTGAGGTCCAATCGATTTTCCTTGCCCTGAAGGCAACCAGTCGCCCCCAGAAGGTTAAGCATATGCAGGAACACCAAACGCAGGATTCGAAACTGGATACGCATCAGGAGATGGTGAAGGGGACAGCTCATTATCCATCCACGTCACCTTCTCCATGCACTCACTCACTGCCTCAGATCATGAAGGCGTAGTGTCACGGAACTAGGGGAACGTTTCCCGCAAGGAACACGTACGTTATCTATCCTACAGGCGCACCAATGTAACAGAGGCTCATGAGCACTCAGGTGATACGGCATTCTTCGTCAGGTTCGGATTTACTCTCCTGGCGCTGCCGCTCATAGAGCTTTCGAGTTCATCAAACCCTCTTATGAGATCGTGGCACAATTCGAACAGAGCATAAGGTACTCGCGCAACAGTTTACGTGGCAGGCAATCATGTCCGTTCCTTCCGGTCACCAAGAGACAGTAACGTCTGTGACCCGACCGCATCTAACATCATGCGATTGCCTTCCACATAGTCACACACAATTTTGCAAGGGGAATGAATCCTCATCGGTCGAGTCCCTTCCGTATGACAAGCAATTTGCTATTATTCAAGTCTCTATGTAGCTAACCAAATATTACATGACAGATCTGCGTACACGCCTCCTCAACAATCTGCAGGCGCACCAACCCGATTCTTTAGATGAAGAGCTTGCTTCCATGGTACTTGGTCTTCTGCTCGTAGACCTCAGTAGACGCGACAGCCGCTCTCTTGGGGAAACCCTTGAAAGAGACAGCATAAGTAGCGACAGAATGAGCGACCAACTTAGAGTTGAGCTCCCAGGCAGTCATGTTGACGTTGCCGACATCGTCGCACAGCTGGTGGTAGCAAGGGTCGTACCAATCACCCGCCTTGCCGCCGTACATCTTCTCCTCCTCCTTGGTCTTGACGCCCTCGGCGCCGGTGGCGATGCCACCAGCGGGAATACCGGCGCGGATGAAGCCGTCGTAGTCGCTGCGGCCGTCAAAGGGGATGAAGGAGTAGTTGAGCCCTTGTGACTCGTACCAGTCCACGTACAGGTCCCGCAGTTCCTCAGAGCCGGTAGGGTTGGCCGCGTTGGTCGCGTTGTAGATCTGGTACGCGAAGTTGGGGCTGCCCAGCATGTCGTAGTCCATGAAGAGCCGGATCTTCTGGTTCTCCTCCTCGGGCAGCGTGCTGGCGTAGTAGTCGGATCCCAGGAGACCCTCCTCCTCGGCCGCCCACCAGGCGAAGCGGACACAGTTGTTGACGCTGAACTTGGTTAGCTGGGTCGCAATCTCCAGCAGCGTCATGCTGCCCGAGCCGTCGTCGTTGATGCCGGGGCCGGCCGTGACACTGTCACTGTGGCCACCGAGCATGACGCAGTTGTTGGCGTCGCCCTCGCGCGTCTGGGCGATGATGTTATCGGTCAACGTAGTCTTGACCTCGGCGTCAACGTAGGCGATGGCATCAACAGTGTCGCCCTTCTCGAGCTTCTTGATGATCGGCGCAGCCTCGGAGTCGGAGATTCCAAGAGTGGCGACGTGAAAGTCCGACGGGGTGCCGAGGGTTCCGTGCACCTCGCCCTCCTCGTTGTTGTAGACAACGGCAGCCACGGCGCCCGCGCGGCCGGCGAACTCCGACTTGGTGCCGAAGGAGCATTGGCCCCGTTTCACCAGGGCAATGTTGCCCTCGAGGAGGGCAGGATAATCAGAAGCATCGCAGCCCTGGTTAGAAATCAAGACGAGGTTGCCATGGACAGGCTCCTTGTTCTTGGTGGGTGGGGTCAGGGACATGGGCTCCGCGGACTTGGGGACCTCATCACCGATAACCAGGCGGAACTCGGACACGCGTCCGGTCACTGCAGGAAAAGCCTGGTACGAAATGTTGTAGTAGTCTCCCAAAGTGGCAAGAGTCGAGTAGATGTAGGCCATAGTGCCAAGATGACCTATTGATGTTGTCAATAAACTGTCACTGTTTGAATGTGGCAGATAGAGGTGTCACGAACCGTCGCTCCCAATCACTCTGGTAGGGTGGTTGTACTCATCCTCGCCAAGCTTGGCAATCTCATAGAGATTCTTCGCGCGACGGAGCAGGTGCTCGCCCTTGATGGTGTCCTGCAACGCCTTGGAGCTCACGAGAGGCCGCTTCGATGCCTCCCCAGCCGGGACAGCTGCCGCGGCGATGGGCGAGTCATCGGCCGCCATGGGCTGTTGGATGCCATAAGTGGAGGCGGTGCCTAGCAACGCAGCGCTGCAGGCTAGGTGCAGGCGAGTGAATCCCACCATTGCGACGACTAGTATTAGAGCCCTAAGTTGATTCTCCCGACAACGATGTCTACGAGAATTAGGGATGAGAGAATGTATGTTTGATGATGGAAGATTGATAGATTAGATGAATAGATAGATAGGAACGAGCTCCGATATGGGGAGGTCTACATGCGTCATTCAAGCCTCGGTTTGTTGACTCGTGACCGTTCCTGTCTCATCCCCAGCCACTCCTGATAGCGCTTGGCTGGAAGTGGCCTGGCGCTGTGGGGGAAGCCCAGAAGATAAGCGATGCAGGTACCCGCCGTGTTATTGAACATTGAACCCTGAGGTCTAATTAGGTGCTACGGCGCATCTACAGCACATCTACAGTCGCATTGCATTTGGTTCCATTACTTGAACATAGCCTCCCTTCAGAGACAAATGAGTATTGGGGAAATTATATCGTCAGTTTCGTGGCCCAAGTCTTCTGCCATCCAAGATACCCGACTGCACTGTCATTAACCCGCATACGATGCCGGTCACGAAGTCAGAGATGAGCGTATGTGGAGAGTTGCTGTCTTTAGGCCAAAGCTCCCACTATTGACTCTCGTTTGATGCAGTAGAAGCAGTGGGTGTTCTGGCAATGCACGCCATAAAACAAGGGCATTTGAAGTATATACAAGAAATGATATTTGATGCATATGCTGATAACGCCCCAGAAGAAGGCAGTAAAAACAGCAAGCGCTATTCGCCTCTTTCTCCGTCGCAAAAAAGTAGCAAAAGGTATCTGTAGGCAAATAATAAGAATCGTCAAGAACGTCAAGAACATCAACTGGTTGAGCACCCTATCTCCATCACACCAATCTCGCTCGCCTCGCTCTCCCCCTTCGCAGATCCCTCCCCACTCAAAACTTCCCCACGGCGACGACGACAACGACCCGCCTCTCATGCTCCCACCTCAAACCCGCTCCGTTTCGTTTTTCATTTTCTCTTCTTTTTCTTTTGAATGTTCATTGCTTCGTTTATTTCTTCTCGAGACACGCCTTCAGGTCAGCGCCCTGTTGATCGTTCAGGGCCTGCATCTCCGACCGCAGCAGCTTGAACGTCTCGGTCGACTTGCCCTCGTAGTACGTCTCCCAGCTGACGAGGCGCGTGTAGCCCTCGCCCGCGACGGTGATGACGTTGGGGTGCTCGGAACGGATGAGTTCGCCCGCCACCTTGAGGTCGGACCGGTACGCGTTCACCAAGTAAGCGCCCTCGGCATGCTTCTTGCAGTTGCCGCTGGACTTGAGGGCAGAGGAGCCGCTCAGGACCGTGACCACCTCGGGTCCCGTGGTGACGACGCCCTTGCCGCCGAGCCCGTTGAACGTAAAGGTCAGCTCCATGCCCTCGTAGACCTTGCCGTGGTCCTTGGCGGTCGTCGCGTTGATGGGCACGCGGGAGGTGGGGTGCACGATCTCGACGTCCGTCACGTAGCTGTTCCAGTCGCGGTAGCGACCGAAGTCGACGAGCGCATCGTACACGCGGCGCGGCGGGGCTTGGATTAGCGTCTCGGAGCAGACCATCCAGGCACGGCCCTTGGTGCCGTAGGTCGGTGTGGGCAGTATGCTGCTCTTGTCGTCCATGTTCTGGGGGCAGCGCAAGGCTCCCCAATTTATGGCGCCCTCGTGGTAAGTGCCATTCTGGACGCTCGTGCTGTTGCTGAAGGTGTAATGGCTGCTGCCGCTGCCGGTGACGGTCTTGGCGGTGGTGTCGTAGCTCGAGCTCGTGACGTTGACGGCGCTGCTCTGTTGTGGCGGCGTCGCGACGGAGTAGTGACCGACGGGCTTGGCATCGACGGCGACGGCGGTGAGGGAGAGGAAGCCCGCAAGCGCGGACAGGTTCGATATCGACAACATCTTGCGTATATAGTACCGGTAAGGTATATGGTATTACTTAATATGAGTATTAGTGGGTAGCGCGATAGCGATCACCAAGTGTATAGGGCTTAAAAGATTGGACGGAATGCAAGCGATTCCTAGTGGTAAGTGAGTGAATGAGGTGCCCAAACCGGTAAGGAATCGACACGATGCCAGATGGGCGGGCGTCAATCATGTCTTTATTCGTTTCTACTAACAGCCCATGCTCCCCTTCTCCTCCTTTTCAGAATAGGCGGTGGATGGGCTGTGCCATGGGGGAAACGATGGAAAGCTCCTTTCCCCCTGTCTCGGCACCTGGGCGTGGGCTCACCTGACGGCCCATTCCACTTTGTCGCACCCATGGCCGTGATCATGGGTGTTTCTTCAATTTTAGTAGTGACTCTTTTAGTAAGAGTAGGGGTGCGCGGGTCGGAGCAACGGCTCCACAAATGGGCCTCATCTTAAAATTGAGAGACAGTTTCCTTTCTTCTTCTTTCGAATTCGAGTCCACCGGAAATTCGATTCAGGAAGGCGAATCGCCCAATTGCGTGGGTCAGCCGGATCGGGTCGCGATCCCAAGAAGCAATATAGCCACGTCCCCAACCCAAAAGAAATGACATGTCTTGGCAATCATGGTGTGATCCCGTCCCTACCGAGCATCCCGTCCATCGCGTGCCGACAGCTTCTCTCGGAATAGGCAGCGACGTGCTCAATGTAGTTAGATGGCTGCATCCAAGAGCATGGTTATAAATTGCGATGGCATTGACCCTGTCTAATCTTCCATTCGGTCTGACTGTGTAGACAAGAGAACCTGCCTGAACTTCCGCTACCTCCGAGTCTCTAGGATGCCGGAGGTCGTCCCGCCTCCCAGATCACCGTATCTCTCTGCATCCTAGCTGTAGAAGAGCTGCCAGTATGAACCACCACAAGATGCGAAAGTTATCGCCAATGTCCCAATATGACCGGATCACCCTGCCCTCTCCCATACTCATACAGTAGACCCCCTTCCTATCGGGTTAGCCAAAGCCCAAAACCGGGCACACCGTCAAACGCCGGCCCAACGGTTCTGGCAGCCCAACCGATCCATAATCTTACAGACATCCAATCTTCAGCACACACGCACACGTTCATCCCACGCGAACGCAATTAGTAATGAAACAGCGGTACGGAAGCACGCAAGCCAAGCAGCAAGCAGCCCTTCGTCCCCTCAATCGACCCGTCCGATGCTCTTCATGATCTTGATTAGATCGTCGATGCGCCCTTCGTACCTTTCCCGCTGCTGCGCCAGCTCTTGCTCGAACTTAGCCTTCATAGTCCTGATCTCAGCGTCGTGTCGCTCCTGCTCCGTCCGGAGCACCTCCTGGAACTCCTCCTCCATTGTGTGAATGGTCGTCTGCATCTGGAGGTTGTCGTGATCAGCGCCGCTACGACGACGACTATTAGCACCATTGCTATTATTGGGCGTAGCCGACACCAACGCAGCAACGGCGGCAGCCCCTCGCGCTCTACCCTCGTCGGCGGTATTGTCAGTCCTCTGCCGTTTGGCAGGCGGCAGCCCTCCCCTTACGAGAATGCTCGGCTCTGGCCCGTGGTCAGAAGGCTCTGACTGCTCGTCTCCATCCTGGGGAAGGTCTGAGTCTATCAGCATGAGCATGCCGTCCGTGTGGTTTTGTGACGCCTGTTGCTGCTGGGAAGACGTTCCAGCAGTGCTCCGCCGGGGCCGCCGTTGGCGCTTCCCGCCCTCTTGCGCAGCATCTCGTTCATAGTCCTGCTTGGTCCGAGGCGGACCGCAGTCGAATCCCTTCTCGATGCACCTCTCGCACTTACGCGGCCACTTTCTGTTCAAAGGACGACACTAGAAACCGGTGAGTTGGAGATCATGAAGAATAATAATGTACACAGTATAGACGCCGGGCGAAATGCACAGTATCATCATATATCTGCAATGCGATGACATGTATAGGAAGGGAGGTAAGAATTATAAACTTACTGTCTGATGATGCTTGCGACATGTATCGCAGTTGAGACGGTTGCGGTAGAAAGCAGTAGGTACAGCCTGCTCCGTCTCGCTCGTGGAAGCCCGCGCGGACTCGCCCCCCTCGCCCTTAACCTCGATGGAAGACGCGCTGGTGGCGGGGCGTGGCAGGCGACATTGGATGCCGTGATCGATGCACCTGTCGCACTGGTCCTCGTCCCGCTTCCATGTGCACTGCGAGTTGGGTTAGTATCGCGAGACCAGACTGACGAGACATATCGAGTATAAGAGAAGAAGAAAAAGTGGAAATCACGAAAACCCAAAGACATTACCTCTTCGTCGTAGGTGCGACACGTGTTACACGTCTTGCTTGCCGATGCTGTTGCTGCGGGCGGCATCTTCAACAGCGGCTAACCCAGAGCAGTGAGCTCGCTTCAAAGAGAAGGAACGGTGGAAGAGAAAATCAGAGTCAGGTAACGCGCGTAATCCACCAGACAGACTCGGCAACACAATAAAATGAACAGTATTCCAGTATATAGAACCCTCAATCTTGTAAATCGAACGGTATAAGGCAAGCCTGCGGCGCCAATGTCCTAGACAATCGCAACAGTTTGACGCGTCGGGTTGCTGGGATGTCAAATCGCGTGTGGGGCTTGTCTGTCTTCCGCTGTCTAGCTGGCTGCATGCGTCGTTTGGGCAAAAGTCAAAGCTGGAATGGCCAGACTAAGGAAAAAGCATGAGCCATAGCTGATAACAATATTCAACTGCCGATAATAATATACCTGGTAAAAAGCAACTTCTGATTTTCTACGCAGAATCCTCGCAACCGAGAATTCAACAGGCAGAAAGAAATAATTATGAGATGTGACTGCTGGACGTAGCAAAATATAAGCCCACCCAAGTAAGTTGCAAAAAGATACAGTCAAAACATGCAAAAGTTATGACAAGAGGGGGATTCGAACCCCCGCCAGTTTCCTGACTCGAATTGTTACCATCTGATGATGGTCAAGCTTTCACTTGAGTCGAGCGCCTTAGACCGCTCGGCCATCTTGCCTTTTGATTGATGGAAGATGATCTGCTTATCGCCACCTAGTACAGCGACAAGGATTACAGGCTCTTGATTGGCAATTCTTCACTTCCACTTTGGATTTCCCAAAGCATTTTTCTATGTAGTATTGACCGACGACAAACCAGTAGGCGTATCATCATCATCACATTAGGTGCATACAGAGTGGACGCCAAATACCTTGAGGGATGCAGTATTGTTCCAAGTATATCTTCTGCTTCTCTGTCTCATGCTGAAATCTTTAACCCCCGCCAACATTAAAGCGCGATGCAATAGGCTTGCGCGTCGCTTTTTGCTTTGATTCTACACGACCAATGCTGGTAAGTAAACTCTTAGGTATCTATCATGCCCGCGTAACTATGCACAGCGACGACGCCCTCTTACATGCAAATGCCGCGGAGCGATAGTTCTCCTGTATGATCATCAACACGTAGCCGCACGCAAAGGTGGTCGGTAAACTCCCCCCAACTCCATGTCCCATGCTGGTCGTAAATGCCTCCACAGGTTCAAATATAATACACACATGCATGCATGGATGCTCATTAACTTAGCAACTCCTTGATATCCTCAATCCGCTGCAGCTTCTTCTCCTCATCCGACATCATGCCGAGGGAAGTCGCAATGAACTTCTTGCGATCCTGGATCTTCAACATGCGCTCCTCAACACTCTCCCGGGCAATGAAGCGATACACCTTAACTTCCTCGTCCTGGCCCATGCGATGGACACGATCGATGGCCTGAGCCTCGACCGCGAAACTCCACCAAGGATCCATCATGTACACGCGCTTGGCTTGGGTCAAGTTCAAGCCAACTCCGCCTGCGCGTAAACTAATTAGCAAAATAGTAAACCTGTTTGACGCGCGGAATTCGTCGAGTACCGCCGCGCGTGCCTTTTGCGCCATGGAACCGTCGAGTCGCAGGAAGCGCATGTTGGCGCGCCCCAGGGCCGGCTCGATCAGAGACATGAAGGAGGTGAACTGGCTGAACACAACCGACTTCATCACGGGGTGATCTTTGCGCAGGGCCCGCAGGTGTTTGATCAGCGCCACAACCTTGGACGAAGACTCGTTTACCCCCAGCCGCTGCAGGCTAATCTTGGGCGTCGAGCTTGCGGCCGCTGGATCGTCATCGTGCTTTACGACTTCGAAGAGGTCTCGAAGACTAAGTGGTTCTCGGCAGTTGAAGCACCGTGGCGTTTGATGTCGGTCCATCGAGTGCTTGATATAGTCCAGCAGGCACTTTTTACAGGCAGAATGCCAACAGCCTGTGACCGTCTGCTCAATCATGGGCTCCTCCGAACACACGGGACACTCGTTGCTAGCCTCATCTCTAATCTGTTGGAGTACATGTGCCCCGAACGTGTTAGCGTTCTTCTCCACATCCGTATTGGCCGTAAACTGTTCAATCAGTGACTGGAGATCCATATCGTCCGACAATCCCGTTGCAGCATCTGCCTGCGCTCCTGCCTGCTCTTCGTCGGCTACTAGCTCTTGGTTTCGCACGAGCAGTGGATGACAGCAGGACTGGCGTAGGCGAAGAATCTGAGCGAAGATAGTAGTGTATGCCTTCATGACTGTGCCATTCTCGATATTGTTTGAGAAAGTGCGCTTCGCACGAGTGAAAATGTGTTCGTATACGCTACGTTCCGTCTCCGATAGCTCAACATCCACGATCTCAATCGTTTTAGCGGGCAAAGGAACAAGACTAGAGAAATGAGCAATTAGCCAGGGAAATGGGAGGGATAAAGGAGGGCAGCTTGGATTGGGTCTTACAGTTTTCCATCAGGGGTTCTCATATCTTTGGTACGTCTCATGACGAGAGGTTCCAAGACGGTTTGCACCACATCCAGAGCCCGCATGAAGTCCTTCGACTCAAAAGGCACAGTGATGAATGTCCGCCAGAACGAGAAGTTATTCCACGGCTCGACTCTAAGGAACCGGATAAGACTGAACAAGTCTTCCAGGCGGTTGACGATGGGCGTTCCCGTCAGTACCCAGCGATGCTCTGCATACAACTCGTAACAAGCTTTAGACGTCTTCGACTGGCGGTTCTTGATGTTGTGTCCTTCGTCCAGAATGACGCGGAAGAAGTTCAAAGAGAACAAGCCGGTATGAAAGTTCCGAAATCCTTTCTTGCTTATCTGGGTGAATTCAGAGAGCACCACTCCGTAGCTTGTGATGATGACATCAGGAGCAGAAGCAATGTTGGCTTTCGCGCACATTGACTGCAAATCGCCAACTTTGTCGTTGCCATAGTAGACCATTGATTTCAATGTCCCCTCCTTGGATGCGGCCTCTGCCTCGCTCTGCCACTGCGCCAAAAGCGACATCGGGGCGATTACTAAAGTAGTTTTGGGGGCATCAACCACGTTAATGGACTTATTCGACAATCGGGAGAGTTGATTGACTGATTCAATAGGATTTGTCGCAGCAGTCATGGCAGCTTCTGACTTGTGAGTATGAATCAGACTGAGCATCTGAATTGTCTTGCCCAATCCCATTTCATCGGCCAAAATACCTAATATGTAGTCAGTAGATGTAGTGAAACAAATTTGATATCGATGAGGGCTTACCGCCAAGGCAATGCTGCTCCTGTTCTGGGAACTGCAATGACATTTCGCCAGAGTAAGGATTCACGTAGAAACAAGGTTGTCCTTCGACTTGAATGGTGTCCTTTTCGTCGCAATCTTTGGTTGGCCAAGAGTACTCCTCCCATAGCGGATGCATTGAGACTCCCCGGTCCTCGTTCTTTTGGTCCTTCTCCTTCGAGAGCATCCAGTGCAAAGACTGCTTTTGGTATGGTCGCAAGTCCATAGCGAATGTGTCTGCGGGCTCGGCTTCGGGGGTGTTGAAGTCGAAGGACTGCGCCTTACGATACAGGGCATCTAGCTGCCCCTGCTCTAGCTCTTCGCCTTCCTCGGCTTCTTCTGATGGCGGCGAAGAGCCTGGGGGATTATTTCCATTTTTGGTGGTGGTGTCAGCTGTCTCCTTCTTCTCATCGGCTTCAGCAGCATCAAGAAGCCCTTGCCGACCGTTTCTCGCTACCTCATTGGCCCGAGACGGCGCTAGATTGATCTCCTTGAACAACTTCACAAGGGAAATTTGTCGCAACCGAAGATCGCGCTCCTGGTTTGTTTCCTTGGACTCGAAGAATGTCGTTGTCCGGTTACCCGCCAAGTCGTCATTACCGTTCTCAAAGGCAGACTTGACTATGTACGCCTTGAGTTGTAGATAGACGGTCTCGTTCGTACGAAGTCGGTCCGGGGCATAAAAGCAAGTGCCCTCAAACTTGCACACGCCCTGGTCGATTAAAGACGACACCCAGTTCGCCGTCTCCTTTGCCAACCGCCCGATCTCTCTGCCCGTGGCGTCCGTAAACCGAACAATTACATCATTGCGGTCACGTCCAGCCCGTGGCTGCTGCATCTTCTGCCGCTCAATCCGCACCGGATCGCCAAACTTGAGTAGGTTTGTTCCGCTCCTCGTCGCCCAGCCTTCTGCACCAAAGGCACCGATGTATCGTGACTCCGGTATTGCTCGTTTTGCACGACGTGCGCTATGCTCCGCAAGGTCGTCTATCATGCGCATGTTGAGCTCCAGTCTCTGCCTCTCTTCTTCTGAAATGATCTCGGGAGACTCTGATCGTTTTGAATGCCAGGCGTTATATTCGTCCTTAACACGACGTTTGTCGTGCTCGTCCTGAAGCAATATCTGGCCCATGTAGAGGAGCTTTTTCTCCGCTTCTTCGGCTTCGATATCTTCAAGGGATTTGGGAGTCGGCTGCTTGACGGGTTTCGGCGCCGGCGAGGCCTTCATCAGCTTCTTATACGTTCCGTCGAAGTACATATTAACGGCTTTCTGGATGTCACCCCCGCAGCTGCGACGCAACACGTCGATGATTTCGGGTTTGACTTCATTGCCGACGAAGCTCTCGAATGTGCCTAGGTCGAAGGCAAATGGGAGTTTGTCGCGGGCGGCATTGGAATTGTTCGAGGCATCTTGGGCAGGCCTATTGGGCAAAGGTGGCTGCGGCGGTGGAGGGGCAGTGGGCTGCGATGTCGCCGCGTTGCCTGTGCCTGGATAAACATATTCCTCGACGGGGTCTGAGAGAAAACCTCCGTTTCTTCGGCGGAGGCTCTCCTGAATCTTGCCAGCTCATAGTCGCGCTGAAAACAAGATGTGGTTGGTGTCTTTTGCCTCGAAAGTCCCGGCTCTCTCCAGGGTAGATGGATTGGGATCATAGACGCGGAATGCTCCAAGCTATCAACTTTAATTGGAACGCGCTTCTCTCCTTCCTTGTCGCGTAAGTCATGTGATCGAGCTTAAGTGGAATCGGGGAAGTTGCAACCAATTGGCGCTGGTGAATTTCAATCGGATTTTAGTGACGCGTGCTTCGCTAGATCAACCAGCAAAAGTGATATCACTCCGGAATCTCTTAGAGCAGCAACCATTGGACCCTGGAGAAGAGAAGAAAGGACACACCTGCTGCACCACACTGTAATTCGTGTTCGGTTATTCCAGATTAGAGGCAATGGGTTTGATTTAAACAAGATCGGCCCCTCAAGAATCCCAGATGTATCGTGTGAGAATAGCGCAACAGGCCCGTCAGTGGCCGAGAGCTTTGCAACAGGGCGGCGCATGCTCTAAAAGATCATATGTCACCAATGCCGAGATTGAAAGTGCTCGGAAATACTGTATTGATCAATTGAGGTAGAGTCATCATTATTTGTAGCCCGTCAGAGCAGAAATGCAAATACTTATTATACCTGAGTAGGACATCAGACTACGACTCTTATTTAATCCGGAATTTCATCCCCAAGTTCCGCCAGGATGCCTATGATGCGCTGCGGGCTTTCAACCTGGAGCTGGTGCGCCTGCCGGAGCTGGTGTCGAACCCGACGATCGGGCAGATGCGCATGCAATTCTGGCGCGACGCCGTCAACAACACCTTCGCGGGCAAGCCGCCCAAGGAGCCCATCATGATTCTGCTGCACAAGGTGCTTAGAGAGCTCGCCGAGTTTCCCGAGAGCAGCCCCCAGTCCATCAAGTTCTGGATGCTGCGTCTCATCAGCACGCGCGAGAAGTACATGGACAACCGCCCCTTTGCCAACCTGGCCGCGCTCGAGGAGTACGCCGAGAACACCTACTCGACGCTCATGTACTCGACCCTGGCCGCTCTGCCCATCCAGTCCATGCACGTCGACCACCTGGCCAGCCACATCGGCAAGGCCTGCGGCATCGTGGCTGTCCTGCGGGGCATCCCCTTCCTTGCCGCGCCGTCGCCGCCCGTGCAGTCACCCTCTGGGGCCGACGTGGGCGGCGGGCGCAACCCCGTCCTCCTACTACCACTCGAAGTCATGGCCGAGGCCGGCCTGCGGGAGGAGGACGTGTACCGGCAGGGCCCCCAGGCCGAGGGATTTCAGGACGCCGTTTTCCAAGTTGCCACGCGCGCCAATGACCATCTGATCACGGCGCGGGAGATGCTGAAGAACCTACAGGCCGGCGAGGAACCCGGACACGAGTACGAACACCGGGCCGAGGCGGAACACGACCACCATCACGTCATGGAATTCGGAGCTGCAGAGGGGGACAGCACAAAGCGGGACATAAGGCGCGGTTTTGGGGTGCTACTCGAGGCCGTCCCCGCCAGCGACTACCTGGCCAGACTAGAAGCAACGAATTTCGACCCCTTCGCGGTACGAAGCGGTGGATGGAAATTGCCGTGGAGGATCTGGAGAGCCACGAAGACCCAGCAGCTGTAGTCTGACGTATTCACTGTTATGCTTTCTCCAGCTACTAAAGGATTGGGGCCAGTTGCCACTGTTGTCATCGGCCCCCATGTACGATCACAGGCAGCCCTGTATATCAAATGTAGAATATAGCGTCACATCCCCATCGTGCTAGCTCTCCCCGATCATCAGATAAGATAGCGTCCGGTCTGCATCGCGCAGGCTTGGCCAGTGTCACGATCTGTGATCGCAAGGCACCAGGGCGCATGAAGGGCGCTCCCGCAAGCTGGTTCCCTGTTCTGGAAACCGCAACCGTTCGAGGGTGACCCCTGCACAGGATTTTCTTAGATCAGAGAAATTTTGCCGACGGTGCGATCGCAGACCCACCGATACTGGGACACTCAAATTGGTCTTCACGATGGCTTCAAAATGCCTCGGTTTCTACCTCCCTAACCTAGTTACTCTGTGACCTTCTCCTCTCCTCTCCGCTCCACACGGCGAAACAAGTGTAAAAAGTGAAAAGTTGGAAGAAAGAAAGCTGTGGCTATCCCTCCCCGTCAAACACACTGCCCGCGCCCCCCTGTGGATTCGCCCCCGAAAGGGCCGAACGTGCAAACGTCCCAACTCGTCGATTCTGGTCGAGCTGCCCGCTCCGTTAAGTAATCGGCGCTTCACCTTGACAGTGGTCGGTCCACTTCCCGAAGCAAAGCGTGTGCGTACCAGGAATTGCGACATCAGCCAAGATCAGCCTTGTACGAGGAACGTCTAGAACGTGCGTTTCGGTAGCTTGGGGCGGCTCTGCGGAGTCGTTTCCCTTACCCAAGCCTTACGTGTCGGTTGGCGGTGCGGTACAGTTGCAGCCCTCCCGACCCACCTCCCACACCGTCGTCAAGTACCTGACTGGCCGGTCGGGTCTCCTCCAAAATCATGGTCGCGTGTCGAACCCATTGGCTGCGAGTGCAGCGACGGCCGATTCCGATACATGCTTGTAGTGCATTCCATCCGGAGGGAGGAGTGATCGTAACACACACGAGCTCACCAGCAATGCGACCGCCCGACCACTCTTCTTCCCGTGTTGCGGGTCGGAGTATCAGTCACAAACACATGATGCCGCGTGTCGTATCTCGCCTTCTGCCTGGTTTAAATCTGTAGTCTCGATCTCTCTACGAATCGCCTCGCAAGATGCAAGGCACCGATTCAGAAACCGCAGTAGCTGTCTCACCTTCCCTCTCCCCCCACCGCAGCGTGCAACATCCTCAGTACGTCGTAGCATCATCATCATCAGCTCCGGTGAGGCGTCTTATGTGCTGGACGAATGGTAGTACAGAGATGCAGCACACGGTTCCGTTCCTGGATTTTGACCAGAGAAAAAACTGGTCAGCTTAGGGCTGCGACCCAATTGGGATACTCCCCGACAAAAAAGGGTTGACAGCGAGGATGGGAGCTTGGTCAAACAGTTCCAGCTCTCCCAAGGAAAACCTGGGAGATGGATCGGCCGTTAGGTAACAGTTGGCTAATAGCTTCATGCGTTTTCCCTTTTGGGAAACCCGATGCGCTCTGAGTGGTTGACAGCTGCCTCGTGCCAAGCATCACAAGGAAAAGCAGGAGCGAAAGCTGCAATGAGCTTAAGAAAAATTAGGAAATGATAGGCAGTCGAGCAGCATCTGAAGAAAACTCTACAATTCTTCACGAACAGAGAGTTTGGGAACAACTGGAAGTGTGAGCCAACATGGGTAAATATTCGTGTAAATAGGATTTGGAGGCATTGGCAACTTGGCACCACCTGAGCTGATGTTGCACGCCGAAAGTGGCCTGACGACCCAAGTCTGGGGAAGCGAGAAAGAGGGCGTTTGGGGAAATCTCGGGGAAGCTATCCCCGCCCGCCACACTTTGCATTGCAGCGGTGACCACATCAGCCTATGTAGCCCACCGCCAAGTGCCGTCTATCTGCAAGCAATTTATTGGCATCTTGTTGAAAGATGGAGTTAGTCGTTCGATGCGCCCACCATCACAGACTTGCATCGAAGTACTGCGCACCTTCGCTCTGGCACTATCACCTAACGCCGAGACAGCTCTCCGGCCGCCATCGAGGGTGTTCCATTGCCAAAGTTTACACCCCGCTAAATGTGTTTATAGCTTCAAGGAACAGAGTGAAAGTTCAAAGATTCAAGTTCAAGTAGCCGTCATGTTTAGCAGTGTATAAACATCAATCAGTAAACTGAAAAAGGTGCCAAAAGAATTGGCAAAAGAAATGGCCGATAGCATGTAGGAAATTGAACCCACGGCGGGGCTCGAACCCGCAGCCTCTAGATAGCACTGTCTAAACGATGTTAGAAGTCTAGCGTTCTACCATTGAACTACGCGGGCTATCGTCAATCCAGCTTATTGGGCTGAGTTGTTCAATTTGCGCGTATGGCGTATTATATTCTATGGTCATTCCAGAAAATGCAAAGGTGCTCTTATTCTTGAGCCACCTGCAAGCTTCACTGATTACAAAACTGTGTATCAAGTCTTCATCTTACTATGTTCCACCTGAAAGTTTGAAAGTTTTCTATCAAAGGGTACTCGAACAGACGCTCGAGGGCGATTGAACTTACAGTTAGCGAGTTTGTTGCTCCAATCCTTCGAGGCTTCGAGGCTTCGAGGCGCTCATGAAGTTCTAGCTGGCAAATGTTTGGGTGGAAAATCACAACGGTCGAAAAGTGGCCAAGTCCTAGCAAGCCTTTCCGCGGAGATGTCACGGAAGTCGCCGCCAACGTGATCGCATCACGCCTCGTCTCCTGAATGATCAACGGCTGGGGGTTCAAAGTTGCGGCGAGGAATCACACTGCGGGGAAGGGGGATGCAGCCCAGAGCTTAATGCCCAGATATTAGTGCGAGATCTTTATTTTCTATTCTCAGAGGTCTTGGCCTCCGGCAAATTGATGTAAGAGGCCGCAACAGGAGACAAACGGAACAACAATCTCTTAATTCATGTTCGGGTTCTAGACCGGATCTACAGGCAATGATACAACATGTTGCTCATCACCGCTCATCACCCATCGCCATCATCCACAATTCCGAATAAGCCAAAGATCAGATGTCAGCTTCGCTGATCGATTTGGCCAGAACAGATGTGCTCTTCTTCCCCGGCTAGGCAGGAGGCGGCTGGGGTTTGCTGGCTAAGGTTGTTTGAAATCGCGGGTTACATACAGCGGGTGGATTGGCCAGAAACGTGTCACCGGATAGAAAACCCCACGGGAGCTTTCCATGCCATGCCATAGGAGGAGGAAGTTGGGCTCAGGCACGCCTGGGCACATATGCACACCAGAGAACCAAAGAATGCCGCGAGGGCCAGATGCCAGTGCATCCAACGGAATCCGACGATGTTTCTTGCCCGCCTCCCTTTCCTTTCCTTCTTTCTCTGCCTCCCTTCCTGCTTCATTTCTCTCGGTTGATGAGCCTGCCATGGTCATTGGGTTGTTACATTACATCAACCCCACTCTCATCCCAGAGATCCACGGGTCCTACGACGGCTGTCGTGAAATTTCTGGCACAAAATTCTTCCCACCTCTCCTCTCGCGGTGGAGCCCCGGAGGGCCCCAAGAAACAAGCACGGCAAACCATGGCGGGTAAGGTGAGTAAAGTACACACACCTAAACCTGCCTACCTAAGCTACCTAGCCTTATGGTGCCACGGATGCGAGAATGAGAGGAGGCCCTTCTTTCCACCAAGGCAATTAGAGGAGTGAAAATTTTCGACCGTACATCTGACCGTTTGTTTCCCCTTGGGTAATTACTAGCTCTCCATAGAATCCATTTGGATGAGAGGTAAGAAAAAGACTCATGGAAAAAAGAGTCACCAAACGTTAGTTTCAATTCTCCACTGCGGATTCTAGCTTGGACAGAGGGTCCTACAGCTACAAACTTACATACAGTAAGTACTACCTAGTTCCATGCCGGTAATATCGAGATTTTCTTTGCTTTTTTCAGCATATAACGGACAGACGATGCGATGCCGTTGTTTTGTTTAGTCAATGTTTCGGCGCTGCTGCTTCTTGCGTTGCATAAGCGCAAGCATAGCAGGGCAATTGGACCGAGTTTCACGTAAGAGAAAACGAGGCAATATGCTTGATGCTGGTTCCTGCTGCTGCTCGCTGCTGCTGCGGCGGCGGCTGTGGTCACTGCTGCAGCTGGCCTGGCTGGCTATGGATATTCTTCTGCCCCGAGGTTTTTTGATGCAGCTGCTGGAGTGGTTCCTCCCTCCTGTTCTGGTTCATGTTCCCCGGGCGGTGGATTCCTCGCGAGTACGTGTAAGTCACAGGAAGATTTGGAACTGACTAAGGCGCAAAAAGGGAGCATCGCGGTCCAGACCGGACCCAGCCCAGAGCAACGTCGTCCGTTCACGAGCCCCGGTGGTGCGTGTCCCTCTCTGCATCTCGTACGATCGACCGCTAAACCCGCAACTCTTGGCCATCCCGCCCACAGTTCGTTCAGCCAGTCTGGGAAGGCCGTCGCCTATTTTTCTTCCGTTCTCCAAAACGTGGGTCACATACACCTACACATCACACACAGATAGGCAATGCATGGGGTCGCGCGCGCCCGGGCGGGTTTGGCGGCGGAGGATCTAACATGGAAACAATCCAAGCGGGCTGACAACCCTAAAATAACCTAAGTGCATGTATTTCATGGCGGTGATCAACCAACCGCAGATTCAGAGGTGCGGTTTCATGCCGCCGCAAAAGCCAAACGGCTGTGTCTCCAAACGGAGATTGGCAGCCGAGCTAGGTTGTTTCCGGCCGTATGGGGGCTTCTTTTTTAATATCGAAACGAAGCAGGACTCAGCTGGGCTCAGCGCTCAGCGCTCAGGTATGTACTTGTTCTGTTGGAAGCCGTCAATGTATACATGCCCGCCCCGTAAGCGCCTGGCAGGATGGGGCCAAAAACATCTGCCCAGGTAGAGAGAAGAATGCAAACAACTGTGATTGATACTCTGCAACGAAGGGTCGTTGTTTGCATTGATTCGTCTAGGGAATGTGATATTTGTTCGAATGCAGTTGATTACGATCCAACGCACTGCATACTTTGCTTACTGATTGCGAGAATGCATTGCTGATCTCGGTTAACAAACGGCGAAAGATCAGTTAGTACCCGTGTTGCCCGATGCGACGAGCCTGAGGGCATGATTAGCGTTTTGCGTGCATGTCACAGCACAACAAAAAACATCGTGAAGTAGGCAAATCCAGGGGCAATCGATCCTCAGGAAAAGCCCCGACGGGTGCGCTTTGCTAAGGTTTAAGCAGGTCAAGTGACAGGTCTCGTGCCCCAGTTGCCTGCAGCGCCGCCAGATTCAATACCAAAGTAATCGACAGTTGGTCGTGCGTTGTCGGGCATGCCTCGCAATAGTGGCAGATGTAGGTAGGTCCAAGTAGGTATTGATGTACACGGTCGTTGTATGTCGTGCTCGTTCGATACGGCGACAGTGAAAGTCGTCTTTACATTAAGCGACCAATTTACTGCTGAATTAGGCAAGTCCATGGTCGCCAAGGTACCCGACAGGCGTGCGAAAAATACTTTGTGCTGCCCACTATTCAGCCACCCCTCCACTCTCAGCACTGTTGGTAGTTGGGTGCACCCGCGGCGCTGACCGCTGGAAAGGGTGCGCTGCTAGAGGCACGCTGTTGTTGCTTTGGTGTTGGGCCCCCAGAACCCAGCAAGCCAGCCAGCAGTCCAGAGCAGCAAGAACCCAGAGAGTCCCAGACTCGGACCCCTGGACCGAGAGGGGCCAGGTACTTCGTAACCTCGATTCCATGACACATAGTTTACATGATGGAAAGACTTGTTTGCAGCATGACGCGAGGGAGGACTAAGCTTGCGACAGTCGACGATACATGACTACAGCAGTACTGAAATACATAACGAACCTCATTTCCTCGTCGACTTTTCTCTCGTAAGCCTAGTTTTTTATAATACCTAGTGAATCCCTTTTTGCATCACTCCTCATCCGCAAAAGCATCATACACAGCGTTGACTGCCGTAGCGTCTCCTTTACCACTTATACCTCTTTGTTAGTCATCCAGACATCCACCTCTATACCTACCATACTACACCACCAATACACATTCAGCTGTCATTGGCTGTTTTCGGTATAATAGCGAACCCCCATTGAACAAAGACTGCGCAACCAGCAACCACCACACATTCGGGCAAGCAATCGACGCTGAGAATAGAGGCACAGAAAGAGTTATTCATTCACACGCCGTACCGAACATTTCGAGTGCATCCATCCACTTTCCGTTAGACGAATTTCTTCGTGGCACCTTGAAGAGGAGGCAAAACCAACGCCAAGGCCCTACCAACAAAACTCTTACTCCCTATTGAGTTTTTTCTCGTCTACCAAGCGAAACCGGATATTTCCTGTGTGCATCTGTCTGGTGACCAGATCAAGGCACGCAAGTGGCGCCATCCCCGGATTTCTCAGTTTTTAGTTGGCAAAGGGTTTTTTTTACTCCTACAGAAGGAAAAAAGAACGGCCAGTGGTGACGCATTAGCGACCCCCTGTAACCGACTACCCACAACCGACGAATCGCATTCGCGGACGACCGGCTATCGCATCATTCTGACTTGTTTTTGCAAGCGGGTCGCTCAGGGCTTCGTAATTGTAAGTGCCCAGTCAGTTGATGCCGGCTATAATCATGCCGCACCACCGGGTCACGAGCTTCTTTCGCTCGTCAAATGAAAGCATCAACAACATCAAAGCCTCAGTCCAGCGCCGGAGGAGCCCGAGTTCGCGATCGCCCGCCACCACGCCAAGAGAAGGCACTACCCGCACCATCTCGTATGCATCATCCATCGAAGACAACAACCATAACAACACCAACAACAACAGCGCTGTCACCTCTGCTGTTACCTCTGCTGTCACCACCCCCTCAGAGGACCACACGCACAGCGGGTTCCACTCCAACTTTTGGGCACCACACCCCCCAGTCCTTAAGATGCCGGAATCAAAGGCCGCTAAGGCCGCTGCGGCCAGCAGCCACAGCAAGGAGAAGGACCACAAGGAGCACCAGCACCACCGCTTGAGTTTACCGGGCCTGCACTTCGGTGCATCCAAGTCCAAGGAGCACGCCACGAACCCGAACGCTTCGCTCGACTGGAAAATCGAGTCACCGCCCGTCGTGCTGCACGGCGACGCCGAGAACAGCACGGGCGCTTTGGTCTCGGGCCAATTACTCCTGGCTGTCAAGGATGTCGCTTTTGAGGTCGAGAGCTTCGAGGCACGCCTCCACATTCACGTCATCCAGAAGCGGCCTTACCAGCACCACTGCCCCGAATGCATCAACCAGAAGACGGAGCTCAAGAACTGGAAGTTCCTCGCGGACCCAGCTGCGCTCGATCAACGTAAGCTGACTCAACTATGCATTGCATTTTAACCTGCAATGCATTTTAACCCCCTGCAAACGAACTGCAAATTGCTGACACATCCCGCAGGCTTACACGAGTTCCCCTTCTCCGTATTATTGGAAGGCCATCTCCCCGCCAGCACCGACAACCCCGTTGTCACGGTGAAGTATGAATTCACCGCCGAGGTCAAGCCCAAGCATGGGCCCTCGCTCAAGCTGGCCAAGACGATCAACGTGAAGCGGGCGCTCCCGGTCCCCGAGCTGCCCCATCACTCTGTCCGGATCTTCCCTCCCACCAACATCGCCGCATCCGTGCACTACCCCCAGGTCATCCACCCCATCGGTAGCAATAAGCTGCAGCTGCGCCTCGAGGGTATCGTCAAGACCAACGCCGACGTCAACACGGTCGAGTACTGGAAGCTGAAGCGTCTGTCTTGGAAGCTCGAGGAGCACCTCAACACCGTCGCGCCCGCGTGCGCTAAGCACTCGCCCTCGGCCAAGAACCCCGAGGCCACCGAGGAGCAGGCGGCCAAGAACAAGGGCATCAAGCGGACCGAGTCGCGGACCATCGGCTCGGCCGACCTGAGCTCCGGGTGGAAGTCGGACTACACGCCCAACGGCAGCGTCGAGATGGAGGTCGAGTACCAGTGCAACACGCACTCCAAGTCGGTGTGCGACATGAAGAGCCACGACGGGACCGAGGTGACGCACCAGCTCGTCGTCGAGATGGTGGTCGTCCAGGAGTACGCCCCGATCAACCAGCCCAAGCACGTCACGCCCACGGGCGTCGCCCGCATCCTGCGTATGCACTTCGGCACCACCCTGACGGAGCGCGCGGGTCTGGGCGTCAGCTGGGACAACGAGGCGCCCCCGATCTACAAGGACGTCCCCGCCAGCCCGCCCTCGTACGATCCCCCAGCCTACTTCCCCTCCATTGGCGAGGAGCCCGTCGACGACCCCGGCCTGAACTACGAGACCCTCGATGGTCAAAGCGACAGCGAGGCCAGCCGGATGGCTCGGACTAGTATCGAGACCGGCAGCGGCGTGCAGAGCGCTGCCTCGTCCTCACGACGTTATGTACCTCAGTGAGACACGAGAAGGCGACGAGAGAGAGACTGATTCATTTTGGTTCATCGACATCACATTAGAAGAGACTGGATTTTCTATTCACCACAGCGAGTTCATGTTTTTTTTGGTTTTTAACAACACTATACCCCTCAAGCAATATTTGATTTGAGAATGGTTTTTCAACAACACAATAGACGAAAGGGAAAGGGCGGGGAAAAGTTGAGATTCTACCAGCGTTGCATTACACGGAGTTCAGGAGAGGAAATGGAACTGCCCATCCCACACGATCTGGTCGATGGTGCGCACACACACTCAGAGAGAGAACGGAACGGTTATTTGCGCTTTTTTTTATACCTCACATCTGAGCGATCTACATCTACTCAGATAATAGCATACGGCATTCCAAGGGATGGCGGGCCAGCAAGCCCGCCACTCTGGAAGCATCCTATTCGTAATGATAAAGAGGACTCTTCGGAGTCCATTTTACTCGAATCACCTTGATACATTTTCTTTCCTCTTTTGATGTGATACATGCTTGACTTGAAGTGATCATGTGCCCACGATGCCTGCTTCTACTCGGGGTCATCAAAAACATCGTGAAACAGAACTCGGGATCACATGCCAGTGCACGGCGTATTTGCTTTTGCTTGCATCTGGTAGAAATGACTCGGCACCTTCAGCCCTTCAACTCAACATCTTGACTGCATGTCAGTCAGCATTTACGCGTCCGTGCAGGGTCGCATCACTCGGGATTGAGGGGGAACGAAAGGGAAACGCCGTGCCCTCACGAGAGGCGCTGCCCCCTCGAATCTTATAAGTTCCCGTACGCTCCGGAGATCCGTGGGGGTGCAACCCCGCGTCGGTGGCCATATCACTCAGCGAAAGGCGCGCGGAGATTACAGCCCAATGTCCGTCCGGGGAGGTAACGTCGAAGATCTGGGCGTCGCTGCTGGCGAAAGCTTAAATCATGCATGTGTAAGCCGATTGATTGGTCGTAAGTTACGCCCGTTTCCAACACACCCCCATTCAACGTCGATCTTAAAGCAAGGAAGTTGCCGCGCTCCCTTGCTTCCCTGCGTTTCCGTTAGCTTCCTGACTTCACCTCCTCACCCTTTTCAATCTATTTGACTCCTTACCGATACTACAGCAATACAATTTGGGCGAAGCCTCGTTTCTGGTTTGAATCAGGTCAACAAATCACAGTTCAAGACAATAACATCGAAAAAAATGGATACTTCCAAGCTCTTCCGCGTCGATGGCATGGTGGCAGCCGTGACGGGCGGCGGCACCGGCATCGGCCTAGTCATGGCCCGGGCCCTCCTCGGCGCAGGAGCCAAGAAGGTCTACATCCTAGGCCGCCGGCGCGATGTGTTGGACAAAGCCGCATCCGAGGCCGCCGCCGACCTGAAGAAGACTTCCTCTTCTTCCTCGAACACAGGTGTCATGGTTCCCATCGAATGCGACGTGACCTCCAAGGCGTCGCTGCAGTCGGCCGTCGACGCCGTCACCAAGGACGCCGGGTACTTGAACCTGCTGGTGGCCAACTCGGGCATCGGGGGCCCCGAGGCCCGGTACGGCAAGGGCAAGTCGGTGGCCGAGCTGCGGAAGGAGCTGTTCGAGGGCGTCGAGATGGAGGACTTCACAAGCACGTTCCACGTCAATGTGACGGGGGCCTACTTCACCATGTTAGCTTTCCTCGAGCTGCTCGACGCCGGCAACAAGTACGCCGTGGCCCACGCCAACGAGGATGGGGTCTACGGTGCGCCGGCCACCGATGCCAGCTCCAACCCCAAGGTCCCCGCCGTCCAGAGCCAGGTCATCTTCACCAGCAGTATCTCTGCTTTCAGTCGCGCCCACGTCTCGGGTCCGGCGTATGCTGGTAGCAAGTCGGCTATTATGCACCTTACCAAGCACTCGAGCAGTAACTTGGCGGAGCACGGGATCCGGGTCAATGCTTTGGCTCCTGGCTGTAAGTCTACCTATCTACTCCATGCTGCATATCTACCTTATTCAAGGTTGCCCCTTCCCTTTTCAATTGAGTGTTGTCTGCCTAGTAGTTGCTAATCGCTGATGCTCCGTACCCAGTGTTCCCGTCCGAGATGGCGAGCGGTCTGATGGAGAAGCATGGCGACCCGAGCCACAAGGCGTACGGCGACCCCCTTTTCCTCCCCTCGCTGCGGTTCGGCACCGAGCACGAGATGGCCGGTACCATCCTGTACCTGGTGAGCCGTGCCGGGGCTTACTGCAATGGAAGCATCATCGTCGAGGATGGTGGACGATTGGGTGTCATGCCCGCCGCTTACTAGTGGGGTTCAATCATGGACCAATGGCTGGGTGTCCCGATCTCGATTATGTCGATGTTGCATGGCGCAAATGTTGCATGGGAATGAGGGATAGAGGGCAAGGCCAGGTATTGGTATTCGTTCGCTGTGCATAGTGATATTCGTACGGAAAGAAGCAGCATCGGTTCGATGGTGGAAGTGACCTCCTTCCTTTTCTAAGATGTTCACCGATACCACAAGTGAATTCGTGCTTAACTACCTTGAACTGAACCCGCTTAATTGATTGTATTCCGATTTATTGAATTGGGCAGGCTTGTGCTCCTCATATTTTCAGTACCCCCAGCCATCCATGGCTTCTCGCCCCTTTATCGCCGGTATTACCCCCACTCGAGTTGATAGCGATCATAATGCAGCTACCTATCAGTTCAATTGCACTCCCATTCACAGTCTCGCATGTCTCCAAATATGGTTGACGAAGAGGAAGACGCATGATTTAGTTATCTATCTCGGAAAGTACTAGGTATCAGGCAGGTGCCTCATGAAAATGCGATCTCCTTTATCACTATGGTGGGGATCACCTTGCTTTGCTGTACAGCTTGATCTTGTCCCCGTCCAACCCCAATCGAGCTGGCTCACCAACCACGCCGTCACATTTTGGAAAGAGAACAAAGTACCACAAACGAACAGAAGGAACCTAAATGTGTTTTATTGTTATTTTTGAAGAATGAAATCGATTTTTGCAGGGTAAACCCATAAGGCAATCGTCCTTATTGATGGTAATAACTAATGTATAGTTCGCCGAGGAGCTCAAAACAGTAAGCACCTATTGGGAACCAGTGATCAATTTCTTGGCACGTTGATTCAACAGTAGGCAACCTCCCAAAGTCATCTTTCGTCTCATCATTTGATCATCATCATTTTCTCAACATCCATACCTCCCAAAGCAAACGCCTCGGGCGATATACCGTCACGATGTTTTTCACATCGCTTCCTAGAGAGATCATCTTCCAGATCTTGAGGGAAGCCGTCCTTAACCGCGACATCCAACGTGCGCAGCGCTTGCGCTACGTCAGCAGGGCCTGGAATGAGGCCGTCACGCGCGCCATTGTTGAGTCCGGAGTCCTGGATACCAAGCCGCGCAGGTCACAATCCAATTTCTGGCCTCAATACGCCGCCTACAGAGCCCTCAGCGATAAATTCTTTCGAGAGGCCAAGGTCCCCATTCGTCTCTACGTCGTTCGCCTGGTCGCTGAGCGTGTACTGGACTACAGTAGCAGCAATGCCAGAACCCCTGCAAACTCAGGTATCGTCACGCTGAAGGACACCCTCGAAACTATCTGTACCATGAGACATACATCTCTGGGTACAGTTGACGCTCAAGGGGAGGATCTGTGGGATATTCACATAGCGGTACCCCAAACAATGACCCGCAAAATGAAGGCGTATTACGACGAGGTTTTATTGGGCACAGCTGCATGGCTGAATGAGTTGGACCTGCTGAAGGAAACTCTTGAGTCACTTGAAGATTTGACTGGTCCCCGAAAGTAAGAACCCCTCCAGAAACTGACAGTAGACCATGGTTTGGACAACGGAGAATTGACGCCTTGATAGGTACCTTCTCCAATACGCAATCAGCGCAGCAGCCTACAAAGGCCATAACGAGGCAGTAATGTTGCTTCTCGAAGCCATCAAGGACCCACAAGTCAAGTCGGAGGCGGGAAAGCTCCTCATCCAGTCCGCCAGCAAAGGCAACCAACTGTCGACAGTCGAGCTGGGCCTCGAGTTGGACTACGTCCGACGCAACGAGAACTTCCTGGAGCGCGCCATGATGAACACTTCGAGCCTGCCCATCTACGAGCGGCTGTACCCGCTGGCCCTCGAGGTCGGCACGGCCAAGCAGCGCAGCTACCCGCTGTATATCGTTAGCCAGGGGATTCTCGATTACTTTCGCGGGATGGCGGGTCTCGGCGCCGTGCCCATCCTGGACCATCTCCTCCACCGCCAGCCCGACCTGGCGCTGGTCACATGGTACAAGCGCGACCGCAGCGTGGACTTCAATCCCCTGTACATTGCAGCGCGGCGCGGACGGCTCGAGGCGGTGGCTTACCTGCTACAAAACCCAAAAGAGTTTCCCCTTTCACACAGCGTCTTGGTTGCGGCGGCAAAGTATGGGAACCCGGATGTCGTCCAGCTTCTACTGGAACAGCCCGGTACCGCGGACTGGCCGCTGGGGGAGGCATTGGAACATGCTATTTGCCGGGAACACGAGAAGGTCGCCCGTTTGCTCCTGGCTGCCGGATCTCCCCGGCTTACTGCCAATGATATCGCGAACTCGTTGGCCGTAGCAGCGAAGCGGGGCGTGGAATCCATGGAAGCACTGATCCTCGAGTACGATCATCAGAGATAAGCGGTAGGATCCCGAGCAACCTGTTGGGAGTCTACTTGAAACGGCTAGGACGATTGGCGCACTGCGCTCCTTTTAGATGATGGCATGCGGCTATCTGCATCTGTAGCCTGATAACCCCCCTACCAAATTGCCAAGACTCTTCCCGAAAGCCCGTATGCGACGCGATGTGACTCATCAACAGACGGAGACGCGCTTTTTTATCCAAATTGTATGCAGATACCCGTGAATTCACAGCAATCTTTTCATCAGGCACCCGGCGGCTGCCTGTTTCGTGACGCGTCGACCCTGCTGGGGTAAACAGCCATAAACCTCCCAAATTCAAACGTGACCGCTGCCGATTTCTCCCTTCTTCTTAACTCAGAACTTTCATGTCGGACACAGTAGCTGCCTGCTGAAGTTGAGACCAACCCCTTGTCACACTCTCTTACACTGATTCACGTCAATCCTAATCATCACCCAACATGTTCAACGTACCGCTGCCTAACGAAATCACTTGTCAAATAATGACAGAAGCCATCCTCGCCCGTAGCATCATACGGGCACAACGCTTGCGATTCGTCAACAAGACCTGGAAAACGTGGGCTGATGAGGCTCAGGTCAGGCTCGGGCGCTTTTTCGAGAGCGGTAAAATGTTCCAATGCGCCCCCTTTTATCCACAATACCTCGCGCACCTTGCTCTCACTGCGAAAAAGCCAGATGACATCTCCCCAACGCTTCGCGCCATCCGCCGGGCCGCCGAACAGGTTGCCGGCTATGGCGACCCACCCCGCGCGGACTCGGAAGCCGCGGTCAGAGAGTACATTGTTGAGATCTGCGCGATAGGAGAGCTCTGGGCGGATAATCGACTGAATGAAGGACTATGGAACATTTACGTTCCTGACCACGATGAGTGGCAGGACTTTCGAGGAGTTCCACGAGAGATGCCGGGTGATTGGTGGCCAAGACTGATAGGGCAGGCTTTTCCCTTCAGCGAGCAGGATCGTTATGAGCAAGCCCTTCTAGCCATAGCTGCTTCGATCAACCAAGTGGCGCTCATCAAGGAAACATTACAGTCGATGCAGGGTGTCCCAGGTGGCCGAGAGTAAGATCATTGCCATTTCATCAGGTGTGTCCTTATTATTCTGCATCGAGACACTGACAAGTTCGACAGGGATATTGTCAACTTTGCGTTAAGTGTTGCTGCCTATAAAGGTTACGACGCGACAGTCAGCTTGCTCCTCGACGCATACTCAAAAAGCAATAGAGGAAATGCATCAACATACGTCACACTTTACGCATGTAAATCTAATAACCTTTCAACGCTGGAGCTTGTCCTCGGCATGGACCGCGTTGAAAATGCCCGAAGCAGTGCCATGGCCGAGACCAGCAGCCTGGAGGTTTACCAGCGGCTGTATTCATTCGCCATAGACGAGCTGCACGAAGAGAATTATCTCGAGACCATAAGCAAACACATGCTTCTAATGGCTCGCCGCGGCGCCCTGCCGATCCTGCAATACCTGCTGCAACTCGAGATTCCGGCCGCGGCCTACTGGATCAAACCCCCTGTCGGATTGATTAATCCGTTTCTGACCCACCAGGCGATACGGCACGGACATACGGAGACCGTGCGCTGGCTTGTGGAAAACGGCTACGATATTATGGGTTTTGAGGATTCAGAAGAAGGCTTCGATAGTCGCCAAGCGTTCGATTTGGCCGCGCGGAGAGGAAGTCCTGCCCTCATGCAGGTTCTTCTGAGCCACTACGGCGGCGCGGAGATGCATAGTGAGGCGCTGATGTATAGTGAGGCGCTAGAGCTAGCCCTGTGGAGGGAGCACGCCGAGGTGGTCAGGATGCTCTTGCGTACAGAGGCCTACTCTGGGCGCTGGGCGTCGGAGCACCTGGTATACAAGATGAGGGAAGACGGACTGCATTCTATGGAAAAGCTGCTTCGTGAACACCTAGCTGACAATGTATCTAAAACTTGAATCATGCAAGACAGAAAGGGGCGGAAGGGAGTTGGCTGTGAGGAGGATATGTGAGCTAATTGATGGGGATTTGGCACTCGAGTACCTCTTTTAAATTCAAGTTGTTGCCACGCGATCTTGCGGCGATGTACATCTAGGAAAGTTCTTTTGGGAAACCCTTGGCAGTTGTTCTGGAACAACGCATATCCCCCGTGTTTTGGCAAGCTAGTTTGTCCTGGGAAACTGAAATGTCAGCTTATATCCACATGAGACACAGAAACAGACCAATGACGGAATGAACCATGTGATTTTCGGGAGTTGTTGTTTCTTACCATAGTCGCATACCTGCAAGTTCCATTTGAAAATGGCATCACGATTCAGGGGGCAGTGCTTGGTCTCTGTTGGTTACCTTCCAGGTCTTCCTCGACAACGGGAGAACAATCGCTTGTGGGGCTCTGGGAATTGCTATCCGCCGCAGCTTGGCGGACGGCCAAGGACGTAGACCGAGAGAAGCCTTTTTCGTCGCTGGGTTCGAGCGGGCTTTCTTGCGGGGTCTGGTCAAGTTGCGAACTCTTTTCTTCTGGCGCTGTCGCTTCCGGGGCGGGGTTATTCCTGGAAGCCGCCAACATGGGATGCTCGGGATCGGAAATGTCGAATGGGGCTAGCATCTCGCCCGGCCGCGTAATGGGGATTAGCTCGTCGCAGCGACTCCAGCGTCCGTAACCGGACTGATCCTGGGCTACGCGATGGAGCTGGATTGCCGTGTGTCCCTCCCATTCGAGATAGGCATATTTGTTATAGAGGCCTCGCTTTTGTAGAACGTGAAGTATAGGGCTAATAGTAAACGAGATAACAACAATAAGGGCGCCTATCGAGTAGGTAAATACAAGACCGAAGATACTGAAAGAGGAGTGCTGTGCACTTCGAATTTTCTAATTCTAGAAGTTAGCCCGGCTGCATACAGGCAGAATTCTTAGGGGTGCTCTTACCTGATTTCGACATATATCCCATTCGTATTCATTAGCTGGCTTCATGGTGTCCTCAAGTCGGGGAGACGAGTCGCTTCTCCCGCGAGCTGTGCTGACAAAGGAGGCTTGAAATCCGGCCAACACGATAGACCACCATCTAGTAGTATGATTAGACATATAATTTGAATCTCAAGTGTTGTTGGAAGGCTAATACCCACCTGGCAACGTCAATCTGCCACTGGTTCGATTCCAGCTGCCCTACGGTGCCCTGTTGGACAACGTTATTGGACGACAGCGACCTCGGACCAAGCGTGCTTATAAGTCCTTCGAGATAAGTTCCGATCGGGAATATAGAGAAATATGCCCAAATAAAAAGAGAACCCATCTTAGTCGTGGCTACTGGCCTGTCAGGATCCAAGTCTTTGCCGGTTAGGTTGAACCAAGGAGCAGCACTGTATAGAGCATCCTCACTACTAGCTAGATCCCCGCATTGTCCACGTAAGGGATCCCGGCACCACTGGTATTGCTCAATGCAGCCCAAGGGTGATGCTGCCTCTTCCGAACGGTATGATTCCAACCTATTTGTACTATTAGATCGGTAGACATATCCATTGTGAACAGTTGCCCGGTACCACTCGTCATCGGCTTGTGGAATGAATCTCAGTCCGTTGCCAGAGAGGAAAATCAAAGTCACGTCACCATCCGGCCTGAGGAGTTCTGGGTGTGGGATGAATGCCGAGTCATCTTTTACAAGAGATCCTCGAAACATGAAATATTGCATGGCGCTGTAAGTAAATGTTTAGAGAATATTGCAAGATTACATCCAAGCGGGACACCCATGTTTTGGATGTCCCATGGGGTTATTCGCACCTGATTATAAATTTGTTGTTACGTAGAATCCCAGGGCCAGGTATTGCATACTGAGTCGCGACATCTGGGACGGCATATGTGTAGTTGGCTAGGTTGTCATCTGCTGGACTAATCATGGACCCATAATTATAGGTGGTATAGTCCCGATTTGAAACCGTGATATTCTTTGTGCGATCTCTTGTGGCTAAGGGTGCACACTAATGAACATGAAATAGAAGGTTAGCGCTATGTGATAGTCTCGGATCGGTGCAAGGAGTTGTTGCGTTGCATAAGGCGAAGGCAAACTGCGGATGTTGGGGCTATGAAATGGCAATAATCAATAGGAGCTGTGGAGGACTGACATGCAAAACGTAACGTATCGTCATCATCTCATCTTTGGGCGCATTCAACCCGAGGTCGCTAAGGGCTATGTGGCCTGTATCAAGACGCAAATTCGTACTGTCATTCCGACAAACATCGGAACGGAAAGGACATGTTGCGTGATTATCTGCTACTGCCGTTGAAATTGTGTTGGCAATAAACCTGGAGCACTCAAGGAGGCCTGAAGTCTGATTAGAATAGCATTGCTGTGCGTAGTTGGCTATGTCGTTCATACGATTCGCATTAACGGATCGAGAAACGGCTTGCTGGGCTATACTCCCGCCGCCAGGGGGAGAGGGAATCTCGCAGGTGTCTCCTTTTAGGAGAACCTCACCGGCTGTAGAGATCTTCGAGGAATATCCACCTGCAACTGTGGCTATACAGATGCAGAGAAATGACAAGATGGCCGCGGGGAAGACCCGGAGCCACGGTCGTTTGCCAGTGCCTTGCCATTTCCAGATCAGGTGGGCAAAAGGCTTGAGGCTTGACTCGGGTGAGGATGAACTTCGTAGTAGTACCTGCCGCTGATGATGAATCGCATCTCGCGGCTCCGATGTCGAATAATATTGGTGGAATAACATTGCAAATGCTCTCCAGAGTCGAGAGACAACGAACGGTATAAAGAACGCAGTAAAGGCAATTAGAAAATTGCCTTGCTCTCGCGTCATCGTGAGGGTAGCGCCCATGACATGGCCTTTAGACCAGTTCGTCCAGGCGCCAAGATAAACTTGACCATCTGAGTTCATGTTGCGCTTTGGCTGACTTCATTTATTATATTAAGAGCTGGTCAGAGGGATGGGAATCTAACTTACTTCAAGGAAAGTGGATAAAATGCCGCCCAATGTAGTGCCGAAAGGTCTGCTGAATGCAAGGAACTGGAAATAAAATCTCAAAAGTGGTTGGTGTCAGGGGCAAGAAGTGTCTGCTCTGGGGTTACTTGTTTCCGTTGGGCCAGGCTGGTATGAACTGCAATTGCGGAATGAAGAGCGAGAGGCGTAGATATAGCTGAAGAGAGCGACACTCGCCCAACAAGGCTGATACAACATCATCACGTCTGGGCCTCAATCCACGTTACACTACGTGTGTAATGGCCACTCATATGGAAAGAAACCCAATTAATATATAAGGTGTGTCTGTCCCTCATCTGATGTCAGCCTCATGCAACCACTCATGGCGAGCTGGCGACCCGGCTGTAATGAAAATTCGCTGATAATATTCTTCATGCAGACTCTGGCAGTAGGTTCTGGAAGCAGACTGGAAATTAGTCACATGTCACAACCGCTTCTGTAAGCCTCCGGGCCATGCATACAAAGAGGATGGCACCACCGGCTCCTTTGCGGCTCTATTGCAATTATCCGGTCGCGCGCCGACGCAGCGTTCAGTTGGAGCTGCAAATCACGGCAAATGCGTGTGAGGGTACGGCGTGAGATGTCAATACAGGCCACTCACTAACCCAGCGTAGAGTTTGGACCAGATTTGTTGTCGAAGTAGGAGTAGTCGCAGAGAAACTCGTCTGGCTCAGGATCTTTACTGGATAAGGCGGTGTTCACTTTCAATCAGTCGGCTGATTTTTGGGGTCAAGGTTTCGGCTTATCAGCTAGCATTCTTCGTTTCAGCTTATCGAGGTGGCTGATTGGCTGAAGCTCTCATTGGTTCTCGTCGACGTTACCGGCCCCTTCCGTGCTGGTGTTGAAATAGAGTCACAACGCTCGTCCGGAGTGTCGAGAGACGAGCGCGAGCAATACCACACTCACCAATTTCAACGCACGCCGGCTAGAGGGAGGTACGAGACCGGGCGCGAGCAATCCCACACTCACATGATAAGCCGGCTTTTCGAGAATCAGCGGCTTATTCTCTGGCTTCTCGAATCTGCCGAAAACGTCAACATGATTAGCCGGCTGACGAGACGTCGATAAGCCAGATTCGCGTAAAAGTCAGCCGACGTAGTTCGCGAACACCCCCTAAGGGTAGTTTTTCATACCATTATGGACGCCGAATACGTAGTATCGAGGGGTTGAATATCTACAATCGTCATGCTGGAGAGACTGACGACGAATATGCCCGACCAATTTATAGATATATGAACTTGGGGTTCTTGGTCGATAAGACTGGAAAATGGAAGGATCGAACTAGCGCGGAAGGACATCCGGGGCAGGAGAGAAGAGGGGACGGGTACCAAGGGCCAAAATCCGTCCGAGTCTGCCTTATGCAAGTGATGGAGGGTGGGGAAACTGGTCTACAGACCCAGCCTGGCAATGGGGCCATGCAGCGTAGGTTCATACGCCAGGGCTTCATCCATCCGATGATTGTGTGCCATCTGCGATGACTCTGATGTCTAGTGCTAATTGGCCTACAGGAGTAATAGTAATGATATTGAATACCTACCCAGGCAATGCATTGATAGAGAAGTGGCTGTCATGAGGAGAAAAGTTGAGCGAATCGCAGGGACTGAGGAGGATTAATTACCCCGTCTCCTCCCATGGCGATGGTTCCAGTGGCCAGAACCATTTTCTGCTGTTCTTGCACCCACCTTTTACCCGACACAGATGGCTTCACTCTTAAGGAGACATCATGATATTGTTGATGATGGAGGCGGCGGCGAAGCTGGTATCTGTGTATCCCTCTCTTCTTCCAAACACAATACGTTGTCCAGGTAGATGATGCCAGCATGGCTAGATGCACTGCGATGGCAGATGGGAGAGATTGCATCACAGCATCTATAGTTTCCATCTGCAAACGGCTTTCTGGGCAAATTATTTGGTAGAGACGCATGACAAAATGCTGGCAGTCATTGAAGAACAGGTCGTAGCCTCCGTGATTTACCAGACTGGCAAGTCCTAGTCAATCAAAGTGTCAAAACACGTCCACACAAGAGAGACGCAGAAAGATATGTGCAATCAGAAATAAGAGAACCGGCTGTGTCTTACCATAGTCGCATATCTGCTCATGACACAGAGTCGTGGTGCCCAATGGCCTCACCTTGTGCTCGCGATCCCAGCGTTTGCTGTACCAGTCCGGACTCCCGACTTTGTAGTGCCAGAATTCGAGTGTGTTGTCCTTACCTCTCCGACCCTCGTACAACTGGTCGCCTACAACTAATGCCCAATGACAAAAGGCATCTGGCATTTTGTGGTTGCCTACCTGCCGGTCCTGCCCATGGTTCGTCCCAGGTTCGTTGGGTTCGTCGTGGCCAGAGAGTCCACGGAAGGACGCATCTACCCGAGACGGGTTGGGGCGCAGAGACCTCATTGGACGGAGCTGCATAATCTCGAGTGGTTTCAAATGCAGCTCCACCGCCTTACTTGCGGCTCCATCATGGGTTGGACGAGATCCGTTCGTCGTGTACGGAAAGTTGTACAGGAACATCTCGGAACCTTCGTCGAATCGGGGTATAGTCTCATACCACCGTTGCTTACACCGGAGTCTCAGGGTGGCGGATTGGAGCCAACGAATCATTCTTGCAGAATTCGTGCTGAAGAGGCTGTGGCTTCGAGACGAATCTAATGTTCAGATGTGAATACGGTTTATTCAGATCGAGAGGACTTTTAAGATGAGAGACAATTATAAGGCAACGGGGCTAGATGGCGAAGGTATTCGCTTGACCCACATCTCCTCTGTAACAGAGCCTCTGTTCTCACACTACCTCAATGCCACTTTTGTTTGTGCTCGCCTAATGATGCTTGACAGCCAGCCGGTATGGCGTTTGTAGTGAGCGTTCAAGAGCCAGGGACCAATCAAAACTAAACGAAAATAAAAAACACAGCTCAACGTCGGTGAAGCACTCGGCCCCGAATACAGACAAACGCGGAAGATAAGTCGCTGGAAGGACATCGAACCCCAGAGACGTTGGGTACTTGTTATCGCAAAAGGCCAACTGAACTTACAAAGTTCATCTATCAGACCCCTTATGTGTTTACCTAGCCACATATACACACCATGATCCAGCTAATGACTCCATGGATTCGGCAGACACTTCAAAAACTATGGTATCTTTCAACTTCAGTGCCAATAATACTGTACACCTGCTCATATAATGGAGCTCTGTATCATTACACGATAGAACCCATTCGGAAGATATTGGAGTACCAGAACGACGTCGACAAAGTACGCACCCTACTTGTTCAGTTTCGGGGCATCAAACAGCAGGAACTTACCTTCGTTGAAAAGGCCGTACGTCTGGTTAATTCCCCCTTTTTTGTTGTCAAAGATCAATTCTGTGAACTTGATAGCTGACCGAAGCATACTATTCCGTAAACAGGCACTCCTTTCCGCTGCCGCCGTCATCGGCATCTTTTCCTGGCCCGACACGGCCACCAGCTTCTGGCTGTGCCCGACCCTCTGGTACTCGAGCCTGTTCCTCAGCATCTTTGCGTTGATCAGCCCCTCGCAACTGCGTCTCCTGGAGCAGCTACCTCAAACAACCGGCGACGCTGGCGCCTTGAATCATGAGGAGATCCGCCGGTTGATGCTCACGGTTGTCCGAGAAGACCGGACCACAGAGAGAAGACTGGAGGAAGGCAACGCACCTACAAGCTTTAAGACGGACCCAGTCTTGACGTGGATATGGCAGTCCCCCATGATGCTCATGAGCTATTCTTGGGTCTTGTTTTTGGTGGGGTATCTGTGCTACGTGTTGACGCCCCTGATCCCCGGAAGCCAGGAGTCTATGAAACCGGTGAGTATTGTGTCAGTTTTCGCGCAAGGCTCTGGAGCTTGTTCGAACTGTCTTAAGTATACTGACGGGCGGCTTGGATCAGGTTGTACAAGTGCCAATCATCTTAGGTGGCTTAGCTCTGGTGAATTTTCAGGTCTGTGGTAGTGTAGTACGTTCGAGGCTGCGCCGCTTGAAGACTAAGTAGGGTCACGATGGCTTGACGCTGTCTTAGAGGGATATTTGGATATCATCTTTGTCTGCCCGACTTCATACGACCGAGGAGACATATGCTACCAGCGATTCCTAAAGTCTGGGTTCTCTCTGTCCGTCATGTCCAAGAACTCGGAGTTGTCTTTGTGCTCTGCCCCTAACTTATCCCTCCTCTTATTATCCCATGCGTAGTACGCCATCAATATGCCCGTCAGTACACAAGCCAGAGCCGAGGTCACCAAGATCGCTATCTTCGCAGGGAGGTAGCCGGGCTTATCCGCATCTCGAAAAGTCAGGGGGCCAATGATGTTGCCAAGACCTAGCCCACAGTTAGTCCCACGCTTTTGGGGGGTTTCCCCACCAATCGATTGGTATGCCCAGTAAGGGGAAGGGAGGGAGAACTCACAAAAAGACATCAGCAGAATGGCGTTCATCGTCACCTTCTTCGTGTGACCCGCGTAGTTGGCAGCCGAGTAACTATACAGCAGCGGCAAGCTGCTGCCAATGACGTTGGTGAGGTAGTTGCCCGCCAGCAGCCCCCCTTGTTGTCAGGGGCCGAGAAGGCCAGCAGGCCACCGCCCAGGACGCCGCCAACAAGTAAAATGACGATGACGAAGGGGCCGCGGGCGTCGTAGCGGGCGCCGAGCCCACACGACGCGAGGATGGAGACGCAGGACACGACGCCGCTCGGTACCGATAGGAGTGCGGCCTCTTTGCTCGTGTACCCGAACCCCTTGATGATGGTGCCCTGGTAGCTGCTGACGGCGCCGTTGGGCACGCTGCTGGCGACGGTGATGAGGGATAGGAGCCAGGTTTGCGGGTCGCCGATGAGGCATTCGCGCGCTTGGTGCCATTTGAAGCGCTTGTTCTCGATGCCCGTCTGGTTCGAGCGCACGCGCTCAATTGCCAGGACACGTTCGGCATGTGATAAACCTCTGGCCGTCATGGGGTTGTCGGGCATGAAGACCACGACCAGCAGCCCGACGGCGACGGTGACAAGGCCGAAGAGTAAAAACATGATCTGCCAGGACCGAAAACTCTGGGAAGTGTAGTGCTGGAACCCGAACGACGAAAGGGCGCCGAGGATGGTGCCCGTCCCCGTGCCCAGGTACCAGAACCCCACCCGTAAGGGTTGTTCGCTCTTTTTGTACCACATGGACGTGATGAGGATGAGGGCGGGCGCGACGGCTGCCTCGAAGCAGCCGAGGAGGACGCGCAGCGTGACGAGGGCGGCCCAGTTGTTGGCCGCGGCCGTCAGGGCCACCATGGCGCCCCAGAGCATCACGTTGGCGCCCAGGTACTTGGCGGTCGGCAGGCGCTGCATTAGGTAGCCGGTCGGGAACTCGAGGGCGAGGTAGGTTACGTAGAAGACGAGGGCGAGCTGGCTGAACTGGTCGCCGGTGATGCCCGTGTCTTCCTGGAGGCCCATGACGTTCGCGTAATTCACTACAAACTGGATGAGAAAGCTGTTCGGTGGACCTGCAATGAAAAGGGGCATGAAATGGTCCTACCTAGAGTCTTGTCGAGGTACTGTAGGTTGTAACATGCCCCTAGAGGTGCGTTAGTTAATTGCTTCGCTTGTTCAGAGGCAAGCAAGCCATCTACTTACACATGAGGGGTACAATGCGCCAATCGATCTTACGAACCAGCTTCTTCTCGTCCACCTCAGTTATTGTCCCCGCGCTCTCGTGGTTCATGAACTCGAGTGCCGCATCGGCATCAGTGGGCCTCGGCACCTGCATCTCGGGGTCCTTCGCCGATGTCTTCCCCTCGTGGTTCTCCTTTTCGGACATCTTGTATGGTGTGTTTGGAGAGTAGGCGGAAGCACGGCGAACACATGTGTCGGTTGAGCCCAGCTTCGTGGCCTCCTCCCCGTGTGAGGATGTTCAACTGGCTAAACTAGCGGGAATTGACAGGACGGAACTCAAATTCTAGATTGTCGATAAGATACAGGAGGGATACAGACCCAGATGGGGAGATACTGTCATAAGATACGATGCGATACTTATCCAGCCTCATCATACTCGCCATGTTGAGTCTCGGGAGCCATAACCGGGGATCCGATGTTATCTCTACCCTAGCTGATCCCAACCAGGGCCTGCAATGAAGAATCGCGTCCTCCAATCGCAGAAGGTCCGCACCAACCATGGTGTGGTAGATCCAATGCATGGGAGCCTCATCACAGATAAGCTCTCTGTCGGTTGACGGTATGCGGGGATGGCCATGACGTGCGGGATTGGAGATGGTCTGATAACGTGCTTGTAGATAAGGACGTTTGGACGATTTACCCCAAACACCTGCCATTCCGCTCAAGTCGCAAGCTACCGAAGCCAGGGGTCATCTGCAACAAGCCGTGCCAATAATGATCATTAAGCATTGGGGAATTCTATGGCGAAGATCCCGTTATCGAGCTGGGCAGGGCCTTCTTCCTTCTCCGATGCTTTCACATTCAATCGGACCTTCAGATAGCCTGGTAGTAATTGCTGGGCAAGCACGGCTGTCACGTCTGGATTGACAGGTATTGATGGCACGATCGCTGAATTTCTTTTGGGTTTAATCCTTCTACCACTTGTTTTCCACGGTCGCGACCTCTTGAGAATCCATGACGCGCGGGCATGCGTAGGTGCATGCTTGCCTGTCGTATCTGGCGGTTCATCGAATCATCGATGAATGCCACTTAGGAAGCTCCAAGAGCCCCCAGATCAAATCTTCCCGGATATCGTTGGCTTCAGCCTCGTAAGATTGAGCCCAAGGTGCATGTCGTTACATTCAATACCCAGTCCCGATGGGAGGCCGATTGCGGCTGTCTACCAATGATGCATCCTCGCACCTCCGCGAACGTGGATTCCTTTCACAGTCTTGAATTCCGTACTCATGAGGAGTTGTGCGGTGAAACGAGCACGACGCTATCACCTGGAGTTTTGGTCAGTAATCCATGTGAACCCCTCGACCGATTTCAAAATACACATACCTCGAACAAACAGCATCTCCGACTTCTTCGTCACGGTCTGTTCATGATTAGCTACTGGCCTCCCATTTGCGCCGCCAGAGTGATTGAAGATATGACTCACCCTGATCTCCTCATCGTTCTCATCGTCATCAACCACGTAAATGGTCTCAAGCACATCACCCAGAACCAGGTTCATGTGACTGTCGTAGGCCTAGAGTGCAACATATTAGCTTGATAAGTTCTCGCGTCATCGGTACTTCGCATGGGCCAGGGACCGTGACGTACATGTAACCGTCCCTTGAGTTCGCGATCTCCTCGAAGCTTGACGAACACAACTTCGTCCAGGAGGAGGCGCACAAGATCAAGCGGCTCGGCAATAGAGCCGGCGGCGGCTGAGTCCTCAACATCAGCCATGGCGCGATATTGAAGTGGGAAGGTGTGGTGGTGAGTTTGATATGCCTTGTTGCGATGTGAAGTTCGACCCAACCTTGCTGCGGATCGGAAATTCAGCTTGACGAGCTTCACCTGCGCGGGTCAACTGGGAATTGGTGGGGCAGTTAATTGAAAGTTGATGAGGCTTGTGCTGTGTGGCCTGTGGCTTGTGCATTGGATGGGACGAGCCACAAGCGACTTCCCAGCCACGCTGACCCTAGCAAGCCAGCTTGCAGGGGGAGCCCATGTCTCAGCTGTGGCTCACACCTGCCAAAAGGCCCTAAAACAAAGATCCGAGGTTGACCATGACACGAACCGTCAAAAAAGCAACTCCACTGTACCCCATCGTGACGAAGTCATGAAGTTGCCAGACAAGTGCTTTCCACGACCCGCTCCTATCGCCGCTCCCTATCAATGATCGCGGCTTCTCTGGCGGTGGAGTTGACCGGGCTTCGACTGGCGCTTCACTGTCCCGCTAGCAGAAGAGGCCCGTCGATCGTCGCCCGTCCCCGTCCGCCATGCTCACCAAATAATCGCCGTTTCAGTCACATATCAGGTCCATCCCGGCGACCATGGACCCACGCGGGAACACGGGCGTGCCGACCCAAGCTCTTCCACGGGACTGCCTTGAAACTTGATGATCCGACCAGCTCAGAATCAACATCTATCTTTGGTGCTGAGGAGGCCAACCTTCTGGCCAGCCTGCAATCCCGATATCCACATGTCGTCAAAGCGGCTAAACCGCCTACTTACCCCAGTCCGTGGCACATGACACAAAAGAAAGAAAAGAAGGAAGTGACTCTGGAACGATACATGGCTGACTTCCTGCAACGTGGGGATCCGCATACTGATGTCGAAGTATCCCGACAAGCTGAGTTCTATTTCCTAAAGGCCTTGAAGGCCATGAGGGAATGGGATGCCAGGAGACTCTCCATCTGGCTCCGGCGCATTGTATTCCTCCCTACTGCGGAATTGCAGCAAGCCATTGCAGTTCTCCCGCGAACCATGATTTCAGAGTTCCTGCGGTCTTTGGATCCCAAGAGAGTCGCTTTCGACACCGACCCAACTGATGAATCACGCATCAGCGTGGGAATGTACCAGGTGCTTAGCATGGGACAGCACATGGACAGCTACGGCACGCGCAAGCTCTTTGGGAGACTGCTTCTCCGCATGAATGTGCTGGTGAAATGCGCCGATGAAGCGGGTTTGACGCTGGACCCAGAGGACTATATTTCCCTCTTCCGGGCCTACGGCGCCCAATCGGATATTGCCGGCGCAAAGAAGCTGTGGGATCAAGTCATCGGCTCAACACAGATACGGCCCGGCCCTGAAGTTCTGCACGAATTCATCAAGGTCAGGTTTCTGATCGATCCTATGTACTACGGCTTTGATAAGACCCGCGTCGCCGTCACCCCCCGTAATTTGCATAGAAAGGGTTATCTACGATTCCACCAGTCTGTCAGAAGATTGGACCGGCTCAGGTTCAACCGCCAGAGGAAGGCTTGCCGATTTGGGCTGGACAGAAGCTCGCCGAATGTGGCCGTGTCCGTGAGTCGCCGCGTGAGAGGCAAAGGCCCCATCATGCGATTGTTTAACAGCTGGACAGCCAGACGCCACCCCATGACGGAGGAAGTAATGTGCTCCTTCATGATTGGGTTCGCGCGCGCTGGCTCACTCCGAATGGTTGGCCTCAAGCTTCTCCCTGCTCAGTATGGCATCCTGACGCAAATGAACAAAGTGACGGGCCAAATCACTGCCGAAACACTTGCACCTACCATACCCAACGATGTCAAGCGCCCGCGGCACAAGCGATACTTCAGGCGACCCACAGTTCGCCTGATGAACACGATAGTGGAAGTCTACTGCTCGAACGGGCAGCTGAGCTGGGCGATCCAACTGCTAGAATACATCTCCCGGGAGTACCAGCTACCGATCCCGGCCGAGACCTGGTTCGAGTTGCTGGAATGGAGCCACGTGCTCTGCAGTACCTCCGTCTCAACGGCCTGGAAGATGGCCGGCTGGTACCAGCAGATCCCGGCCCGAGAAGCCACAGAGCTCGTGTGGCATACCATGACGCAGCCGCCCTGCAACGTGCAGCCCGGGTTCGACCAATTCGCCGTCCTCCTGCGCTCCCGCATCAGCAACGGCCAGTTCGTGCGGGCCGACGACGAGTTCCTGGTCCAGATGCGCGCGCTGTACGACGAGCAGTGCGCCCGCTACGAGGCCGCCGTCTTCGACTACATCACCACCGTCCGCGACGGCGTCGACTATGTCACGGCGGCCCTGAACACGTACCAGCGCGCCCGCTTCCGCAAACAGCAGATGTGGTTCGCCCTCAGCGAGATCTCCAAGGCTAACCTGATCAACCTGCGGGCTTGGCAGCTGACGGACTCCCGCGCGGTCCGCGACGTGCCCGACTTCGTCTGGGGCAACGCCGCCTTTATCCAGAACCCGGTCCGCTACCGCGTCGCGACGGGCTACGTCAGCCTCATGGACCCGGCGAAGCCGTTTCTCAGCCGCGACCTCTGGTACCGCCGCAGCCACATGCCCTTCCACCTCAAGAAGAAGGGCGTCTGGCGCGAGGTACTGACCCGCCCCCGCCGATCGCACGTCCTCAGCACCCACGCCCTCGCCGAGTTCAAGAACAGCCGGCTCGACCCCCTGCCCTTACTCCAGGCCTCGCTCGACGCCGTCCGCCTGCCGGAGCCGGTCACGGCGGCCCAGTGGCATGCGCGCCGGAAGGCGGCCCGGAAGATCAAGAAGGAGTCGTTGGTGCAGCGGGCTCTGGAACGGAAGCTGGCGCTGGCGGGAGGGAACATGTACGATTTACCAGAGACTGATGGTGGAGTTGATGATAATGATGATGATGGGAAATGAAAAGAGAAATGGAAAGGGATTGTTGATTACTAAGTAGGTACTCATAGGATGGTGGTCACTTGCGAGGTGGCGTTGTGTTTTAGGTACATACTGTACTCATACTGCTTCATCTAGCTGTACATACAAGAAAGAGGCTCTTTCTCTTCCCTCTCATGCATCTCTGGGAGAGCCGACATTGAACATAATTTGGCGAAACCATACTCAATGATTCGTGGCAGTGAATGCGACTTTGCTAACCAGTTTCAATCTAGAAGAGCATCTTCCTTTCTAGGAAAAAAAACTCCATTTCAGGGTCGCGCGCAAAATCCAAAACTCAAGTAGTGCCGGTAGGTAAAGAACGAAGGGGTAGAATGGTGTAATTCCGAATCCTCATAACTATCTACAATCGAATCTGACATCTTGTCTGACATCGTAATCTACATGCTCTGCGTGTTCTCATGCTTCGCTTTTTCTTTCCAAGGTTTTTTGCAATTTTTACTTTCTTTCTGAAGATGGGGGAGGGGCCACCCGGGGCCAGGGCGCATACCTACTCAGAACCTCTCATAGCATAATGTGCGTATCTGTGATCCGCAAGGCGAGCATGCAGCTCTACCCACCGGCTTGACCTGTCTGGTTCGCTTTGCGACGATCATGACCCCTTCTCCAACCGCAGCTCGTTCAAGTACATGTACCGGCTCAGCGTGATCCAACCCCAGCGGAACCAGACCATCTGGCTCTGGTGCGCCTGCGTCATTGCCTGGCGAGCCGTGGCGGCGCTCTCGCGCCCGCCCAGAAGACCCGTCGCGGCGACCAGCAGGCCCGGGTTGCCCTTGTCGCTCTTATTCTTGAGGTCGCGCTTGTTGTTGCCGCCGAACCCGGACGTGGCCCCGCGGGCCATGTTGGCGCCAGCACCCAATGTCGCCGAGAAAATGGTGGCGAAGACGTCGAGAAAGCCGCAGTATTTGCGCACGAACCCGACTGTCGTCAGGGTGTACAGGTCGACGGGGCAGGCGTACCCCGGTCGGCCCTCGGTCAGGGCCGAGATGAAGCGCCGCGCGCCGTGGTACAGCGAGATGTGGTTCGGGTGCGACGAGACGCCGCCCTCGTCGAAGGTCAGGAGCACGTCGATCGAGGCCATGGGCTCTCGGGTCTGCTTGTGCGAGAGGTGCGGGGCAAAGGCGGCGGAGAGCAGGGTGGCGACTTTGGCCGTGTCCCAGGTCTCGGTGATGGAGTCGCGGAAGTCGCTGTAGTGGGTGAGAAGAGAAATTAGCAAGATGGTGTATGGTTGGGTCAAGGCAAAAGGTTTCCAGGGCTGGCTTCTAGGTCTCTGGCTACAAGCCTATACTCTTTCGTACAAGGTGGGGGGGTTCGGGAAGTGGAATCACGAGAGAGACGGAGAGTGAGTGGGTGTACGTACGGATCATCCACGACGAAAGCATCGTCCTCGTCGCGCAGTCCCAGCAGCATGGCGCTCTTCTTCAGCTCGGTCCGGCGCACGTGGCCCATGCCGTCCTGGTCGCCGGTGGAGAGGCAGAGGATCTTGACGTGGTTGCCCGTGTCGGGCCGGGTGAGGGCCAGCAGGGTCGGGGCGAAGAACATGGCCTCGTCGTCCGGGTGGGCGATGAGCAGGCAGATGCGCTTGTTGCGCAGCGTCGGGAACCGGGTCGCGATCACGCTGGCCGTGTACACGTACAGGGACGGCAGCACCACGGCGGCAGCCGCGATGCCTGCTGCCCAGCTGGTGGCGGCCATGGTGTTCGGCATTGAATTGGGTTTACGGTCCGAATGGTTGGGACGGTAGTAGTAGAAGGTAATAGAGGTATGCTATGACGCACGGTATACAGAGACAAAGAGGGAGAACAAATATATTTTACAAAAAGCAGAAGTACTCACGGCCTGCGACAATTGGACAATTGCGTTGTGACAATTGCTGCTTGCCGTGAGTCCCAATTTGCCAATTCGGTTTAAGGAAAAAAGAAGATTGAGGGACAGGAATCAATCGCAGGTTCTGGGCTGTCTGGACGGGCCTCTGGCTGAAATTTGGCGGTTTGGAGTTGGTGTTGTGCGGGACACTCTCAATGGATGATGGCTGTCAAGCGTGGGGCTTCAGGATGCAGGAGCTTAGGTTCCTGCAGCGAAGAGGGGGAGATGGCAGATGGTGAGGGGAGCTTTTTGCAGTGTCGCGTGCAGTACGTGCGCCTTAGCCTACCAGGCGGTTTCAAAAGGTCCAGCGTCAAAGTTGTCTACCAGATCAGATTACTAGACACAGGATGGGAATGGACGAAGAGCTAGAAAAGGGACGAGGTGAAGAGAAGAATACAATAGAATCATAGAATTGTTCTTTGCTGGCGACGATAGTTTTCACCGCCAGTTAGTAGTTTTCTTTCCTTCTCGACGATTGATTGATGCGCCACCCTGGTCCTAGGTCACGCTCATCACTAAAAGTATTCACTCCAACTGTTAAACCAGCGGCACGTCCGGGGAAAGGGGAAATTTGACACAGCTCTGTCGCGTCTTCCCGGGAGCGAGCGCATTGCAAGAAACCAGAAACCCCCCTTGCGCACACTGCGGAAAACAGAGCCGCCTGTTAGCGACGGCCACTAGGTCCCAAGGGACAACGCTTGGGCAGGTCATGAGGGGCGATGGAGGGTTGCATTGGACAGGCACGCGATTGTGCGGTGGATACGTCGAAAGCCGCAGCTAGCGCTTTCTTATTCTCGAGGCATGCCTGATGCTTGATCTCATCTTGTCTTAACAATAGGTACACTTGCATGCTGTCAAAGACGGGAACTGACCGCTTCACTGGGACGGCAAGCGGGAGACAGGTTGAAACTTGGGCATGCCAAGTCAAGGACAATGACGCCTTGACGGATGTGGCAGTCTGCTCGTGTCGCAAGTATCGCAGGTGGTGAGCTATGCATTTATAAGGGCTATGCTTATAGGCGCGGCCTAACCCCACTCTAGCTTGAGTCTTGGGATTTATTAACTCCAGAGCTGGCAATTGGACGGCGCTATCCGTCTGTGAGTACGTGTGAGCTTAGCCAAAGCCAATTCTGGTGACACCTCGCACCCTGACCATATCACCAAAACCCCCTTTCTTTCCAACATACCTCCAAAAGCCCGGCACAAAAATGGCGCCAAGTCGCAAGGAGCGCAAAGCCGCCGAGTCAGCCGCCAGCATCGAGCTCTCCCACCCCGACAAATCGGGCCCTACGGAGAAGACGCTCCTCGACTGGGCGTCGGAAAGGAAGCTGTTCGACGAAGCCGACGCGAGGCAGCGTACCCTCGGAGGCAAGAAGGGGGCAAAGGCGCCTGCGGCGGCCGAGCCAGTCTACGTCGGGAAGGGAGATGGCAGGAAAGTGGACGCTTCGGCCGTGCTCACCACGACGGGCGATCGCGTGCTCGAGGCCATCCTTTGGAGCTCCAGCTTGTGCACGCTGCACTTCACCCTTGACGTTCTCGTCCAGCAGCAATATGCTGTGGATTTGGAGTGGCATACCGTCATCACGAGAACGTTGCGTGCTTTCTTAGGTAAGTCCTCTTATCAGTTCCAGTGCTCAACTTCGATGCCCCTCGAGAATATGTAACTGACTAGTATGCGCCCCCTGAAATAGTCTTCTTCCCCCTTTTCTACATCCTACACCCACACCCGTCATCGCCGATTCTCGTACCGGCCATCCCGAAGCGATATCAGGAATCGATCCGCCAGACCATCTTCTTCGTGGCCAGCGTGGCGGCCGGCTGCCATTTGATTATGATCACAAATACTTATGGGTACCTGGCCGTCATGAAGCGCTCGCCGCCTTTAGGGTGTATATGGGTCTGGTCTGTGATTGAGCTGAACCTCTTGCCGGCTGCGGCATCGGTGGGCATTGCGCTTGCGTACCTCTGGCTTGGGTTTAGCTAGCGACGCGAGAGGAAAATCATGAGTAAAGGACCAAAAGGAAAAGGGAGGAAGGAAAGACAAAACATGATAGAGAAGTGAATACCCACGTACAACAATAGCTACGGTTTGATACTGGTGAAGAGCTGCTTGCTCACTGTAAGTTAGCCCTTGCAAGCTAGGTTGGGTTTTCGATGTGACTGGGCGTAACTCGAAGTGACCAGGTTGCGTAGAGTGAAGCACAGTCATGTTTATATTTGTATCAAGCAATACCCAAGCACCACCCCCAAGATTCTAGTATTAAAGGGTTTCAGGTAATGGAAGTATCGTTGACATTGAGAAAAAGAGCGTTCCGCTATTCTTGCTGTTCTTTGAAAAGGGGATTTGCTCAGCTTTCGAGGGCATATAAAGTGTAGATCTCTCTATCTAGCTACAGACCATGATTCACATCAGCCAACCACCAAAGCAAATCATTTTCAATATGATGAAAGAGAAGTCATTGGGACTGGCTGTGAATGCATGTATGCCAGTCACGATGCCTCAATGGTTGACGGCATATCAAGTCTGACTAAAAGCCTATTTCGTATATAAACATCCCCAAAGTCCCCTTAGAGATCCCGCTTCTCTTCCCCAGAACAGCACATCAATGAAACCAACCACCAAGATACTTAAAGAAACCAAACCAACAATACCAAACATGGCATATGTGTAAGTGCTGCCTCCAGGAGCTTGCTTACCTGCTGGTTTGTAAACTACTAGCTAACAAACCCCCCTTTCCCTGGCAGACCCCAACAACCCCTCTGGGTCCCGTACGACCCAACCTACTACAACTTTCCCGGGCACCAGCCCACCACCCACAGGCAGATCCACCGGGTCGACACCTGCGACTGCGCCACCTGCAAGAGTTGTCGCGCGAAGGGCCACTCCAACATCTACCAGTGGGTCGACGAACACTACAGGCAGAACCCTCCCGAGCTCAGTCACCCGTGTAACAACTGCCCACCTGGCACGCCGCTGCGCACCACCACTACGTTTACTCCTGTTAATCCCGCATCCATCCGTCGCAGCCAAGAGTTGGAGGAGCGGCTACAGGAGCTCCGCCGCATCCGGCAGCAGTGGTACACCCAGGTCGTACTAGCCACCACCCCCGACGAGTTGGCCAAGACCAGCGAGGAGCGGCTGCAGGACCGCAACAACCACCGCCGCCAGATGCAGACGTTTGACGAGATCCTGCGGGACGATGCCGCCATCACGGAGGGGGAGATCCTACTGCGGGACCTCCGCCGCAGCCGCCGCCGCCGGATGCAGTCCATGTTCGACAATGTGCGGACCGCCGTCGACGAGGCCTACGACGGCACCCACGCAGATGGAGGCAAGATACTACTGCGGGACCTCCGCCGCCGCCGCATGCGGTCCATGCTCGACGAGGCTTACGAGGACGCCCACGTAGATGGGGGCAATGGCGAACCCTCCATGCGTGCTAGGGCTGGCAACCAGGCACCTGTTTTCGAACCTGCCTCGATCGCTGATATGGGGCCGGGGTCCTGTGACGTAGAGCAGTGTCAGTGGTGCGCCAGCGCCAGCTCCAGCTCCGGTTCCAGCGGCGACTCCGCAGCTGGCCCAGCTGACCCATGGGGGCCGGAGGGCTGGGGCAGTGACAAGGGCAGTGAGAAGGGCAAGGGCAAGGAGAAGGAGGTTCAGCCGCAGCAAGAGCCGGAAGAGGAGCTCATCATGCCCACCCTGTTCAACGAGAAGAAGCCCGAGAACAAGGAGACGGAGTCGGGCACCAGCAAGCGCGAGTCCGAGTCGTCATCACCTTCGTCCGAGGCTCTGAGTGGCTCGGCATCCAGGGAATTCTAAGCTCCGGATACCCGCCGCGTCTAGGAGGATGGAGAAAATAGGTTACGCCGGCCTTGAGGCAGACCTGAGATCGGTAGATACTACATGCTATTCAGGGTAGGGTTTCTCATACCTAGACTCTATTCTGTCTACAATGAAACGACTATCGCCAACACTGCTTTTTGCCAACATCGCGGCAACGTGGAGTGAGTGAGTGCACGTGTGAATTAATGATTAATCCCGAGTATTTGCAGGATCACTGAACCGAAAACCTTCGGTTTCCGGGACACCAATGAGAGGATAGGAGCGTGACTGTTGCCGATCCAGAGCAGGGGAAGTTTCTTCATTGCTCATAGATAAGAGGGAAGCTCAAGTCGAGGCCCAGACAGGTCTGTACCAGTAAACCCACCTTCCTCCCGTAGCCGCCGGACATCTAGCCGATCAAGGTGGGGTGGGGGGCGGGAGTTCCAATTGCGGGGAGGAGGGGACATGCCCCCTCTGGTTCTCGGCAGGAGTTCCCCGTCGAATGACACGGCGCGGGGCCAGACAAACGGGAAGGGGTGATAGGCGATTGCTGCTGACAGGCAGCCCCGAAACTATCGATTGGATTTGGAGAAAGCCGCGCCCAATTGAGGCCATATATACTTCCCTCATTCACTCACTCGCTCCCTCGATGATGGAGGGTGGGAGGGTGATGCGCTGGCAATGCGCCGACAGGCAGGGCTGGCTTCAATTCGTCTTCCATCATGTTCACCTAATAAGACGTAATTGGGGGAATGGAAGCAAACATCTTTGGCGGATGCTGACATTTGTCTGTCGGGCAGCAATACCCTGTCGGCTGATTGCTGGTTGGCCTTTTTTGCTGGCAACTGGTCAGCTCACTTTCGCTCTATGCGGAGGCTTGCCTCTCCGTCTAAGCACGGCATCTGGATAGCTCTGCAATCGAGGCCGTGCTACCCAAGACAATTTGGAGACGCATTATTGAACCTTCTAGTCATTTCTCGATTAAGAGATTTTAAGTGCAAGTGTGAGTGACACGACATAGAACATGATGGCCTCTTGCCAATTCGTATTTGTTGGCCATGTTTCCTTACGAGGGTGCGTTTGAAGGTCAGATCAGATGAGACAGAAAGCCATGGTCGTCAAGTGCCACTTGTCATTGACGTTGACTGATAGTTCGGATCGGCCCTATGGGTAGCGTAAAACTGCAACCTTCAACTTCTGATATTACGACCCGAGGGATGATATCCGAATTGCCCAACGCTGTGCTGTGGTAGTCGCGTGGGAGAAAAGGGAGGCTTTCGGGAGCCCTGGAGAATGGCGGATGGAAGCAAGTGGCGGCCGCCCCCTCTAGCGTCGGTGGCATTCCCTTGTGCCTCCCAAACGCGAGCACTTTATCAGCCAGCATGCATGCACGACGACCGCATATGTATTCCCTCAGGAAATCCAATGAGAAGCATATATCCCCATGCATGCAACCTATCGTCAAGCTTCCCTCGATTTCCAACATCTGCAGCCAGCAAGTACACAGACAACGAGAGACATTCGTTGTCAATCGCCAGGGCCCCACTTGTCGCCGGCAGCCATGCTGGTCTCCGTCGGCTCTGGATGCGACTCTGGGGTAAAGCTTCCCTTCGACCCCTTCCCATGTCTCTCTTCCTCCCGGCTCACGCGAGACAGTCCCGACGTCGCCTTGCAGACGTGTGTTTGGCCAGTCGAGATGCGCGAATGAGTTGTGTCATGTACGTACCCAACACACAGCTAGGTAGGTCGTATCGCCTTGTGCAAGCACGCATGCACTGCACGCCTTGGGTTCCATGGGAGAACGTGATGGATGAAACAATATGGCTGACGATCCCGCGTACACAAAAATGCCCCCGTCCGCCCCAGCCAGCTGCACACACTTCCAGAAGAACCATTTTCTTCTTTTCTTCTCTTCTAAGTAGTCTTCGATTCGGAAACTCCCATTATGCTGTCTATGGCATTCTCTATTCTTGGCCCACTATGCTCATTGTAATTCCCACCCGACAACAGTAATAAGCCCATTTCCCGCCACCCCTGTATCACCACACATAGCTCCATACATACAGCCACCGGTCACAATGTATCTTCCCTCGTATTCTCCCCCGCCACCCATCGTCGCTGGTGACGGTGCCTGCTTCAAGGAGTGGATGCGCCACCTCTACCATAATACCCAAGATACAACAGCAGATACGAGATGGAAGCATCCTTCCCAATCCAGCAAACATGATGGCAAACGCGTGTTGTCGCAAGTATGGGAATGGGCAGCACGCCAGATTACGAGCTGGACCAAGAGCGCATCATCGTTATCGCATAACGAGGCAAGCAGTGCTACTGGGCCGCCGGTCTTACTGCGCAAACGCACATCTGCCCAGGACCTAGACGTGACCATCGGCGTCGTCGTCGGCGTTCTCCTGGGTGTCTTCCTCTTGGGGACCCTCGCTTTCTGCTACGTTTACCGCAACTCCATCCGCCTCAAGCGCAAGAAGAAGTTCCAACGGCAGCAGCGCCGCCACAGGTCGGGCGGCTCCCACGGCTCCAAGAGTTCCAAGAGCTCTCGGAGCTCTGCCAGCAGTGCCGGTGGCGGCGGAGGAGGGGGCGATGCTGAGGCGGCGGCACCACCGGCTGAAGGGGGTTGAGCCGACTTGACTCGCTGCTAGAGACGAAGACGAATGCTCATGATTCGTATCTCTTGGGCCCACAAAGGTGATTGGTTTCAAGGGGCTTTCACTCCCTGTTTTTGATGATGTTTGACGATGTCATGTTTCCGATTACGGATGATGAGATGTTTCCAGTTCTTCAGCGACGTGTTTGTTTTCATATTTCACTTGCATACGATAAGCGTATCACTTTGTACGATTGGGTGACGAAGCTAAGGAAAGGTTTCTTATAACTTGTGGTAGGCTTCATGGGCTATACAAGATGTATGTATGATATGATCGTGGATCGGAGGGTACTAGGAAATACTTCGGGGATGTATATGTTATCCAGGTTGGAACAAAGGCCCCAGAAATGAAAAGCTTAGCCAACAACCTTGAAATCTAGCCCAGTGTCACTTCTATCTTATCCACCCCAGCAAGTTCCTCCCATTTGTCTGCTAAGACAAACCCACATCCTCTCCGGTAAGCTATGCCACGCTCCCACTCGATCCAGAGCACGTAATAACAGTCTTGCTTCATGCTCCTGGCAATTTCCCACTGCTCTTTCCACGGAAGCGTTCGAAATTCTGCGCGTTGTTCTGCCTCAACAAAGCCTCCGACATTTTCTTCCTCTTCCTCCTGATTCAGTGGACGGCCGTCTTTTTCGGGTGTGGGGGGCAGCGCACCCTCCGCAGCTTGTTCGACCTCTTTCAGCTCTGTTGTCCAACCTTTAGCTACGGCTATTAGCTCTATCCTACGCCCATTTGCCAGAAAGGCGAGGTCGTCCTCATGGTGAACCGCAAGGCCACCGACTAGATTTCCGTTCACATCCTGGATCAAGGCGTCATAATCCCATTTGGGCGATTGAGGATTATCTGGGTTCCCCTGTAGATATGCTCGGGTAGTCAGACATTGAAGATATTGAAATTCGCGGTGCGAAATCAACTCTTCATCGTCGCTTGCAAAATTTGAGTTTCCGACAGGGACAGGGTACCATTGAGGATCTCCGCGATTTCCTTCTCTGGAAACATGGGTATACACATACGCCGGTAGGTCCTTAGGCATACAGATTGGACCGAGCCAGTTCCAGATATGATAGAGGTTAGCGGGCCATTCCAATAGTGGCTTCAACTCTTCACGCTGCCACCCCTCTAGTGATGCAATTGAAGTGCCTTCTCTATATCGATGCCACGTAGAGTCGATGAGATGTTTCGTAGTGGAACCAGGAGTGGGAAAGGCATACCACTCGGTAACAGCCTGAGTAAAACCTGCACCAGACACACTGGGAGACGAATCATGTTCGTGGTCGTCAGGGAAATAAGTTTCACCCTGCCAGCCCATCCAAGACCAACTAGGAAGTCGATCGCGCAGGGGGTCTCCAGCATATGATTCAGAAATCCTCCTCCTGCGCAGCTTTCTGAACGCCTTCCAGCAGAGTGAAATCTCGAAGAAGAACTCTGGGTGGCCCAACACAAGACCCGATGGGAAGATACTGTTCAAGTGCGTTTGAAGACCGGAGAAGGCATTGAAAACATCCTCATCGAAGCCTAAGGTCCTCTGATTGAACAAGGCGACAAGGGAATCTAGTTTCCCGAGACTTGGAGGACTCCCTTGTATCCCTCCATAACTAGCTCTGGCGTACCATTCTGCAGCTTCTGAACTGCCTGCTTCTAGATGGTTGGATTGGCTCTCGTGCCAGTTGGCACAGTTACATTTCCATCCGACCCTTCCTCCCTTAAAAATGAGTCGCCTCTTGGCGAAGGCTTCCTCTTGGAAAGTCCACATTCTCTGCTCGTAGTCGTACTTGCTTGGGACTCGGGGTGTGTCTTCAGGTTCCATCATGATTGCACTTTCCCCACCAGCCAGGGGTACGACAAGTTGCTCAGTAGACCTCGGTCTCGAGATTCCTCGGACACCTCGAAGGCCGTATCCCGCATCCTGACCGTCCTTTGCTATTATGGTCAGAACCGAGGTGGCATAGATATGATGCATGTTTCTCAATTGATGAGGCAAACTGGCTTTATCGTCCTGGACGATGCAAAGGCTGTCGACCCATAGCCAGGCCAAACCCAAGGCTTTGGTAAGTAGGATTGCGTTTTGGATAGTTTCCGGGACCTTGGTAGCAATAGGGCCGTACAACAGCGCGCCAGCCTCTTGGACTTGATCGATATTGGCCCGAGTGGTTCGGAAATGTGCCGTTTGTCCCCACGTGTAAGAAAGAGTGGCAAAGAGAGGACCATCCTCCGGGCAGGCAGCAACACAGCCACGGTCAACATCGATGAGCCATTGGGGGTAAAAAGGCCTGATGCTTCGGATGGCGGATGTATCGCAGTGGCTACCGTGTTCTTGGAAACACCGGGAAATCCAATTTTTCATAAGGCCCGCGTCGATCCACTCCCTGTCCAGAATGTGAACCGTACCCTTGTGATTTGGCACATCGGGCCGAGATACTAGTTCCAAAGGCAGAGTGCGGGTTCTTGGAGTGTGTACGCTCCCTCCTACAGTATAGCATACACCTAACCGGGCGCCTCTAATGCCTTTATGCTTGTGCAGACGAAGCTCTCGACTTTCGTCACGAGGAACGTTGCCACAATCATATTTGATGTCTCGGAGCCAGTCTGTATGCACGCACTCATATGCGAGGATATCATGTACCTTGCCAAGTACAGCCTCGCTTGTCCCCCAGTAGGTATTATTAGTGGTCAGAACTTGAACAATCTTGGAACACACAGGACAGCCATGCGGAGACGACACAGACTTGTCGGCAGTCGTCGATGGGCTTTCTGAGCTCATATTGATCCCAGTTGGTGAATAGTGAATTGGGTGTAGAAGATGTGATTTGAGTCAACTCGGACATAGCTTTGGGCGCCAGCAAAATCTCTCGTTGAGAAGCATAGGGTTTCCGCGCGGGCACCAACCATGAGACAGGAGTTAATAAGAACAGTAGCGAAATTAACATATAGGTAAGTCGCTAATAAGAGCGGCGCAGTGCTGAGGGGTGCATGCTTAATGGTGTAGCATCTCAAAAGGCGATTGGATAGAAGCTGCCAGGATTCAGATATGGGGAAGTCCAATGATAAAGGCCACCGTCGATAATCAAGCGACCTACATATTATTTCTCTAATAATAATGTAATTCCAGTTAAGCGATGCTGACAGTCGTTTAGTTGAATATAAGTCCCACCGCCAAGCCAAACCTCGTATACCGTCTATATCCATATGGTGACCGGGTAGCTGATTGGTCCAAGTAACGAGCTTCTGCAGAACTGGGTGCCTAATCGTTGCTTATGCCAACACTTGGACCTCGGCAAATTCAAAGCTAGAGAATATTGTACAACTTGAGAGCTTGAAGCCAGATTAGGGCTCCTTCCGAGTGTTACCTTGCTTCCAAATTGAGTAAAATGGCAAGTCATTCGTGGGAGGGCCCACTGGAGGATGCACATGTCGATCTTCCTTCAAAGCACAATTACGATGCGCTTTACTACGACACCACCCCGCCTCTCCCGAAACCCTACCGTAGGATCGACGCCAGCCGTTTCATCCGTTTAGTCGTCATCGAGCCAGGGAACTGGGAGTCTCCCATCTCGTATAGCTTCCTGGATCGCGACCCGACCGATGATTATGTCGCCTTGTCCTACGCCTGGGGCTCGCCCCGGGTGACTAGGCCCGTCCTCGTCGACGGGACCGAGCTCCAGGTGACGGTCAACCTGGAATCCGCCTTGAGGCATCTGAGGCGGGAGTGGGAGCCCCTCACTCTCTGGATCGACGCTATAGTGAGCAGGACAGCATTTCAACTGTTATACTCGAGGCAGTGCCATACTAATCAGTCTTCTCCAAGTCCATCAACCAGCAAGACCTCGATGAGCGAAGCGAGCAAGTCAGTCTCATGCGCAGCATCTACCAGCACGCGTCCCGAGTAATCGTGTGGCTCGGTGACGGCGTCAGGCACCGCATTGTCGGCTTGTCTCGCCATAGCAAAACTCCGGCCAGGGTTACTTTCTATGGCGATGATCGAGACGATGAGCGAATGGCAGAGTTTCTCAAACGATGGAGCAACCCCAAGTCTTCTGCAAACTACACCGCCATGGATGTACTCTGCTTCGTACGCACGCTTTTGTTACAGGATTGTGCAGATTACAGTCTTGCGCGATTGCATCCATCACATCTACTCGGAATCACTGAGGCCCTCCGTATGATGCTTCTTAGTCAGTGGTGGACTCGCATGTGGGTTTTTCAGGAGGTCATTGTTGCATCGAGCGTTGTGCTTCAATATTCAGGGGTGGAGGCGCCGCTGGAAATGTTCACCGAGGCGGCATCCTGTTTGCAGGACCCTAGATACGCCATGAACCTGCCTTCAGACGCGGCTACTGTTTTGCATCACTACTCCAAGACCCTCAGCGACGTTGCACATTGGCGCGGTCTTTGGCGCGAGAAGCAATCCCTAGGACATCTAGGTGGCGCAAGCGAGCTTCTCGGGCTTCTTCGAGCAACCGGGATGCGGAAAGCATCAGACGATCGTGACAGAGTTTTCGCTCTCTTAGGACTAGTCGACCTCCAAGAACGACTAGTTCCGGATTACCAACAGTCTCCGGCATCCGTATTCATGTCTGTATGCTGGGCCAGCATACGAGAAACTCAGACGCTAGAAGCTCTCTGTGGGGATCTTGGCCGCAAGAACAGGAGTGACTTGCCATCGTGGACGGCGGATTGGAGTGCCATGGTCCACGACAGCGATGAGGTGCGGATCCGGATGCTCGAAAAGTACAAAGCCTGTGGCGACCAGAAGGCCATAGCAATGATGAGCCCCTTGAGCTTGAGGGATTGGATCGTATTTTGTCTCAAGATGGGTCATAACCAGCTTTGGCTACCGCCGTGGGCAAAAGCGGTGTTCAAACTTCTAGCCCCCTGGAAACCTCACCGACCAGAACCCCGGTACGGAACCCTGAAGTCAACCGGCATCTACAAGTTTCTGCTCAAAACCGACTCCAACCAGTCTGCCCTTCAGTCAGATTCGCCTGCAAAGCAGGTGGTCGAGATGTTTTACGAGCACCCGACCGGTGGCCGCCTGTGCGGTTTCGCAAGACGGGTTGGCACCGTTCAAAGAGTCAATGAGCCTGTATACGAACCGATTGGACCTAATATTATCATCCAAAATATAAAGTGGATTGCGGATATGCAGAACTTACCTAAAAAGGACGAGCATCTCCGGACGGAGTACGGGATGACTCTGTCGAGTGCAAGAAGTTTGGTTTTCGACATGAAGTATGTGGAGGGGCAATACCACCGGCTCCAGGAAAGAGACCTGGAAGCACTATCTCGCTGGGCAGATCATATAACGCAACCCCCAGATGTCACAGAAGATCAAACAAGCCACCCGGAAGTCGATTCAGACACAGGCTTCGACGTAGTCTTCAAGACACTCGCCGCCAGACGGAAAACATTCAGAGCGAACAATGGCAGTATAGGATGGGGTCCTCTTGATACGCAGCCAGGCGACGGCGTTTTTGTGCTTCCAGGCGGCAGAACACCGTTCGTTTTGCGGAGCGCGGCAGACCAACATGGCGTCGAGGTTCTCCAGCTCGTTGGCGACTGCTTCCTCGAAGGAGCAATGGATGGCAAGTGGGCAATCGTGGGGCCTCAAGGTCACCAAGAACAGTTCGTCCTCCCGCCGATGTTCTGGAGCGAATGCAAATACGATCTCGTCAGTTACATCAACGAGGGGGTGGAGAACCGCATGGAAGAATCAATGAGCTGTTCGCCGAAAGAGATGCGAGAGACCAGGCCCCTACTACCATACGTCGATAGACCGGGAGTCTTTGATACATGGGTGGCAGATGTAATAGAATGGGCGTTCAATTACAGGTGTGCGGACGAGTTACCGGATTATGTATGGGATATGAAAAGCATTACTTGTACGGCTTTTCACAACCTAGAGGATATTCCGAACCCGCCTGGGCACATTACCATCATCTAATCGCACCGTCCCAAGGGCGAGAAAACACTTGTTGAGGCAGATACCTGCTCGGTCCCCTTTATCTTCCCGGCAAAAAAGTTCGCGTTCCTAGACGATCAGCTGGATCCGGCATCCCTCAAGAGAAGTTGCAGAAGACCCGATATGCTCTCATCCGTCTCGATTGACGGATCACAGAACCCAGCGCCCTCGCTCGCATACCAGGCTGCATCCCTGACGTATATAGCCTCCATAACACCCTGAAATAGCTCCACCGGTCCCGGTCGGAACTCTGGGCGAACCGCAAGGCAAGAGCACACGAGGACTCGCAAGTCGGGGTCAAGGCGCGGACAAGGGATCCCATTCTCCTTCGTGGGCGAGTGTTGCGGCGGCAGCAACAGTAGGCCCACGGCTTCGGTCTGGATCGGTGTTGTTATATTGCTGATTGGTGTTGGGGGTTGGAACTCGGCCGTCTGCCTGCCGTCGTAGAGGTCGCTGCGTTCCCAGGGGTTGAGGAGGGTGCAGAGTTCGTGCATGAGCTGGGCTCAGGGGAATTCAAGATGTTAGCTTTCCGGTCCTGTTGTTTTGTTCTTCGTGGCTTTCGTGGAGTGCTGAGATGGGATTCGACTCACGTTGCCTATGTCACGGATATTTTCTTTTGTCGTGTCAAAGTTTGTTCCCCTGTGTTTGCGAATGCAAGTCAGACTTCTGTAAACCTGTCTCGTGGCAAATGGAATGGCAGACACTGAAGCCCGTATCACTCACTCGTTTCCGCTCATCTTGCCCAGATCAATCACCTTGAGCACAGGGGTTATGTCGTGCTCCGGATACTCGGGGTTCGGCTCGAAGGGACCTATCATCACTGCGATATTGTGAGCCTCTTCAGTCAGTCGCACGACATTCTCGACCGATTTCCCTAACCATTTTCATTATGTAAGTCGCCATGAGTGATCCCGAGGGGAGGATTCTGGCGAATTATCTCAAAGGCCCCTTCCGGAGGACCGATAGGCTGCTCCGGTGGCCATGCCATGGCTATGCACATCCTGATAACTTACAAATCAGCGAATTGTGAACTCCTGTCCCCTTTTAGCCACAACTTCATGACAACTCACGGCACATGAAGAACCTCCATAGCATCCGGTTCAGCAGGTATTCCATGTTCTCTTCCCTGGCTCTTCTAACGAGTCGATGTAGTGTCCCGTGCTGCACATACTCAAGAAACATCCAGTTCTCGACCCCATGTCGTCGTAGCGGCGAACTTCGTCGATTCAGCGGATCGGCGGGGATTTCTATGATGTTCATGACGTGCTTCGCCCAGCGAAGGACCTTATTGTCGCGACCACCCAGGAGTTAGTCCGTGTGAGATTAATAACAGGGGGTAGAGAAACAGGTATGCTGTCGACTGGTCTCACTTACCCCTAGCCACTTCTTCTCATTCTCAATAGGGTCCGGAGTGGTGCTGCCGTTGTTCCACGTGTTGCAGTCGCCACCAGGGGTTTCTTCTTCATCTTCCCCGCCCAAGTCCGCCCACTTCGGCGTCTTGAGCACAATCCGCTGGCACGCCTGTCCGCAAGTCGTCTGCTGAACTCCCCAAGCAATCGAGTCGGCGCCTGACGCGATTGGTCCTTCGAGCTGGAACCTCCGCCGGGTGTCGTTTTCGAAGTAGCCTTGCAGGACCTGATGTATCTCGCGGAGGCCTTCGTCCTCTTCCATCATGTTGCTCGCGACTCATGGGTGGCGAACTTAGCATTGGATTTGTCGATCGAGACGTAGGTTTCGGTACGTCTGTGTATATTCTTCCCTTTGTTCTTATTACATGGATCGGTTCGGTGCTCTGGGTGGTCGTCATGCCGTTCGCGGAGGATAAAGAGGCTTCTTGACAGGAACCCGGTTCCCTCTTTGTTCGACTCGTAGCCAACTCGTAGCCCCTTTCGTATGTGAATCATATTGTTCTCAACTTTTCTATGATTAGTTCGAGTTAATAACCCCATTTTCCAAGCTAGCAGTCATGAAAATGGAATCAAGCCCGTCGCTCACGTAAGGGGAACATGGATAGGCAAGAATAGTGAGCCATTGAGGCTACATGGAATCAGCAATTATGCAGTCACCTGTACGGAGACCGGAAAGGGACCATCCAGTACTGCGCCCTGATGAAGCATTGGCACCGAACAGCCGTTGTTCCGATCCGGTGCTTGGATCTAGTGTTCGTTCTCATTTCCAAGATCCTCGTTTCATGACTTGTAAGGGACTCTGGCCGGTCTTGCTGGAAGGCAACTTGTGTGTATGTGGCAATGTGTTCTGCAGGGTACTCCAAGAAAGCAATCTGCTCGTACGAAAGAGTCAGAGTCCTTTCTAGGAGCGATCAAACACCAAAGCTGGAGCAGCGTTGACTGATTAGGGGTGGCATTACCTATAGCAATTTCTCATGCAAAGTATGGCCAACACAAGAGCAGATCTAGATTTAGAGAGTGTTTGTTACGATATAATCTTTGGACTTAAAGTTTACTTATGTACAACCAGTTGGGTAGCAATTCCCCGTAAGTATGCTCTGTACCGAGCCCCTGTTTGAAAATAGCGAGTCACTGCCGGTGACTGGTGCCCAATCATGGCCAACAACTACACTGTTAGCAATTCATTACGGGGAAGTTATCTTTAGCAACCCCCTCCAAATAAGCACCTGGGTCAACTGGTACCAGCCTTGACGATGCCTTCTAGTCCACATGGTGCCTCTCAACGCCCCACCGCCCGCCCATGGATACGATACATGCTTAAGAAGTACGCATATGTTGACCCTATTGGAAGCTGCTAAAGAGAACCAAGATATGCGGTATATAATAAATCTAACTACTTCAATATAGAACCAAGCAATTCCTCCTTCGCGGCTTCCAATCTCCAGTAATTACTTAGAGACCGTAGCCTCTACATACCTGTCTGCCTACCTACATTAGAAGCGTGCCTTCCCCCATGAGAGGGCCCCCAAGTTAAACCTGTTGCTGGGTCAGCTCCACAAGTAGCCGTAGCCGTAGCCGTTGAACCACTCTCGAAAATTTGAGGTTCGAGCTCCACCCGGGCCGTACCTGCCTACCTACTTTGCAGGTGCGGGGTGCTCGGACCACCGCCCGAAAGCGAGGTTGTATTCACGGCGAAGTTACCTCCAGTTGCCCCCACCTTAGGCGTAGATACAGGAGTAGATAAATCACCCTTTCACCTTACAGAATTATTATTTTCGCAGCCGCGTTGCCCAAACCAGTAAAGCCTGGTGATTTGGACTGTGTCTCTAGGGCTATTTAGTTATTCACTTCTACCTTGACCAGCCCAGCCTTTCCCTTGTCCGTCAACACCGAAATCCGTCACGCATCTTCCTTTTATACAACTGGTTTCGCCTCGCAAAATTATTATTTTGCAACCTCGATTTGCGGATTCCCTTTTGCATAAAGCAACAGCAACTACAGGCATTAATCGCCTGCTACAAAGGTAAGTGATATTTTATTTCTCCCTTCCTCTTTCGCGCATCGTCTCCTTTAGCACAAGTTATCACGACCCCAGGGCCCTTGGAGGAGCGTTACCGCTATCTGACAAGGCGCTTTCCACTTCCCTCCCTTCACGATACCCTATCAGCCCTTCCAGACCTGGTTTCAAGTCGTGAATCCTCTTGTGACACACCGCGTCATCTCCTGTCGCCGACTTCCTATGTCGGTCGCAAACCGTTCGCGGCATTGCCACACCTCCTCTTATCTACTTCCACGTTGAACGAAACCCGACCGCGATAGTGACACATGTCCTGTCATTGACTTCCTAAGCCGGTCGAAAACCTTTCTCGGCAGACTCACATTTAATCACGTTGACTTCTTAAGCCGTTCGCTGACTAGAAACAGCGACTTCATCGTGTCAGACGACTATTAGAAATTGCCCAAGATGGACCAGCCCGGAGTAGGTTTTTCCCCTTTTACCCATTCCCTTATTTGCGACCATGTCCAAGGAAACCTTCTTTGCCGCTGCCAGTGCGAGCTGTGCTAACCAAGGCCAGCCTAACATGAGCATGAGCATGCGGCCTACCACCTACGCAGAGTCCAGCACCCGGGTCTATAGACCCTACACGACCCCATACACCGGCGTGGGACAAGTCGTCGGCAACCAGCAGCCTATGGCTGCTACCGGCTTCACATATAGCAACGGCAGTATCCGCCCCGTCGCGCAGGCGGCTTCGACCCCTATCTATGAGATGCCGGCCCTTATTACACCTGCCGCAGCCTCCGTCGCCGGGAAGGGCACTACCGAGGAGACTGAAGCCCCATCCATCTTCACGGTCTCCAAGATCGACGTCATGGTCGACCGATATCGCACTCTTGGACTCTCCAAGGATCAGACCTTGGACGCGACCCACAACTACCCCGAGGCAAAGGGGCTCACAGATAAAGACCTGGAGGAGCATGTCAACAAGCTCCTCGGACGTGGCCATAGCAGATTCTCCGGATTCCGCCAGTGGTCCCGTGATACCGGATTCGCCGACAAGGTAAGTTGCTTACTCACAGGCACATCCAACCGGAGCGGTTTCGATCGTTTCAAACCCGGTCGCATTAGAATGGTGCCGAACGGTTTTGAACTGTTTGCTAACGAAATTCAGAATTATAAGAGTGTCGCCGCGAAGTATCTCATCGTCACCGATATCCCCAAAGCTGACCCCGGCGGCAAAACACCTCGCGACGATAAGCGTCGCGCTGCTCGCCTGAATGCCATCTTCGAAGCCGTCTTCGCCGAGGCTGAGCTTCGCCAGTACAAGACAGAACGTACTGGTTTGCCTACGTCCATGGATGCAAATACCGCTTTCGCTGCTGCTGAGTTCGTTCACTACGACAGTTCAGACGACTCAGACGACTCGGACAGTTCAGACAGTACGAATTCCGACGACTCAGACAATTCGAATCCAGACCATTCGGATGATTCGAATTCGAACAGCTCGGACTGTTCGGATTCAAATATTGTAGTCAGCTCGGATTCGGACGACTCGGACAGTTCGGATTCGGACGTTTTAAATGCTTCTGAAGATGTGAATTCTGGTAATAAGGACATTTCGGAGTTCATTGAGAATCCGGATGGCAGCGTCACCTTCAACCCTGCCTATCTAGAGTTCATGAATAGCAAGGAGGCACGCGAATTACGTGCTGCGATCAAGGCGAGCCTCCTTATCCCTGGCGACAAGAAGGATAAGGCTGAGGATATTCCTACCTCTGAACCTGAGGATGATCTTGTTGTTGTGGAGCCTCTGTCGCCCGTCCTGGATGAGGACGATGACAATGAGTGATTCTAGATCTAGGTCTGGGCTTGCGTTGGGACGACTTTTAAACGCTGCCATAACGATATTCAGGCGGTATGATTCTGGAACGAAGGGTAAATAATTTTGCTTATTCCTGCACGAGAACAGGATAATGTATATGAGAGCATGACTGGCAATTATTCCACTGTCTTTTTCTGTGAATAAGTACGATTCTGCCGTGCCTTTACGTAATTGTGCATGGGATAGCCGGTGACAGTATGGCTCCATAATAGCGGAATGGAAGGTCAGGGGACTAATCAGCTGACAACGGGATAGCTGGCTGATAATGGCATAAGGATATAACTGGTTATTGTGATGTCATAATTGGCAGACTGTGGGATAGCTGCTATATTGGAGTGGGATAACTGATAGGAATGGAATAACCAGTGAATGAAACGACATGGTTTTGGGGGGAGGTAGATGGGACTCCGTATGGCAATATCGAATGATCCGATGGTAACCTTGGATCTAGAGGATCTGCCTGTAAAACAGATTATAGTCTAATCAGGTGTCACAAGAGGTGTCTGAATAGGTTGTTGCTCGAAGAGGTCATTATCTGAATAGTTTGTTATTCGCCAGGCGTAGGTGTGTATTATATCGGCGACTGACGCCAAGTCCAGTATGCCCCTCAAGTCGATCAATATCAGAACGAACGTTTTCACCGCCTGAGAAATTTCCATGTCTATATTGAGGGGTTGTTGTTGAGGTACTTCAGGGCTGCCTGAGGTTCGACATAGGGCAGAGGATTGCAAAGTAATTGTGCAATAATGATGGACCATACAGAGTGATGCTTGCGCCATTCACTGTTCAAGGCATCCACATAGCCCCATTACAGGTGCAGACAATCATGATGAAGTAGTGTGTTATTGCCAGTTTGCTGCTTCTTATCGCCTGGCAGAGCTGGGCCTTGTATATCCCGTTGGTGGCGGGTGTGATCCTGTGGACATGGTATGGAGGTGAATAGTTTGGTGTTGGCCTTACAAAGGATCCAGACTCTTGTAGTATGATCCAAAAACAAGCATGTGTATCCTGGTGCTCAGTATGCCTGTTAAGGGAATTGCTAGTGGCAGGATGATCGGCTGCCAAATAATGGCCATGGCCAATGCCGGCAATGTGATAGACTGGCTGGCTGGGATAATCAGCGGCAATCATAAAATTCCCCTTACTCGTTGTTCTCACTTGAATGGTCATGCCATTCGCAAGCTGTTTATTCGCTCCCACTCTCCTTTATCACCTTCTCTCCCCCACGTCTTGGTTGCGCTCATTCTGTTATTCTCTTATTGCATTGCTCCCTCATTCCCTATACCAACTCCTGTCCAGTAGCTTGACAAGATGGAGGTGTCCGAACCCAGCCCATTCTGCGTTCTGGGCTTTGAAACCCCTTCATCATGCCACGGCCCAACGGGCCAATTCGCAGGGATACACTGCAGAGCACCGTACATGGACTTGAGACACTTATCGCCTGGTTTCTGGTTGACACTATCAGGTGTCCGCTTGGGCGGTGTGTTAAAATATTACCAGTAAAGCAAAAGGTTAACAGGGCCCATTACCGGATTCGAACCGGTGTCCGCTTCCTTGACTACCAATGTCTTTGGATAGTCAGTTTGGCATGCTTTACCGTTAAGCTAAATGAGACTTACAGCGGGTCGGCGACAGTGGAATACTGGACGATGGCTTTATCTTATGCTATAGCTGTAGCAAGAGGTGGTCTCTGATGCCGATCTTGATACCGACAAGATGCACTCGGAATGTGGACACCAAGAAAATTAGCAGCGTCTTGCCTCGACCCATAGCGTCTGCCAGTAGGGCTCCAGTCACCCGATTCTGTGCCTGTTAGCTATGGATTGTGAAAGCCCCTATTGCTTTGCAGTGAGAAGGTTTCGTAGGGAGCCCAACGAAGCTGAACTTGGTGTCCGAGAGAATAGGTATCTCAAACCAGAATATTAGATTCTTTGACTTGGCGGCCACGCCCGGTATGTCTCTACCTTCCAGCCCGTAAGCATGTTTCCGTTTCTGGTCCCTAGCCTGTGTTGGTCTCTCATCAACACTCGAGGTTGTCTATCACTACTCATAGCGCTGTCCCGGCTGTCCAGGTTTCATATGCTGCTGGAACACCTCCGCTTACGGGTTCATATCATCCTCCTGTCCCGTGAATAGGCGTGTACAAGCGCAAGTATCTAACGCTTTGAAATATAGCACCCACCAAGCAGTGGATCGAGAGAAACTCGCGGATAAGTTTATCCAGACCTGCCCGGAGAAGGTCGTCGATACGTACGCCGAGGAGCTGGACCGTTTCAACAACGCCATCTTAATGCAGATGATGAGGGACAACAAGCAGTGGGAAGCCATGTTGACACAAAGCATACCCTTTTCGAGCGGGACTGATGGAGGAAGGGCACAAGAATTCGCCGCCTGCCGTCGCTGAAGAAGTGGCGATGACTAAACCAGCCCGGCCTGGAACCGCCCTCGAAACGGGGGCTCGTCGCCGCCGCCGCCGCCGCCGCCGCCGCGAAGGCACGGCGCGACTCGAGCTGCGGAATGATCAAGTCAGCGGTGGCAAGGAACGAGGGCTTCCTTCATGCCTTTTGTCCTGTAACTTATATAGATGTACGCTCTGGCAGTTTTGCAGGTGTGGAGAGGTTGGGCATTCGTGGGCGAAATTAGGTGTTGCATTGAGGGTGGAATAGTGGGAGTTGCCCCCTGCGTCACGGGCATATTCAACGGATTTGCCAGCTCCGGCCTTTGCCCAGCAGTCAAAGACCCAGAAGAGAAAGGCCCAGTAGGTCCAGCAGTTTTGGCTGCCCCAGGGTCTTTGGCGGCAGCGGGGGCATTAATAACCGCCTGGTACAAGAAGCACGAGTCTGCTCAACAGTGGAGGCGACGTCGAAAATCAGAAGCAGTATGCCACTCTTCAGCGCCACTCAGGCAACCCGCCAATACAGCCAGGGTCATGGTATTCACAAGCCAAGAAGTAAGTGGTGGGTGGACACAGTAAGTGAAGAGGTATCATTCCACATTAAGTCTAGTTTTGATCCGAGTCTACTATCTATTTTCCCATGCCAAATGATTCTACTAAGCCCATTTACCCAGGAGCGCCATCAATCCGGCCCCCAACGCAATACAGCCCAAAGCCAGCAGCTTGATCCGTAGCCCGGCCTTCTGCATATCCGGGTTGAACATGAACTCGTGCGCCAGCAGCTCGACCAATCCCGTGTACAGCAGGATGCCCGCGCTGATGGAATCAAACACGCCGTTCACAATCAGGGTGGTGGGGCTGCTGGGCGACAGCGTCTGCCGCACCCCCAAACCAACAGCAATGGCGATAGGTGTGCTGATGGCGTACAGGCCTGCCAGCAGATAGGGCATGTAGCTCTTGGCCTTGGGCCACGAGGCAGTAGCGAGTCGCGCGCCGAGACCGAGGCCCTCAAAAGTCTGGTGGAAGACGAGGACAATGTACAAGATGTCGAACTCGTCGCCGGCCACGGCCAGGGTCAGGCCGATGAAGATGCTGTGGAAGATGACGCCAAACTCGAGGATGAAGATGGCTGTCATTTGCGCCGCGAAGGCGGAGTAGCTGTCGTTTTCGGTGTGGTCGCGGGCGTGGCCGAGGTGGTCTTCGCCGCGGGGGTAGGAAATGTCGGTGTCGGCGCCGGGGACTTGGAATCGCGGGTGGCCCTCTGTCGCCTCCTTGACCCCACCATGAGTGCCTGCTTCCAGATCGCTGGGGCTTGAGGTATGCGAATGCGGGTGGGCGTGCGCAGGTGTAGGCGACGGCGGGGGACGATGAGTCGCTGCCCTTTTTCCTAAGTAGGTCGAGCGACGGATCGAGGGATTCCGCATCGTGCTTGTGGCCGTCAAAAATGTCGTAGTGCGCAATCAGGATCTCCATGACAAACATGCCAAATATGGACATGAGGCAGATGCCGGCCGCCCACGAGTACTGCGAGATGGCGTACTCCTCGAGGCAGGGTGAGCCGAGGGCCTCGAAGGCCGGTGTCAAAAGGTGGATGAGCGCCGTCGCGATGATGACGCCCGTGCCAAAGTACTTGGCGACGAAGAAGGCCAGCTTGGGCACGCGCATCTTCGAGCTCCTAGCGAGGACAACGGGCAGCATGGCGCCGATCAGGGAGCCGATCAGGATGACGAAGATGGAGGAGACGCGCAGGCCGATGCGGCCGTCGAATTCGTTGCCGCTGTCGCATTGCGTTTCTACCGTGAAGCCGCTGGTACCAGCATCCGGTTCGGGGGCGCCAGCGTCTTGCCGCCGGGCAAGCGCAGAAGTGACGACGCCTGCGATGCGATCCATTGTTGTTGTTGTTGGTTGAAGGGAACGTTCAAAGGCGACGGTTGATGTTGCGTCGAAAGGTCTGGAAATACACAAGGTGTGCTGAATAAGCAGTCCTCTGGCTGGCTATCGAGCTCAACCCACAGACTATGCCGATGGACTAATTAGTGACGCCGGTGGGCTGGGTCCGTATAAGCTCCGGAGACCCCTGGATGAGGATGTAGCCACAAAAGCTTATTCGCTCTGTCGTCGAATAGCCACAGAGGAATAGAAGGAGTTAGGCCACGCGATCAGCAGTGGTACCAAGAAACCTTATTGCGTCCAAGATTTGGAATATCAAAAGTTTGGTGGTGGAAAGTTGCAACTGTGGAAGAACCACCGTTAGTCAAGTTGCAGCAACGAAGCGTCTTTATAATTGTATATGTGGGATGATCTGTTTGAGAAAGAAAAGATGACTGGAACAATGTGGTATTCACCGAGACCATGGTCCCGGGAAAGGAGGAGGGAAACAAGAAACGGCCGAGATTAGTTGTTCGACCTCAAGGTTCTTGTTCTTTCCTGGGATGAACGCATGTAGTAATCCTTCAAGGGTTGGGATGACTGTGAGTGGCTGCTGAGTTGAGGGACAGACAAGACCAGCGTTCATCCCATCGCCACTAACTCATACACCTTGAGGGCCACCACTAGAGAAGCGAATATCTCCGGGTCGCCGAGCCGGAAAGCTTAAAAGCTACTAGGATGGGGATAAAGGACCAGTGACAACTTGCCCAGCTGGGTTGGGGTTTTGGGGGGGACGCATGAAGCAGGGAATGTGCATGTATGCAAGGAGAGGGAGCTTACCGAGTGTTCGTATATGGGTGTCAACCCAATTCCAAATCGTACAGGTGCAGTCACCAACAAGGGACTTCTATAATATAATCGCGAGCTGGACCCTTATTCTCCTTATTCTCCCTGACTAACAGACAGACACACAGACAATGCACTTTGTTATGGTCGTTTTCCAGATCAATGACAATGTGTGCAAATGTAGGCGCGCGCGCAAGGCTCTTATGCACAGCTTGGACTTTGTGCTCGTAATGCCGACTGACCAGCAGGAGGATCCTTCCTGTGAGAGGCTTTGAATGCGAAAAACAGCCTGGGGCGGAGGGTTTGGAAAAGGATGCAGTAACAATGACCAGTATGACTCCCCTACTCCATGTGTGATGCCGCTATGCTGCTAAAAATAAAAAGAATCAAATGGCAAACCGTCTTGTCGCATTCATTCATAAAACTCCAGGTGATGCTAGATGTAACGATTGTATATGAAACTCCTCTTCGCGCAGTGTATGTAGTCAGTTAAAATGAGCGATTGCATTAAAGAACGAGCAAGACTGAGCCCTGACTGAGAACGGGGAGAGAATCGCAGTTGGTGAGAGCGCGTCACGATCCCACTTCGTCCTGGAGTTTGAGGACCTTGATGGACACTCTCATGTTCTCTTTTTTCTGCGCCAAGCTCTGGCCGATTTATCCATTGCGGCGCGCCCAGCAGCTTGTGCACTTCAGTGGGGGCCGGTTAGAGGGGTACCCCCTGTCTTACATACCGCCGCCCCCTGCTTACCGATTCTTTTCAGCCTCTTCAGCCCCAATTGCCCGGATGCAGTAACTGACATCCCATGTCCAGAACATGTCAACCTCAAACCTGACTCAGGGCCAACCTACTTGTTTTTCAATATCACATTACTAGCGGAAGCATAACTGATTGCAATGCTCGCAATCTACACTCTCTGTACTCCGTAGCATCGATTATTAAAATATGTCCTCTGAAAACCTACCATGTGTTCAAGTCATATAAACACAGGTCCCCATTAATTGCTCGACGAAAGACCCAGGAGGGGCTCTTCTTTCCAAATTCCAGCGATACGATACGTCAGAGACCCCTGGCCGCACCACTGAAGAGGGCCCGGAGCATCTGCCATCAGGGTCCTCATTCTCGGGCGAGCTCCCCACTTCCCTCTTCCATATCTCCAGCCCGCCCAATCACAGCAAGCGCAATTCTTTCGGCCATCAAGGTGTTCGGGCGTCTTGCACAAAAATCAGCTTTCTTTATGCGGTACCGCCGAAGCGACCGAAAATGCGATTTCCGACTTTCGCAGATGGGGTCCCAGCAGTTCGGTCGGGCCATCACGGCGCGCAAATGGCATGTTACAGGCTATCGGGTCCCAGGTGAGATATGTAACGATCGCTTTTGCAGCAGTCGGTCGAGAAGCGCCATTGGCTGGATGATATTGGATGCATATTTCATTTGTGCTATGGAGCTCCTACGTTGAGTATTTCCTCCACCTGATGAGGAGGTATTGAAAAGCAAGATTCTATCATAGGCGACATTCATGCATGCACACCCCAAACGCAATTGCATCTGCGTGTTAATTGAGCCGCATGGTCGTACGATCATGTGCGATGCCGACATCCCGTCTTGCATCTGCGGGGGGTTCCGTTTCGACTACAGACAATGTTGTTGTAGAGGGTATCTGGATAACGAGCCTGGCCTCGAAGCCAATAGCACTTTTATCTCTGATGTTGTATTCTGCTTGGCTCAGCCAATTCAGCCAATGACTCGTTCGTTGTATAGATATATCATGATGGTATTTGTAATCTCTCCTCTGAGTATCCTCAGGAGGTAAATTGCACCTCGAGTCCCAGGCTCCGAAACGGCGAGTCCAGCTTCCGGAGATCAACACCGCTGCCCAGGCTGAAGAGGAGGGACTTCACCCGGCCCTCCCAGACCAGCCCGATCTTCATGTGTTGGTCCAGCCGCACCTTCAGCACGCCCGGGTACTCGGGCTCGTCGGGCTCGGCTTCCACAGCTTGCGGAGGTGGTTGGACGGGTTGGAGGCTCTTCTTCTCGCTCGGGTCGTCCAACCTCCACTCCAGCTTCGCTTGGAAACTGCGTTCTATGTTGTTGTTTTTCAATGGCTCTTCTGCCTTCGTTTGTTCCAGGGCCGGCGACACGGATTCGAGTGTGGCACTATGCAGAGAATCGGTTATAGCGTTGGGTGTAGATTTGGGTATAGTATCGGGTATGGCGTCGGGCGCGGCAGCGTCGACGGCTGCGGGGAAGGCCGAACTGTCTAGCTTCCAGTCCATCTTCGATTGGAAACTCCTCTCGAACCGCTGCGCAAAAGCAGCTTCTGTTGCGGGATCCGTTACTGTCGTGTCCGCTTCGTCCTTGATGTCGTCCATGAAACCGTTCTTGCGCGTAATGGTCCAAGAACCCTTCCTCCGCCACAGCTCCATGCCGACCGTCCACTCACTCTCGTAGCTGTAGACGTTGAAATCCATTTTCGTGGCCAGTGAGCAATGCTGACCGGCCATGACGGCATAGCTCCAGCTCATGCTGCCCATCAGGGGGTTGATCGTCATCGTAGCCGTAAGGGGCGTTCCCTTGTGTGAGGGTAGTGTCGCAAACCGAAGGCCGAAGCTCATGCCGCCGGATTTGTTCAGGGTGCCGTAGTAGAGCTCTGCTCCTGTGCTGAATCGCCCGTAAATCCTGTCTCCGTTACTGTTGCCATTGCCGTTACTGTTGGGGGCCGTGGTGCCATCTTCGTTGAACTTCTCCGCATCGCCCCCAAAGTTGTAGAGCCCCCGAACGCCCATCAGGCCACCGTCCGACGAAGCGAGGCCTTCGATGCCGTAGCGCCCCTTGTCGTACTGCACCATGCCCAGGACCGTTCCGCCATTGCGCAGCGTTTGGTCGGATACGGCGCTGATCTGGAGCTGCAGCGCAGGGGTGAATCGCTTCACCACGAGCGCCTCCAGCATAGACCTAGGCAGGTATAACCGCCCATACGCCAGAGCATCTTTTCGTTGTTTCTTTTGCAGTACATCGTCATCATTTGTATTCGTATTCGTCGTAGTCGCAGCTGCTGCTACCGTGGCGGCATTCTTCAATTCCTGCAACGGCTTGTATCCCTTAAACAAGTCGGGCAAGGGGATCCGAGCGCTCTGGGCGATGGTGTCGTGCAGCGGGACGGTCGAGTACAGGTAGGAGACGGAGCCGTCGACGACGCCCACGGTGCCGAGCTGGTAGGCGGTCGCGAACTGGGGGGTCGCGAGCGAGCCGAGGGAAAGGCGCACGCCGCGCGGGGTCGGGAACTCGAGGAGCGCGTTCGCGGTCGCGTTGAGGGACGAGTACGAGTTGTCGCAGTTCCAGCCCGTCGCGGTGTAGAAGGCGCTCTGGATGTAGTCCATGAACTCGCGCATGGTTGCTGGCCAAAGTCGCAAGCAAACAAAGCACAAGTATAGGTTGGAATTGGAGTGTCGGATCGCTTACCCGGAGGTAAGCTCAATAGCTACCGAGGAAGCATTGGTGAAAGTGGAATTGATATGAAAAGAGCGACGACGCAACCCCTGGTGCAGCGTTATGGGTTGGGTTGAAGCTCGAGTGGCTTATTCGATTTGTCTAGGAGGGCTGTCGGAATTGAGGCTTCTGTCATAATCGGCAGCGTAAAGCTTTATCGATAAGGCCACCTCTGCCGCTAATCTCGATACCCTCTACGCATATTCTAGCGTACTTGGTGCTCCAAGTGCCGAAGCCCCAATAGGACACTCGAAGTATTGGAATGAAGGTCATTGTGGTATCCTACTCATACTCAATTGCTTCTGCTATCTTCAATTATGTATTTTCTCCTCATCCAGAGGAAAAGCTAGGTACCTACAGCATGGCAGGAGCTGTACCGTCGTTAGAGGGGTTCATACCACGTGATGTGGGCTCAGTCCACAAGTCCCGAAGGTTTGGGTTTCAGGGGTTTCAACCTTCTATCAACCTCATCTGTCAATCCCTCCTGAAAACATCGTGGGCTTCTTTGACGGTCAGGCACACATGACCTTGACAAAGCTTCCTGAGCGAGTCTTCGCCGAGAGGATGCTCAATTCTGTGTAATTTTGCTACTAGGCTCTCAAATTGCCGGAGTCTGGCCAGTGTGATGGTGACTGACTTCCTTGATCACGATTCCTTGTCTATCTCCAGGCGACCCTATTGGGAGATCTCGAGTCTTCGTGAATCATGGCACAAGATAATGTCCTGCAAAGCCACGCAGTCTGCCACTCGATCACTGAAGCACAAGGCCCACATGTCATCCTTACACGGATGCTCGAGTCCCAAGTTCTTTTTGGCTCTTCAAGTCCTGATGGGCTGGTAGTTTGCCTACAACAATGGTTGCGGAATGAAACAGCAATGATGAACACCGCATATGTGATGAATCGAGACGATGATCAGCCCATCTGTCTCGGGCGCAATTGACCCCGCTCGTTGTTTTTCCAGACTTCAATTGCAGTGCATTAGCTGCTCTTGTTGGCCAATGATATACCAACGCCATGCAATGCCATTCTGCACAATGGAGGCAGTGTTATCTGCAGCGTCTTGGGTATCAGCACCATCAGACCTTCGCGCCATATCTTGCCTTGCTTAGAATTGGGACTTAATCCGTCGGTCCCCAGCCTTTGGGCCTAAAGACCATAACGGCCCCCAAGTTTCAGCCCAGTATCTGCATGCTACTAACCTCATCCTGCGGGGCTGTGTTCAACTAAACATCGTGAGGTGAATAACTATAGGCTTGCCATCGTCATGCGATGTCAGCTGTCGCAGTACTAGAGCAAGCCTTACCAGGCTCGCGCTGAACCAGTCCTTGGGGGCTGACGATGGTTTCTTTTAATAGAAATCCATCTTAGAGAAATGGCCCCAGAACTGGTGATGACCATCAGTTCTAGAGTCGGATGCTTGTAGTCCTAGAGATATCTAGTCAGGACTTGCCAGATATATATCCGTCCTTTTCTGTTCATCTTCTCTTCCTACACCTATTGCACCAGATGGCCATCCATATATGCCATCTTTGCTTCGCCGCGAGGCCGCCCAGCCCGTAATTTCCCCGACCGCCCGTGAACTTGGCACGATGAAGTCACCTTGCATCCCCGCTTCGGTCAACCATATAAGGCACACTCCAATAATTGTCTCGACTATGACTTGGGCGCACTCAACAAAAGGACGTCGCATTGCGAAAGCGAAAGGACACCAACACGCTAGCCCATAACTCCGATCCTCCGGCTGGGGCTCCGTATATCGGCAGTCGACGCCTTCCCCCTCCCCCTCCCCCATTACCCCGTACCCCCATACCCCCATTCCCTATACTGTCAGGTGGCTGATTCCCTGCTCGGGGAGGGACACTGTGAGCCGCCTAAGGTAATCCAGCCAAGAAGGCGAACCAGTACATGCATCGCCTGATACAACTCGCCGTGTTTGCCTTAATTCCACTTTCGCTTCCCTCTCGTGATTCTGCCCTGATTACAAACCTGTTTACCACACAACCCGCCGATCTCGAACCTGACACCGACACCCAAGATGCAACTAGCGCCATTCAGGGTCGCCCTGAAGACATACGCAACTGTGGACAATGCACTGTGGGAGGTCCCTTTGCGGCTCTTAAGGCCCCTGAAGGCCCTCAAAATGGGCTTCGACCGGTCAATGTCCCTCCGACATTAGGGAACACTGGGAGATTGATTCCAAGAAGGGCACGCGTAATCAGCACATGCGATTTGGCCTTCATCTGCAGTCCCGTGTCTCTCCGCATCCCTTAAGGGAACCTGGCGACCAGAGCAGCAGCAGAAGCATGGCGGAAGACGTTATTATCGATTGGACGACCACGATATATCGATATGCTATCCGTTGCTTATCAGCTTGTTCAATCTCTGCTCCGAGATCCCGAAAGTCGAGACAAGACATCAAGTGCAAACAGAGCCCGACTGCCATGATGGAGACCACCTACTCTTACCCCTCTGCGAATACGCAATATTCCAACTTCAATCAAACCGGCTCGAACTTGTTTGCACCCGGCTCGTATGGTAGCACCAGTTCCGGTACTATGTTCGAATCAGCAAACGCCAGCATCAACAGCGCTTACAGCAACCTCGCTAGCAAGCCGAGCTTTGCCAACATTGCTCGTGGCTCTAAGCAAGAAACTACCAACCACAATTGCGGGTAAGACGCACCCATCTATTTATGTCTCGGCTTGAAATAACCTCTGTAAAGGTTCCAGACAAGGGTTGTCGACAATTGTTCCAAGAGCCGCCTCTATGCCTTGGCTATGGAGTACTACCTTCTTGAGGAAGCTTCTCCGACGCCGGATGGTGTGCGTTGCCTAATGAGCGACTGCCCAAGAGCTTTCCGCGACCCCAAGCAGATGCTATGGCACTTGCGAGAATGCGATCTCTTCTCAAACGGGAAGTACGACTGCCCGGAATGTAATGCCACACAGACGTTCCGCACAACGACGCAGAGGAAGTGCTCCTGGCTACGTTCGCGACTCAGCACCAAAGCCATGCAGTTTCTCCATGCATCTGCAGCGGTGGTCAAACAAATGATTGGCCCCAAGTCACATCTATGTGCACACTGCCGTCACACCCTCAAGCAAGATCTCGGAAGAGAACTTCGCAATCGTGGCGGCTCCATGGACGAGTTCGATGACGTGCCCATTTACAGTAGCCGCAAACGGTTCAACTCATACCCTGATCATGGGAAGAGGCCTAGCACAGACTCTTCAAGCTCTTCCGGATATTCGTCACAGGAATTCCATGAGCTCGTCGGTACTTCAACTGTACCGGAGCTTCCCGGTCACCAAGTGGGCAGCGAACTCGAGGCCAATGTTACTTTCAACATCCCATGGGGGCCCAATCACGCTGCCCAGAGTGCCACAAACCTCTCTGTAATACCGGAAACCAACCACCAGAAACCTGCAACTGATGTATCCTGCATGTCTGCAAGATCGATGGGAGGGTTCTCAACAGACGTTTCGCCAACTTCCTCCCCCAAGTCGCCAAACACCACCAACGGCACCATGACTATGCAGAGTGGCGATCTGAGCTCTTTGTTCCAGATGAGCCGCCAGTCTTCAACCGCAAATATCAACCAGCCCTCTGCAAATATGGCAGGCATCGTGTACAATCACTCCACGCATGTCGCTTCCAGCATTGGCATGCCTGACTTGTCGGCAACCATGTTCCCCCAAGACCCGCTCGAGGGCAGCAACCACAACATGACAAAGAGAGATTCTATTCGTACTAGGCAGCATACGCCTGATCTTAGTGTGGATATTCCACCCTCAGGTGTTCACTTCGATAATATGACCTGCGGCCCGGACAATGCGGATTACGCGTTTTTAAACCAGCTCTTCAACTTGGGAAACACCGCCACGACTACGGCGACCCCAACCGAAGAGACCTTCAGAAATTCGCTAGCCAGATCGTACACGAATACGTCCACACGCACTGGAGCCCCCTTTACGGCTACTATCACGCCGAGCAGCAACCACATTCACAGACAAGAGACCGGTTCCGGGAGCGTTTCTCCAGACTCCATAAACAGCTCCGACTCGTCTCCCGGTAGTGGCGGCAAACAAGCATCGGCTATGGACTTCCGGTGCCCCGAGTGCGACTTTATCCCCAAAGGCAAATTGGAGAAGGCCCCCACGTACTTGTACAAACACCGCCAGACACACCTGAAAGAACTGCGGTTCAGCTGCCAGCAGTGCGGGAAGACGTACTCGCGCAAAGACAACGTCACTGCCCACGCCAAGAAGACCCACGGTGGTTCTGGCCTGGGTACGCCGTCGCCCGCCCCCTGGGGTAAAAAACGTCAGGGGAGCGGGAACAGCGACCAACTCAGCGTGCACCGGAAGAAGTCGCGGAGCTACAGTAACGAGTCTGCTGCATTGCAGGTTTCTGGGCAATTCAGGGCAACTTTTTGAATTTTGTGATGGGAAACTTTGCTCCAGGGCTGGTGGATGGGATCTCCTTAACGATTTACCGCACTAATACGGTCTCCTAATTGTTTCCCGTCAGGCCTTTTTATGGTAGCTCTGGCTGTGACTCTGGAAGTTGCAGATACTTATTTATCGAATTTATGATATTCATCTTGAGAAACTCATGTTGCGATTTGCCTATGGCAAGTTTTTGTGCATCAAACTCGATCTACGTGTGAGTGTTGGGCTTCAGAAGTGGAAATCAAGCTTCATTGATTTTGCAACACTTACTATACGATCATAATGCTTCGTTTACTACACAAGCAATATCAAGAATCCGTGATTACGAAAAGAAATAAGTTAAGTCCCTCTAAATGAATATTGGAGTGAATCTTGAGACGTATAATTTTGGCGTCAACAGCGTGGCGAGAGGCGACCGGAATGGGTCATGAGGCTCAAATACAGTTCCCTATGGACATACGGTACAGTTTTGGGAAGTTGTAGGAGTTTAGGGATAACACCACCTTCGTCCTTACACAGGTGGGAAGAGAGGGTAGAGCTCCCTTCCAATCAGGGACCTAATAACACGGCGGACTTATGACGCCACTCCGGGCTTGCGGAATACGAGAAACAGAAACACGCCACCCCGTGTTCTGAAACGCGACTCCCGCCGCAAAATCACCAATGAGAACAAAATCATAACTCCAGGCGCACTTTATGAAGCTAGGCATTATTGGTGCTGTATCCAGTCGGTCAGGAATGCGGACCATACATACTAGTCAGGGAATAAGTACCTACACACATACAATCAACCAATACTACCACACAAGGGCAACTGTCTTCCTGATATCTAGTAGGGGAAAACAACCACCTGTAGAAGGGAATGTGCCAACTTTTCTAACATAGGAGAATGCACGCTCATCCGTCACCTGCTGGCTATTACCTCTACGATGATATATAATACCCCATCCTCTTCCTCTAAACAGCCGATATTTGTTTGCCAGATACAACACCATTCACCACCAGCCATAACAGCTTATGCCAAAAGAAATCTTCAAACGTTACCATACCGTTTGGCGAATACTATATTTTACTCAGAGAACCAACCCACTCAACTCAACATGGGCAAACACAGGTTAGTAGTATTCATGTGCCACCTACAACGGCCTACTTCATGCCCCCTCCACAACATCTTCGAGATTACCCTGCATAAGTAGATGTGATGTCGCAGTCAAATGACTAATACACTCTCAACAGTGACAAGGACTCACCGTCCTCCTCATCCAAGAAATCCAAGGGCCACCACCACCATAGCTCATCGTCTTCATCCAAGTCCAAGCCCAAGAGCTCCTCGTCATCCTCGCACCACAACCACCACCATCAGCATGACCATGAGCCAAACAGGCTCGAGGTTTACGTCATGGAGGATCGACCTGATGAGCGCTTCGCCCAGGGCATGCCGTCTGGTCGCGGGGACCGTAAGAAGGAGATGGCGCAATGGGATGCCCGATATGAATCAGCGAGCAAGGGAAAGTGACCGAGGATGCGTGGTGCATTGATAATACTCGGCGGAGGTTTATGGGGTCGGCATGGCGGTTGAGTAATGGGTCTTTTGGCTGGAAAGGGAAGGGGAGAACGGCACGTGATCGGGATTTACATAGGGGCCTGAGACTGGATCGGGTTATTGGATTGCGGGCGCCATCGGCGGAGATTGAAATAACTCAGGATATTTCCTTCCATATTTACTATTCATAATAACTTGTATTCACTGTTGCACACCATTCTTCAAGTAGGATGTGATGAGACGCTGAAAGCATCTTGTCGCAAAGACATCGTGAAGTTGATTCAAGGTGGATGGGTGGCCGGCGTAGAGCACAGACCGCCGCTCGATTGAGCCGGCAGTACCCACAAATCTGAATGGCAATTGTGAGCAACTTGGCCACTGTGGCTAGTGGGGGCTGGGGCTGGAGCACGGACTAATCACAAAAAGTTATTGCGGGGAGGGCTGTTCGACCCTAATCTTGGCAACCTACGGTAATTCTCTCTTGCCCGTGCAGAATTTCGCGATCCAGTCCCAAAGTCGCAAAATCCCCAGCTTGGCTCACTGAACATTCAACCCTCCACGTCGACGCCCAATTTCCGATCCCCTCCAGCCCATTACCAGTCAACACCCACCGACTTCACCAAAAAACACCGCCAAAATGCCTGGAGGTATCACCGTCCGCGATGTCGATGTAGGTTCTTCCGAAAGCTCAACACCCTGAGAGACGACCTCGCACACTGCAAGCCAAAAAAAGATGGGACCCGACAGAATTCGACTCTCTCTATCATTGCAAGACCACGAGACACAGAACCAGTTCTGGGCAGCATTATAGCAGCAGAAGAGAAAACGACTGGGAACACCCATGCAAGAGCAAGGATGGAATATCACATTTGGAGCAGGCGCGAGGGAGTCGCAAGACTTCTGACGACGGAATCATGCTGATGTGTTTTATCTGCTTCAGGCGCAGAAGTTCATCGAGAACTACTCTTCTTTCTTGAAGCGTCAGGGCAAGCTGCCCATCCCCGGTAAGTCTGCTACGCACTCGTCTGAGTCTCGGAGCGATTGTCGCTAACATTTTTCTTGTCAGGTTGGGTCGACACTGTCAAGACCGGTCCTTCTCGCGAGCTTCCTCCCCGTAAGTTCCAGCTTTTTTCTACCACCGCGCCTGGTCATGTCACATGGCAAAACCTCTTGCCATCGTATTTTATGATGACTTTAACAACCATCCACAAAACCTGAGATCGCTTGCTTCGGCTTGCGGACAAAGATTTCAACTTATTGTTGCTGAACGATACTCCAAACGCACACATTATTTTCCACCGCTCTCAGTTGCGGCTGTTGTGGCATTGATAGCTAACCTGCTCCCTCTGCAGAGAACATTGACTGGTTCTACGTGCGTGCCGCTTCCGTCGCCCGCCACGTCTACATGCGCAAGACCGTTGGTGTCGGCCGTCTCCGAAAGGTCCACGGTACCGCCAAGAACCGAGGTGTCCGCCCCTCCAAGCACGTCGATGCCTCCGGTGGCGTCGACCGCAAGATCCTCCAGGCTCTTGAGAAGATCGGTGTCGTTGAGATCGACGAGGAGAAGGGTGGCCGCCGCATCACCCAGTCCGGCCAGCGTGATCTGGACCGTATCGCCCAGACCACCGCTGAGGCTGAGGAGGAGGAGTCTGACGACGAGTAAGATGGTAGCAACCGTGATGGCGCTATGAAATCGACTACGACACTCTGACTTCTGATCGGGATTGGGATTCTGCGGTTCATGAGGCATGGATGGCGTTAAAAATGGATTGACAGTCTCGGACTTCGTAGTCCTGATGAATGGAGTGAGGTCAGCTTTACTGCCTCCAATGGATATTTTCCTCTGATACCAATTGATGCGTTGTGCTTTTCGGGATTACACGATCTATTCCAATGAGCACCACGAGACCTCCTTGACAATTGTCCATCCGCATTTCGATCATCTTGATCATTTTGACTCTTGACCATGATGGATCTGCACCCAAGTAAACCAATTGCATGCCATAAGATCTTGTACTCTCCCCCAACGGATGCTACTGCCTTGAGATGATATACAACTGGTACGTTGGAAATGCTAACATTCCTGCCAAGTTTCCCAACAGCTGGCAATACACAAAATCGAGGTTCGCTTCGTAGAAAACACAATACGTCGACGCTGCCGCATCGTCGCTACCACATACATACATTAACCATACTACATATACGTCGGCGTTGGTGTATGTAGCAGTGTTGGCGTGTATGTCTCTCAGCGTCGACGCTTGCATGCTGCCCGTCCATCACAGCTGACAATGGAGCATAGTAGGTGTGGCATATTATTCTCTTCAACATCTTCACCCTCACCTCTGTCGGACCATTGCCCTCATAAACCCATGGCATGGCGTCTGGGATCTGGTTTCCTCGTCCAGCCATACATGGAGGGCTCCTGCCCCATAGCATCTATCCTGAACCCCCTATCACTCGCCCGGCCCCTGAGCCAGAGATCCACCCACCGAGGACTTGGCGATAGCTCTTCTTGCCAAGGTAATTATTGATAAGCTCAACTGTATTTACCTGTTGCATGATCTCCGTTTGCAATGCCTCAAGTTTGATGGAGCTCACGGCGAGATGACCTTGCGTTCCACACACAATCTCGTCGTCGTTGGCAGAATCTTCGCAAATCAAACCAGGCCCTTGTACAACCATCACGACCTGCACATTTTATGATATTCAACCACCGTATCATCTTTATTGGACTGCATTGTACGGAGGTAAGTACTGGGTTTTCATACCTCTCATTTTCCAAGCCGCGCCTTCCATCACCAGTCGACCTTTTCATCTTGCACCTTGCCATCAACACATCTTCGCACCTACGCATTTGAATTGCAGGTATATGATATTGACAAGTCTCTAGGTGAATTATCCAAAGTCCTAATCATAGACGGCACTGTTTCTCGCTTGTATCATCATATTTATCCTTTGGCCTGCCGGTGTACAATCAGCATGAGGTGTTCAACATGTCGATCCCGCCAGAAGAACTTGGACTCTCTCAGTTGCATCTTGCATGCCTAAATGGCGACTCTCGAAAAGTCAATGCAACCCTTCAGACCCATCCCGAGTCAATAGAGCAGACAACCCCAGACGGCACAACGCCGCTGATGCTCGCTGCCCTGATGGGACACCTCGAAGTTTTCAGGTTCTTGTTGTGGGACAGGTCTGCGGATATCCACAAAGAAACGATCAAAGGAATGAAAGCTGCAGACCACGCACGCGAGACCGAGTTTGCGAAGCTGGCCAGAGCAGAGTACATCGAAGCCGGCCTGGCCGAGGAAAACCCCTTTGGCCGCCAGCAACAGAAAGGGGATATTGAGTCTGCTCTTGAATCCTTCGCGGCGTATCATAGCGAAGAGACTCCATCGGCAGGGCGGCGACGCTGCACCTGCCGAAATGCGGCTGGCCCCAAATGGCAGCAAAATCGACGTTTATGCTCGGATTGACAGCATCGAGACGGGTGTGCCGCTCCCTGACATCAAGACGCTCGGGTTCATCATGCCAGAAAGAGACGGTCTACCCATCTGCAGCGGTTTCAACTTTTCTCGACACAGCCAAGACGCTGCAGCACAAGGACCGTCTTACTTCGCGGGTTCGGGATGGAAGACGAGCCCCAAGCGGAACCCGCAGGTTGTCGACTCGGAGTTGTGGACCTAGGTGGCCCACAAGCTTGTCGCGCCACGGTTTGGACACGTCTTCCCGAGGGGCCGCGACAACGGGAACTTGCGCCCGGAGCCCGAGCATATCGGCCGTGTACAGGCCTCCCACGTTGAGGTACAGTTGTCTACGTTCTACGTATTCTCGCTCACCGAGGCACTGGTGGCCAGGCGTCCGGGGCAAGAGGAAGCTGACTACATACGGGAACAGTTCCAGGGTCTGTTGGACGGCAAGATTCGCAAGAAAATGACACTGGGCGCGCGGCGGACCATGGTGATCTTCATCGACTCGTGGCCGTGCAAGAGCTGCCAAGACTACGTCGACATTGTGGGGAAATTGGCGGGGATAAGTTTTCGGATCGAGGGAGGTCGCTGGATAGGCTCATATCCGGAATCCCGTGCAGCCCAGATGACTCCCAAAGGGGCGAGGTGGGCCCCGCCGGACGACGAGCTCGTCGACGTCGAAGAGCGGCTGGCCCAGGCCAAGGCTGCTGTGGCCCGCAACCCCAATCTTATGGAGGATTTTAGATACCGATTGGGACGAGATGCCGCGGCGATCGTGTTGCCAGGTAAGACACCACGAAACTCCCATATCACTACAACAATCTTGTACCCACAGGCTGACAACAAGAACAAGAAGTGCAAACAGAAACCGATCAGACACCTGCTCTCGAAGATGACGAGGACGAAGACGTACTAGATGCGATTGATTTGATCACGCCCCCGCCCGACAAGGCTGCAGAAATCAGTGTTGAGAAGCAACTCGCATTTCGTGATCACATCAACAAGTTTGCGTTCCAAGCAAACGTCAAACGCAATGTTTCCCGCGTGCAGAAGAAGCCTCGCTACGCGCCTTACATCGTGCCAGACCCGTTGGCCTTTAAGCCGTTCCCTCCAACCCCTGTTTTGTTCGATCCGTTTGTGGACAGATCTTCGCTAGAGTCTGGCGATGAGACGATTGCGGATTCAAGGGAGGACGACGAAGAAGAAGAAGAGGAGGAGGAAGTTCATACGTACAGCAATCTTCGGTTCCGTCTGGGTTGACATGGGGATTATTAGATGGGTTTGCGTGGTGTATTGTTAGCAGGGGTGTATAACCTGGCGTTAGAAACTTGCAGGAATGGAAATGGTTTATTATATTATTTATACACGGCCACGCCCAGGTCTTGACATCTCTCGACATCGACGGCTGTACTAGCACCGGGGTCCAGACACGGGGTCCGGCATAGCTAACGACCCTTCGTACTCGGCCGAAGTTTTTAACCAAGGTGCATAGGATTCAGTCGGCGGTCACTGGTTTTGTTGTTGGAGGCGTTAGAGCGCCGCTGACGAGAAGAGTGACCTGTCGCAATCATGGTTCCCATCGTTGGGAAGATGAGGGCACAGAGGAGACGGAAGATTCGCTAGAAGCTCAAGGCGGACCCCACTGTCGCTATTATGGCTTCGTAGCTGGACCGGCCCATTGTGGCGCCGTTCCGAGCTGGGTCCTGGCCGCATATTAGGCAGCAGGCTAGGTCGTAACATACGTCTGCTGTGAAATAAGTAGCTTTGGCTTGCCTCGTAATATGGATAATTAGTTCTACAGCATCCAGCACTCTTAACAACCACACCATACCATATAATGCGGGAAATTGTAAGTCTTGTTGTATTATATCGACTGTCGAAGTAGAGTTAAGCTTATAATACGTGTGTGTATTTCCAGATACACTTGCAAGTAGGCCACTGTGTGAGTACCCGCATCCTATCCAGCTTTGAAAAAACCTAGGGAGCTTTCCTGAGACGTTTGGCAGCGGTAGTCGGATTCTGATTAACCGTAATGACAGGGCAACCAGATCGGAACGAGCTTCTGGCAGAACGCCGTAGGAGAGCATGGTCTGGACAGTGATGGTCTGTAAGGCGCAATTCTCTCCGCCCCTTTCCTCCGCCAGCTTTGCATATCCAATAATAGAAGTTTGCTGAAGCCAGATCAATCATGGTGTGCCAGGTATCGAGGAACAACAAACCAGCAGCTTGAACGCATCGACGTTTATTTCAATGAGGTGTGACTTGGCGATTTCCCACCTTGATTTGTCGCGCCCGCGCTACTACCTATAACTTTGCACCCTCCTCCTGGTCATGACTGCTGACGGTCGTTGGGACGTGGTGGGCAAACAGGCATCCAACAACCGCTATACCCCACGTGCCGTATTAGTAGACTCCAAACCAAGCACTGCCGACGCTGTACGCGCCGGTGCTCTGGGTCGACTGTTCCGCCCGGACAGCTACGTCGTGGACCCGTCCGGGTACGGCGCCGCCAAGTGCTGGCCCAGAGGATACTACGGCACGGGAGCCGAGTTCCTAGACCGGGTACTCGACGCCGTGCGTCGGGAAGCGGAGGTTTGCGACTGCCTGCAAGGATTCCAGATGGCGCACTCCCTGGGCGGCGGCACGGGTTCCGGCCTCGGTACTCTGCTCCTTGAGAAGCTTCGGGATGGTGAGCTGAACTGAACTGCCTTTCCTCTCTTCCTTTTTTGACTACTCTGCGGCGGCCACCGGCATGGGGCAATTCTGGTCAAACTACTAGGATTGGGGAGCTGAGCTGAGCTGAAACTACGAGATTATAGAGTTTCCGGACCGCACCATGGCCACTTTCAGCGTTCTCCCGTCTGCTAGCGTGTCTGAAGCACTAGTGGAACCGTACAATACCGTTCTGTCCATTAACTACCTGATCGAATACTCGGACGCCACCTTCTGTATCGACAACGAATTTTTGTATAACATGAGTCAACGCCGCACATCGAAGCCACTACCACCATCATCCACCACCACCACCACCTATGACGACATGACTCATCTCACATCGGCTATCATGTCGGGTGTCACCACCCCTTTCCGCTTCCCAGGCCAGCTGAATTCGGATCTACGGAAGCTGACGGCGAATATGGTATGCGAAGTACTTAGCGAACCCTTTGCCAGTGATTGAATTCGTCTATGATACTAAACGTGCTACTGCTGGTCAGGTCCCTTTTCCCCCGGCTGCACTTTCTAGTGGCCGGGTCCAGGCCTTTACTGAACCGTGATGGCCATCCAACCACAACAAACCCCATTTTCGGGCCCGAGAATATCAGAGAGCTGCTCAACCCGGCCAACCTTGCCATAGCGTCTGGCCTTCCCAATGGTGGTCGGTACCTGGCCTGTTCCGCCATCTTCCGAGGGGAAGCCGTTAGGATGCAAGAGGTCCAAGACCAGCTGGAGCTGAACACCATCATCTCATCATCATCACGTTCCACATTGAACAACTGGATTCTTCCCCGTTGTAATGTGCAAGCCACGTGGTGCCCCGTCCCCCCTGCGGGGGGATGAGGGCGTCGTCGTCGGCCACGTTGGTGGGGAATTCCACCGTCGTGCGTGGGGTCTTTGGTCGCTCTGAGGAGCAATTCGCTTCTATGTTCCGCCGGAAAGCGTACATTTGGGGATACACATCCTCCCATTTGATGGACGAGATGGAGTTTGTCGAGGCGCAGTCTAATGTACTGGACTTGATGGAGGAGTATCGGCTGTGTGAAGAAGACGGCACGCCACCAGTTAATTGTAGAGGAGATGGTGATGATGGTGAGCGTACCGCGGCAGCAGAGCCCGTGCGTGGGGTCGTCCCTTGAGGTGAGGAGAGGTGGTTGCTTATTAACTAATCCCTTTCCTAATTGGCACGATAATCTCGGGATCTGGGCCTAACGAAGTTTTATTAATTAATTAATTAATACTTCACCATAGAAGACTAAGAAACAATCACAGTGTGTCTTATCTTCACAGCCCGCCTACCCGACATCGTCAACTTGGCCGCCTGGTTCTAGACCGTGCTACATGCATGTGCGGGCCACTAGGAGGGGCGAGAGAGCGGGCCGGGGACTTTGACGGACTATAGGTCGACTACATCTCGGTTTCCGTCCCTTGTGAGTCGGCTCGGAATATTCGTTTTTACTCTCGAAGATCTTACGTTGATGAGAGGAGAGGCACTTCATGGCCATGCTCGTCCATATGCTGCTGGTAAGCATTCGACCTTGTACTCGCACTTCCATGTCTGTGGCCAAACCGCATCAGTCTATCAAATGAGATAGTTGCTTGCTTATGTAAATAAGTCATCGGCTTAATTTAAACGAGACAGAAGACGCCAGCCTGAGACAAGTTGCAGTAGTAGGTGATGTCCGCCGGTCCCGCGGAAAGATATGCTAGTAATGCGCAATCCCTGCTCGTGCATTAGACGGCAGCCGATAGCCAATGGCCTGGACGAAGCCTACAAGGGGACTGGGTGGTGGTGTGGCAGCCTGGGCTGTTGGTTCTACGAACCTGAGGTAACCCCACCTCGGTAAACGCACAGGGTCTTTCCATCTTATCTTCTCCCCGGCCCCTCAAGTTCACTACCAATCTTCATAGACGCCGGACATAATCACTCCAACTAGTCATCTGGTTCCAGAATCTATCCATAGAAACCGTCACGGCAGTGAGATCATAGGACCATACTATCCTACAGCGCTCAACCCCAGAGCTACTCATTCCAAAAGCCCCAAGACCATCCAACATGACGGCGCCCTACGAACTAATCTACTACACCGGCGTCCCCGGCCGCGGCGAGCACATCCGGCTTCTCCTCGAAGAAGCCGGCAGCCATTACGAAGACACCCGCACCAAGACCTTCGAGGAAGCAGCAACCGAGGTCGCCAAATGGAAAGACGCCGGCGCCCCCGGCAACCCCAAGTACTTCGCCCCGCCCCTCTTCAAGCACGGCGACCTCGTCATCTCGCAGACCCCCAACATCCTCCTGTACCTCGGCCGGCAGCTCGGCCTGGCCGGAACCCAAGAGGACGATGCGTACCGCGTCAATGCCCTCGCTTTGACGGCGCTGGATGGCCTCAGCAACGAGGCGCACGATACGCACCATCCCATCGCCACCGGGCTCGCGTACGAGGAGCAGAGGGAGGAGAGCCGCCGCAGGAGTCAGTACTGGATCGCGCATCGCCTGCCTAGTCATCTGGAGTATTGGCAGAAGGTGCTGGAGGGCGAGAAGGTCAGTCCGGGGCCGTGGCTGTTGGGGAGCACGTTTACTTACGCGGATCTGGTCCTGTTCCAAGTAAGTCTCTTGAAGTCTGGAGTGACCGCAGACCAACGAACTAACTCTACTGTCGTAGTGCCTCGATGGAACCACTTACGCATTTCCAAAGGCGATGGAGAAGTTCAAGGCATCTGGTAATTTCTTTCCCCCTTGTTCTCATTCTTTAGACTCATACCGAGTCATCGGGAAGTGACAAAAGACTCACATATAATAGGCAAATATGACAGGGTTTTCAAGCTGTGGGAGGACGTCAAGGCTCGGCCAAACATAGCTACGTACCTCGCCAGCGACAGAAGGCAGAAATATCAGGACTGGGGCATCTACCGGCACTATCCGGAGAACGATATGGTTGAATAGCCGGGGCAGCCATCGGCAGCGTGGGGACAACGATGTGGTTTCTGAGCAATTCCTAGAGTATCTATAAAACTGATTGCAGACGGTGTTGAACTGCTTGACCTCGCTACATCTCGAATATCTTTCATTGTCCGCTTTGACTGCGATACGAAGAGCTCTAGAGCAGTGAACTCGGGTCTTGGACGTCTCCGTAGATATGGGCCCACAGCTTAGTAGCATGATAGCGCCCGTGATTGACTTGTCAATGGAGGGCGGCGTCACCGAGATCTCTTATTGGGAATATAGACTATCAAAAAGCAAAAGTCTTTCACATACGACCATATCCTGCTGAATACTAGGGATCCCGTCCGCTCTCCCATATATAAGCAGCAGAGAGCCGAATTAGTACTAGGGTCGGTGACGACCTGGGAATCCCTCGGTGTTGTATGTTTTTGCCTTTTTTTGTGGTTGGTTTTCTTTTTTGCTGCGTGGACATTGAGCTAGCTTCCATAAGTCATTCTCCTTCAAGACACATACAGCACTCCGGATGCCCGGGGTCTGCCGGTGTTCCGGCGCTTCAGTCCAAAGTAAACGATCGACCTCTTCTGCGCTGCATCCGGATCCCAAGCGTCGCCCGGCCAGCCCTTGGAGCGCATGATACCCCTCCGCGTCTCTCGGTCTAGCATGGCATACGGCGACTCGCCCTGATCCAGCAACCATCCCTCGTCGCCTTCGTCCATGCCGGGCATCCACACCAACTCCCTCAGGCTGTGCTCGCAGGCCGCGAAGAAAGTGCGAACCCGCCACGAACCTCCCGAGTCTTGGTGCCCGCATCCGAAGAACAGGTCCGCATACGCTTTGTTCTCGTCATCGTCGTCGTCGTCGTCGTCCATGGGAAGCACACTGTTTTCGGGAACGCCGATGTCGGGTCGAACGTCGTGGTAGCTGCCTACTACGAGGGAGTCTTATATGAATGGGTGCTGTTGGGAAAGTAGAGCGGTCAATTGCGACAAATCGGTAATCTGAGTGATGCTTGAATATCCATTAAAGTAAAATTTGTACTACCAATATAAATATCTTGGATATTAAATACCATCAGCTTATTAAGCTTACTGGGGTGACCTGGCATGAATCGAAGAAAAATAGGGGGTTAGTTGAAGGTGAATGTGGACAGAAGATAATGAAAGAAGTAGAAACCCTGGTCTGTGGAAACTCCCAAGCGTATGCCCCCACCAGTCACAACAGAATTCTCGAACACGTATCAAATCTTCCACATGCCAGTCGGGACAGGCATGCTACCAGTCACCTCAGATCCTATCGCAGCAGGCTCGCTTCGAACCGGCTCTTCAACTCCTCTCGCCACCGTCATGGTCGCATCCGCCTCGACCACAGGCGGCGAGGTGGGTGTGCGGTGCGCCGTTTCCTCGTACTGGTACAGCCACAGATTCAGTTCCTCGTCTGTCAAGCCGTCGAGGTGGTCCCCGTTGTCGTTGCGATCCTGATGGTCATCGGCCGTCAGCGTCTGGTTGAGGGCGTCCACGTCGGCCAGGCTGCGCCTTCGCGGGATGCCAACGGGCTTGGGGAACGGGGGCAGGGAGGGCAAGACGCCCCAGAGCTCGGCGGGGATTTGACCGTCGCCGTCGCCGACATATTTCTTCCACAAGTTGGTAGTAGTCCCCTGGCCGAATCGCTTCACAACTTGGTCGAGGCGGAGCCTGGTCATGGGCTTGAGATTGGCCCTCCTGTGGGCCGGCCCCTTTCTGATCGCCTCTATGGCCTTGACCACCTGGGCCTTGGTCGGGGACTTGCGGTAGCTGGCCGTCATAGTTGTATACTGCCTGCCCTCGCTCTTGTACCACTCGTCGTCCGTCAGCAGGGCCCAGCCTGGATCACCGGCAAGTTCCTTTGGGTAGCACGGGTTCTCGTCGAGGCCGTCGTAGTTGGCCTTGAGGCCTGGAAACTCGGCGATACTGAAGATGGCTCGCAGCGTGCTGACCGTGACGGTGGTGATAGAGGCTGTTTTAAGATCAGTCATGTAGGGTACAGAGAAGATTCTTAGCTTGCGTAGGGGAGGATATTGCCTACTCGTGACTCCCTTGGTGACTTCTCTGTTTTCCTTCCCCTTCACCGATTTGAGGTTGGCGCTCACCACGTAGGTCTCTTTCTTCGCAGTCGACGCTGCGTTGTAGTCATTGCAGAACCCGCCCCAGAGCTGGTCAGCGCCCCTGTTCTGGTCTGCGGGTAGGACGCGTACCAGTTGTCTCACTACGGCATATGGCCTGGTAAACATCTACACATGTAAAAAGAAAGAGAAGGAACAAGGGACGATGGGATTCTTACTGTGAGTTGGAACATTACCATCCCCTGGCCAAAAGTACTGTTGCGGGTTGGGTCAGTATTGCACCGAAAGTGATCGATCTTGGTGGGAAGCAGGCTCACGTACCCTTGGTGGGAACTCGTCTCTGTCGCAGCCGATTGTCACTTGCTTATTATTTTGAATAGGCCTTTCCTCGTTGTAGATGAAGCCGTTCGCCCAGGGAAACCAGTGCTGCCCTATCCTCGGGAGCTTGGTTATCGCCGTCGCTCCCCAGCTATCTGTGGCGGCCCCGTCGTGTCCCCATCCATCCTTGTGACTAGTTGCCGTCTGCTGGCACGTCCATTCCGTCATGTCCTTGGTTTTAGAGTACCGCGACATGACCGACCTGTTGCAGCTGGTATGTCAGAACTTTGATACCTTGACACTCCTCTCGGGGATATTCAGGAAACACATACCTATAGTGATAACAGGCCTGACTGTGCTCCGCTTTGCAGACGATCTTCGGTATATCCTTCCTCTCTTGAATATAAGAGCCGATGTTGCTGTCAGTGCGCGTGATGTGCACGACATCTTGAGTTTTGCCACCGATGCATTCTTTGGTCATGCGTACTTCATCTTCTCCAAACTTGCCGACTTTTCGCGTGGGTGGCGGGAAATAGGAAGCAGGAGCACGCTTGACGTTGCAGGACTTCGGGTTTCCATCGTTGTCGTTGGTCGGCTTTCCGACATTTCCATTAGTCGGCGTTCCTCCGTTCGGCTTCCCAGGGCTTCCGTTACTTGGCGTTCCTCCGTTCCCGTTGTTCGGTGTCCCCCCGTTCGGTTTTCCAGGGTTTCCGTTGCTCGGGGTTCCCCCGTTCCCGTTGCCTGGTTTCCCGCTGTTGGGATTCGGCGGTTTCCCACCTTTGACCTTCCTCTTATCAGGACCCCTCCTCTTATGCGTTACAGATCCGTTACTGCCTGGGTGTATAACGGCTCCTTCTTCAGGGTCGCCCTTCTTATCAAGGTTCCTGCACTTGGTTTTGTCCTTGTGTATGCATCCCGTGGAACTAACATCGGTACCCATCAAGGAGTCCGGGGCGTGAACCAAGTCCACTATGCAATACGATGATTAGCTTTATACAGCGGGTGTTAGTATTGATAGCCTGGCCTCGGCCGTACTTACTGAACATGTCGTCGAGACTGAAGTTCCAACCAGGGACACCACAGGCTTTGCCCACCCAGTCAGTGTAGAAGTCGGCGGCGTTCACTGGTGGAAAGATCAGTTGAACCGCCGGGTCCGGGACATGTAAAATGAAACAAATTACTCACTGCCGTTCTCGTACCCGGACTTCGCGTACTGGATGACCTTACCAGCACCCCTGACCGCCGCGCCGCCCGGGACGAACATGAGGCCGATGTCGGCGACCTCCCTGATGGCGGACACGAAGACGGCACAGAGGACGTTGTCAAGCTCGGCCAAACCATGGGCGACAAAGTCGATGATCAGGTTGGCCATCCCCTCTACCGCCTTGTTCTCACACCTGCACGGCGCCGGCACCCAGGGGTCTCCGTCGTCGTCAGTGCCCTTGTCGAAGGGCGTTGGCTTGTTGAGATCGATGTCGTTGTACCTGCTCGCGTCGCACTTGAATTTCCAGCAGGTGCCCCCACCCAGTTAGCGGGAGACCTGATGCCGTGAAGACATGGGCTAACAGAGGGACCAGCGATACTATATAAAACATACCTCTGCATAACCATGTCCACCGTGCTTTTGGCAGTACTTGAGGCAGGGTTCGAGCTCCTTTGCCTTCTTGCGGGTGTAGAAGTGCATGCACATGCCATACTCCTCATAATGGGCCAGTGTCTGAGAGTCGGGTTGATGGTCGCGCACGTTGAGGCTGGTGATGTTACTGACAACCGCCCCGTGAACGGTACTACCAACCGAGAGAAGAAGGATGGGAAGGAATTTCATGATGGTAGTGTCTTGAGAATAGAGCTTTCAGGTATTAAGGAAGGTTGAGAGGACTGATGACTGTGCTATCTGGGTTTGCGAAAATTGCAATCATCCTAAGCCTGTATATATATTCATGGACTCTCGTAGGGGGCTTCTTCTTCATGATCGTCCCTCACCACCTGCCTAGATATTGACATTAGCCGAGTCCGACTGCGACTCCGATAGTGACGCGTCAGATTCATACCTTCTTGGTCTCTCACCGTTCTCATGAAATGAAACTTAATATGCTATGCCCATCATATGTGAAGTGAAATTGCACCGGTGATGCGTGACCATATCCTTGGGGGCCCAAACGGCCATACTCGGCAACACATTTGGAGTATATTGCTCCATGGCCTATCCCATAATCAAGTAAGCGCCGGAGCCCGACACATTCTCTATGATCATGCCATCTCCGACATAAGCAAAAGTTGCAGAATATTGGTTTGCTGACTCCGACTCTCTTTTCATTGGTCTTTCTTCAACAGAACTTCAATGCGAGTAAAAGGAGACGAAGCCCCCAAACTGAACCCACGAGCCTGATGCCCCCCACACTGGAGTCCCCACCATCTTCAACTTTGTACGACGTCGAGTCCATAACCGGCGACTCAGGCAGAGATTGGGGCCATCGATATAGTAAACGTGAGATTTCAGGCATCCGATGGGTTTGACCGAAGAAATCATATTGCCATCCACCCTCTTGTTTGCTTCACACGCGGTCGATTGGTTCCTGTTGAAGGCTACTAGATGAAGGACCAACCGGTCTTTATAATCAGAATAAAATAGGGGTTTACTGTGATATAGGTTCGAATACCGACCAAAAAGCCCTGACACAAAGTCTCGACAAGCAATCATGAAACAAAAGCTTTTGCCCCTTACCCCAACACCCTAACTCCAGCAGAAGGCATATTCGACTTGTAATCCTCGCTACTTGACCTAGTAATGAACGAGTTGGAGTGTTTTCGGCAACATCTCATGAATATGGAGAGAAGTACTTGGTCCATCTTCATGAGATGTTGCCGAAGAAGACCACCAGCACGGCTGCGTACCTGAAATAAGTCAGCTTATCGACCACAATCCCAATGTCTCTTATCGTGGATCGAGGACTTACCCTGCCGCCGCAGCGAATATCTCATGGCGCTTGGCCTTGGTGAAGAGCGACAGCACTGCCGAAAACACCAGCACGAATACGATCAACACCCCAATGCTAACCGTATACGCCTTGTCGTTTGGGTTGTTGTTCAAGAGCCGGTAAAGAACCAGGACGGGTAGGACAAGGAGGCTCAGCAACACTAGGCACAAGATACTGGTGTTGAAGCAGTCCTTGCGGCTCTTGCTGTAGTAATGCACATCAGGGTCGTCTGTCTTCTGCATTTCACGCTGTGGCGATCTCGAGTTAGGATCAACAGAAGTACGCGAGGGACTAGGAGTAGGAATACCTTGGTGCAGAAGATTCTCTACTTATCGTTAGCCATTAGGGTCTCAATTACGTGTATTTAGGGGCATGTTGCATGAAGTACTAACCTGTAACAACGAACAATGGAATGTCCGAAGCAGCCTCTCAGTGAAAGAGTCCAAGACTGCCATTTCTCTCCCATCACGCAGAGTGATCAGGTCTTCTTTTTGGTAAATGAAGCCGTACTCCTCGTCCACCAATGGCTTCCTGCCGAACAAGTGTGCTTCGACACTCTGGTAATCCCTTTTAGCTGGTTTATTGAGGGAGACCATCTGCTGCGCCTTTATGACCCACTCATCTGGTAACATCATAAGCGTCCCTGTTCTATTTATATCAATTGATCACGATACGTACCGTATTTTCCCAATACCACTTCGATCTCGTCCAAGATCTGGGTTCGCGTCAGGGCTGTTGGCACTTTCTCGGCCAAGGCCTTGCACTCTGCTTCGTCATAGTCCCTAGACATGAGGCACTTCTTGCTTGTCTCGGTTCCAGCCGCGTCATCGTCGTCATTCTCGTCTAGCAATTCCTCTAGAGTCCGCAGCTTGTCTTGCAGCCTCAGGAGCGTGCGTGCGTGCAGGTACCCAAAGCGGCGATAGATCATGAAGTTCTCATCGCTATCGAGGAATGTTGCCACCGAGCGGTAGCTCCTCTCCTTGCAATTCACTGAGACACGAGAGCAGAGTTACATTAGATGTGAAATTGCTGTAGAGCGAGTTGTTTGACATACATTTTCTATCAATCGGCTCCCGATTCACCCCAGGAGCTTTCCTCCCTTTCGACCAATGCCAAGTGCTGAGGGATGATGGTAAGGATAGGCGCCTTGTGGTTGCGGCCTTCAGACTTGCCCAAGAGGTAGCTTCTGATGCTGTTCTGGTGCATTGACTAACGGGAAGCCCTTTCTCTACGTCAGTGCAGTCCGAGGTAGGAGAGTCCATGGTGCTTCAGTCGTAGGGTGCGATATAGTGAGAAGAGAATCACTCATGGGATCAACAGGTAAAGATTATAGGCTATACTTCTAAGAGATGGCGGGCCTCAAGAACTGGTAGGCCCCCGGACAGTCAGGGCATTCATCTCCTGTTTATAACCTGACTCAAGCATGCCGAAGATCAGGCTATGGCTCACCGCAGCAGCTATGCCCGAGGCCTGCCACATCCCTGCATGGGGCGCATCCCGAGGAGGGGTAAGTCGATAACCAAACCCCAATCAAAGACGCCCCTCCGCCTTCTTCACCTTCTTCTGTGGCACCCACTCTCCATTTTTGTACAGCTTGTCGTTGGTCCCTCGAATCTGGTACAGGAATCCCCCGTCCTCGTCCTTCTTCACATCTGCGATTTTGAATGACCCGTAAGCTTCCTTCGCAGAAGGCCGAAACCAAATCTCATTGCCGGCCTCATACTTTGGCATTGGCTAGAAAATATTGTTAGAACTTAGCTGCCGACGTCACAATGCCGGAACATACGTCTGTTGGGTTGCTTGAGCCCACACAATGCGAGCGTTTCTCGGGGGTCGAAGGCTTCTAAGCCCAGTCAGCGTTGGTCTGCAGATGTGTAAAAACCCCTCTTCATACCTGCACAGCGGTATCCTGCATGTCAGGCATTGCCTAGGCTGAATATGGACCTAATGAAGAGACCGATTGAACATGAGCTGTCAAATAAGATGAATGGAAGGACGCCGAGATGGAAAGCCCTGGGGGGCGAGGCAGTTTTTAAGACGGCAATTGCACTTTGCAAGACGAGGCTCTCGGGCTCACTCGTCTTACAGACACCAGAATGGCGCAGCTAGCGCCTGGGCCAGCATTCGAACCCCCTCTCACCCCTGGATCCCGGCTGCAGGGTGATATGAGCTGAGATATTAATGGAGAAACACTGCAAGTCATCATGCAGAATTGACCAATAATGGTTCGATGCCACCCGCCATTTGGTTGTTCCTAATTGGAATCTCACAACCTTCGAAATGCACCTGCCTGAGAGCCTGACCGCAAAGCCTCCGGGGCTGAACACGTTGGTGAGTAAGCAGCCAAATCCTTCTTGTTTGGATATAAAACCGCAAGGAAGGACTCCTACGGGCCGCCTTGCTTTTGAAAACACTACGACTGGTTCAATTGTGCCTGTGCTCTCTGACGAAGGGGCAAATATCGCATCTCATTGCACAATCCAACATCGCCTACATGATGGCATTGCTCAGGGGCCGCCACGTCTCGACCCCAAGATCACTCCCTAGATTATTGGTTCCACAGGAATCCCAGGACTCTGCAACCAAGAACTACCAGGATGCAGACGAAACACACGATTCGAAACTCAAAGCCACGTGGGACAGCGTGATGGGGGACCTCCACGACAAATTCACCCCCTACACCAAAGTGGCCGTGCTTTTGCTGTCCTGGGACAAGGAGATTGACGACCTCAAAACTGACGAGGAGGTGAGTTGTTAGAATATTCTTAGCTGTTGCAATAACTGACATGACAAGGTCTCCGACCTGGAAAACGTCTTCAAGGACAAATTCATGTTTGAGACAACCAGGCAGGTATTGACGAATGATGCCGCCAAATCTCCTCAAGCCCAAGTCAATCACTATCTCGCCCAATTCGTCTATGAGAACGACAGCAAGGACACCATGTTGATCATATACTACGCTGGGCATGGCAGGCCCGGCAATAGCCGAGGAAACCTGAGACTGACGCCGTACGTACTTTATTAGCTGTGCTTTTCTTTTGGGCGCAGGCCTAACCTCCTTGCGAACAGATCCATCTCGCTACCCACGGACACCAACGGCGAGCTCCACGAGATCGTCTGGGAGTCCGCCGAGACCAACATCCGCGACACCAAAGCGGACGTCCTCGTCATCTTCGACTGCTGCCACGCCGGCGAGCTGGAGCGCAGCGTCCGGGGCCACTGGAAGCACCGCGCCTTCGAGTACCTGGCCGCCACGTCCGCCAAGTCGACGACGCGCAAGCCGGGCCCCAAGTCCTTCACCCGCGCCCTCATCTGGTCCCTGAACCACCTCGCGGAGAAGCGTCCGTTTTTCAGCACGACGGAGCTGCTCCGGACCATCCACAACGAGGCGCCGCACTTTCCGAGGAAGCAGTGCCCGAGGCTGTCGGAGGGACAGTTACCGGCGAAGCGGAAAATCATGATCGCGCCGCTGACTAGCGAAGCGAAGACGAGAGCCGCCGAGGCTGCGTCCCAAGCAGCAGCCTCCTCCTCCCAGAGAGAAGACGACGCAGACGACTCGGGCGAGGAGAAGAGTCACGATTTCCTTCTCCGCTTCGTCTTTAACTGCGACATCACCGAAGACATGCTCAAGATCATCGCCAGCCACATCAAGGACCTGATCAAGGGCGGCGAGATCAACGCCAAGGACGTTGCCTGGGAAGGGATCAACGGGGTCAACTACCGCGACGCCGTGATCGCGCAGCCGTGGCTCCGGCACTTCGCCAAGAGCCTGAGCGTCATCCGACGTCGGAGCGGTGGGGGGCGGCGGCGGCGACAGGTCCCCGATCCAAGATGCGGCCAGCGTTCTGCTGAGTGCGGCGTCCGATGTGGCCTCGTCTCCGGGGTCGGAGATGTTTGCTGCCGCCACGCCGGAACCGACTCGTCGGTCAACCGAGGTGGAGATTGGGGAGGACCAGGGCGCGTCGTCGGCTGTGAAACGATTGTCGCGTGGTCCTTCTGCTGTTGGCAATAGCAGTGCCTCGCAGTCCCCGGGCCTCCTCGATCATGAAAGGGCTGTACCGGAGGTCCCCCACCGGAGGAGGTCGAAGAGAAAACAACCCATCGAGGAGGATAGTGCCCACGGCTCTGGCGCTACCGTTAAGCGTGGTAGGGTTGGTAAGAGAGGTTAGCCCACGAGGAGGTCGGTGATGGACCAATAATCAGATTTGTTTCCTTTTCCAGGTGTAAGGGAGTGCATGGGTAGAATGGGGACAGGCAGATTGATACCATTGACGTTTCTAGTTGGTTTGGTAAACGAGACATGCGCTTTCCCTTCTGGTGCGATTCGGTTCTTGGTACGTCTAATTTAGCATAGGTGTTAATAGTCAGTCATTTCCCTCAAATATCAGTCACCAATGCATAGCACAGCCTCTGTCGTGATCGTAGACAAATATTATTGTTCCAAGTTATTGTTCGCTCATAGATATAACTCAGGGGAAGAGTCGAGACGACCACGTTAGTGCGTGAAGAAGAGAGCGTTTGCTATGTAGAATTGACGTTCGTATGAAGCAATTTAGTAGGAGGGCATATGTAACCGTAGGGTGTATACTATGGCGGCTGTGTTCAGCTGCTATCTCTAGATATCAGCCTCTTGCCAGCTTTCTGCGGGCGCAGCCAAGGAGGGGTAGCTGGATGCAGAGCCTGATTCTTGACGAACCATGGGCCCTCCGACGACTGACACGTAGCTGCGCATAACCGGTTCTAAATTAGCAATTCCCTCTTTCAGCTTACCGAGCTACCCATAATCCCCGTAGGTGGCGCAGCAGGCCTTCCTAATAGACAGAATAAGAAACTAGGATTTTGGTGAAGAATATTAGAGGGCGGGCGGGATATGGCGATCATTGGCTAATCCTGCATGGTGGCTGAGGAGGTCAAGTGCTGGATGAGAGAGGGGGAGGGGGAAGCTGAAAAGCCCGTCCTGGAGCACATGTAATGCCTATTTAAACCCTGCCTTGACCTTCAGATTTTCTTCTCAAGTCATCCCTCCTCCAAATATCATCTCGCTCCTTCGGCTGGACCTCCCGTTCAGTGAAACATTAGCATACACGATACCTCAAGCGAGCATCCACTCTGGCAATCCGTGCCCCCGTGGTACTCTCTAATTCGTAGCGAGGGGCTCAGCCGTATACGTCAAAACCCTTTTTCCAGCCCCGTACCAACTGTTTCATTTGCCCTTGACGCCAGCACCCTCCCGTCGCCAACTTGCCCACGTCGACACTTTCCCCTCCTCCGATACACCCACGAAAGCCATCTGTAACAACTCTTGCCGTGACCGGGCATCCACGGCTGCGTATGGCCTTGGCACGGAATTGAGTCACGTGGACGTTTTACTTCTTAAAACTGTACTATTGCTTCAGATTCGGCATTCTGTCACGGGCGTGTTGGGGCTTTCTTGAACCCTGAATTCAACCACATACTATTGTCCAATCACTACAACAATATCTCATTATGAGGCATCAGACAACCCAATGGATGTATGCTCAGACCACGTGACCTTATTGGCCAATTGCTAACAGCTCTGCCAGTCAACTCCAAAGTACAAGGCCGGCGACGAGGTTTGGTTCAGACCTTCCATGATAGAAACGGCTGGTCACTTCCAAATCGCAGATGTGAAGACAGAGAAGGGCATATGTTGGTATCAAATCAAGGAGAGAAATGGTGGATTGTACATGAAAGGGATGTGGGTTCCAGAAAAAAGCCTGCAAAAGGCGGAACACGACTTGATCCCAGGTCCACGCCCACTCCCAGGGTCACCCGGAGCCCGAATCCAAGATCACCAAGACGAAGACGAAACACGAGATTCTGAATATTCCAGTTCAATCAGCAAGCTCCGAGACTTAGGCGTATCTGAGCATGGGATCAAAGTAATTTTGCTAGAATGCAAGAACGCTCTCATTGGAGGGGAGTATCTCAGCGACGAATATCAAGCCGCATGGTATAAAATGCTTGCTCATCAACTCGGAGACCGATTCTCAAAGTCGGGCAACTCGGCTGATCTTGACGACGTTGGCCTGATGTTAGCAGCTGCTAATCTTGACACATTACTGGAGCAACCCACCGAACACAGCAGTCTGGATCCTACAGCATGCGTAATACAGTGGGAAATACCTGCCGTCTTCATCGATAACGAGAATGAAAAGATACAAGACAGGAACATTACGGATGAGATCAATAACTTCGTTGTTCTCGTGGGCTCCCGTGGTAATTTCGAAGCATCAACCTGCGCCCAGTATGTCCAAGCCCATTTTGGAAATGCCGGTGATTACGCCATCAGCGTTGTGGCTGCTATTCTCCGATATCTGATTTCAATCAAGGCATCAAAGAAAAGAACCTATCAAATGCCAAAAGAACTGATTAGCAGCTTCTGGATTGAACGGGCTTCGTCGTCCTACATCATCACGACACCCGTCGGCGGCTTCGTATCAATAAGGCAACCATACAGAGATGCCATCAAGTGGCTTTGTGAAGCGATAAGAGTTATACCACAAGTGGAAAAGCCTGGGAAAGACATTGGACATATATTCGAATCACGAAGTTACCCACCATTCGAGCTTGGGAATACAACCAAACCAGCCGCAAGGGTGTATCACTTGCAGGGGCTTCAACGAATGACAGACAGTGAAATAGGCCAGGCGAACTGTTGGACGAGCCTATTTGTGGGCGCAGTTGTTGTTTGGAAGACGTTACCAAGTCCGTGGAGAGAGGGCTTGAAGCTGCCATACGAGATGCTTGTTCATATGTCAGCTGTAGAAACATACAGCTGGGTCCAGAACCCACCAAGCACCGATACTGACCAGTCTAGCCCACCAAGGTCTGGTGGGTGGATTGCCACGGGATTCTTCACTGCGCTGGTTCCAGTTGACTATAATAAGGAACACAGCTAGATACAATGGCATCTGGAAGTCAAAGAAGACTCCATTATCGTTCCAGAGGAACTGGACGTAATCCAGGGAAAGTGGGCGAGACTACAGGATCGTGAGATTTTCTCGCAATCGGAATGCTTTCTCGGATGGAAAGGCGACGCAAACGTTCTCCTGGGAACAGAGAGAGGCCGATATGACCTCAAGTATACAAAATTGACGAGACGGGAAACAATGATACATTGGGAGGGGGGAGAAGTTGGGGCCGAAATCGGCTTTGGCGAAGGTATCCCTATCACTATGAAAACCAACTTCGCCGGCACCTTCAAAGCGCAGAGCACGTCCCTTAAGTTCAGCCCTGAGACAGCATACGACAAGGCCCTGATGACGCTAACTAAACATGTTGCATTTGTTTACGATGCCGAAGCCCAGACTGCTTGGTTGGTCCCTCAGCTCAGCTGGGACTTACATCTCTGCCATGTCTGGTTCCAGAACTTCCGGTGTGAGGGAGATGCTCAGCCACCGAATGACCCGATTCCATTCGCAGTTCCTTCGAACAATGGGTCTAGTGCATCCTACACGGCCCTCAAGAAACAGGGCGACCTCGAAGTGAGGTCCAACATCTTCCTGAGGCAAATCTTTCTTCAAGTCCACCAGAGTATGAGTGGAATTCGCCAGAAGCCAAAGGGGCGGCGCATGTTTGGCACCGAAACCATGGACCTCATCGAAAGACCCGAAGAGGGCAGTCCACTGCGAGAACTGGAACTCCCTGAAGAGAACCTCTCTTGGTCGTATTTCGTCGAAAAGGCCGACAGCTTATGGTTCTGTGCCGGGCTTGGCCAAGCGCTGGAACCGCAAGACAAGGATACTACCCGAAGCTGCGGCTGCGACCGAATCCCGGAAAAGCACCTGTTGCTCGCGGCGCACAATTCCTGTCTCGAGAATCTGCTGCGGAGGACGAGCTGTAGCCTGCAGCAGTTACACGATGGCGTGTTGGAGCTGAACAGTAAGCGAACATGGATCATGGAGAAGTGGCCGTTCGATACGTGTCGACACGTGCCCTCGGTCGACTTCTGGAACACCGAACGTTGTGTTTTGCAGAGCGTCTCGAGTTCCAAAGCTCGTGTCAAAGGAGGAAAGGGGCCTTTTCAGGCACCAGCTACGACGGGGGCGTTTGTCTTTGGGTTTCGGTCAACAAACAAGTTACGGAAAGCAGGTGCAAGGTTGATAGGCTGGCGTTCACCGTAGATATGTAGTGCGTGAAGAATAACACACTCCATTTCCAAACTACATTCACCAAGGGTTGGGGCAAAATTTCCAAATACTGAAGTTGGAAAGGAGAAGGTAATAGGCCGTGAGGCTCTGGCCATGAAAAGGAGCAGGAACAGCAGCATCTGCCTCAACCCCTCTCCCCTTCGTCCCCTCTTCCAATAAATGAGCAAACAGGCTCCCTGGAGTGCCTATTGATGATCGGGAACACCGCCACAATAAGGCAAACGTTTCCGCTGCGCTGACGTGACATCGAGTAGCTCTTGTGACTGCTATTGGATTGAGCCCCCAAGTTGACCCCACCAAGGCAGCCATGCCTCATGTCGGCACTTTTGGTTCAACACCATTGCTTAATGGCTCAAGGTGTCAGAATCTCCCCATCTTCTTCATTTATCAGGTTTACAGCGCAAGCGCAGCATGGATCCAGCTTCTGCGTTCAGTTTGGCTGGCACCATCCTCCAATTCATTGACACCACAGGCCGCTTTATAGGTCTCGCCTTGAGCTTTTATCGATCGCCAGACGAGGCATTATCCACCTTCACTGAACTGGGTAGGCTTACGGGAGACTTTGAGCGTGTCCTAGCTGCCTTGGAAGTACCACCAACCAAATCGGCGTGTCCAGAGCACGATGAGACTGGCCTCTTCCAGCTTGCCGGGGACTGCAGAAAAGTGACAATTGAGTTGCACTTACTTCTGAAGAAGTTCATTCCCGAGACGAACGGCAAAAAGAGCAAACGAGATGCAATCAAACTCGCTTTCGACTCTATGTGGACAAAGAACGAAATCAACTTTCTGAAGTCGAGGTTGGATGGTTTCCGTTCTCAGATAAATCTGCATCTGCTTGTATCGCTCAGGTACGATAGCGCCGCGGGACATACCGATGCTGTCATTACTAAAATGTATCATAGACAACATGTCCAGCAGACGTCTACACAGCAGGAGGACACACTCAAAATCCTTGGGATAGTTTCTCAGAGAAGCTCGGAGTTGGAGGGCTCGACAAAGTCCATCGTCAAGTTTCTGGCAGCCCAGGGCTCTATTTCTAATGGTGCAGCACTGGAACAAAGCCTGCGTCAAGATCTCGTTACTGAGATATATCAAGACGGCTTCTGCCGTAGACGCCCGGACCCACCGGCGGTACCACTAATGCCAGGACGATGTATTCAGCTCCAAAACAGGGTCTTGTCATCTCTTCGATTCGATGGCATTGAAGACCGCAAAAATCGGATTCCAAAAGCACATGAAGCCACGCTCCAGTGGGTACTCAGCGAAGATGAGCCGGACAAATCAAACTGCCACAACGTGCGAGAATGGCTGGAAAGCGACAATCAGATATACTGGATCACAGGTAAGCCCGGATCCGGCAAGTCTACTCTGATGAAATACCTCTGTCAGCCTGTCCAAATCCAAGCCCCAAACCCCGAAGAACCCGAAGAAGAAGCAGGACGAGAGGCTAGATGCCTGAGATACCTACGGAAGTGGACCGGGACCAATGAACTCCACCTTGCTTCATTCTACTTCTGGAACTCTGGGACGGATCTTCAGATGACTAGCGCCGGAATGCTGCGGACGCTGTTATACCAGATACTCCTAGAGACACCCGATATCATCCCCGATGTATTGCCTTCTCGATGGGAAGCACTGTGTATTCTGGATTTCAATCCCCCTGAATGGACCGAGTTGGAAATCCGGAATGCTTTCGACTTGATGGTAGATATTGTTACTAAGAGAGACAAGCTCTGCCTCTTCATTGATGGTCTGGATGAGTACGCTGGTGCGACAAAAGTACTGGTACTGCTCTTCAAGGAGCTGATCCGACGGAATGAAAACATCAAGCTTTGTGTCGCAAGCCGGCCATGGGTCGTTTTCGAGGACGCGTTCAATACAACACCCCATCTAAGGCTTGAGGATCTAACACGCCCGGACATACACCTGTATGTCTCGTCAAGGTTCTTACAGGATCCCGAGTTTCAGAAACTCCAAGCTAGAGAGCCTGAGTTCGCTGGGCAACTAATTCAGAACATTGTCCAGAAGGCTTCTGGCGTGTTTCTTTGGGTCTATCTTGTAGTAACCTCATTGATTGCCGGGATGTCCTACGGCGACCGTGTAGCGGATCTCCAGAAACGGTTGGACATGTTGCCACCCGACCTTGAAGAGCTCTACGAGAAACTGCTCGCGAGCTTGGATCCGTTTTACCTGGAGCATGCCGCACAGCTGCTGATGATTGCAGAAGAGGCACTGAAGCCCCTGTCTCTTGTGCTCTTGTCGTTCGCCGACGAAGAGACCGTCGATTCGGTCACGAGGATGCCAACACTGTCCATGTCGACGCAGAAACTGGAGTACCGCCTAGAGGCCACGACACGGCGATTGAACAGTCGGCTCAAGGGACTCCTGGCGGTCAATCGGCCCCAAGTGGAAATAGCCGACGCATCTACTGCGCCTGCTGCACCTTCTGCGCCTGCTGCACCTTCTGCGCCTGCTGCACCTTCTGCGCCTGTTGAGCCCGCCGAGCCTACCGTCCAGTATCTTCATCGAACTGTAAAAGACTTTCTCGCGGGCGAAAAGGCGCAGGAACTTCTTCGGTCTTCGCTTCGAACACCGTTTGATCCCTGCCTGAGTTTGTGCGTTGCCAACTGGGCGTATATCAAGACCTATCCCCCTGCGTATACACCCGTCAAGATGATTCGGGATTGCCTTGGCTATGCGGCGAAAGTCTCGACAGAGAGCGAGAAAGGTGCATACAGAGTGCTTGACGATATGGACACAGTTCTGCCCTCTCTATATGTATCAACTGATGACACATACCTCGACGTGGACTGGGACGAAGTGATTGACAAGCAAAACTTTGGGCATAACTTTGCCTCTCTTGCAATTCGGCACGGTGTTACCAGTTATGTCAAGTCGAGAGCAGAGGCAAAAGGTCACTGTCTAGCTCAGAAGCCGTCTGACTTGGGAGGCCCGCCAATACAGTGGCCTCTCCTTATTGACGCCATCGACACCAAGTCGCCAGAGACCAAACTGGAGATGGTGGAATGCCTGCTGGGCATGGGAGCCGACCCCAACTACCCTGTCCCCTCCCTCGGTGGCACACCGTGGATGGTCTATCTGCAAACGTTTAATTCTCGCATCCCGAGAATCGAGCGAGAGAAAGAGGAGGCGCCCGTGTTGGAAGCCTTCCTCCGCCACGGTGCAAACATGAAGCAAGGCCGCGATAGCCTGCTGAAGGACCATAATCGGTCCTGGTTTCGTAAGCGTGTCTCCTACCACCGGGAATGGCTTCTCAATGAAATGCAGTACTGGCAGGGTTCTTCGAAGAGCAAGAACCAACCCCGTGGCTTTCGGAGTAATAAAGGGCTAGGTAGACTTCGGATCAAGAGCTGATAGAAGTCAGCTATGTATTTCGGCTTTCTTTTCTACCCACTGTCTTGCGCTCTCGTCTTTCCTTTCTTTCTTGTTTTTGCATTCATTCTTTTCGGGAGGCGGCCGATAGCAACATACTACTATTGGATATAAGAAGCTTCTATAGAGTTCGGTTATGATTATTTACTGCCGGGGTTAATCTATCTTTTGGACAAAACCTTGATCAGTCGCCCCGTGGTCTGGCTATCAGGAACATGAGTTGAGACAGCCTGACCGACAGAGAGATGTTGCCAATTACTGCCGGCTTGAGCAGAATGACGCGTAAGGGTGTTACCTTGAAAACTGTCTGTTACCCGTCTGCTGCAAGTCGTAATACTACTACCTCTTGGCCCTTGCTGTGTGGACCGCCACTGCTTCTTCCAGCCCAGCCGTGACCGCCAAGTACACCTTCCGCGGCACCAACGGACACAAGTGCCCCGTGCCCAAACAGTAATTGTTGAACCCAATGTGCTCCACCAGCGACACAGCCCAATGCGGCTGCGCCAGCCCGACGTCGGCCCCGGCCTCGAGCAGCAAGCCGACGATCTCGCGGTGGCCCAGCTCCATAGCCAGCTGCGCCGGCCGCCCACACCGGAACTCGGGCGTCTCGTGCAGGGGCGAAGGGTCCATGTACCGCTGATGGCGACGAGACTGAAGCGCGTGGTAGCCGATATCGGGGTCGGCGCCGTGGTCGAGCAGGAGCCGGACCAGGGCCGCGTCGCCGCGCCACGTCGCGAGGACCAGCGCGGGGAAGAAGTGCTTCGGCTTGAGGGGCTGCGGCGGCTTGCCGCCGTACTGACATTCGTCATTGAGGAAGGGCCGTGGGCGGTCGGCCTCTTCGAAATCGCAGGGGCAGCCGAGCTCGAGGAGCGCGGCGGTCGCGGCGTGGTCGCCTCGCTCCGCGGCCAGACCCAGGGCGCGAGTGCGCGAGACGCGCGCCGTGGTTGGGTAGAGGGCCTGTAGGATGGGGATGTTGCCCTTCCGCACGGCCTTCATGAGCGCAGGACCTCGGGTCCGGTAGACGGTGTAGTTTGCGTCGGCGCCGGCGTCGAGGAAGAGACGGACGAGGTCGGCGCGGTCGTGTTCGACGGCCCATTCGAGCGGTGTGAGGGAAGTCGAGTCGATCTGCGAGGGGGGCGAGGTGACGAACTCGGTGTCGGGGATCTCTAAGCGGCTGAGGATTCCGGTGTCCAGGTCCACGCCGCCGTATGCGAGGATCTGCGAGACGACCTTGGCGCTGTATCCGGACTGCAGAACCGAGGCGAGAGCGGCAATTATGTCTTTTTGTCTGGGCTGGCAACTGTCGCTGGGTGGATCGGCGGGCGGTACATTCTTCTTATCCTCCCGGGAAACTGGACGAGTCTCGTCGGTGGACCGGTTCTTGAATTGAAGTCGTTTCTCTTCCGAATCCCACTCTATGTCCCAGTCATTGTCCTCGGCCAACCCCGGAACTTGCTTTGGCTCCATGTCTTCCACCGAGCTTCTGGTTTGGCCAATGATCCTCCAAAGCTTCTCAGCCCCTGGAAAGTCGAATCCTTCCCACAAGAACCCCTGCGGAGACACTTCTCGCACGCCGGTCCAACATTGCTCCATATTAAAGGTGTCCGGAATGTAAGGTGAGTTGGTTTTGAGGACCTTCGGGACGTCGAACACGGGTCTGTAAGGAGTTGAGAGTTTTAGTGGGACCTCTTCCCAGCTCACAAGATGGAAAAACGGATGCGCCTTTATTTCGAGGATCCCGTTGGCGCCCAGGCGGCTTGCGGGATCTCTGTTGAGTAGGCGCTGGATTAGGTCTTTCGCGGACTCTGGTATGTTGTCGTTGAAGCGTACATCTTGGGCGGCGATCGCCTGTTCTTTTTCCTTGGTATCATTGTCGTAGAAGGGGGCAGGCCAGTGATCATTTCGTAGACCAAAACCCCCAGATCCCACCAATCTGTCATTGGGGATGGAGTGTGTCCTTGGACTAGTTCAGGGGCTGGGCTCTCTTGTTTGTTCGAGACAGCGTGGTACTGTTTGGCTCCAGTGTCTAATCCATAGATACCAGGGTTGCATATACTGATGTGGCCGAACGGATCGATCAGTATGTTCTCGAGTCTCAAGGAGGAGACAATCCAATTGTCGTGCAGATGCTGAAAAGCACAGACAAGCTCAGCAGCGTAGAAGGCGGTCTTCCCAACGTCAAAACGACGCTCCCTTTGGAGATGGCTGAACAGGTGTCCGCCGTCCGCCATGCGGGAGAGCAGGTACATGTTCCCATTTGACTCCATGTTGAAAGCCAGTGGTGCAACGAACGGATGGGTGAGCTGGACAGAGCGAGATCTGTGATCACACGAGCCACCTTTGTGAGTTGCCCTGCCGTGATGTAGACCCCCACAACTTTCAACGTGAACAAAATCGCCGCCCCCATATTCTGCTTCGACCGTCCGTGCTCCATCGCCCAGATATGGCTTTTCCGGCTCCCCTAGATCAATATGGAGGTTGACCCGGGTAGCACCACCATCTAGAGCCACCCCTCCTCCACACTGACGGTCAGACCATCTTGGCTCGAATGGATTCACCTTGGCGGATCCTAGCAGTACGTGCCGAGTAGCCTCAGCAGTGGCGGCAACGCTCCGGAGAAACACGCTCACTGTCGCCTCGGAGGGGGAAGCGTCGGGACCAATGTCAAAACAAAACCCGTCCCCGGTAAACCAACCCATCCCAGAGTCCGTCCAAAACGTTGCTTGCGCAGAGGCCGGAAAGCCGTCATACTCGACGATGACATACGGTATCCATTGCTTACGCAACTCTGGATCGGCAAAGTCCCGCGAGCCTTCTTCGCCCACGTGGTCGGGTAAGCGCAAGCTGGCGTTCCGCTTGTGACCGCTGGCAGACTTTACCTTGATTTGAAGGGTTCTCAGGTGTACCGCCGGGCTGGGCTCGGGTGACTCAATGGGCAACGGATCGAGGGCCAGTTCTACATCGATGTGTTAGCTTCTCATATGCAACTAGTGTCTGTTCGAGGGTATTAGCAAGAATTCATGATGTTACCGATTTCCATGTTGGCGAGTAGTAAGAATTGTCGAGGTGATAGCTTGATATTGAGAGATGGATGGCCAGGGAGAACGATGATATATATGATGTTGAGATTAATAAACCGTTCGATTTACTGGTCGCTGAAAGCGGTGTAGGCAACAGGTGAGGGGTGAAAATTAATGTCTCGTATGATTATGTTGGCTATTGGTCCCAGGGCGTCGGGTCACAGGTACCCCTGATCCCAATATCGATCAAAGAGTCGGATAACGGTGCGTATTTAATTTCAGATAGGTATTGGTCGCTTATTCTACGCGCCATAAATAGTCTATCTATATTTCGTTAGATATGGTTGCCGGCGCTGGACCTCGGCTGCCTCGGAATGTAGTAGCCGAAGATGTTCACCAAAAAGCATGATGTTCCTCGACCATCCCTCAGTTGCCTAGAAACCATTGGCCTTGTTATACTCGTCAACCACCTCCCGCGTCGCCGTCACAATCTCAACGCACCCAGGCGAATCAGAATGACAACAAACCGAAACAGCGTAGTTCTTGGTGGGCAGCGGCACCACCTTCCCCGAGACCGACGACGTAACCGCCGAGTCCTCCAGCTGCTGCCGCACATGCCGCTTCACGTCCTCCACTCTCCACGGCTTCTTCACCCGATCAATAACCAACTTGCCCTCGTCGTCATATTTCACATCCCCGTAGAACTCCGCCACGAACTCAATCCCCATTTCCCTGGCCACGGTTTCTTGGTACGTTCCTGCGAGGCCAAACACCTTGACTCCATTCGGTACTCCCGCATACACGGCCCGACACACCTCGGCGTCCCGGCACATCATCCCGTACAGGATTCCATGGGGCTTGACATGGTGCAACTCCACCCCCTCCGCGTTAAGAAAGCCTTGGAGGGCGCCGACTTGGTAAATGACATTAGCGGTATGTTCCTCGGGGCCGAGCTTCATCTCGCGGCGGCCGAAGCCCTGTATATCGGGGAGACCCGGGTGCGCGCCGATTTTGATGCCGCGCGCTTTGCACTGGCGCACGGCTTGCTGCATGTGAAGAGGGTCGCCGGCGCTATATCGTTATTGTTAGCCTTCCATACTTCTGTCTGGGAGAGTGTATGGAACATACTGGAAGCCGCAGGCAATGTTGGCATGGTCGATCATGGGGATGAGCAGCTCATCCGGTCCGCAGCTGTAGTTGCCGTATCCCTCTCCCAAATCAACGTTGATGTATGCTTTCCGCGGCGGCATGGCGGCGGATGATTGTGGCGTAAATGGCACTGCTAGGGAGACTGACTAAGAGTAAGGCGAGTCTTTCTGGACATTGATTTCTTGCAAGGTCTAATAGGAAAGAAAGGCTTGCAGTAGGTTGGAATAAGAGTTATGATAGCTCAAGCCGTGACCTAGCTTCAGGGCACTTGGAGATGACATTTGGAGTTCCTCCAACTTCTACTACCCAATGTGGCACATGTCGTCCATGCCAGCTCACGTTTACCCCAACTCTGAACCTTATCACGCATGCGGCTGCCTATCCCGGCAGGTGTACAGGGTCTATCTTATCTCTTACCCCAACATTGTGCTTATCTCGCATGGACCAGCATCGCATATCAATGATGATCCCATGCAGATCCCCCGCAATCCCGTTACACCGAAAAGGTGTATCCGGGAATGAGCACAGCTGATCCTGCGTCGCCGAGGTGCGCGATGCATCGCTTATCTAGGCTGCATTCCTGCTGCATTCTGATGCGACGTAGTTGACTCACAATTACTACATAGTAATACACTTGCCATCTACGGAGTGATAAACGCAAATGTAATAATACTATGGAACACCTCAAGACCATACTCATCGCCAACCGCGGCGAAATCGCCGTCCGCATCACCAAAACGGCTAAAGAACTCGGTATCCGCACCGTCGCCATCTACACCGAGCCCGACTCGGCCTCGCAGCACGTCGCCGACGCAGACGAGGCCCACCTCCTAGCCGGGCCTGCGGGCCAAGCGTACCTGGATGGCGCGCAAATTGTGCGAATTGCCCTGGCGGCGGGCGCCCAGGCCGTCATCCCGGGCTACGGCTTTCTCTCGGAAAACGCCGGGTTCGCGCGGGCTGTGGCCGCCGCGGGCCTGCACTTCGTCGGTCCCAGCCCGGAGAGCATCGAGCAATTCGGCCTCAAACACACAGCGCGGGACCTAGCGACCAAAGCGGGTGTCCCCGTCGTCCCCGGGAGCACCGGAATCCTGCGCAACGCCGACGAAGCCTGTCGGATCGCTGCCGAGCGTCTCCCGGGCGGGTACCCGGTCATGCTCAAGTCCACGGCGGGCGGGGGCGGCATGGGCCTCCAGATCTGCGCGTCCGAGCCCGAACTCCGGGCCGCGTTCGAGACGGTGCAGTCGCGTGGTGAAACCCTGTTCCACGACTCGGGCGTGTTTCTCGAGAAGTATTTCCCCGCCGCGCACCATACCGAAGTGCAAGTCTTCGGCGATGGCCGGGGCCGGGTCGCGGCGCTCGGGGAGCGGGAGTGCAGTGTCCAGCGGCGGCACCAGAAGGTTATTGAAGAGTGTCCGAGCCCCTTTGTGACACAGAAGAGGCCTGAACTGAGGATGGGGCTGGCGGCCGCGGCTGTGGCACTGGCCGAGTCTGTAAGGTATGCTAGTGCGGGGACGTTGGAGTTTCTGGTGGATGATGGGACGGGGGGAGTACTTCTTTCTGGAGATGAATACGCGGTTGCAGGTGGAGCATGGGGTGACCGAGATGGTGTACGGCGTCGATCTCGTGGCGTTGATGCTCCGGCAAGCGGATGCTGTATTGGGCGGCCAGGGCGGTTTGTCTTCCCAGGAGATGGATCGGCTGGTGAAAGCAGAGGAAGAAGGGCTAAAGGGGCATGCGGTCGAGGTTCGGGTCTATGCCGAGAATCCCGCGAAGAGATACGCGCCGTCTCCGGGTCTGCTACAGAAGGTGGAGTGGCATCGGCTTCCGGGGACGCGGGTGGATACTTGGGTGCGTGCTGGGATAACTGTCAGTCCGCACTACGGTAAGTGTACAACAACCTTTATTATGAACCAACCACAGATAGCTGATGTGGACCCCCACAGACCCGTTACTGGCCAAAATCATCCACCACGGCCCAACACGGGCGGATGCATTGGAGGGCCTCCAAGAGGTCCTGTCCAAGACCGTCATCTGCGGACCACCCACGAACCTGGATTTCCTGCAGGCGGTACTGCGAGACCCAAAGTTCCAGGCAGGCGACACGATGACGCAGTTCCTCTCGACCTTTGACTTCCGCCCGGCCGCCATCGATGTCTTGGCCGGTGGGGCGTATACGCTAGTGCAAGACTACCCGGGCCGGCCGACTATCGGGAAAGGGTTCGGTCATGGGGGTCCCATGGACCCGGTAGCCTTCCAGCTAGCTAATGTGCTAGTTGGAAACCCCCTCGGACTGGAAGGATTGGAGATCACCCTGACGGGACCCGATCTGCTTTTCCTAGGCGATGCCGTTGTGGCGCTCACGGGCGCCGCGTTTTCGGCCACTTTGGACGGCAATACCCACTTTCCCATGTGGACCCGAGTCAAGATCTCCGCCGGGCAGCGACTCACGATCGGAAAGACGCTGTCGGGGGCTGGGTGCCGATCCTACCTGGCAGTGTACGGCGGATTCCTCAACGTGGCCGAGTGGTTCGGGTCCAAAGCGACGGTGCCGATGACCTTGGTGGGTGGCTACCAGGGCCGGCCCATCCGCGCCGGCGATCTGTTGATGATGGTCGACAACCTGCCTCCCGGTCTCGTGGAAACGGCCACCCCTGCTGCCGCCTCCTACCCGGCGTTCATCCCGCCTGACCTGGTGCCCAACTACGCCCCCGACGACTGCTGGGACCTCCGAGTCATGCACGGCCCGTACTGTGAAGAGTACCTGACCACGGAAGATATCGAAACATTCTACGCCACCGCCTGGGAAATATCGCACAACGCCGCCCGCGGTGGTATACGGCTCCTCGGCCCCCAAAGGCCCCAGTGGGCGCGCGCTGACGGCGGGGACGGCGGTGCGCACCCGAGCAATGTGATCGAGTACGGCTACCCCATGGGCGGCATCAACTTCACCGGCGACGAGCCCGTCCTCCTGCCCAACGACTGTCCCGACTTCGGCGGGTTCGTCTGTCCCTTTACCGTGATCAAGGCGGACTACTGGAAGGTGGGCCAGCTGCGGTCGGGCGACAAGGTCCGGTTTCGGCCCGTGTCGCTCGAAGAGGCGCTCCGGGCGCGGAGAGCACAGGGAGAGTTCGTCGCGGTGTTGGCGAGACGCCTGGCGCTTGCGACGACTGATAAGTACGAAGGTTTGGTCAAGCCGCTCGAGGATGGAGTAATATCACGCGGTTCATTCCATGCTACGGCCGTTACGCCGGAGCCCGCCCTCCTGACGGTCCTCGAAGAGACGGAAACCCGCCCGCGCGTCTCGTACCGCCAGGGCGGGGACGACTACCTGCTCGTCGACTACGGCCGCGGCAGCTTCGACATCAACCACAAATGCCGGACCACGGCGCTCAAACGCAGGCTCGAAGCAGCAGCAGCAGCAGCCGGGCCTTCCGACACCGAAGCCCCGATCCGCTTCTCCGCGACGGGCGGGGGGATCTACAACACGGTCTGCATTGGCAACTCCATGATGATCTACTACAACGCCCTCGCCGTGCCGCGGGCGCGGCTGCTCGACTACCTCGTCTCGCTCGAGGCCGACCTGGGCGATCTCCGCTCCGCGCTCGTGTCGAGCCGCCGCTTTACGCTGCCGCTGACTTTCACGCACCCCAAGCTCGTCGAGTGCGTGGCGCGGTACACGGCCAACCAGCGGCCCTACGCGAGCTACCTGCCCGACACGTTCCGGTTCGTCGCGGAGAATAACGGGCTGACCTGCGACCAGTACCGGAAGCTTTGGCTCGAGGCCGAGTTCGTCTGCGTGGGCGTCGGGTTCTTCATGGCGTTGCCGGAGTGTCTGCCCGCGGACCCCCGACATAGACTGAACGCGCCCAAGATGAATCCGAGCCGGACTTGGACCCCCGAGGGGACGGTTTCGTGGGGCGGGTCCTGTTTGGCTATTTACCCGGTCGAGTCGCCGGGTGGGTACATGATGGCCGGGCTGACGATCCCGGGGTGTGATACGTTGGGGTACAAAGAGGGTTTCTCCCAGGAGCGGCCTTGGATGTTCGAGGATATGGACGTTATCACCTTTGAGGAGGTCGACGAGCGGGAGTATGACCGGCAGATGGCGCTCTTCAAGTCGGGGAGGTACCGGTTCAAGGTCCAGGAGAACTCCAAGTTCGATATGGGGGCGCATAACAAGCTGCTCGAAAGCACGCGGGACGAGGTCGAGGCAATGCGGAGGAGGCAGAAGGAGTGCGCCGACAAGATGGTGATCCTAGAGAAGCAGTTGTTGGCTAAGTGGGACGAGGAGAAACAGGCCAAGGGTATCTCCGTGGACAATGTTGAGGCGCTCTTGAATGGTCAGTCTCGAGGAAGTCGTGTGTGAGACCCTACACGCAGAGTGTGTGCTAACAGATAACAGATCCCAATATCGAAGTAATCGAAGCGCCGGTCAACGCCAACGTGTGGAAGGTCTTGATACAAGAGGGACAAGTGCTAGAGAAGGGGCAAGTGGTCGCCATTCTCGAGGCTATGAAGATGGAGATCAACGTCGCGGCGGACGACAGGCTTGCCGGGTCCAAGGTTGAGAAGGTGCTGGTTTCCCCCAACGACATCGTGCAGAGTGGAAAGCCTTTGGTTCTGGTCAGAACTGCGAGCAATTGAGACAATTTTATCTATCCCACGGTATTCCAGAGCCGTGCCGCCTTGTCCAGCAAAATGAACACCTCTCGTGGGCGGGAGTCTATGCGTAGTTGTATCCATCGGTTTCGCGTCTCGTGACCCCGAGGTTGAAGTGAAAACCGGGTCCCACCACGACCAAGCCTGCGAGGCCGATGGCGGCTACGACCGTGACCTGCCATGACGAGAAGAACACGTCCGGGCAGGAGCAGGTGGGCGATGCCACCGACGAACTTCTGAGGACAAAACTCGAGCATCGGAAACCGAACGGGCGCCGATGTGGTCTCCGAGGTGTGGCCCTTCCAACATACGATTTCGTCTTATATTAGAAAGCGGACGGTGTAGGGGCTGATAAGGCGCTGGCGTCGACGAAGGGCGGCCGGCATGCCAAGCCTCACACTATCACCCCCCTGACGGGAAGCGCCTGCCCTGTATGGAATATTCTATCGGGGATTATCTGTTGAAAAACACAGATATGACGTACAGCCAACGCAAGTGAAACAAGAGATGAGTCAGGACTCAAAAGACAAGCCCTCGATCAGCACGATATCACTCCTACGCAGGGCTGGGCCTCTCTCTATGCTGGGATAACGCGTCTACATCACCTCCTTCACGGGGACAGCGTCGTATCTGACCACCCCTACTTAGAACCAGCCTGTTGCCTGTAGCGCGGTCATTTTATTTGGGCCTATCTTTTCTCACGATGCAGCGCAGCTACCTGGGAAAGGCTAATATGTTGACAAATAGCAATCAATGGCGGGCCTGCCTGCTTGGTCGTCGGCACACGGGATATAAGAGAGTTCCGTATTATCGATGGGAGAAGCGACAACCGACGTAGCCTAACGCCACCGATTATTCTCGAACAATTGCTGACGGCTGCCCGACGTCAGCGTCGCCAATTGGTCCCCTTTACGACTTGGCCTCTTTTATGCTTATAAATTCTGTACGCCCACAAGACTTCAGCTGGCGCTGGGAGGCGTCGAGAGTACCGGCATGGGCGGTGTGGTGAGGCGTCTGCGGTGTACTCGTGGGCGCACGGATCATACTATATTCCCCAGGGGGTGGGATCAATAAGGTCGGAATCTGAAGTCTGGGCCCCCGGTGGCTGACTGGATGGCGTGCTTTTTTTCCCTACCGAGCTTACCCATGGGCGTGGTTTGGAGGGGTACAGTCAAACGGCCTGTCTGACGCTGGCCGAGGACGTTCTGTGTAACCAGCCCGTTATCTTATCGTGAATTATCGTACTTTGGGATGACCTGTTTTCCACATCCGATTTCGCCTCACCTCGTGGTATTATCGTGGTGCTGATAGGCTGCTGCAACTACCCGGGCCTCGGAAGCGACAGCCGGTCGAGTTGGGTCGAGTCGGTTTCTCCTCGGGCCTTTTGATCGCCAACCATGACGATAAAGGGAGAGCAATCTGCGATGAGTCTGATCCTGAGCGGGCTTCACATGAAAATAAACATGAAAACTCTTTCTTTGGTGCTTATATGAGCAAACTGCATGAAGTCGCGGCCCTCGGAGCGAGCATAATTCCCGCCCTCTCGTATGGGGGGAGATCGCGAAGACCTGCTCCGGCGGGGAGTGTGAAAGAGAAGGGAGGGAAGCACCCCCCACCGCCGCGGAAGACCAGAAATAGACGGGCCCTGAGTTCGGGTACTACCCCCCTGCCTGCGCGGGTGCGTGGTGAGCTTTTTTGTTTGGGCCTTGACCCCCAGCTGGGGCTGAGCTGACATCGAATTAAAGTTGGGAAAGGACGGGGGCCCTGAGTTCACAATCGCGATAAGAGGGATCATCCCTACCGTTGGGAACCTTCAGCTCGTTTGGGGATGGTCTCTTTTTTCTGACACGCGAGCGGGCTGGTCACCCTGCAGATTTGGGTAGGGGGTGTAAGCAGAGGTAAGCGGCGGCCGGAGGTCGCGGTAATGTCTTACGCTGACGTGGGAAATGCCGGATACACGCATATGCAGCAACCGCGTATATCAAACCGGGACGGTCTTTCAAATAGGGGGCAGCCTCTTATTTGTATAAGTGCTGTATATAGCCCCTGCTTTTGCTTTGCCTCGAGAACCATGAACTGGGCAGTGTAAGCTTTTCAATAAGCAAATTCCCAAGACGAAAAAGAAGTAATCAAGACCAAGAATTCGCCAAGATGGTTTCCGCCAAAGTCTTGTATTTCTCGGGAGAGATCCCCCAGGGCGACCCCGAGGGCGACCAGCGGGTCCTCTTCCGAAAGTTGCACCTGCTCGGCAAAGAGCGCGACAACGTGGTCCTGGGCTCCTTCTTGCACTCAATAACGCTCGCAGTCAAGGACGAGTGCAGCCGACTAGCCCGTCCGCAACGGGAACTGATCCCCCCTTTCGAGAGCGTGCTGGACTTGACAGACCATGTCGTCCAACTACGAAAGACGCCGCTCGGGGGCGCCATCGAGCGGGTATTGGTTCTTGTTTTCCAAGTGGGAAGCTTCATTGCGTAAGTCAAAACCAGCCCCTGAACCGCCTTCTAATGGAAAACACTAGTAGAGATAAAGCTGACCCATATTCTGCCCAAAGCTACCATGAGGCCAACCCGTTAGAGTACAACTTCACAGAGGCCAATGCTATCCTCATCGGCCGGGGCTCCGGTCTTCTCTCGGCAGCGGCCGTTGGCCTGTCCCCGAGCATTTCGATGATACCCAGCATTGCCCAAGACATTGCCCGTGTATCGTTTCGGTTTGGACTGGTGGTCGACCAGGTCTGCCGATCGCTCGAGGTCTCGAAGGAAGAGATCAACGCCGACGGGGCCTGGGTATACTGCGTACACGGGGTGGACGAAGATGACGCGCGAGAATACGTGGACCAGTTCAACCAAGAGAAAGTCAGTGCAGTCACGGGGAATGCCCATAACGATCGAGCTAGTCTATCAGTTACTAATGGCTGAATTAGGGATATCCTCCGACCAACTGCGCGACGGTCTTCAACGTCGACAACGCCGGCGCCTCGGTCAGCATAGGCGGCCCGCCCAAGACGCTAAAGGCGCTCTTCGCCGAGTCGGACGGCTTCAAGAAGACCAAGAACGTGGCGATGAAGAAGATCCAGGGCATGTGGCATACCGATCGCGTGTACGGCACGGAGCACGTCGGGCCCGTCATCCCCGAGTTCGACGCCAAGCGGTCGCTGCACATGCCGCTCATCTCGCCCGTCAGCGGCGAGCCGTTCCGGGAGACGCGGGCGGGCGCCCTGCTCGAGCGGATCATGGAGGAGATCCTCACGGAGCGGGTGCGGTGGGACCTCATCATCGACACCGTCTCCCGCCAACTCAAACACATGCAGCCCGAGTCGGCGCAGCTCGTCAGCATACAGCCCTCGCACTACAACCACAACCTCGTCGAGCGCTGGCGGGCCGAGCTGCCCCACGCGACCGTGTCGGACATCGCCATGCTGCCCGCCGCCCTGGACCTCCCGCTGGGCACGAGCCCGCCCAAGGACACCCGCTCGTCCAAGATCGCCGTCGTCGGCATGGCGTGCCGTTTCCCCGGCGCGGACAGCGTCGACGAGTTCTGGGAGCGGCTGATGCACGGCGACGACATGCACCGTCCCATCCCCGCAGACCGGTTCGATGTCGAGACGCACGTCGACCCGACGGGCAAGAAGCAGAACACGTCCAAGACGCCCTTCGGCTGCTTCGTCGAGAACCCGGGTCTGTTCGACGCCATGTTCTTCGGCATGTCGCCGCGCGAGGCCGAGCAGACGGACCCGATGCAGCGACTCGCGCTGGTGACGGCGTGGGAGGCCCTCGAGATGGCCGGGTTTGTGGATGGTCGCGGGGTCGTCCACCGCCAGCGCGTCGGGACTTACTACGGCCAGGCTAGCGACGACTACCGTGAGGTCAACACGGGACAGGAGGTCGGCACCTACTTTATCCCCGGTGGCTGTCGAGCGTTCGGGCCCGGTCGCATCAACTACTTCTTCAACTTCTGGGGGCCCAGCTTCAGTGTCGACACCGCGTGCTCTTCGAGTTTGGCGGCGATTCAGGCGGCGTGCTCGTCGTTGTGGAGTGGGGATTCGGATATGGTCATTACTGTAAGTTTGCCAACTCAAGCCAATGGTCCTTGAACATTTGAGTGGAGTGCTGATCAAATTGTGTTTATCACTTTCAGGGCGGAATGAACATTCTCACAAACTCGGATGTGTTTGCCGGGCTCAGCCAAGGCCACTTCCTCTCCCCTACGGGAAACTGTAAGACTTGGGATGAGGGCGCCGATGGATATTGCAGATCAGGTATGCCCCCGCAGTTTCAAATTGAAGAGCAACCTTGGGATTTCTAACTAGCTTTGCCAAATAGACGGAGTCGGAAGCGTGGTCCTCAAGAGGCTCGAGGACGCCGAAGCCGACAACGACAACATCCTCGCGGTCGTTTTGTCAGCCGGCACTTCCCACTCGGCCGAAGCGGTTTCAATCACCCACCCTCACGATGCGGCCCAATCTCTCTTGTACGACCAAATTGTCCGACGTGCCGGGATCGACCCCCTGTCGGTCGGCTACGTGGAGATGCACGGCACCGGAACACAGGCAGGCGACCCCACCGAGATGCGCTCGGTGACCAGCGTGTTCGCCCCGGCACGCCACGCCGCCCATCGTCCGGTCCCTCTGCACGTGGGCACCGTCAAGTCCAACATGGGCCACGGCGAGGCGGCCGCGGGCATCATGGCTTTCGTCAAGACCATGTTGGTCTTCCAGCACGGCCGGATCCCGCCGCACATCGGCGTCAAGACGGGCTTGAACCCGGCCCTGCCCGACCTGAGCAAGATGGGTGTGGTCATTCCCTATGACGGTGCCGCTTGGGGCCCCGGTAACGGGCAGAAGAGGCGGGCCATGATCAACAACTTTGGCGCCGCCGGAGGCAACACGGCCATGATCATCGAAGAGTACAGCCCCAAGCCGCGGATGGGCGAGGACACCAGAGGCACTCATGTCCTGACGGTCTCGGCCAAGACGGCGCAGTCTCTCAGCTGGAACATCAGGAATCTGGTCGAGTACCTGGAAACCACGCCCGATGTATCCCTTGCCGACGTTGCCTACACGCTCTCGGCCAGGCGACGTCACTTCGAATACCGCAAATCCGTCGCCGTTGCCTCCGTCGCCGACGCCATCAAGCAGCTCCGCCCCCACATCGAGACGGCCATTTCCCAGACCCCGTGCTCGGTGAAGCGGCCCCCCGTCGCCTTCGCCTTTGCCGGCCAGGGCACCTTCTACATGGGCATCGGATCGTCGCTGTACCGCGACTCGCCCTCCTTCCGCTCGCAGATCGACCAGTTCGACAGTCTGGCCCGTCGCCAGGGCTTCCCCTCTTTCTTGCCGGCCATCAAAAACACAGTTTCCCGCGAAGACTTGCCGGCCTCTTCCATCCACCTCGCCATCGTCTGCGTCGAGATCGCCCTGGCCCGCATGTACATGACCTTTGGCCTCAAGCCCACCGCCGTCATCGGCCACAGCTTGGGTGAGTACGCCGCCCTGGCCGTCGCCGGCGTGCTGTCCGACAGCGACACCGTTTTCTTGGTGGGGACGCGCGCCGCCATCCTGGACGCCAACTGCGCCTCGTACACCAACTGCATGGTGGCCGTGCGCGGCTCCGTGGAGGACATCAAGCGCGAGGCCGACGGCGCCCCCTTCGAGGTGGCCTGCATCAACAGCCCCAAGGAGACCGTCATCGGCGGGCCCATCGAGCACCTGGAGCCCCTCTCGGCGCGCCTGACCAAAGCCGGGTTCCGGGCGACGCGCCTCGACGTGCCGCACGCGTACCACACGGCCCAGATGGACCTCGTCGTCGACGATCTGATCCAGCAGACGCAGGGGGTCGTGTACAACAAGCCCAGCATCCCCATCATCTCGCCCCGGGACTCGGCCGTCATCGAGGCCGGCGCCGCCATCGACTCGTCGTACCTGCCCGTCTCCCTGCGCAAGACGGTCGACTTCGCGGGGGCGCTGAACGTGGCGTGGGAGACCGACGTGGTCTCCAAGAGCACCGTCTGGCTCGAGATGGGCCACCACCCCGTCTGCGCCGGCTTCGTCAGCCGCACCCTTTCCGACACCCGCCTCGCGTGCTCGAGTCTGCACCGCGACACGGACAACTGGACCTCGCTGGCCAAGACGCTGAGCAGCCTCTGGGAGCAAGGGGGGCTCCAGATCGACTGGAACGAGTACCACCGCCCCTTCGAGTCGGTGCTCCGGCTTGCGCGGGTGCCGACCTACGCTTGGAACAACAAGAATTACTGGATCCAGTACCGCGGCGATTGGAACTTGACCAAGGGCAGCCAGGTCCTGCCTGAGCCGGCGGCGCTTCCGACGGTTAGTGGGTTCCACACGTCGAGCGTTCACCGGCTCTACTCGGAGAACTACGACGCCGCGTCGGCGCAGGTCTTGGGCGAGTCCGATATGACCGCCCCAGTGCTCAAGGATGTGATTGAGGGACATGCTATGAACGGCTACGGCGTCGCTTCTTCGGTAAGTTACTCCATAAACAATTGCGCCCCTATCAAATGCTTGAAATATATCTGACCCTCGATAGTTCCTCCACGCCGACATGGCCTTCACCATGGCCAAGAGGATCCAGGACAAGACGGCCGACCTCAGCGGCATGGGCATCAACGTCGCCAATTTCGAGTACCACGACCCGGTCGTCAAGCACCACGAGCCCATCGACGCGCACCCCATCCTCGTCAACGCCGAGGCCGACCTGGACCGGCTCGCGGTCGAGGTCAAGTGGTTCAACCCGGCCAACGAGAAGTGGTACTGCCACGCCACCGCCCACTACGAAGACAGCTCCGCCTGGCTGGCCGACTGGGCACGCACGACCCGCCTCGTGACGAGCCGCATCGACGCCCTCGAGGCCATGGCCAGCAAGGGGACCGCCAACAAGCTGACCACCGAGCTGGCGTACACCCTGTTCGGGAAATTGGTCGATTACGGCAGCATGTACCGCACCATGCAGTCGGTGGTGCTGCACGAGGACGAGGCGTTCGCCGAGGTGGTGTTCCCCTCCGATACGCAGGGCGAGTGGACGGTGCCTCCGCATTTCATCGACGGCTGCGTCTCGCTCTCGGGCTTCATTCTGAACGGTGGCACCCACTTCGACAACACCAACAACTTCTTCATCACGCCCTCGTGGAAGTCGATGCGGTTCGCCAAGCCGTTGACCCCGGGTGGGAAATACCTCGCTTACGTGCGCATGGTGCCCGAGGTCGCGTCCGACAGCGAGGCCTACGGCAACAACAACCTCACCTCGTACGTGGGCGATGTCTACATTCTCCAGGACGGCGAGATCGTGGGCGTGGTCGAGGCGATTCTGTTCCGGCAGTGGCCCCGCGTCATGCTGAACCGCTTCTTCCGTCCCCTGGGCGCGGCTCCTGCACCTACCCCTGCGGCGCCGGCCAAGAAGACGGCAAAGAAGGCGGCGCCGGCTCCGAGCCCGTTGCCCCCTGCCAGCTCGCTGCATGAGAAGGCCATGGCCGCGGCCCTGGCGGCCAAGACCACGAGCGCAGCGACACGTCCCGCCGCCACCATGACCCCACCCCGCTCCGGCGCGATGAGCAAGACGGGCAGTCCCAAAGCCGTGCCCCAACTCGACTACAACCTGCTCACGCCCGGGGACACGACCCCTTTGCACGGGCACCCGGGCGGCCACCACTCCGGCGTCAAGACCCCCGACACCGAAACCGACGACGAAGACGCCGGGGACGTTGTGGGGGATTCCGGCGCCGCGTCGCGCGCCATCGAGATACTGGCCGAGGAGCTGGCCATCGACATGGGCCTGCTGACGGACGAGTGCGAGATCGGCGACATCGGGCTCGACTCGCTCATGTCCCTCGTCATTTCGCAGAAGTTCCGCGAGGACCTGGGCATCGAGATTCGGGATGCGTTTTACTTGGAGGTGGCGACGATTGGGGACTTGAAGAAGCTGGTTTCGTAGGCAAAGTTAGGGACTGGAAGGGATTTCTGGTGTTTGTAACTCGTTTCTTCTTCTTCGTCTCCTTCGTCTTCTTGTTTCATCTCTCGTGTGGGTATCATGTTATATAGACTTGGGGGTGGGAAAAGAATGACACTCACTATTAAAGCTACGATGATGGCTATGATAGAAGAATGGGGGGGGTCTATGTGCGATATCTTGTCTACGCCTGCGAAGGTTGCGTACATAGTTTGACACTCACTTTAGAAAAGAAATCGTCATTATGCTGAAATTTTACTTATTATGATGCTGAGCCAGTCACGAACAATGCCTGCCATGTCTGCTAGTCGACTTGATGAAATATGGGAATGACATTTCGTATTAATGAATCACGCTATCTTGTTCTAGATCAAACTCGAGATAGCAACTAACTTTTCCTCTGTGTCTTTATGGTTGCCACACGATCTCGATGAGAGAAAGTCGGGAGTCCGCAGGATACCTGACATCCGCAACCTTAAAACGCTCATCTGCCTGGCTGATGACTTGTTTCCATTCCTCCACTTCACGAATCTGCGATTGAAACACTTGATCAGGATTTGTGTTATTTCAGTGGGGGGAGGATTATGCGTACCTTGGAGTTGAAAAGAATCAACATGCCGAAATCAATGTTCCTGGGACACTCGTGATCAATATGACGGAAGGTTGGCGTGGGTGTGGGCAAACCAAGTTTCTTACCGTTGGTTTCGCTCGACGCTCAAACTCATGGAGCCAGCCGGAGGCATGATCTCGTCAAAGATGATGACCTTGGCGCCGGGCTTCAGGGACGGGATCAATGCTTGCAGTATGCGCCGGACATGAGCATCGGGCCAGTTGTGCAACACCCAGCGAAACAAGTATCTGATCAAGTATTAGCACACACACGGTTGACAAAGGATCGGGCAGTTCAGCATATACACATCCGCCCCCCTGACCGGCTGCTCCTCAAAAAAGTCATGCGGCATAAACGCCACCTTCTTGCCCTCGCGGACGCGGGCCGCCTTCAGGGCACCAGGCAGGTCCTGAACCACGATCTCGAGTCCCGGGAACGCCTCCGCCAGCGCAAACGCCACGGTCCCCGTCGACCCGCCCAGATCGACCAGCTTCTTCCCACCTTGCTTCAAATCCTCGGGCCAGGTATCGATGAGGTGTCGCGGCGCATACGCCTCGTCCTGCTGAAACGCCCCCATGACGCCCGCGAACCGCCGCGCCTGGTCCGGGTGCTTCTCGAGGTACATGTACATTCCCGGCTCCCCATCACCCTTGGCGAACATGAAACCCGTCTTACCCGGGTCATCGGCCGCAGGCGCCTTTTGGAGAGCCTCGGTCAGGCCGCCCGCCCCCGGCAGCAAGACGTCGTTAGACAGGCCCGTCCAGTCCTTGATCAGGGGCTGCCGCGCCATGACTTTCGTGGTAGCGGTGTGGGCGACGTGGCCCGGGCGCGGCTCGTGGAACATGTGGTACGGCATGCCCGCGCGGAGGATCTGGCGGAGAACGGTGGGGCCGATGCCGACGGCCTCGGACAGGGCGTCGTACGAGATGCCGTCCCTGTCCCTGTCCGTCTCGGTAAGGGGCACGTGGTGGGGGATATCGAAGTCGAAGATGAATTGGGTGACGGCGAACATGGTCATGACGGCCCAGCCGGGCACGAGGCGCAGCTCGACGGGGCCCGTTGCCAGGTCGCCCAGTTCCAGGGTGGCGTCGATAAGGGACCGGCGGTGCTGCTCGATATGGGGTGGGTATTTGACGTCGAGTGGTGCGTCGGGGCCCAGGCTGAGGGGCGGTAGGCCCTGTTCCTGACGATAGACCTCGATTTGGGCGGTACTTTCCCCAATGATCTTGGCCAGGTGGGTGGCTCGGCTCGTGCCGGAGGCCATGTTAGTCGTTGCACAGTGACCGTTCATGGTGTGTTAGCGGCGTGCTGTAAATCTCACGGTACTCGCGAGCTTGGGGAGGTATGTGGATTAGGTGAGATGAGAAAAACTTGGGCAATGTTATTGGGGTGCTTTGAAACAACTCGTGACAAGCCAATAACGGCAATACATCATGTCAAAGATGGGAGTTGGGTAACTAGAGACGCTCAGTCTGTCGCGGCTGGTAAAATTCATGTAAGCAAGATAATACAATCACCAGGGGCATAAGCAAATGCATAAGCTGTAAGCTAGCTACCTACCTATCCCCTAAGCAAATATATGGAAACGAGATGCGTAAGCGTGCATAGGTATTCATTATTAGTGTTTCGGTAACGCGTAATCGCTTGTTCTAGTAACTACGCCAGTTTCAGCAGTTGCATAATATTACCAAAGACATAGATAGGCTAGCTGCAGGGGAAATGCATAGCTAGAATAGGCAACATAACGAAATCCGTCTTTGGAACATGGTTATTTTTGTGAACAGGGAATATAGCATGGATGCACTTGGAAATCTCTAATGGGACTAAGCCTGCATTATGGACTAGAACACATGCTTAAAAGTGTGGTATTTTGGGTGCGAGCGGCCCCCGTACCTGCCCATGGGGCAAATATAGGATTGAGGACCAACACCTTAAGGATGAGGTGGAAACCCAAAGATATACGACCCAAAAGATCGCATATTAAAATTAAGGTCAACTTGAACGAGCTTTGGTCTGCGAATGGTCCATCATTTAAGATACATTTAATATACGGTTGGCTTAGAATAAGGAGAAATATGCCAACGGAACCTGTGAAAAGTGAATGGGACCACACTCGTGGCTAGAAGTGGACACAGCCGAAGTAGCACACGAACGACTGGTCCATGTCTAGGGCCGTTGGTCATAAGTTTCATAGTTGGCGAAGAAGAACCTCTGTAGGCCATCCTCCTGTATTCAATGATCTAGACCGTTTCCTTGTCGCCAGCCTTATAACAGGTAATAAGGTGACCGCCGAACATGAACGCTAAGATAGAACGACGGTCAATGTCATAGGCTCACTTAGCTTAATGGAAAAGCACGCTTCCTGTTATGGTAATAACAGTGACAGGAAGGCGGATACTGGTTCGAGTCCAGTAGTGAGCACAACAACTTCCCTTTTGGTGCTTTTTACTATTACGCCTTCTATGTGTTCCAAGGCGTGGATCTCCAACGTCTGCTCTTTGTTTCCCTCTGGGTTTTGAAGTCCAGGGTTCATAATAAAAGGCAAGCGTTATAAGACTCACGCTGGACGGACTTCCCCAGGATCTGGTGTACATTCCATAATCATGCCCCTAGTTCACATAGCATACAGCAGTAAATATAGTTAGTTATTTTGATTTTCTATTAAAACCATAAAAGATAGAGCAATTCTCAAACGCCGCTCAAACAGGTTCTCCCCACTCTGCGTCTAGGACCTGATGATATACGGATTTCCGTGTCATCCCCAATATACATTCTTCGCTTGATAAGTGAACTAAGCGCGGCAGTAGAGACAGGAAAGGGGCGCCTGGGCTAGCGTTCGACTACCGGTCGCTGCAGAGGTAAGACCCAGGTTGAGATGGAGGGGCATGCCGGGGTTGATCGACCTCCTTGTCGGTGCGATGGGGCCATGGTATCCATCGTACGTCACTTGTTCTTCTTCTCGGGTGAAGTGATCTAGCTTCGACGACTTTACTCCGGTGGTCCGATAGGTTAACATCCAAGAAGCCCGAGGAGAGGGAGGACCTCATCGGCCAGACACTCCTCGGAGCCCTTCCGTAGAAACTCGCCACGGGCGGCATCCTGGTGTGGCTGAAGCAAGATCACATTACCTCTAGAGGTTTGGTATTTCAATCCGAGTATGTGGGGAATATTATTATTGATTCTGCTGTCGAAATGCCGTGCAATATGCATTTCAATCCGTACATATGGCGGCCTAGGGGTTCCCAAACAAACCTGGGTTGGACGTGATGCACAGATCCCGCTTCATGTGCAAGAACCGCCGTATATGTTCATTGTGGGCCACCGTACTGTGCCGCCTCGTCGACTTGGACGCAGAAGTGGCCGCAGGGGCGGCACCATCGTCGGGGACGCCGGCGAGGGGCACCGGGACCTGAAGGAATTTCGAGGAGTCGGCACGCTGAATGGCCCGGGTGTAGATGTGGGCGATCTGCTCATACCCATCGTGGGTGGGATGGGTCCCGTCGTCGGTGATGTCGGACAACTTAAGGGCGTCGGGCTCCGGCCCATCGTAGTGCACATCGGCCACGACGACGGGCAGCCCCTCCTTCTGGAACCGGGCGTACACGTCCATAAACTGGCGGTTGATGTCCTGGATCAACGGCTCGCAGTGGGGTATCCGACTGGGCGTCAGTGTGCTGAGCACCACGAACGCGCGGGGCGACACCGTCAGCAGATCCCGCACAAACTTGTCCATATCCGCCCCCGCCGTGTCGAGCTCCGTCCTCAGCAGTGCGTTATTGATGCCTGCATTAATCAGAAACACGTTGGGCTTCCACTTCTGCACGGCCGGCTTGGACCGCTCGTGGATCTGGGAGACGCGCAGGCCCAGGTAGGCCTCGACGTCGTTGTCGGCGAAGTCGCCCACTTTTTGCGACCCCACCATGTTGACGGGGACCTTGAGGGCCACGAGCGCGTCGCGCAGCGGCTTGCGGAAGCCCGTGTTGCCCGGCGAGTGCTCGCCGCGGACGGTCGAGGCCCCGAGGGGCATGATGCGCAGGGCGGTGCCATTGGCGATGCTGCCCGGGAATTGGCGTTTGTCGTCGTTTGCCGTCGCTGCATGCGAATCAGTTCCGTTTTGCGAGGAATCTGCTGAGGGCGCTGGGGCTTGGGTGGAGGAACCTTGTTTGCCTTCTTGTGTTTGTGTAGATTGATTGCTGTTGTTGTTGTTGTTCTGGTGGTGACTAGCAAACACGTTGCTGGCACCGAGAGCTTTGTGAAAGGTCTCTTGTAAGCTCGTGCGACCGTCGGACTCAAGCCTCGACAAAAACATACCAATGAGAATGACAGCAACGACAACAAGAAGCGACAAAACCGCAAGAACCTTTTTCGTGCGAAGGAAGCCGAGCCGCGAGCCCGACTTCCCACTGCCGGCTTTCTGCATTTCCTGGTTGAGGCCGCTCATTGTCAATCGTGTTGTTGTTTTTGCGTTCAACCAGAAGGACAAAATGTCGGGTGAGATCAGATGGGCTCGGGGGTTTTCCCTTGTAATCAACCCCACGGGAAGCTGGAACGACGATCACCCCCCTTAATTGTAAGGCGCGTACGTGGACAATTGTGCCAAGTTTGGGGGTTGCAGGGTCTTTGTTGGAGGTTTAATTGCCTTTTTTTGGACTGCTCAGCCCCAGATTGGGCGCTTGTCGTGGTGCCGGAATCCGGATTGGCCGTCTCCAACACCTCTTGGCTCTTGGCTCTTGGCGCCACAAGGATCGCGACTTGACAGGTGGTTCTGACGTTCTAGACGCTAATTGAGTTGCACTTCAGAATCAAAAGCGAGAAAAAACGCCAAAGGAAGGACTTTCGGCTCATGTCTTATATTAAGCTGTATCGAAGAAACGCGAAGACGCCGGATTAGGGGTCTTTAATAGAACTACGGAGGGAGCTAGGCGGTTACGGACAATAGTCAGCCAATAGCGCCCGTACATTGCTGAATTAAACAATTAAGCATAACCGCTACTGGTTAAAGGCTTTCTATTTTAGTGGAGCCAGGTACCCTGCACTAACTGGATATGTCAAAGGAACTCCCATTTGCCCTATTTATATCAGCTGAAATGGGATCCCACGCTAACCAAATTTCAGGCACCAGACCGGCACTTTCTCGTCAAGGAGCTGAAGTTCTCCCAAGCCCCATCTTGTTACATTTCGCCCTAGCCTTTCGAGCTCATAGCTTCGTCTTCAAACTCGCCTCCACAATCCCAAACTCCAGCCCAGGAGCCCGATGGACCCCATCGACCGTCAAGCCGGCCCGGTCTAGCACCTCGCGAAACCCGCGCTCCGTGCGCTCCTTGCCGCCGATGCACAGCATAATCATGTCGGTCACGGTGCTAAAAGCCGTGCCTTCGCCGTCGTCGGACAGGATGTTCTCGGCGATCAGCACCTTGGAGTCTGGCGCCATCGCCGGCACGATTTGTTTCAAGAGCTGGACCAGCTCGGCGTCGCCCAGGTTGTAAGCGACGGCGCGGAGGTGGTAGGCCTTGGAGCCCGCGACGGGCTGGGGAGTGAGGTAGTCGTGCTCCAGGAGCCGCACGCCGGCCGGCAGTAGACCCGTCGTCCGGGCCAACTCTAGGGTCTCGGCACGGTCTTCTAGGATGCATTGTTCAGGGCGAATCTGCGGGACGGCCCCTAGAACTTCTTTGATGACGTGACCGTTGCCTCCGCCCACGTCTACGAAGACGGGCCTGTCGCGGTCCTCTTCTTTTGAAGCCAGCTTGGCGAAGTCGAAGAACCCCGTGTAGGGCCGCAAGTGCTGGACGTTGGAGGCGAGAGTGTGGATTCCTTCCGTCCTGGCCGGCATGTTGGAGAGGATTTCAAAGGTGGCCTTGCCCTCCTGACCCTCGTTCCACGTAAAGGGGCTGTACTTGGCGTTTTGCGCCTCCTCTTTGGGCCTCACGGACAGGTACTCGGGCAGCCTGACCAGGGCCCGGATCCCCTCGTCGTAGCAAGGCGAGAAAAGCGGCCCGATGGGCCCCGCATACGCCAAGGACGTGTGCGTGTGACGGTATGAAGAGCTACCATCCTCGCGGATAAGGAACCCGGTCCTCGTTACTACTCGCAGGAGACGCTCGAGCAGGGACGCTTGAGTCTCGGTGGCCGCCGCGAGGTCTTGGAGAGAGATGGAGCCTGTAGTCGGGATCTTTTGCAAGACGTTCAACGATAAAAGCGTCCTGATGACGGCCGTTTCCATGGTTCGGAGGATCATGGAAGTGGCATGTTCTGCCGGCGACTGCGCGAGACTGACCAGCTCTTCTGACTTTTGCAAGAAGGGCTGACTGTCAACGCAGAACTGTTCAGAAGATCCCTTGAAAGCTTTGCTCATGTCGGCAATCTCTGCCCCAAGGGCCTGGATTTGACGCAACTGATCAGCCGCCATGACAAATGGTATGATCAAAGCAATCGGAGTGAAAACGGTGAGAAATTGATGATAGCTTGGCGGATGTTTTACCAAATGCTCGGGGGTACAGATGTGTTTCCATTCTAGTTGCGATGCGATTAAATATGGTCAGCTGCGTAAGCCTCCTGTCACGGCTTGCAATGGCCACAAAATGCATGTAAGCAGGCCCAGCTAATTCTCAATGCGGGTGTAATGCATTGATAAATGCATAACCCCGTGGGCAAATGCACCTTCTTGGCCTACGAAGTATATAGAACATTTGGTTTCGCTGCATCACTCTCAACTTAATCGGCTAGAATCACATATTACCATTCCACTGCATCGTCATGTCTACTACTGAGAAATGGGTCCAAGAGTTCGAGGCTCTCTGTAGCCGAGTACCCGCCTCTTTTGCTTCTGGTACTGAGAATGAACAGATTCGTATTCGGGCCCTGCGAGTGGCCGAAAAGACGGTACACCAGCTTCACACCCCCATGACCTTTGCCGAGGCGCAGACGTGGGCCCCGCTCGAGCTCTTTGGCGCCGGCGTGGCGTGCGAGATGGGCATCTTCGACGTCCTCGCCCAGCAGCACTCGGGGTCGTCTCTCAGCACCGCCGACATCGCCAAAGCGCTCCGCGCTGACCCGTCGTTGGTGGCACGCATCCTGCGTTTGTTGGATGCACACCACATGGTCGACCAGGTCTCACTGGGCCAGTATGCGGCCAACGCCATCACGAGGGACTACACGCAACCCTACCGGAAGGGTAATGTCATGACGCAGATTGGCTTGATGCCGTCGTATTTCGCCCTCCCGGCCTGGCTGCGCGCTAACGACTACAAGGTCCTGCCCGATGCGAGCCACTGCGGCTGGCAGGTCGGGGCTAACACGACCGAGACGTTCTGGGAGAGCATGGCCAAGGACCCGCGGCTGAGCAAATATTTCAACGATTATATGGCCGTGCCCCGTACCACGCAGGAGGAGGACTTTGTCAGCTTCTATCACTTTGACACGGCTTTTGCCAACTCCATCGCGGATGACATCATCTTTGTTGATATGTAAGTCCCCCCCCAATATCCTTCCTCGGGCGAACAACGTTAACATCCTCCCTTACTCAGCGGCGGCGGGCTCGGCCACCAAGCCAAACGCATCCGCGCCGCCTTCGCCCCATCCCGAGGCCGCGTCATCCTGCAAGACCTCCCCCAAGTCACTTGCAAGATCGCCGCCGGCTCGCTGCCCGACATCGAGATCATGGACCACGACATGGCGGACCCGCAACCCGTCCAAAACGCGCGCATCTACTACCTGCGGGGCGTCATCCACAACCACGTCGATCACGTCGCAGCCAAGTTCCTCTCGCGGTTCGCCGCCGCCATGGGGCCCGAGTCACGGCTCCTGGTGCACGAGGCGCTCGCGACGGACATGAACCCGAGCAAGGACGTCACGCGGTTCGACTTGAGCATGCTCGCCTCGGTCGGGGGCGCGCAGAGGTCCGTGGCGGAGCAGGCGGCGCTGTTGGAGGGGTTGGGCTGGAGGTGGTGGGGAACTGGAGCACGCCGCGGGAGTGGTCGATTATGGAGGCCCGGCTGAGGACAAACTAAGAGATGATGTCATGTGTCACCGAATCGTGCTCACGTATCGCGTAGAAATTAGATATGCACCCTTATCAACTTGCGGTGTTAGTATTTGCTCTTTTTAAAGCAAAGAGGATGTGTTAAGAGAATATAATACTAAGAAATTCTTATTCTCGATTAAGCGGTTACACTATCCCTCAGGAGACACTGGGATAACGTGTAATAAACTCTAGGGCAGAGGAATAAACATCGAAGGTCGTTTACTATATACCTAGCGATTTTACTGTTGTTTAACAACCTCAGGTTACTTAGTCATTACAGTTACTGGTTTCAAGAGCCAGTCATTGGTATTAGTGCTGTTTAAAGATATCATCATGAGCCACCCGTCGATAGGGGCTGTATTGTGCTTGTGCTGCACTCGCGAGCCGTTGTATGAGTCCAGGATTTCTTTGATATCAACCTTCTGTTATGCAGTGTTTCCGTTGGCTTCTTGGCGCGCTCGCAACTAATCCTAGTGACCTCGCAAGTGCAAAAACGGTCAACTCTACAACACTTGGCCGTGGACTTTTTACATCAAGGCGATCTGATTGATAGCTGGGGAAACGAAATCGGTACTCATTAGAACTACTTGGGGATCAGCCCGAGCTGTCTAAACTTGTCAAACGTCCTGGTAAACGCCTCGTACGAATCAATGTGCCCAGTCCACCCGTATCGGCGCGCCTTATCCACGCTCAGCGTCGCGCTCCACGTCCGCCGAAAGAGAAAATCCCCAATCTCCCACCCGGCGAGGTCGAACGTCGCCTTGGCCCCGGGCAGGCCCTGCCGTTCGCACAGCGCGTCCCACACGGGCCGCTTGTCGCAGCACCACTCGCCGAAGCTCCAACTGTCCAATTGCAACTCGTCCCCTTCCTCTGGTGCAGGCTTCTCGAACCGCTGCTGCGAGTCCGCCCGGGCCCCAAGACTCGCAGCAATCCGCGGCCACATGTCGCGCCAGCAGAAGGCGTCGCCGTTAGCGACGTTGAAGGCCTCGTTGGCGCACTCGGGCCGCGTCGAGACGAACACAGCCAGGTCCGCGATCAGGGGCGCGTACGAGGCATCGTCGAGACCCTCCCAGTAGCGCCGGTTCGTCGGCATGGAGGCCTCGACGCCCAGCTCGCGGCAGATCAAGAAGTAGACGGCCATGGTCAGGCCCACGTTCAGGCCCAGGGGCTGCGCGTTGGCGCCGATGATGGCTTGGGGCCGCACCACGTTCCACGACCACTTACCCCCACTCGCCTGCGACATCTGGGCCAGTAGGTCCTCCTGCGGGAAATAGAAGTTCGGGAGCGGCCCGTGCCGGCGCGGGTCGTCTTCCCGCGCAGGCGACGGCACGGGCTCGACGTGCAGGTTGTAGTACTTCCCGCCCGTCTGCAGGGTGACGTTCTGCAGACGTGGGGCAGTCTGGTCGAGCGCCTTCAAAAAATGCTCGAACAGGGCCGTGTTAGCCGCGTACGCCTCCTCGAAGTCGTCCTTGTGCAAATACGAACAGAAATAAGCGTGGGTGACGGGGCGGCAGACCCCCTGCATCTGTTTCGCCAGGGACGGGACATCGTGCAGGAAATCGAGCGCCATGAACGTGATGCGTGGATCGGTGACGGTAGGCTTGAAGTTGCTTCGGGACGTGACGATGATGGAGGACCAGTCGTCGGGCGTGGTGGTGTTGCATAGGTGCTCCACCAGGGCGCTGCCGCTGATGCCGTTGGCGCCGGTGATGAAGGCCGTTTTGGCCGTGCCGCCGTGCCGCGGATCTGGTGGCGTGTTTTGCATGCACGCCATTTACTGATGGTTACTTCTGATCAAACTACTACGACCGTAGGAATACCAATCGATTGCACGAGACAATTTCTCAAGCCTCCCGCTGGCCGTAGATTGTGGCTTTTGTTCGATTGATACATCAAATCGTTCTCGATAGAGTGCGGGAATGTTCCAGACTGGCTGTCATCAAAACAGCTTACTTAAGTAGATGACTTGCAGTGTCAAATGTAAGCTTATTGGCGCGCAGAACCCCCTCGGCATTGAGCGGTGGACAGTCACTGTAAGCCATGCTAATCAGCCAAATGACCAGCGGCATGTGTCGCCTAAACGTAGGCCTGGTGATGAATAATCACCGCTGTAATCAATACTTCACACCGTGTTCGTGTGCAGAACATCTACCATGACGCCGAGGATTACATCTTCAGATCATGCATCATTACATAATAGACAGTCGCAGTTCTCACCTGGATGAGTCATGGCCCAGGGAAAACGTTCATGCTGCTGAGGTTCCAGGCTCACCACCAGCTCCGACCCAAATCATTTCGTAAGGCAAGGGTTGCCCGTACTCGGCGGTGTATAGGCACCTCGGTTTATTATAGGGGACCGCGCAGGACCCTATAAGCCCAAACAGACAAACAAACAAATTCCCAACAGGCAACGTTCCAGCAGGGTCAGGTTGGCGCGCCTGGCAGACATGCTGGAGTTTCGCAGCAGGTTGATTTGTATTCATTGCTATCGGACAGAGAACGTGAGCTCGAACCCGAACCAAGTCTTGGTATTGGACAACGTACTCGCCATACAACGCACCGCCCAAATAATCCCTCGTGGTTCAACCGCTTTCTAGGGGTACTACGTTCTTTTGTTTTTCTTTTGAAGAACTTTCATGGTCTTGCACAGCGGCGACGATGATGACTCTCGGCTTCATAATAGGGGCTGGCACGCTAGCTACCGTTGGCTATGCTGTCCTCTGGTGCATCTACTGCCGGACCCTGCACCCTCTCAGCAAAGTCCCTGGCCCCTTCTGGCCGTCCGTCACACGTCTCTGGCTGACGTATGCCGCCTGGCGGGGGACCTGGACGTGGTCCAGCAGGCGTTGCATAAGCGGTACGGCCCCCTTGTCCGCATCGCCCCCGACGAGGTCGCGTGCGCGGACCCCGAAGCCATCCGCAAGATCTACAGCACGGCCGCGCCCCTGAACAAGTCGGACTTCTACCATATCTGGGACGCGGGGGCTTTCTCCAAGTACCCCAACGCCTTCGCCATTGTGGATGAGAAGTTGCATGCGGAGCGAAGGCGGATCGTCAGCGGGGTGTATAGTATGTCGACGGTCTTGACGCTCGAGCCGTACATTGACGGCTGCAGTCGTCTGTTCGTGGAGCGGATGATCGAGCGGACCCGGCCTGACGAGGCGATTGACCTCGGCGACTGGTTTCTCTGGTGATTATGTCCATTTCTTTGTTTCCAACGTAAAATAACTTGGATTTGAGGTTTAATAACAAGACGCATCCACCAGGTACGCCTACGATCTCATTGCCGAGCTCTTCTTCGGGCGCTCTCTCGGCTTCATTGAGAACAAAGGCGACGAAGGCGCCTTTCTCGAGTCGCTCGAGTTCATGCTGCCTGTCATGACCACGGCGGCGGTATCTTCACCCCTGGTTCGTGGCTTGATCATGGGCTTGTTCATGCTCAGCTCCTCGGCTCGCAAGGGCCTGAAAGGGATGAAACGCATTATCGAGACAGCACGTACGAGTGTGGATGAGAGAGCCTCTGCTCTGGAATCATCTGAGACGCCGGAAAGGAAGGATCTTCTGCATAATCTGCTCGCGATTGTCCGTTCCAAAGGAGACGAAGTGGACTTCGGCGTCGAGGACGTCAAGAACGAGGCCTTTGCTGCTCTGTACGTTGATGGGTGCATGGTCTACGCTTGCAATGCTTCACTAACATGCTACTTGTTTTAGGACAGCTGGTGCAGATGCCACCATGATAGAGATACAAGCCGTCTTTTATTACCTTGCCAAGGATCGTGCTGCCTACGAGCAGGTTCGAAACGAAGTTGATCAGGCCGCGGAAAACGGAAAGCTGTCGGAGTATCCCAGCTACACGGAAGTGGTGCAACTACCCCTTGTCAAAGCCACGATCAAGGAAGCCCTGCGGCTGCACTCAGGGGTGGGATTCACCATGCCTCGGGTGGTGGGTCCGAGCGGCATCGAGCTGGCTGGGATGTGCATCCCGCCAGGATACAAAGTCGGCATCAATCCGGCCGTCGTGGGACGGGACGAGGGGGTATATGGCCCGGATGCCGATGTGTTCCGGCCTGGTAGATGGATCGAACGCACTGACCCCATCATGAATCGATGCAACGACCTGGTGTTTGGAGCGGGCACCAGGACTTGCATTGGGAAGCAGGTAAGTCCTATCCGAACCCTGAAGCAGAGGATGAGCAACTACCTAACACTGCTGCAGATTGCTCTAAGTGAGATATACAAATTCGTACCCCTGATGATCCGCAAGTTCGATTTTGAGCTGGTGGACCCGAGTAAGGACTGGACAACGCATAACTACTTCTTTAATAAGCAGAGTGGCGTTCAGGTTAAGGTCAAGGTCCGAGATTTATAGATTTTTCTTTAAGGCTGGCTAGATAGACACAATAATAAAGTAGTCTCTATGGCGCAGATATTAATAGAACATCTCAGGGTTTGCAGCCAAAATCATGTGTATGGTGGAATTAGTCGTAATGTAATAGATGGCCCTTGACAAATGGCAAGTCTGAACATTGATACTAGGAACTATGGGCAATTTCAAGCGAAATCCATTATTCCATAAACCCCATCCTACACATTTAATCTTAAACGGGTTGAGCACTTTCATCACTAATCAAGATCGGCTACATAAAAGCATGCTTTATGTCAGCGGGCTTGATTGGCTGGTGTGTTTCGGTATGGATTCCCGGCTTTTGGAGACCAATACCCCAGCTGTGCTCTGCTTCGCCAGGCAACTATCCGCGAAGTTGACCATATGTTTCCTCTTCGGGTCTTACCGGAATCTGTAACAATACGACCATTACGACAACAAATCACAAATGGGACGTTGAAATCTCAAAGTCGGCTCCCGACACGCGATACCTCCTTATTTAACGGGTAAACTGATAATGGTGCAGGGAGTGTCTAGAGTGGTTCGTCTATCCTATTTGTAGCACTGAATACGGGTCCCCTTTCATTCTCCCCTTACTTCTGCACGCATTCTATCCACATAAGACACCATGTTGCTGTCTCTTCTTCTTGGTTGCTTGCGCCAAATACTTGTATGCCCGGTCTAGGCTCTATCTATTGGTGGAGTACTAGTATACTCACTTACTCTACATTGACCGTAGCCCCGGACTCCAGCAACAACTTGACAGCCACCTCGCTCCCCGCGCTGACCGAGACGGACAGCGGCGTCTCCCCATCCTTGTTCTGCCGATTGAGCAGGGCAAGATCCCCGCCGCAGGACTTCAAAAGCCGCTTCAATATCCGCGGACGATCGTGCATCACCGCCCAGTGCAGGGCCGAGCCGTGGGCGTTGTCCACGTGTCCAATTCCGGCCCCGTGTGATAGCAGCAGCTCGACGATGTCGTCGTGGCCGCCCACGATCGCGTACAGTAGGGGCGTCAGTCCCAGGCTGTCCTTCGAGTTGCATTCGGCGTTGTGCTCCAGCAGCAGGCGGACCACTTTGCTGTTCCCGGTCTGCACGGCCCGATGAAGAACGGTCTGCCCTCCTTGTACCTTACTAGCGTGGCTGATATCGACAGAATTACTAGACTTTGTTGTTGTTGCTGTTATTTGTTGATTATGTCCTTGGCACTCTTCCACCGCTGAAGGGGGCACAACAGTGGTGGTGGCGCCGCCTAGAGAAGCAGTGTCTTTCAGCGAGGTTGTCCAGAAGTCGTCCATGTTGCTTTTGTCCAAGCCGAAGCCGCTGCCATCGTTGGGATCCAGAAACAGATCCCAATCGATGACATTCTCCGACCTGTTCTCTTCGTCACGCCCTATTGAGGACTGTCGACGACCTGAGTACATGGTGCTGGTGCTGGGTGGCGTCAAGGCACCCGTGGTTCTGGGGCTACCCTCGTCGGGGGCATCGGAGTTGCTGTTGGTTTGAGCATTCGATTGATCCTGGTCAGGGGCGGCTTTGCGTTGGCGATGTTTCTCTGCGAGGGGACAAAAAGTCAGCCATGTGCACAGATCAATAGGAGGGTGGGGGGTAGGGGGGGATGTCTTGACTGACGTCGGAATCGCTGCTGTGCCCGCCGGTTCTGCTCGCGTCGTCGATTCGCCGCCGAGGCCTTCTCCCGAGCCGAGCTGGATTCTTCTGTCGAGGTTGGCAACCCGCAGGAGGCACATAACATTGTGATAACAGGCAAAGAAAAGGTGATGCCGGGTGCTGATGCATAACCCTACGAATTTGGAGGTAACACGGAGCAGAAAGGGAATGCGGGAACGTTACGATCTGTCTGGATGTGGTTGATAACGCTTCAGTCGTGGCCTCGAAGTGCTCACAGGAGCGAGAGAGCCCGTCGACGAGGATATGCTCGACAGGAGGGCCGCTCGTAAAACAGACAAATCAAAAGATTACCGGACACGGTATATAGTTCTGATATAGGACCTCCCACACGTCAACCAGGTCCTGCACGCTGCGGGGTGCCGCAGAAGACAGACCACCGCGCATGCTTCCAAGAGCAGCACTATGACGCGACCAAGACAAAATCGCATATCTATCTGGTCGGTGATATGCCGGGAAGAATACTAATCATAAACCCTCTATCATGTTTTAATCTCCCAGAAGAGCTATAGTGAGTTGCGTCTACCTATAACACGGGAAACAGCTTGCGAGTTCCGCCTACTTAGACTTTGTTTCAACTTTGGTTCGATGCCCACCATTTCAACCCGTTGGGGCCTTGTCAGCCATGCACCGAGCTGAGACGAGTAAACAGTGGCCAAGAGTCTATACCTGGTATTCGTCACCCCATCAGACGCCGCGGTCGCTGATTGGTCGACGGCACAGTCTTACTCATACTATTGCTGACGGCAGGGTGAGCCAAGGTCGACCCGACCCTTCCGTTCCGGATCAGGACCAGCGTACACATAAGACTTGACAATTGCGTGGGGAGGTAAGATAAGACCGCGTGGGTTGGGAAAATACAGAGCAGGAAGGGGGCGAGGGTCGCGATACTCGCGGTATGCATGCGCGCCTGCGCCTTCCGTATGGCACAGCATGGGTCCACTTTGCCGCGACGGCTACCGCTAACATGCGATGTCATACACAATTCGGCCAGAATCGAAACACATCCCGCCCGCCCGTGCCGTCTGCTCGATTGAAAAACCAAACGTCCGTGCGATATGGGCATCGGTGACGCGAGATGCCCCGGCTCCGTGTCAGATATGAGTGGGCGATTGATTAAACCCCCCTCGCGGCAGTGTATGGGATGCTGCTGTGGCACGGCGGTTCCTGGGGGACGTCAGCCGTCGTGCGCAACCCCCGTCCGTCGATCATGTCCCCGTTTAGATTAAGTGCTGAGCAGAGCGCCGAGCTGCCGGGCTAGCTTGGCATGGTGTGTGTGTGGATGAAGAAGGGACAGCCCGAAAGACAGACGAGAGAGACAGATGATAACGGGCACATGCGACAGCTGTGGCTGTCGTGTAACGCGACTAGGGAACGCGGACACTTATGCACTGCCGAGAGAGTGTGAATCCTTACTTCGCGCCTGGTTCGTGGGAAGAGGACTCTGCCCATCCCTCGTACCCGTGCTGATGGTTTTGCTCGTGTAAGACTCATCAGACTGGTTATGCTGCAAGATCCTGCAGACAACGCTCGATTTGCTATAAGACAGTAACTGTGTCATAATCTTCGAGACTAAAGCCACATTCAAAGTAAGCACGAATAATCGTGGGTAAGCACGATAATCCATAATGCTGACTGATGGACATCCCAGTTCCTGTAGTCCGGCCTCCATCCATCGTGATGTTAGTCAACCCTCTGGGAGACCTCAATAAAAGTCACGCTCGCAATGAACATAATCGTCGTTGCACATGACCCAATCGCATGCATCTAGAGCCCTTGGTTGCAAATCTTAATCCGAGCCCATCATATCATCTTGAAAATGTCGATCCCCCAATCCTGTACTGTCCTCGTAGCTGGCGGCGGCCCTGGAGGCTCCTATACCGCCGCTGCCCTCGCGCGCGAAGGCGTCGACGTTGTCCTACTCGAAGCCGATAGCCACCCTCGGTATGTACTTACCCACGCACTGAGCCAACATATCCTTGCCCGTCTGACCAAGGTCTGTTTGCAGATACCACATTGGCGAGAGTCTTCTGCCGTCCATGAGGTACTTGTTGCGTTTCATCGACCTTGAGGACGCTTTCGAGCAGCATGGCTTCCAGAAGAAGGTGAGGCAATCCTGAAGATGATGGACGTAACGTCTATGTCTCGGTTGACAGCCATGACAAGCTGACCCCCGAAACCAGCTCGGTGCATTTTTCAAACTCAACGCCAAGAGTGCCGGATGTAAGCGTACCCTCCGTCATGTGAACGTACATCCTAACAAACCAAATACCGTAGATACCGACTTCATCCGGGCCAACGGCCCCCACGGATACTCCTGGAACGTAGTCAGATCCGAATCGGACGAGATCCTCTTCCGGCACGCCGGCAAGAGCGGCGCCAAGACCTTTGAGAACGTCTCGTTGAAGTCGGTCAACTTCGAGCCCTACCACCAAAACGACGACGGGTTCTCGGGCGAAAACAAGCTGGCCAACCCCGGACGGCCCGTGTCGGCCAACTGGGCCACCAAGGATGGCCGCTCCGGTACCATATCGTTCGACTACTTTGTGGATGCCACAGGCCGGGCCGGTATCATGTCGACCAAGTACCTCAAGAACCGCAAGTTCAACGAGAGCTTCAAGAATATTGCTATGTGGGGGTACTACAGTGGAAACATCCCGCCGAGCCCGGGAACCGATCGTGAGAATCAGCCCATATCCGAAGGCATGAGAGGTGAGTTCCCTCAAAGTCTATATCCGAGTCCTTTTTTCTGGGGAGACTTGCTGACCAAGTATCTAATCCGTGTATACAAACAGACGGGTCCGGCTGGGTATGGATGCTGCCCCTGCACAACGGCACCGTATCCATCGGCGCCGTCGTCCGCAAGGACATCTTCCAAGCCAAGAAGAAGGCCCTCCCGGAGGGGACCACCGAGGCCGAAACCCTAGCGAGTTTGGTGGCGCTTTGTCCTACGATATCGTCGTACCTGGAACCCGCCAAGCTGGCATCGGGTATCCGGCAAGCCGCCGACTACTCCTACAGCGCCACCGCGTACGCCGGCCCCCACTTCCGCATCGTCGGCGACGCCGGTTGCTTCATCGACCCATTCTTCTCATCGGGTCACCACCTCGCCCTGTCGAGCGCCCTGGCCGCCGCAACGTCCATCAATGCCTGCTTGCGGGGGGACTGCGACGAGTTCGAAGCCTCCCGGTGGTTCGCGAAAAAGGTCGACGAGGGCTACACCTTATTTCTGGTCGTCGTCATGGCGGCCCTCAAGCAGATCCGCATGCAAGAGAAGCCGATCTTGTCCGACCTGGACGAGGACGGCTTCGATCGCGCCTTCAACATCCTCCGACCGGTCATCCAGGGCGCCGCCGACGAAGAAACCGCGCCCAAGGGAAAGCAGGAGTCGATCACGGAGACCATTGATCTGTGCCTCGACGCGCTCAACGACCTGCACGACACGGAGCTGCAGGGCAAACTGACCAACATCGTCGAGGCCAACGGGACGGAGGCGCAGGCGGATCTGCTCGGGCAGCTGTCGCCCGAGGACACGGCGGCGCTGCAGCGGATGAAGACGATGCACTCCATCCTCCCCATGGGCGGACTCGAGGACTTTCACAACCGGAAGATTGACGGGTTGACGGCGCGGCTGGAGCGGGGGAATCTCGGGCTGGTGGCCTATACCTGAGACGGCAGACGAGGCTTCGACAGATGAGAAGCATTCCAGACGTTTTCAACAACAACAACAGCATTGGCGATTTGGCTCTCCTTTTGTCTATCACGGCAGCTGCGTACAAGAAGAAGATTCTGCAAAGACCTCGTGTATTGAGAAGATATTAGAGAAAAAGACAAGTCTGATCAAAACACCTGACTTCTTACTGTGTGGCGTTAACAATACAAATTCAAATCTGATGACTGTTCCTGTCTATTTGAGGTCGGTACGGTATGGCGTGAAGTGAGAATAAACTACCCCTTTTTCTAACTTGCGAAGTTAAATCAGGGGTAGCTCACAAATAAGTGGGTACCCAGCCGTACCCTCAACTCCGAAAACCAGGAACTCCGAAACCCGTGTACTCAGAACTCCGAGTTCTGTATACCAACAACTCCGAACTCCGTAAACCAGCAACTCCGAGCCCGCGAACTTCTTCATCGACGAATATGTCGAATGATATACCCCATTCCGGGTGGTGTCCCAGTATTCGGGGAATCGCTGATCCATGTTGGCCGTCGGGTATCGGCCATTCACCAAAGCCGATATCTCCCAGTGCACAATATGTTGCCGCGGATCCCGTCATCCCCATCGGCATTCTGTTACTCATGTGCTGTCCCATGGGCGAGATAAAGGCCGTCTTCGGTCGATCCTCTCCACGGGTCATTATTCCCCAATAACCATGGGAAGCATCGGCTTGACAGAACACGCCGTGAACCCCTTGTATGACCGTCTGAAAAGATATGCTCGCCCTGGAATAAAGTGGTTCAGGTAAGGGGTCAAGTACAAGAATGCCTCGAGCTCCGCCATCGTGCAAATTGAGCACGATGCTTGGTTGACGGACGGTGGCTTGGGATTGGTCAGTGGTGGAGTTTTGTTTGCCTCTTTGCATACGGATAATGCAAAGGCCATTGGTTCATGTCTCGTACTGAGCACCAGAAAACGAGCTATTCGTAGTGCCGGGAGTCTATTGGTTGTTGAAAGGTGATGGTGGACGAGGCCATATTAGCCGTACTGCCCTAAAGTATCAAGGCTGAAACATCCTAGTGCTGTGTGCGCAGTGGATCTTCTCTTGTTCATCAATGACACAAGAACGCCCCTGCAGCCAGCCAGTCAGAGTACGGTAGCTTAAAACAGCCATGACGACGATGCAAATTGAATTTAGTTATTGTCGAATAATATCAGGTCTTCGTAGAGCTAAATTGAGTTTCCCTGGAACTGGGTTCATTCATCGTGAAATTGAATATTCTTTTTATTCTTTTTTTTCGATTCTTGCCAAGTAGCCCCGGCAGAAGCAAAAGATTCACAATTGTCCAACCGATGCCAGTTCTCGTGGCAGAAACCGAACGTGTAGGGGAATGTCCACATACAAGGCTCTGTATAAGGAGGGTTTCGACCGGCCCCCTCGTGTTAACGAGGATATGCGCCAACCTGGATCTTTCTGTGGATCAACCAGCTGCTATGATAGCCGAATTGCCGGCGCGCCCCTCCGAGGAGGTGGCACATATGTTTATTGACTTCGGGAGCGTCTGCTGAAATGTTTCGCTCCCGGATGGAGGATACTCCGGCGCCCCGTTCGCGATGACGACAAGCCTCGAACCAAGACTTCGAGGCTTTTTCCCGCACGGTATATTTCTATAAGCCATGGGGGCTCTGGCATCTCGTCCCTAAGAGACAAAGATTACGATTCTTATTCCACAGCCGATTCGTCAAACCTACGTGCCGTAACTAAACTGCGAGATACTCTACAAGCCTTCTCCATAACTCGTTCCATATCTCCCTTGACGAACACTCGGTTTTAAACGTTCCACAGCTTGAGTTTGCTATAAGTTTGGGACCTACTAGCTTTCTTGTCCTTGGCCATGAGACCATTAACGCTCTTCCGCAAGTCGTCCCGGGTCTTAATCGACATGTTGGTTCCCTCTTGGACTGCCTCCTGGAAGAGTTCGTCGACCGTCGTGCCGCCTTACTTCTAAGCAGCGCCAGCAGCAGCTACTCGAACACGTGGACAGAAAGTCGAAGGGAGCGGAAGGGTTTGAGAGACGCCGGAGGAACATAGAAACGTTCGTCAGGCTTCCTGGAGACCCGGATGACACCCCTCTGAGAATGGACGTCACATCCCTTCACATGAAGAATTGGTGACTCTCAAATACAGGTTCAATTACACTCAAGCCGATGCGATCACAGGAACGGGATTCGACGACCTGTCAGCGGACCTGAAACGGGAGATCCAGCAATTGACATCAAAAGTCGAAGAACGGGCGCTCGCATCTCTCGAGTTGATTGTTGAAGGTGGCGGCCCAAACGACACGGAAATGATCGAACCGCCAGGGGACCAGGATTTTCACTGGGATACGGAAGATATAGAGCCGATGGTCATCAGAGAGGCGCTGCGGGAGGATGAAGACTCTGCGCCCAGTGAACAAGACGATCGGCCCCTGTCTATCGCCTCATCGTCCGATGAGCTCGACGATGCTAGCGGTGGGGAAAGCGCAACCTTGCCACAAGACGATCTTGTCAAGACCGCAGTAACTGACCAAACAAAGAACTTATATGGACGAGGCAGATTCCAATCCAATCCCGTCGCGAGGGTATGAGTCGGCACGATTCTGCCACCGGGAGCATTACCTCCCTGGCATTCGGTAGCGACCCATTTGTGCTGAGATCAGCTTGCTTGCACGTCTTATAACCGCTTAGGTCGTTCCTGGACGATTCCTTGGGGTGTCTGGCGTCCGAGGCGAGCATTTTAAGAGCTAAACCCTCCTTAGGGATGCAGACGAGTTAAGCGTATTCCCTTCTAAGACATCGTTATTCCACCCTAGTCGACTGGTTATCCCACCCGGTCCTGTTGTTTACTCCATATTACCCCAGCGTCCGGGGAGCCTAAGTGGACCATTTATTCCGGGAAGATCACTGGCTAGAGATTGTTATTCCAGTACGGCCAAAAAATGTGCCCTAACTACCATGCTGTCATCCTTTTGGGGCGAAGAGCCAAACCCAGCAAGATCTACCGGACCAATCTCATCCTCGCCATATCCGGGGTCGTAGGCCCGAGTTGATAAATGCCACCTGCCAGCAGCACGCCGATGCCAATTAAGACGATAATAACGAGGGCAACAATGAAAACAATACTGCCGCTCTTGTCACTTCTAGTTCTGTATCACCACCTCGCCTCACGCTTTTTTCTTCTCGGCTTCTTCTCTCATCGGTCTACAATCTCTACTAGAATAATCATTTTCCTTGGCAAACCCCCACAGAGTCATCAAGCGCAACCTCGAGCAATTGAAGATCAAATTACATATTGAGATTCGAGAGAACGATGTATGCGACCATACTGCAATTCCCAACGCAACGGCCCACCGCAATATCCCCAATCTTGATGATATTGTCAAGGAAGAGCATTGGGCAGATGACGGCACTGAGGCCCGGAGAGAAAGCCCTGGCGTCCCCCCTCGACCCCTTCGCCAATGGCGGCGGCCAGGGCTTTTTCCTTGGCAGGGCCAGCTTCCTCCTCCTCGGCGATTCCGGTCGGGGCAGGTGCTATATCTCAGGGTTTGTCAACAATCAACAACCCACACCAAGACCTGATTAACAATAGGAAATCAAACTACCGAACACTTCTCACCTTGAAACAAAGTTGACTACAAACAAGCACAATCCTTTTCTATTCGTACCCAATCTGAAGTTTATCATCGTGAACATCATCAAGCACATTCGCAATGCCTGCCTTCATCAAAAACAACGTGAGCCTGCCCGAGCCAATCATTGGTAAAGAGGCTGCGTAGATCATGGCCGTGCTTGACAAGGTCATCGCCATAGGCGCCATTACCAACGTCGAGGTTCGTATTTTCCATATCGACAACTTACCCAGTTTTTAATTTATGGCGACAGCCTGTACTAACTCGCATATTTTTACAGCCCAAGGGCGACGAGCTCTTCAAGAAGCCCCCCTTGAGAACATCGACGAGGCGAAGCGCTTCTTCTCGAAGTGCGGCCAGAGATTCGACTCCACCAGCAAGCTCGATTGCGAGGACGCTCGTCTGCTGCAGAAGGCCTGCAACTACCCCGAGAACGTCCAGGTTCGTGCCATGGCATGACTCGATTTGGATCCCTTTCTTTTTCTTTTCCCTTTCTCAATCTTGTTCCCCGCTTTTTAATTCCGATCAGTTTCAACCTCCATCATATCTACAACGTTTTCCAACTTTTCTTTCTAGACGATTTAACCTCGCAATACGAAACCTATCATCTACCGTCTTCGTCTACCTTCTTATGTAAACACAAGTAGAAGTAACGCCGGATTCTAACAAGGCGCCACCGTCCAGGATGTGATTTCCTACTACAACAAACCCGCAGCTTCTGCACTGCTTTCCAGACGACCCAGTCACTTCTCTGCGGCGCAATCAACTCGTGGCGACCTGACTGGCTCCCAATTCACCCAGTCACTGATGCTGGACTCAACCTCCAGTAGCCAATCTACTAGGACACAGGTTTTCGACAACTTTCACGGCCTCATTGGAAAGCTGAGCAAAGACCCGGAGCTCGCTGACCTATACCGCAAGAGGACCTGGCCTAGCTCGCCGAGGCACTGCCAAGCGCCAGGCTCGGTTCCATGGCCATTTTTCCACTGAGGTTGGCATCTCCATGATCGACTTCTACGACTGCGTCAAGGAAAAACTCGACAAATCCAAGAACCAGGATCCTCGACTTGGTGACGGCCGTGCTGGGCTGTTTGCCAACGATCTTCCACACATCCAGGCCAAGCATTGCATCGCCGGCGAGCATGAGCACATCTTTGCACCCCAAGTCGTTCAATCGTTACAGTGCTCGGGATTGGATCGGAATATGCCCAGAGGACTGAAGTCGGTTCGACAACGACCAGATCCAGTTTCATGATAACTGGGTTTAGTTCTACGAGGAATGAATTTGGTTTTATAAGATTGAATCTAGTTCTTCGAGGACTTAATCTAGTTTGAAAATAACTAAATCCTGTTCCAAGACGGCTTAACTTGCGACGCGGAATAAGTATCCTTAGCGTGTTAAAGGGCTCCGAGAGGCACGATAATTGAACATGTTTCTGGTCTGCTTGAGTTTGCTAACATCACATCCTGTCCCGGCATTTTGATCGTCTTCAGATGCCACGGCCCTGCGCCTCTGGGATCCGGAGGTTGTAAAGGCTGCCGAGGACGCCGCTAACCCTGGCTGGCGCGCGCTCCTCGCGCGCAAATGGTTACGCTGAGGAGGCCGACTGCGGCTACAACCGCAGTCAAGCAGATTGCCCGCCAGAACCTCGCGGCCACCCCGCATGCCCAGATTGATCGGGCCTCTGCGCGGGTGGCTCGCATAGCAGCAGACGACGGCGACGACAAACAAGCAGAGATATCCGCCGACCGCGCCGTCGAAATCGCGGTCCTCGCTGCCGCACTGCCCCCCTGGCCCCTCCCCCGCCTTCAGCAAGCGCCGTGGACTGTCACATAGAACACAGCGCGAGCATCGGTGTATTCGTGAACGTGGTTCGATCTACCTGGGGGCACGGCCGTGAACTGTGCCGGCGACGGGAGTTGGGAGAAGCTCATCTCACGCAAAAAGGCCGGAAAGTCGTTGGTGGCGTGAAGGCGCCGGACCTCGGATGCGAGGCGCGCGGCGGCTCCAGGGGGGGCGCCATGGCGGACCGCGTCCTCCACGGTAGGCCTTGTTGACGCCGACCGTGCATAACGAGATGCTGGAGGAAATACTTGGCCGTGATCTATGAGCAATACCATAGCAAAGCTTTGGCAGTGGATCGCCAGGCCATCTTCTACTGTAAGTTGTGTGCCGGACTGGTGGCGAGGGCCTCATCAGAGAGACATGCTGAGCGGCTGGAGCACGCGCGAATAGGGGTACATAACCAAGGGGACCCGAGCGCGGTATAGCACATTAGCGAGGCAAACTCCAAAAGTTAGCTATACAGGCCAGATAACTTTACATGGTGGTTGCTCTGCCAGGTAAGCGACGCTAGAGATTTATTTCTTACTATTCTAGTGTATTAACAGGATGGCTCTAAGCAATTTGTTTATTCCACCCCGATTACTTGAGTGGTTATTCCATCTGGCCCGAGTGTTTATCCCATGTAACCCTAGCGTCTGGTGAGCTTGACTGCACCGTTTACTCCATGAAGATTTCTAGCCAAATGTTGTTTCTAGAGAGCATTATGTGTGCAGAGACCTTGCCACGCGAAGGAGTATTTGCACCAGGGGCAGTTGTTTCCGAAGCCGCAGTCTTCGACAATACTGTGCATAGCCTATAGTGCACAGCTGAAGGTGGCCTCACCAACAGCCACCACAATGACCAACAAGTTCTACTCCAACCTGTCCGGTGGCTTGAACAAGGCGTACCGTGGAGGACGAGGCTGCGGTGGCGGTCGTGGCGGTCGGCGACGCCTTATCGATGCTGACGTTATAGATGGCCAGTGATCTTCCTCCGTGACCAACCACACAATTCCGCATCGCCAGCCAGCATATCTACGCACCAAGAATACTGACACAGGCTTATATACACTAGTAGATATATTAATGTTATTAATTAACTAATTAACCTAACCACTTAATAGTAGTTAATTAGTTATTATTTAACGTTAAATCGACGTTAGTTAATTAGTTAATTAATTAATTAGAAAAGCTTTAATTAGTTAATTAATAATTAATTAATATATTAAGATTTTATAATGTTTTTTTAATATTTCGGGTCTTTTATATATTATATTATTTTATATCGCTCGATCGTAATTAATTAATAACTTTACTTTTAGCTTTATTTATTATAAAATTTAATATATCTTATCGATTTTAATTTATTATAATATAAAGGAATATTAGATTAATATCGTTAATAATTCTAGCTTTATATTAAGACCTTAATATTATCGATATATTTACGATTTTAATATTAAGTTTAAAGCGAGAGGTATCTTATAATCGACTAGCCAATAAGAATAATTTCTTATATTTAATTAATATCGATTAAATTATAAAAAAATTAAGAGTTATTCGCGAGAGTTTAAAGTATTACTTACGTTAATTATATTAATATTAAATCGAATTAAATATAATATATATTTTAAACTTAATGCCGTATATATATTATTATATATATTTATTATCGCGTTTATTATTATAAAATCGGCTTATTCGGTCGCGTTATTATTATAAAAAGGAGGTAAAGTTATTTATATATAATTAAAGGATTATTAGCATTACCGATTTAAGGTTCGGCCTATTTAAGGTATTATATTTAATATTTTATATATTCTTAATTATATATTTTATATTATATATTTAATTAATATTTACTTTTTAAAGGTATTTAAGAGATTCTTAATATTATAATAGATAGAATATAAGTGGTATAATATATCGGTATTATATAAAGGTTATTATAATAATTATTAATTCTTTTCTAAACGACGTTAATTTTAATATTATATTAAATTAATTTAAGGTAATTAATTAAGTTATCCTTATATTACTTTAACTTTTATAATATAAATTTAAAGTTTAATAAATATTTATATATATTATTATAAAACCCTTTAACTTTATTTAATTATCGTTATATTTAACCGTCGTCCTTTAATTTAATAAAGTAATCCTTAAAATCGCTTAAAATTAATATAATTCTTATGAAAGTATTTTAATTAAAGTTAATTAATTAATTAATAGGTTAAAGGAAGGTAAGTTAATATTAAAATATATAAACTTAAAAGGTATTAATAATATATAATATATATTAAATAATTTATTCTTTATTATATTTAATACACGTTATTTCGATATATTAATATAATTAAAACGCTTATTTAATTATAAAATACGATTTTAATTAATGCGTTTAATTATTTTTAATAAATTTAAAGGGCTTTTTAAAATTAACCTTTTAAATAAATTATTAATATAATTATTATAATTGATTATAAAAATAATAATATAAAGCTTATTAATAAGTCTTTATTAACGTTAATTTTTATACTTGGCGTTAATAAAAATATCGGTATTATTAAGCTCGTAAATACCTTTATTTAATATTTTAAAAGGATTAAGTAAAGCCTTTATTATTAAGTTAAGAATATAGCTAAAATAGCGATTTTATTAATAACGCTTATTAAAATTATATATATTATTAATAAAGTTTATTATTATATTTATATTAAAGGTATTATTAAAGGTGAAATATTTAACTTTATAATTAATTTTATATTAATTAATTAAATCTATTATCGCGGCGTCGATTATACCTTTATTATAATTGCTTTTTATTTTTAATATATTAAGGACGATTTTTTAAGATTAATTAATAAAGGTATTACGAAAGAAATAAATTAATTTATATATATTATACCTATTATTTAACCTTTATTTATTAAATATAAAATATATTTAATTAAGAACGCGCCGTAATATATCGATAATATATTAATAATAATAATAGAATTAAATAATAATATATAATTAAATATTATTATATAAAAGGATTATTTATTAAATCTCGATTTTAAAGTTTAAATAAAAATAAAGGATATAAAATTTAAATAAATTAATAAAATAGAAAGGGAGAGATTTAATAATTATTTATTTAATAAAAATGTATTAAAAGTATATTTTATTAAAAGAATTATAGATTTTATATATTATAATTATATTATTATACTTATTAATATTAAGGTTTAAAAAGGGTATAATATATTAAGGTTAAGTAGATTTCGATTTATCGCTTTATTCTCGTTTTAATTTAAAGTAATTTTTAAAAGGTACTTTAATATAATAATATATATAAAGATAGTTTATTAAATTTAATAAGTTATTTCCGATAAATTTAATTAATTACGGTGGTTATTTTATTATATAGATCTTATAGATTTAATATTTTTTTAATTAAAAAGGGAGGTTAAATTCTTAATACTAAGCCGATCGGCCCTTTTTAATTAAGGTACGTATTTAATTATTAAATTTATTAATAAAGGTAAATAAATAATTATTATTTTAAGGAGGAGTTTTAATTATATCGATAAATCGATAAATAGATATTATAGCGGCGTATATTAAATAATAAATCTAATATAATAAGAAATTAATAAAGTTATTAAAGAATACGTAAGGTAACCGTGTTATTTATTACTTAAAATAGTATTAAAATTATATTTCGCGTTAAATATGTTTTTTAATTAATTAACGTTAAATTATAAAGTTTAAACCGGCTCCCTCGACCTTTATTAATTCCTTATAAAATATTAAAAAATATTATAAAATTTAATTATTTATTTAATATTTTATTAAGCTTTTAATAGCTAAAATAAATAATGAACAATAAATAAAAGGTTATATAAATTAATATTAACTCCGTATTAAAATAATTAAGTATTTTAAAAGTAAGTAAAAAAAGAATTTAAGCCTTTAACGATAATAAATAATAAGTATTAAGCCCCTTTTTATTATAACTATCGATTTTAATTATTACTTTATTATCCCTTACGGTATAGGATTTATAATAAACTTAGGTTTCGCGATAATATTATATTTAAATATTAAGAAAGGAATTATTCGTTTATATTATATAAATTTAAAATTTATTAAAGATTATTTATACTTAAATAATAAAGTTTTTAAAGTTAAAGTATAAAAATACCGGTTTTATATAAGTTATTAAAGAAAGCTTTTATATATAGGTATAAAATTTTAAAATAAACATTCTTTAAAATTTATAATAATTCTCTCCCTTTTATTATATATAAATATATATTTATATTTATTATTATCTTTTATTTAACTTTATACCTTTATATATTATTAAGTATATATATAATTATTTAAATTTTAATATTTATTGATATATATTATATTCTATATATTAATAAAGAGCGCTTTAAGTAATTTCGAGAAAGCTAATATAATTATATTAATAATTATTAAATTTATATTTTTTAAATAAATAACTTTTATAATTTAAAAATCGTAATTACTTTAAATAAATTCGATTTTAAAGTATTAAATATTATATATAATAATAAATCTTTTAAACCGTTATAATATATAACTTTTTATTTATATAATTTTTACATTATATATTAAATATATTATAATAAAAACTTTTATAAAAAATATTAAAAAGTAAAAAGCGTATTTATATATGTATATAATAGGAAAAAGGTTTTAAAGGACGTGGAATTTTTATATTAATACGACGAGCGCCGGTATAAAAAGATCGCGAATTAATTAAATATATCGAAGGGGAAGAAAGGCCGGTATTAATAAGCGGGAGCTAGTATTAAAAGGGGGGCGAACCGCGATTAATAAATAATTATTTAATTAAATAGGTTATTATTAATTAAGCTATTCGTCGGTTATTATATAATTAATTAATTTATAATTATATACTTATTTATTTAATCTATTAAATAAAAGGTAAGGGTTTTATATAATCTTTTTTATATAGTATAATTAATAAATTAACGTCCTTTATAAGATAATAAGATTTAATTATTAAAAGCTTTAAAATATATTGAAATATTAATTATATTAATTATATTAATTAAGTTAATAATTAAGTAATATTTTTATTAATTTAATTTATATTCTAATAGGTTATAATTAGTTAATTAATAGTTAGTTAATATTAATTAGTTTGTTAATAACACTGAGATACACATAAACACATATACACACATGCCGTTTGTTTAGAGCTCAGTACCGCAAGTTCATAATGCCTCGGGTTCTAAGATCGATGAAGGTCGCTGCGGCTGCGGAGACAGGTACGTCAAAAGGTGCAGAGCTTGAGGAAGCACTGAGGATACTTTTTTCTTTCTCTTTTTTCTTTTTCTTCTTTCTTTTCTTCTTCTTTTCTTTTCTTTCTGCGCGATTTGTTTGCCGGGCTGCCATAGAAGGATGAAGCTTCTGGGCTGGTCGCCTATGGCGTCTCAAGTTTGATCCTGTTCGGCTGTTTGATGCTGGTAGGTGGTGGTGATGAAAGGTGGTTGGGGAACCCGCCATAGCTGACCAGCCTCTATTTCTTGTTGCGCGCAAACCAAGTTGTTCAATCCAGCAGGAAGCGATGGGATCTGAAGTGGTCTGATTTCAGTTCTAGGTATACCTGATCCTTCGTATTATTCACCTGTTCAACATACATAATTCAACCTTCTTTCTCTCGCCTACGACAGGGTTTCCACTTGGTAACCAGGGGTACTAGAATTGACCATTGGCTCAAAGGTAAGTGAGAACCAAATCTAACATCGATATACATCAAGGTGCACATTATTCCCAATGTAGGACCTGGTTGCTATAGATTGGGTGCTCTTGGTGACTTATTGATTCTTTCCGGACGAAGCTGGCCGGCATCTTCGATTTGGCTATGTGCTTCGCCCGGTCGATTCACATAGGTTGGGTTTTTCCAGTCTCTTCATCAGGGGAACAGTCCAATAGTGTGTAATTATTCTCAGCCGTTTCTCAGCATTCCTGGGCGCAAGTGACTATCATCTCCCCTAGAAGAGCGATGGTGGTTCGCCCCCAGCGTGGTTTGCAGTGGTGAAGTGGGGATGGCAGTGGAAGCGCCCCCCAAAAAGGCGCCCACCGTGCTGCGTGCCACCAATAACAGCACTATCCAGCTATCATTGCTCGTTCTGAACTTGTGTCCATGTCTACACTGAATTTACCACAATTGTCCTTGGCCAGATGTTACAATGCACTTATGGGGATGATATGTCCCTGAAACTGTTACAAATTACAAAAGCGCAACGGCACGTTGGTGCTGTGAACAAAAAGTCTACACACTGCGAAATGTAGGAGGGCGGGCGAGCTTAGGGGATTTCTCTGACGAAAAGACGCTGGAGCTTCCGTGGGCTACCAGCTTGAGCGATACAGAGGGATAGTATGCCGATAAGCCGAATCGTCTTCAACAAGCAACCGGTGAGATGGCCGAGTTGGTTATGGCGCCAGGTTAAGGCCGACCTTGACACTTCATCCTGGTGGAGCAATCCGCGTGGGTTCGAATCCCACTCTCATCACTGAGATTACCACGCTCTTCTGTCAACAGAAGAACTGCTTCCTTTTGAGTTTTCTTGGAGCTATGTTTGAGCTACTACTTACTCACTCTATCAAGTAGGTAGTAGTAGCCTTTTTGCTGTCTTGCTCTGGACATTCATTGACTTCTTTGTCTCAGGGTGTGAGGAATTGGCGTGGTTGAGTTAGCTTAGCTTACAGTGCTTCGTGCCCCTCCATCTCAGTAACCGCTTCAGATTCAGCTTCCTTTTGGCCAGCACTAAATAAAGCCCACCCAAGCCAGACATCGACGTCTCTTTGGCTTCGATTCGATGGTCTTGGCTTTCCGACACTTCCATCAACCAGACACGGATACACTTCCACTCCAACCCGCAGAGCAAGTTTGAGCGGTCCCGTTGCATCCCCCACGCCCCCGATGATGGATGTGCGCAAGATAGAGGAAAAGGAAAAGTCAAATTCCAGGCAACCAGGCAAGACTGGCAATTATAAATAGCTCCCCTTCTTCCCGCTCTCTTCCCTTTCTTTTCCTTTCCTTCCTCGCACTCGCCACCCTTCTTTTCCGCTGGCCTCGGGTTTTTCTGGCGATGCAATGATATTCGGCCTCACTGGCCCTTTCTCTCGAATCTTCAGTTCGGGGGCAAGGGTACGTGAGTTCGCAGTAGCATTGCATCGGCAGAAACTCGAGGGCCATCGGAAAGGAGGACTGGTGGGTGTCCATATCTCCTTTGATTCAGGGAGGTTCATGCTTGGCCCCGTCCGGCGACTGGCAGCGCTCGACTCGCCCCCATCCCCCCACCAAGGAGGGCCAAGAGGAGAGAAGCGCCAATCGCTGACGAGGGCCAGGCCAAGACTTTGCGGGAACGGCCTCTGCACGTCTTGTTGTTGTTGTCGCGCAACTACGTTTGAGGCCTGCGTATTCCCTTTGAAGCACGGTATGACTTGGAATGGTCTACTCAAGCTTCTCAAACTCGGGGTCGGTCATCAACCCGACCCACGGGAGTGAAAGTCGATGCTCGGAATTAAACTGCGAAAAGAGGCCAGCCGGGCATCCATTCAGGCGCTACCTAAATCTATGAGCACCACAGCGCCCTAATATCCTCTGGGAACCTAGAGGCGTGTGCCCTGCCATCATATGACAGCTTCATCACAGCACGTCGCTGTGGTCCAGCTTTAGTGACACACAGACTTCGAGATGACGGCGATGAAGATGACAGTGGTTGCTGCCAAAGGCTACTGACCTGTGTACAGAGCATTTGATGATACCTGCTTGATATGTCTTGACACCGCTAGTTCTGATATGGCGACAGAGGCTACGAGGGGTTCGGAAACGAACATCACATCATAATTGGAAGCCAGAAGTCAGGTTTTCATCGAGAAGGTCCTCCTCGATAGTTTTGTCTATTGATGAACGACCCAATCGCCTGCCAGGACACGGTTGTTCGTACAACCAACATCGATCGCCCTTTGTCAATTAACTACCAACCCCGATGGGCCCCCCGGTAGGGTGGTTTCCACACGAAGGCGTTGTAGTAGCCCTCCTGCTCAATCCTGGTCAAGTCGACGTCGAAGCCGCCGGAGTTCCTCACCGGGGTCTTGAAGTGCGTCAGCGGCGGGATCGGCGTGAACAGCATGTCGTGCATCATCCGGTTCTCTTCCGGGTTCTGGAGCTGGAGGTAGGCCGCCGAGAACCTCCTCTTGTCCTTCCACGACGAGGTGTGGTGCTGAAGCACTCTCTTCGTCAGCTTGTTGCCGGGACAGTTGATGATGGCAGCTTCTTCGGCATCGGCACCGTCGCGGTCGATGAGCATTTTCCAGACGGCCCCCACGATATTCCAGAACCAGCGCCAGAGGGCCGGCAGGCTCGCGCAGATGATGTTCAGATGCACTTCGATCATGGACCACATGCCGACCTCGACGTTGGTCCCTGCGATGGAGGGTTTCGGCCATGTTAGTTTAGGTGCGCCTGTGAAGGGGAGGGGGGCTCACATGTGAGATCCACCGAGGTGCCGTATGCCACGAGATACTTGAGCCTCACTATACTTGAGATGGTGGCACTGTTTTACCGCGAGAAACGCGCCCGTGTGTCAATCGATGTATCATGGGACGCAGATCGCAATACTGCATAACGTCATTCGTCAAGAGCAGACAAACTTACACGAACGCAAACCCGAAGAGCAACGCGACACTCAGCTTCTTCCGGCTGCTCATCTGCATGCGGAGCAGATGGGGCAGGGGCAGGACGATCATGAAGATGTCCTCGGCGATGGTGAGGGCTCCCGCCACGTAGCTGACGGCCTGGATGTCGAGGCATTTGCTCTGCGGCCGGAGGGAGGGGATCCAGTTGGCTTGGATGGGCAGACACTGCAGCACGACGACCGTGGTAAAGGAGACGCCCGAGCAGAAGTAGAAGACGAACCCGCACTTGACGACGCGCTGGATCCACGCGACCTGGGAGAAGACCTGCCGGATCAGGCACAGGATGGCCACCTTTGCCAGCGTCTTGACCAGGCTGTACACAATCTGCCCCGCGTAGACGATCTGGAGTAGGGCGGGCGCGTTGGCCGGGTCTACGTCCCAGAGGTGCAGGCCGAAGCCCAGGAAGCCGGTGGAGAGGATCAGGGCGTCGGCGGAGATGGCTAGGATCTGGATTTTCTCCAATGTGATAAGCTTACTGAGATATTGACGACAGTATAAGGGAAGGGAATAATCTACCCACCGAAGCCAGTACTATAACAATATCGTCACCGAACAATTTTCCTGATATGCTGTACCGCGCCACGAGACGGGCGATGACGATGGGAAAGGTGAGGGCGATGGCGATGGAGCTGATGATCTTGACTTGTAGGACCCGCGATTCTCTCGGATAGGGGGCGCACAGTTGTTGCCGGACCTCGCTCGCCTCTGTGACTCAATCGGGTCAGATGCATGTGCGTGTGTGTGTGTGTAGCTGTCGGTCCCTTACTGATCGAATCTTCCATGCTACAGGAGCTTTCCACGCACACGGCGATATCCAAGCTCAGCTCGTGGTCCGTACAGAAACAGTCGGAGAAGGACTGGATTCCGGTCAAGGGGCATTTGCCCGGGCCGAGGGAGGCGACGACACAAGGACGCTGTTGGGTATTTCCGTGATGGTGATGATTAGCTGTGAGCCCAACCATGCCTCCTGACGATAGGTAGGTAGTTGCAGTTGCCTGGCTATACTTACCGAGCAAGGAGGTAGTGCTACTGCAAGAGTTAAGAGGTCCGTACCACCATTGGCTTGAGCTTCGGCTACCGGTACTATCATCGTCATTATCGCGATGGTCAGGGTCGTCATCAGTAGCAGTGTCAACCGCCAGCTCGACATGTTTTGCAATATCGACGCTCGGAATATCAGCGCATCATTGGGAGAACGAGAGGAAAGATAAAGAGAATGATGATGCCAAATTTTTCCATAGGTGCTTGCTTGGCTCTAGCGGTTTTCTATTTCACTCCTTGACATCGGACTACATACAGGGTTGACGACCAGATGGCACGGACACGGTGGACAGACCGTCCTAAGTTACTACTTGTAAGGCTGGGCTGGGGGCCAAGCCAAGAACCCTCAGCTTTCGTGACGATTTGCTTGACTAGAGCTGCGCATCTCAAGTCTTCTTTCGAGTCATCCATAATCGGCAAAGCAGGGCCGTTGGGGCTCTAGGTTTGGCTGGTGAGTGCTCATCACCATCCACCTGGGTTTAGCCTCTCGTTGACACAGACCCCTCGGTTCGTTTCAGACCGCAAATAAGTTTATTTCCACTGCGTTCGTTCAAACACTGATGGCATCTGTCACTTTCGATATGGCCCGGGGGGGAGAGAGAATGTTTCGAAGCGGTCCAGTCGGAAGCCACATAGGGTGCACATCGGAAGAAGCACCAGTTGTTCTCTGTCAGGTGTCAGGTGATGTCCGGTCTTTATTTCCGTTCAAGACCCGTCGACCACAGTAGCAGATGAATCAAGCATCGTTTCCAGTTTCCGCCTTTCCGATCGTCTTTGTACAACTCAGTACGAGCTCGGCAATATCGTCCAGCGCTCCCTGTCGGTCGAACCGGCGGCTGAGGAGGAATTCCTGAAGCTGCGCCGGCGTGAGTGTATCCTGGGGTATACGAGCCGCAAACTCGGTGGCCAGGCGTGGCATCTCGTCCGATTCTTCTCCTTCATCTCGGGAGGCGTTGCGGTCCTCGTCGTCGGCGGCTGCTGCTCGCAGCGACCCACCGTCCTGTGAAGAGGAAGACGACGATGGATGAAGGCTGGCAAAGACCCGCGGGGCCAGGATCCGCAAGAACATCTGCCGCGCCACCTCGGGCGTGACGTACCCAAAGTAGACGCGCTTGTCGACGCGCCCGGGCCGCACGAGGGCCGGGTCGAGGGTGTCGGGCTGGTTGGCCGTCATGATGACGACGCGGTTCTGCACGGCCGCGACGCCGTCCAGCACGTTGAGCAGTCCGGACAGCGTCGGGCCATGCACAGCGTCGCCCTGCTGCTGTGGTTGGTTCTTGTTGTTATCTTCACCACCGGCCTTGCTGCCGTCGCGCCGGATGCGGGCCGAGTCGACGTCTTCGAGAAGCACGAGGCAGCGCGGCTCGATGGACGCGAAGACGCGCTGCAGCTGCGCGTCGTTGGCGATGTTGGGCAGCGGCAGGACGTAGAGCGGCATGTCGAGAAAGCCCGCGACGGCGATGGCGAAGCTCGTCTTGCCCGTCCCCGGCGGGCCCCAGAACATGTAGCCGCGCTGGTAGGGGATGGCGAGATCGCCGTAGAACTGCCGGGTCAGGGGGTCGAGGTAGGCCTCGAGGTCGGCCAGGAACTGGGTCTTGGCCTGCTCGTCGAGGTGGATCGTGTTCAGGGCCCGCTTGGGCTTGTACTGCTGTGTCCACGAGCCGTCGGCCAGCGAGAGGGCGTGGACCGAGACGTGCGACCTCTGCCGCTCCTGGCCGTAGCGGCGGCACTGCTCCAGAAACTGCTTGATGGGGTCGACGGAGCGGCCGAGGCACAGCAACGAGATCTGGCCCCCCTGGCCGTACCCGTTTCCGTCGCCATAGTCGTCTGGGTGCAGGTTACCCACGCGAGACACCTTGAGGAAGAAGGGGCGGCGACCGCAGAAGAACCAGGTGTTGTTGAGGCCAGGCTGGTAGACGATCCGGGGCTTGGCTGGCCCCGGCGACGGCGGGGGGGGCTTGGGGTGAATGTGGTGCCTGGGGAGCATGTTTTCGTTGTTTCGGGGGTGTGGGCGTGCAGGTCACGAGGCTGGCGGGGGATCATGACGTTGTGCGTGACCCAGTCGAGCACGTCGTGGGCGAGCATGTCGCTGGCGTAGATGGACACGGTGGACGTGAAGGGGCCGACGAGCAGCTGGACGAGGGGTCGGTACAGGGTGGGGAGCAGGTACCAGCTGTTGTACAGGGTGCCTCCCAGGGTAGCGGCCGTGAAAAGAGCTGCTTGGGTGCGCCGGCTGAATTGATCCAGGAAACGGAAGAGGGGCAAGTCAAGGCCGTGGCCGAGATAGCCTGCGAGGAAGCTGTTCATCTTTGGGATGGAGGGAGGGATGATTGGTGAAGGAGGCTGGCGAGTCGGTGTCTATCCGTGGATAGAGATGATAGTCGGGTCAAGGATGGCATCGAGGACAATTCGGTTCGAATGCAGCCCTCTTATTGTGATTCAATTACACCTTTTTAGGTGGGAATATTCCTCATGTTGACGTGACACTGTTCCCGGTCCCGGCGGCGGTTAGACGAAGCAAACGGTTCAACGCCGCAAACCCATGCCTCTATCCGCTTTGGGAATCGTTTCGCAACATGAGTTTGATACTCTTACTGCAAGTAGTTTGCATCACAGAAAGTTTGCTTTGGTTCTGAGGAATGCCTAGTAAGCGACCGCTAGAATAACCCATACTTTGTCCACAGGTCATAATAATCTACGTACCTCGATTGTTCCTCACTCCATATTACGACAGGGAAGTAAAAGAAATACGCCTAGGTATATTCTATTATAAACATCCGGTATGTATAAAAAGCTTTTCTATTATTAGAGATAATAGTCGTTTAAGTGAAACAATAGTGATTTGATATGTTAAAGGTTTGGCTGGTTCATTCTCGCTGGGGCTTGCTACCAAGAGTATTTCCCGGCGCCCTTTCCACTCAGCCTTTCCACGCCTCTAGAACTGACAGGACCTCATCCGCGCGGCGCTCTCTTGCGCGATCAAAGGCGTTTTGCGTTGGATAAAACGGGCCTTTGATGTTGGGGTTGGCCCCTTTCTCCAGCAACCACGCCACGACGGCGGCACCGGGCGGGCATCCGGCCGCGTACGCAATCGGGGTGCCGAAGTGGGTGTTCATTGGATCGTGGGACACGTCCGAGTCGATGCCGTTCACGTCCATCCCGCGCTCCTCGACCAGGAACCGCAGCATCTCCGCTTCGATACTCCCCCTGCCGCCCCCTCCAGGCCGCCATCGTGGACAGCCGGATCGGCTCCCACGCCCGCGGCCGCCTGCGCGGCGACGTGGAGCACGCGCGGGCTCGGCTTCGCGCCGTGGGACTCGAGGAACCGGTACATGGCGACCGTCCCGAGCCGGGCGCACGTCTCCAGCACGGGCGGCGGCGGGTATCCCCGATGCGGGGCGACCCCCTCCGTGAGCCCGTCGACCCTGGCGCCCCTTTCCTCGACGAGCCAGCGCGCCAGGGGTTCCTGGCCCATGCAGGCCCGGACGAAGTAGTCGAGCACGCGGTTCCCGCCCACGGCCGGGCTCGCGAAGCATATGTAGTCCTGGGTATTGACATCCCAGCCCCGCGCGAGGAGGGCGTCGAGGAACTCCTTGGCGGGCCAGCCGTAGGCGACGGTGTGCGGCACGACGTCGGACACGGGCATGTCGCCGCGGTCGAGCATGTGTGTGATGAGCGGGAGGAGCTGGAGGCGGACCAGGTCGCCGAACACACCTCTGCTGATTTCTTCGTAGTTTTCGGGCATGTGGGCCCGGGTCATGTCCAGGCACTCGCGCAGCGCCGGGATGGATTTCTCCCGGGAGACGGCTTCTTGCAGCGTCCAGGGATTGTACTCGGCTGACCACTGGAACTGGTCGTCCTCGGGTGACGTGTTGTTGTCAGCGGCCATGGTTTCTGATCCTGCTGGGTTCTGATTGTGCGATTTCGGCATTAGTTGAATTGATATGATTAGGAGAATTGCGCATTCTTCGCGGCATGTCGGGATTGCCGTTATCAAGCCTTCGTCAATCCAATGGAGTCATATGTGTTGAAGCGATTACTCCCTTGCTGCGCCGCGCGACTGTCATATGGTCCGAGATACCTAGCAGGATGCACGTCCCTGGTGCCTGGAGAGAATAGCTCAATACGGCCGTTACTGTGAGCGGCGTGTGCGACACCGCCTCCTTTCCATTTACCGAATGCGACTGCCATGCCGTTTACTTCACGCATACGCATAGAAGATACGGACGGCAGTGCCGTCATGGCTTGCGGCACGACACGCCGGGCGACTTTTTGGGGGCGCCTCCACTTTCACTTGCGCCCAGGTAAATAGGCACAGGATCATGACCAGCAAAATTGATAGGTCGCATATAGGAAGATTGCACTGCCTTCATCAATGAATATTTCAATCAACTATATAAAGGTCGGATTACGCCATTTCGTTCTCGGCAGCTCTTGCTAAAACATAAAATATCGTAAGAAGCCAGTCCTAATAAGTCAGTCATTCTGGGTATCTTTCATCGTGAACCTCGTCTCTGCAAATCCTCCACTCAAAATATCGCACCCTATTTTCCGAACTTTGGTCGCCCAGTCCGTTTCTTGTCGTGAGACACATAGCAGTAATAGAAGCCCCCCAAAATCTTGAAACCGAATTCGAAGAGAGAGAAAAAAACAATATCCCCCTCATCCCATTAAACGCCCCGTGATGTTTCCCAGCCCGTGAGATAAGAATGAAATGTCACCCCTCTGTCATCGATTGGAATGGCCCCGAATTATTAACGAAGGTCCTGTCCTTTCAGAAGTGAAAAGCAATACGAGATTTGCCATGGTGCTAGATCAAAAACCCGAACCCTCCATCGCGTTGAAGTTTGAAGGGTCCATAGCCATGTAGTCCAGCAGGTCCAGCCCACCAATGTTGACGCCCTGGTCGGTCATGGTTACGTTGGAGTTTTCGCCCATATTCTGGAACAAGCCAGGTCCCGGAGGGAGGTACCAAGTGGGATCCTCTGGGTTGGTCCACTCAGTCCCTGGCTCGAACAGATTATCGCTGATGCTGTGGTCCAGCGGTGCGCCACTCACGGCTGGTGTATGCGACCCTCCTAGGAGAGACGATGCGCCGTGCATGAATGTGTAATTAGACGTATTCAGATCGAAAGGGGTCGCAGTAATGGGCATGGACGGAGTAGTGGACCGGTCTATAGCAATGTTAGCAGCGTGTCTTATATGGTTGTCTCGAAATCTCGAAGTTAGCAGGGAACACTCACCCAAAGACTCCTTAAGCTTGGAAGACAAGAATCCACTTTCTATGCCAAGAGAGTGGGAAAGTTGACCGTTGACGCTCTCGGCCCGGCTTACATCGCCACTCCTGGCATCACTTTGCATGTTCTGCGTCGGTGCATGCTTGAACCTGCTGCGTAGTCGATAGGTAAGTGATTCGAGCAAGTCCCCGAAGCGGATACCGAGATGGACATCATCGACAACGCATCCCCGAAGTCCCGCAACAGTCTGGTCCATCAGCATGATGCTGAGGTTGATATCAGACTTCGGGGCACCAAGCGCAAACGTTTTCAGAAGAAACATGGCTCCGCTGATGATTCTGAAGTATGTACGGACTGGCGCATGCTTCAGATAACCATCCGGCAGCAGCCCGTGCACCACGGTCCGAAGCAGGTTTCGACTTCCCTCCACCACTTCCTTGACAAACTGCTGGTCTTCAGCGCGGAAGTCGCCGAGATGGCCAAGAGGAAGTGCGCCCAGGAACGATTGCGTTTGAGGAGACAACATGGCGGAGTGCCCATTCGCACCAGGGCCCAGAGCACCGTTGCTTGGGCGGCCAGTTTTATTGGTACACCTCTCGACAACGGCTTGCAGGGCCAACGAGTTCACGTAGATTCGTACGTACTCGTACTCAATCGTAAGGATGTAGCGGATGTATGGCGGCATATCATTCATACGCTCGAAATCCTTCCACCAATCTTTCAGGATAGGCTGGAAATCCTTGAGCATAGCTGTGTACTTGCCAGTTTGGATGATTTCGGTAGTGTGCTTGCGGGATCGAAAGAGCCTTTCGTTGCCAAGGTGCATAGCATTACTGACGCCAACCCAACAGTGGATGATGCGGTCGTCGAGATCAACGTCAGGAACGTAATTGAAGGTGGCGGAAGACGTGTTCGTGCCTGGGGTGTTGCCGTCATTTGTCGCGGGCCGTTGCTTGAAGCCTCTGAGCGCGGGGTCGCTTGATCGAATACTTTCCGGCACCATGTTGGTCCATCCCAGCCTGCCGGCCAACTGCGTGGCATATATCAGTAGCAAACGCTTGATTCTTAGTGCTCGTAGACGATACGCTTCGTCTTCGTATTCAGGGCGAGTGATTGCATTTGTTGCGAGTAGCTCCTCGATGTTGTCAAAAACACCCAGCTCATATGCAAGACCCATGGCTGTGCTCAGCAACATCCAACACATTCGATCACTTCTCCAGGCTGGCTCAAGCCATCCCTCGATCCGTTTACCGCCGACGTCACCGCGGAAGTTTCCATCCTCGTCAGTGTGCATGTTGGCGTCATAAGAAGGTAACATCAGTTCGTCGATGGCTTCATCTGGAGGGAAGTGCAGAGCCCGCGGGTGCCACTCAGTCAAAATCATCAACGATTCGATGGTGCCCAGTGTGCGTAAGCTTCCCTTTCGCAATCCGCGCCAGGGAGCTGTGCTCGAAGTAAGAGATTCGTCGGCTCCTGAACCGCAGAACCCCCCACCAAAGGCCTCTTGGCCCCACACGCATCTTTCGATCATGCGGCGCAGGTACCGCCAGAGCTCCTCGTGAATCGCATGTGATCTGCAATGGCCACCAGGGCCAGATATTATGTAGTACCTTGACGCGATGGTAAGCAAAGTGACCGCGAGGATGGGCTCCTCGGTCAAGAGAGTGTAGTGAGTCCCTGGGTTGCCGAAGGTAGGTGGTGAGATAGGGGTCATAGGCGACAGGAACTTGAAGTAGCTTCTAGATGTTAGCTAGTCAACGGTCTCGGTGTGCCACACTGTTTACTTACTAAGCAATGTACTTGATAGCTTCTTGGCTTGTAAACCAACCGGCGCGAACGAACCGAAACCGGGACCAAGCTTTCAGCGCATCCTCATACCCAGGTTCCAGATGAAGATCGAGCAATTTGTCAAGCTTCTCTTTGTCGTAGCCTTGAGCCCCCGCCATCAGACGTGGGTCTATGGGCTCAGCAGACTTGGACTGGACACGGCTCGGCTGAACATGAGCATTCAGTAATGAATCAGTAGGCGTCTTGGTTTGAATGGTTGCCGGCGACGGCTGTACCACTGTACTAATACTCTCCTGCCGGCGATGCAAGGCGTCTGCGTGAACACTGTGGTGACGGTTAGTAGGCGCCCCGACTATAGCGCATCCGCGCGAAGGGGTATTGGACTGACTTGTTCGTAGCGGCCTTGTAAAGAAGGTCCAAAGCATCGTGCGGCCCGTAGACCTCTTGGCGCATAACAGACTGTGCCTCCAGGTTCTCCATCTGCGCATTTGGTTCGCCATCGGCTATATCAGCAAGGCTGTTGCCTCGGCTCTTTCCGCCGCTGTCTTGATCCGAGTCCGGGCGCTTGAGAGGCTGGTTTCGGCCCGTAGAGCCTCCGGGTGTGAGCGGGACGTTGCGATACGCATGTTTGTTGACCGGCGGCGGCGGCGGTGAGGCTTCGGACACGCTCAGGTGGTGTTGTTTTCGACCGTTGCGGACGACGTATGCCTCGTCGCCCTCTTCCTCACCATCTTCGTCGTGTTTGCGCTTTCTCCGGGTGGCGCTGAAGTAGCACTCCTTGCTCTCGCGCCGGCAGCGGACGCACGGGGGTCGTGGGGATTATCTACGCTGCCTAGATCGCAGCGCACCTTGCGACGTCGGCATGGTATGCAAGCCTACGACACCAAACGGCGCATGGTCAGCATGGGGGCTCGGGCTCGGCTTAGACGCGCCGCAATAGGGTCGCATTGGCAATTGGACTGACCTGGTATACCCGTTTGTGCTGGGGAGGCTGGGGCGAAGGGTCCGCGCCCGATTCTGAGGTCTGGCGTTGCTGCTGCTGTGGTATTGGTGTTGGCTGCTGTTGGCTTGGCGGTTGCTGACTCGAGAATTGGGACATGGCAACAAGCAGTGATGACGGGCCGATGGCCTGATGGCCTGACGGGAACCTTGCGACTCAAGCACAAGGTCGAATGTTTCTTGCGCAATGCAGTGGCCAGTGTCTGTAGAAAGCCCCCCACGTCTCTTGGAAAAGTGAAGATAGTTCGGTTTAAGGCGGTTTTTGAGGGCTTTCGAAGGCTCAAAAGGCGGGACGAGTGTGAAGTGGGACGAGGGGTGTTTTTGTAGGACGGGGAAGCTTTTTATTAGTCAAGGCAACTTTTCGATAGGGAGGGTAGGACAAGCTCTTCTGACCCGAACTCCTCTCTTTTCCCCAACCGCCAACGGGCCCTACGACAAGTCCAGCCAGTTCCCGATACCTAGCTGGGCAGGTGGGCGAACTAGCGACATGGCTCACTGCAAGAGTGCGGGGATAGAGAGCCTTTTCCTTTTTCCCCCATCCCTCATCCGTACTAAATCCCCGACCATTACATAAAACACCTGCACTCAAACGCAGACTTCTAGGCGACCCTTTACTATTACCCATCAATTGACCGACACTGATAGGCATTGATTTGCCTGGAGTTGATTTATGGACCCAAATAGAGCCAAATATATGTTTAACCTGCACTGTCTGTCTGTTTGCCTGCCTGCCTAGGTAGGTAGGTACTGCGTACACTGTCCATGTTGTACAAAGCACGTATTGGGTAGCCTGCATAGAGATCAATTGGTGCGGAACATTGAGCGAAAGTACGTATGCTGGGAGCCTATTTGCGTACCCCAGGTCATGTGCGCCAATTCGGAGCTCGGACGGATTGCGTTGTACTGCAAGAACCATCGCCCTCAAAGTCATACGGGGGGTCGCCAGAACGAATAGGACGGGCCAGTGCCATGGATCAGGTTCGAATAAAGTATCTTCTATCGGCCCTGCGGCTGGGGCCAAAAGGGGTCACGAGCATATGGGACGTGGACGAGTAAAAAAGCAAGCATGCACAAAATCTTCGATTGGATTGATAAGCTGGCCGTTGTGTTCCCCCATCGGTCCAGTCAGATCTGGGGCAATGCATCCGTATGTGCAACCCACCTTGGGAGATCTGGCCAGTCAATGAATAAGAGGCAGCTGGGCGCGCATGCGCTTCATATCATACGGATGATGGTTCTGGAGCATGTCTTCCTGTCAGCGTACAAGAATGCCTGCCGTGCACCTCGGGTATTTCGGTGCAATGATAACAAACATTGTCCAACGGTAGAGACATGAAATCGCGTTTCTAGAAGATTGGCCAATCAAAAAGCAACGTTGCGCTGATATTCAGAGTTCAGAGAGCAACATGGAGATTGGTGTGGCACAGCATGCATATGCGTATTGGGATTTCTGTCCTTCCGTCTCGCCAAGAGCAGAAGTGTCTTGGACAGGCGCAGTTCTGCGTCACTTGACGAGAATCGCAAAGTGCAATATGAACCTGAGTGATGGTTAAGGAGCAATCAAGATGGCTACGAAAAAACATATGTCTGCAGTCACAGGTTGTATGAACTGCTGCGCGTAAAAACGGGCGGAGTGCCGTTCTTGGAAGCTGATGATATGTTTGAACTCAGGATACCCTCGCTGGATTTCACCTGCAAACTGCGGAAGGCTGACCTTCCCGCTCTCACCGAAGGATGGCAGGATGGGGATGCGGTAAGACTGGCGAGTCACGTTGGACAGCTCTCCTTGCTAACGAGCTACTAGCTACTGGCCTTATTGTATTAGTTCAAAAGTTGCCTAATATTGCTATTATTTACCTATAAGTCTCACACTGCTCCCCTGTGCTTTGATTCGCCAACCAATTCTTCCAATGTCAATAATTCGGCCTGTGGAATTCGAGGAGAAATCGGCGGTGTAGGAGGGTTTGCCGGGCTTGTGTGATGTCATGACCCATGCCGCGCTGAATTCCAGCTCGTCGCCCTGCGAATCAATAACTGTGATAGGCTCAGCTGAAGCCACCCCGGGATCTGATTTACCCCAGGGGGAAGACACGCGACCCAGATACAGGGAGGGTCGGAGGCGGCTCCTTTCGCCCCTTGATGCGAGGTCACATGAACCACGCTGGTACACTCTGACCGCATACGCAAACAAACCCCTGATATCAATGTTTCTCGGTATACGACTATACATGGAGAATTGCTTTAAGATTTAATCCAGGCTTTATTTATAAGCTATTCGCCAGGTATGCCGGGTATCTAGAGGCGACTCAATTGAGAGCGTTGACAGTACCCTCGATCGGAGTCATAATCATCGCCGCCGTCCAATTCATGTTAATCAACTGTCTTGACCCCCCGCGTGGAGCAAGCGCCATCCATTCTGCGACAGTGATGGGCGGGATGATCATCGCGATATAACTGCGTCTTCTTTATGACATGCTGCAGCGAAAAGAAAACGGGACTAATTAACAAACGCAAAGTCCACCGGACTAACTCCTGCTTAATCGGCCTCTTTTTATGGCCGCCTAGGAAACTCCAATGCAATGCATTAATGGATACTGCCCATGTTTCCCCTAAGCCAATACAGTGTACAAGTGGTAAATTCCATGAACCAGAGGATGTGTTGTCATTATGACACCTTCTTCTGATCAACCTAGTAGAGTGTGTTAGTATAGATATTGTACGCGCGACTGGAATGGTAACTTACCAAGAAATCCCAGATCATGCGAGCCAGGTTGTCTGGCAGCGTGAAGAGATCAACGGAGAACTCGCCCATCTCCATGTCGTTCTTCGTGTAGGTATCGTCGTTCTTGTGGTCGTGGATCATCTGGATAACGTGAAGCAGGTCGTCTTCATCAAGCTTGGTCATGGCATCGGCCATCTTCTCGAAATCCCATTGGTTCTTCCGCTTCTTGCCGTCGTTCGCCTTACGAACCTTGTTGACCTTGGGATCCTCCTCGGTGCTAACGGGGCCGGTCTCACGCAAGATGTTGAGCAGGGCTTGGGAGGGATTCTTGAAGGTAACGTTCTGCAACACTTCGTATCGGGGCGACTGGAAGTTGAGGTCGTGGTACACGGTGGTCTTACCACCCTTCTCGGTAGTGAACATGTCGATGGACATTTCGAACTCGCCCCATCCCTCATTCTTACAGGTGAACGGAGGCTCGGTAAACGCTGCACGCAAGCTGTTAGTGATGCAAAGACACAAGAAAACCGAGGATGCATAGGACGGTAGACGACGTACTCTGGTTGGGGTTGGCGAAGGACGGGTGGAGGTTGTAGGTAACCTTGGTGAAGCAGGTGGCGGGATGTTCGCCACCCTCAGCATCAGTGAGAAATATCTTGACGCTCCATTCCTTCATAGGAAACTCCGGCATAGGAGATTCCTTATCACTGTACAGAATAGTGTTAATAGGCTGAACGGGTGTGGTTGGGGGTCGCGGCGCGTTGCGCGCGGAACGCGGTCTGACTTACATGTTCCGCTGCTCGGTAACGAGCTTGACCTTGCGCTATAACAGCAAAATATATTAGCACTATAACCCTGAGACTCAATTGATGCGTATCTGGGAAGCCACAGATTCCTTACCTCTAGCTGCATCGTGACGGGCGGACTGGAGGCTCGCTTTCGCTTCTGGCCTGCACTTTGATTCTCGGGTTCACTCCTGTCGTCCTCCAGTCGCTTGGAGCGCGCGCGAGTAGACCGGGGCTGAGTAGCCTTGCTTGAGGTCATGATGCCGGCCGGATCAAGGTTTTTCCGCTAGATATCCTTGTACTCAAATGGGACGACCTTGATCCTGGTACCTTCCTGCTCAGAGAGTCCGTGCGCTGATCTGCAGTTGTTCTTGACGTACCTACCGGTATCCTTGTTCTTGAGAGTCCGTGCTTGTGGCTGAACTTGGAAGTTGCAGAGATGGTGAAGGTAGGTGCCGAGGGTGGGTAATGTGGTTGCATTCAATTGCAGGGCAAATTGTGGCGGTGCGGGGCAGGGAATTGCTCTTGTTGGTGGATTGGCTTGAAGCAATTGACCCTCAAGGTATTCGAGCTTCCGGGGGTTTTGGGGGGATTGATTTTCAAAGTCGTGCTCTGGGGCATTGCATTCAAGTGCTTTTCCAATTGCTCAGCTTCGAATTCTTCCAGGTTGTTCTGTGCTCTCAGATGCTCATTCAATTTAGCATTCGCTGAAAGACTGAGAATCTCCACCTTCACTTACACCGCAAGAGAGAATGTCAATGAGACCCTGTGCACACAATATGTAGCTGGGAGACTCCTTTGCTGAACTTCTCTAAGGGACTTCGTTGTTCCTTAAAACAGTTCACCATTCATCATCCACAGTGTAAATGCGGGCATGTGAACCATCACGGTAGAAAGAGAGAACATGCATCATCAATCATGTGGAAGAATGCAGATATCATCCGACTTTTCTTTCCATAGGACTTTCATATGGTAATTTGTTTTTTCTATTTATATGAGTCTCATTGAAGGCGATAGACATGCATGTATGACGCGCCCTTTTTGTCAGGTTTGTACTTTGGGGTTGCCTGCAGGTGCTCATACGAGTCTTTACTTCATGCCTAATCTTTCATGTTGAAGAGTCACTTGGTGTACACTAAAATCGAGAACTGCCCCGGATGTTACGTTTCAAGCCTATGGCATACCACAATGACCGGCACCATTAATCCGAATCGAGAGGGTAGCAGCAGTCAGTAGATTGTTGAAGAAAAGCAACCTGAAGACGGATCCTGGAGGAATACAGGCAGCCCTGATTTGGTGAGAAGCGGCCGTCTCAGGACCAACTACGACACACCATCATCAACAAATGGGAGATGCCTGCCCAAAAGAACTGTCACAGGGCCGGGTTACACAATTCAAGTAGTGGTGCCGAACTCTTATATATGGCAAATCACTAGGTATCAGATATTAACCCGTCACTGAACGACAAGATATCTTTTAATCTGTCGATTTCGGCCAATACGACATCGAGCTCAAAAATATAGACAAGATCGGCAAAGAGCCCGAACCCAATACTGTAGCCTAGCGCTCTTCTGCAACATACGGTAAATCGTCATTACGGTCAAGAGATACCGGGCTTTAAGTAGAGGCCGCCGTCGCCAACCGGGTCTGCATCCCCGCAAGAAGGCGGCGCCGTGGGTCTCACGAAACCCGTAACTGCCAGACTCACTCCACCAGTGCTCCGCTCCTGCCGTTTAAATAGACTGTTCCTCGCGGCCGGCCTTCGGCGGGGCCTATGGGCAGAGAATCTTTTCTGCGAAGATGGATAAGAACTCTGGATTTTTCAGCTGGTATGGTGGATACCTACCTATCCAATAACCTCGAATGCGCTGGGCGCCAGACTGCACTTAAGTACTATTTGCAAGGCTTCGATACACCATCTTGAGGGACACATTGGGATTTGAGTTAGAGTACACATAATTTCAAGCGTGAAGGGATGTGGTGTGGCCGGGTCGCTTCCAACCTTGTACGTTTCTCCATAACACCAGATAAAATCAACTGCCAGGGCATTTGGTGTTGCCTGCGACCTTCAAGTTATGATTCCCAGATTTAGGAGCATTTAATAACAATTTCTTGCTCGGATGTTGTTGATGTCTGTCTGCACTTAACCTCGTCGAGGTCTTGCTCAAGCCCATTGTAAGAGGGTAGCACAATGATTTACAAATAATGATACACTAAGTTCCATAGGCAAGCGCTGCATCTAGCTATTGCCTGCCATCTAACCAACTATATATCACCCCCAAACCCAACCGGACGTCTCCGTCCACTGTTCTCGGGCAGGATCGCCAACGCCTTGTACAGCTTGCCCATGCCATTCGGCCCACGGTCCACCAGTCTCTGGCAGGCCTTCTCGATCTCGACCTTCTTCTCGTTCCCTTGGCCTTGGCCGGCCCGCTTCGCCAGCATGTCCGCGCGCTGCTTGATACCCATGCCCTCGAGGAAATCGGCCTGCTGCACGGGGCCGTGGACCTCGACGCCCTCACTCGCCTTCATGGCCGATTCGGCGATGGCGAGGAAGTCCACGTCAGCACTCAGGTCGACGAGGCCGGGCTCACTGAAGGAGCTCACGCGCTGGTGCTGCTTGATGCCGCGGAGCGAGTTGACGGGAATAGTGTCGCTGGGGCCGTAGTCGAGAATGAGGGCGGCGCCGGATGCCTTCTGCTTCGGATACTGTGGCGATCCACCGATGCGAGCGGCGAAGTCAGAGGCGTACAGAGAAGCATCCGGGCAGACCTCGATCAAAGCATTCGGGGTGGACTTCAAGGCCCGGTAGCGGGACGATGTCTCGGGGAGGTAAAGGGAATGACGGGTTGAGGAGGTTGACAGTGTAAGCTGGAAATCGGGAACAGGCCCCCCCCTGCTGCTCCGCCTTGGGCGTAGCAAGGGACTGGTGGGTAGAGCCTGGCGGCGTAGGTGCGACTACCATCTCTCGCCACTGAAGGCTTGGCGATGTTGCGCCAGGTGTTCTCGGGTTTGGACCTGGGGTCGAAACAGGTGATGGAGTTTTTTGTGTCGGCTGAACTTCGACGACTTGAAAAGCGTGGATGGGGAGCGCATCAAAGAACTCGTGAGCTACAATGAAAGGGGTACTGTCCGGCTTCTGGGGTATCGACTTGATGGTTTCAGTCCATACAACTGGCAAGTCGGAATATTTCGAAGTGCTGTGGTGTCCTGCCTTGGACTCTGTCGACTGCGCGCCTTCACCACACAGCAGGTTCTTCTGCGCCGTTCTTAGCTCAGCACTGGCTTCAACCATGTATACTGCATCAATAGCGGACGCCATATCCTTGAAATTTCGAATCGTCTGGAGTATATTAGCTAAGTTTTCATCTTGCTGTAGCGGTATATCGTAGATTCAAGATTGACTTACACGAAGGATATCATCCATCAAAGTACCTCTCCCAGGGCCGACTTCGATGAGCTCGACTCCCTGCTTGGGGCGGCCTTGGGACATCCATTCTGCAACAAACCAAATGCCGATAAGCTCTCCAAAGACCTGAGAGATTTCGGGAGAGGTGATGAAATCTCCCTTTCGACCGAACTGGTCACGGCCTTTTCAATGGCTCCGGTATAGTAGCCCCCAATATCTCCCGTAAGACACATGCGCATGTAGCTTGCCAGAGGGATCGGACCAGTTATCTATAAAGAGCATTAGATCTCAGATACTCCATTGAGAACACTAGACTTACGTTGATTGCCTCGGCTAGCTGCTTAGCCAGAGGGGTCGACCATTTGCGACCGCCATCCTCGGTTTGTCTAAAGGCCGTTGTGGCACTGAAGCTTCTTGAGCCGCGGTGGAAGAAGCTAGGGGCGGTTGGGATGGAGAGCCGGGTTTTCGGTAACGTTCTCAGCCCTTGGCGGGCCACCAAAGTAGCAATTGACCTCATCTTGGTCAAGTTAGACATTACGACCTTTCCATGACAGAATGAGCAACTAGAGGAGTTGTAAGCGCCTTCAATGGCAGGCAGCTAGCTCATATAAAGAATCACGAAGATAGACAGAGGCAGAGCTATGATGAGTGGATGGGTGTATTGCATCAAATTATTATGGGCCCGGGAGAGCTCCAACGCTAGAAGCTCAAGCTCTGGCTTCAGAGCTGCAGCACCTTCTTCAACTGCCCTGAACCGCCAAAAGTTTTAGGCCGAGCATTTCCCGGCATCGCGACCTTGACGTGACGCATCTCTGCAGCAACCAATCTTCCCCTGCGAACGCGTTTCTTAGTTGTTACCTTTCACGTCAATAAAATACATAATAAGCCTGTTCTAAAGTTGCGACTTGCGCCGCCAACAACCAACGCTCGTACAAACACACTTGGGCAAGCGGCCCACCAATACCCAGGCGAGGGTGTGCCCCTGACGATTATACTGCTTCCGACAATATGGCGAGCAAATCGCGATGGGCCGACACCGAAGAAGACGCTGAGCTGGAGGCGAAGCTCAAGCGCGAAAAGGAAGAGAAGAAGCGCCTCAAGGCCGAGAAAGCTCGCAAAGCCGCTGAGGAGGAACAAAAACGCATAGCCGCCCAGCAGGCCCAACAAGCACAAGCACAAGCCGCCGCAGAACAATCACGGCAAGAGCAAGGACAGTCATTAAACGAACCCCCTACAAAGCGGCGGCGACTCACGCCCGACGGAGATGGCGGCGATAAGACAGAGAAGGGCAAAGGCAAACAAGGCAACGATGGCAGTACGGGCGAGAGCAGCGCGAAGCTCCTGCGCTTCGAGGCGCCGACGTGGAAGCCCACCGCCAGCGTGGAGAACTACGACAAGCTGAACGACATCGAAGAGGGCACCTACGGCTGGGTGGCGCGGGCGAAAGACCTACGGACAGGCAAAGTCGTGGCGCTGAAGCGGCTCAAGCTCGACGAGACGACGGGCGGCGGCGCGCCGAGCCAGGTCGGCCTGCCCGAGACGGGGCTGCGCGAGATTCAGATTCTGAAAGACTGCTCGCACCGCAACATCGTGGGCCTGCACGAGGTGGTCATCAACGACGCGGCAGCGACCCGTCCGAACCGGAAAGAGCCCATCGAGGCCGTGTTTCTGGTGCTCGAGTTCGTCGAGCATGACCTCAAGTCCATTCTCGAGGACATGGCGGAGCCGTTCCTGGCGTCCGAAGTGAAAACCCTATTGCGCCAACTCGGCGAGGGCGTGGCCTACCTGCACTCGCACTGGATACTGCACCGCGACCTCAAGACTTCCAACCTGTTACTCAACAACCGCGGGCAGCTCAAGATCGCCGACTTCGGCATGGCGCGCTACGTCGGGGACCCGGCCCCGCCCAAGCTGACGCAGCTTGTTGTGACGCTGTGGTACCGGTCTCCGGAGCTGCTACTGGGGGCCACGACGTACGACTCATCCGTCGACATGTGGAGCGTCGGGTGCATCTTCGGGGAGCTGCTGGCCCGCGAGCCCCTGCTGCAGGGCCGCAACGAAGTCGACGCCCTGTCCAAGATCTTCGAGCTCTGCGGCGTGCCGACCGAGGAGACCTGGCCCGGCTTCCGCCGCCTACCCAACGCGCGCAGCCTGCGCCTGCCCTCCGCCGCCAACGCCCCGGCCGCGGTGACGGGCAGCATGGTCCGCGCCAAGTTCCCGCTCCTGACGGCGGCGGGCTGCCAGCTGCTCAACTCGCTGCTGTCCCTGGATCTGCGCAACCGGCCCACCGCGGCCGACATGCTCCGCCACGAGTACTTCACCCAGGACCCGAAGCCCAAGCACGAGGCCATGTTCCCCACCTTCCCGAGCAAGGCCGGCCAGGAGCGGCGCCGGCGCAAGGAGACGCCCAACGCGCCCGGCCGCGGGCAGAAGGCGCCCGCCAGCGTCGACTTCAGCGGCATATTCGCGGGCCGGGACCGCGAGGAGCGGGGCGGCGGGTTCAGTCTGCGGATGATCTGACGAAGTTAATATACCCCAAACTGGACCGAAGGGACATAGCCTCAAAGTAGTACATAACCGCCCTTGCCCCTTATCTGTGACATACTCGGTGAATTGCCGCTCATAATCAAGTCGGAAGAGCATCGTTCGCCGCTATAAGCACCTAGTGGTACAGAAAATGCAATGCAGACATCAAAGCAGTATTTACAGAGTATCGATGTCACGCGGCTAGGTTATGGGTGCCAAAGGTAATAACAGGTTTTGGTAGGTGCATCACATTAAGCTATGTGTCGGTAAAACATGCGTCCCGCCAATGGCTCATATTTGTCTCTAGGAACAGTTGGTCGTTTCCATATCTTGCGTTACTCCAAGACGACTTTCGTCGTCGAGAAGATGTATCTTTTTTCGGTCGCCCCTGACATAAGCCCCTATCCATCCAAAATATGTATAGCCCAAAAATGCGGACCAAACATCAAATATTATAGACGCCCCAATGCAACATATTCAACCCCAATTCTCCGTGCTCCGTATTACCAAATTTGTATGAGTTTGCCCAAGATGCAGAGTAAGATGCTGCTGCTGCCCCTGATCATAATATGCACAGTTTGAAAAAGTTGTGGAAAAGACAAAGACGTCCCGCACGCTCTGACCGAGCGTCAGTTTATAGCAGCTGACCGAAGCCGGCCACGAACCACGTGAAGCTCAGTATCGTGATCACGCTCATCGACATGGCGAACCCCAGGGCCTTGGCATCCAGATTGGCGGCACCGCTGCAGGTCGCGCACTTCCACTCGTTCAGCGGCACGTAGTCCTGGGGCTGGTACAGGCCGAATCTGAAGCCGTCGAATGTGGAAAGGTAGCCAGCTTCGGCCGTGGCCTTGACGTCCGAATCGGAGTCGTAGATGAGCAGGGTGTACTCCGCAGTCAGCAGCTGGTTCTGGACGGCCGTCTCGGCGTAGGCGTGCGTGTCCCAAGTGTAGCTGCCCTTGGTTTCGTACGTCATGTTCTGCGTCAGAGTCCATGTCCTGGAGGCGGTGCTGCAAGAAACCAGAACATCAATGGCAGTGGGCGTCGCTTGCAGCGACGTGTAGTTCCATCCCCAGGTAATGGTCTGACCAATCCTGTACAACTGAGTTCCCAAAACTGCAGCGGGAGTCACCATGGAAACACCACCGGCGGGATCTTGCGGGTCAAACGTCTCGTGAGTCGGCTCGGCTGTGCTGTTGCCGGTGTGCGAGGCCTTAGGTTTGCCAGTCTGGGTGATTCCGCCCGTGTTCAGGTTCGTTGTCTGAGGCTCATCGCCACCTTTAGTGGTCGACGGTGCGGGCTTGTCAGTAGCGGAGGGTTTGGCATCGCTCTTCGGGTCTGCGGTCTTGGTGGGTGCTGTGGTATCTGCGGAATCAAGTTAGTGTTTGCTCGAGACTCTATTTGGTGGAGAACGTGGTTACGCGACATACCTTTGGAAGACTCCTCTTGCCGTACGACAAGAGCGTCGACTTCAGGAAGCCAGCTCGGCCATGCTGAGGCAGTAGAGGAAAAGGCAATGGCGGTGGTCAAGATTTGACCGAAGCTCATGGAGGCCCTCATTATGATGTTGTTTAAACGACTATGTCTCAAGCTCTGGAATGGAGGTTCGATTTTCTCCCACGCAGAACTGCGAGGATACCGAGAGTGATATGGGATAAGTCGGGTTAGACGGTCCCTTCTAGACTGGTTGATGCAACAGTGCCCCTGATCTTCGAGAAAAGCTGTCGTGACACGTCCGAGGGGTACGAATAATTGTCGTGGACGGGAACTGTTGTGATTTGGCTGGTCTTAGTTGCGGCTGATTGCTGCTGCTAGGGCCTCCTGATTCTCGCCGGGCGTTGGGAAAACAAGCCACAGTACAAATTGCGTGAACGATGGACAATATCACACGGACAAGAGTCTCCCTTGGGAACTATTAGGCGGCCGAAAACAAATGGTGTAATTGTCTCGGGTATACTCGAAGCGATTGTCAGAAAGAAACAAATAATAAACAGCAGAATAGCGAACGTCGGGTAAAACAGATACGGATTAACCCAGGGGTGAACGACAGATCATCAGGAGTTGACGAGTTGGGATGATGATGAGATGGGGAGACAGGATCTCGTGGTCGGGGAAATTCAGGACGGAAGCGTCTTTGAAGGTAGGCTTAGACTTGGAACCTTCGCTGGGGTGCTTAGAAGAGTCGGGCTAAGGTAATTGAAGAAGGGGGACTGAGAGCCAGCTGGACTGGAGTCGGGGGGTTCCATGCATTAATGACGGGCCAGTGAGGAGGGTGCAAAAGACGCCGCTCTGAGTGTCATCCAGCCAGCGTCTGGGATTTTCGGGGGCTTTCTGGGCCAAGTCAGTCCCTGGATTCAGTGAACACGAGAAGCTGTGGCCCACCTGCGGTACGTCCTCACGCCCAGACGGGCTTGGTGCAAGAATTCTGGTGGATGCTCCGTGATGGGATTCCCGGCTTCTAGAGTTCTTTTTCATGCAAAGTGAATGAACCTTGGTCTAACTTGGCGGAAAGGTGGGCTGCGCGTTGCTTGTTGATAATTCTTTAGGTCGGGTCGGAGGGGCGAAGACAAAACAACGGAAATCGCAGGTTTTTCTCGTGCGCTCGCCGCAGCCTCTGTCTTGCCGGGCTTGTTTACAATTGAGGCTGTATGCATGTGTCGGTCGTTTTGGTATTTTGGGCACGCAAGCCCGCCCAGCCAGTCCGAGCCATCTGCGCTATTGATGGAGAGGGCGACAAGGGCGAGAGCGAGGCACAGAAGGGCGAACCGCTAGTCGACCAAGCGACGGCGATCTGGGCTTGGCCAAGATCGTATTTGCTCTCTGCTCTGCCACTCCTGTTCGTTCGTCAAGTCCCGGGGTGGGGCGGGCAAGACGCATCCAGCATCCTGCATGCATGTGGTTCGGGTTTGGCTGGTTTTTTTTGTGTTCACTTGTCCACTTCAGCTGCTTAGTGGTGGCACTGGCTGGTCTAGCTAGCCTGTGCCAGCCGGTCGGTCCTCTCTCTGTCCCAGCAAACTGCCGCCTAAAAATAGAGAACAAGCCGATCATCACCTCTTCGTGTTCCCTGTAGGTATTTACGTAGGACCTCATCCACATTTCTCGATTGAAACCCCTAGAGCCTCATGAGATGTGTCGAGGTTGGTGTAGGACACCGTTTGCCATCTGCCAAAAGGGCGATAAAATCTACCGCTCGATGGCGGGGGAACTTTCGCTCGTGTTGCCTGCATCATTGCGTTTCATTGATATATAACCTGCAAAATCCACACCGTCAGCACACCACAGCAATGCAACCCGCCATCTGACCGAAACGCCCATCTGGGGCTTGCTGCAGCCAGGTACGCACACATACGAATAGGTATGGTGCTGCAGCTGCACAGCCAAAACCCCAACCTCGCCAGTTCAAACTAATGCCTTTCGCTCGAGCAAGACGCCCGATTCTGCGAAAGACTGACTGATGGCGGGTTTCTGTTTCATTCTTAATGAAATGACATCTATCTTTCTGCCTGTCATGTCAGTTTGCATGAGGATCTGAATATGGCAGAGAGGATCAAGGTCACTGAAAAACCCAGGCCATCAGCATCCAGGGGTACACCAAGTCTAACATCGGAGCAAATCTATCATCCAGTGTCCAGCCAGTTTTGGCTCTACGAGAAGAGGCAAGAGGCTTCGGACGCAGCCATGCGCGGTGCTGTCGGGACTCGGTTGTGGAATCGGATGATCCCACCCGATCAAAACCCAGTCACAACAACGCGCAAACCTCCTCATATTGACTGCCGAGTCTGACATGGAGAGACATACTGCTAATGATTGATTGAAGCTAACTTCCAATCAATAATATACGTGCCGTGATACATAGATTGGAAAGCTAAGATGTCGAACGCGTCGGTCCGATGCTGGACGGGAAATCACGGCACAGACCCAATGCATCAATATACTTCGAATTTCGTACAATGTCCAAGCGATGCTTCGGCTCGATTCATGACTCTCTGGTCGTTTTCAGGGAACGGAACAAACGTCGCTCAAGCATAGTTCCCCAGCAATATCCAATCAGTAAGTCCTGCATCTACTCTTCACGCAGCAGGGGATTCTCGAGAATCGCACTTCATGTCTTTTTGGCCTGCCCTAATACCTCAAATATTTTGGCTCAAAGTTCACAACCGCCCCCCTCATAGCCGAGCCAGCCCCATAAGGTAGAGCAGCGAACTTCATTCACTCAAATGCAATTGAATGTCGTGACTTCGGCATACGAAGCTAGTAGGTGGCATGATAGGATACAGGGCCTGATTCCAGAGGTGTCATATTGGCAGGTTTGCCTTCACTCCCACTCTCGTGATTTGGTGATTTACCAGCTCTCCAGGATGAGGACAGTTGGGGGACAGTTGCTGTTTACACTGCAGCAATGGATACGAATACTCAATAAGTGCACATAAGGTCCGTCCGCGGCTTTCGCGACAGCAGCTATATGAGTTAGGGGTCAAGCAAGAGACATAAGCCTGGAATACGCAGACCCGCGTTCGCACCTGGCGAAACGCTTTAAAGAGGGCGGGCGACCACTTTTCGAGCACTTATCACCCAACACCTGATCACGACCCCATGTTTTCCTTCGACATTTGAGGCTTGTATCATGACACTGTTTTGTATCAGATACCCAGGCCAGCCAACTCAGAAAGGCATGCTCACCTTGAGGGCTGCACTAATGAGGTAGGTTAGTCACGCCCATGGCAGTTCTGAATCGTCTTGCTTCGAAATCTGCTCAGTAAGCCGACGGGCAATTGTTAGCCTGAGATTGAGAGGTTTAGCACTCGTATAGGCATTGTTCTAACCAATAGGAACATGCAGCGTGATTATTCCAGTTTTTGTCTGGTTGTGATTGTTATAAGTACTGCTATTCCTTTTCGTTTCCCATGTCTCATGCGTAAACAGTACGGGAACCATCTGGCGATCCAGCTACTGGAAGTTGGATCTTCCCGGCACCGCGAAGGCGCTAGGTGTAGATCAAAACAGGACCCGAAGAACCTAGCAAGTGTGGTAGGTGCATCGCAGCAGGTAGTCCATCATATCATTTTGACGATTTCCCACTTGTACCAAGAGCGAATAGAAACGCTGGAAACCTGTGTTGGGAATCCGATATCCGAATATAGAAATTGAATCCCAATAATAAGTACTGGAAATAGGCTGTGATCAATTCCAAAGAGGAATGAGTATAAATATGCCAACCCAAGAGCTAACCTTGCCGCCGCCGTTCGCTTGTCAAACCAACCTCTCCAGGCCTAAAGAGGAAAATGTGCTCTGTAAACGACCCCTACGAGGCCCCGGTTTACTAGGGGTTTACTGGGGGCGGCTGCAGTCAGCGTCAACCTTATCTGCCAAACAGTGAGCCAAAGGCCCCACCCCCGACTGCACGGCGGCCACCACCACCACTAACACACCACTGACACTACCAACTGCGACTGCACTGCTGCTGCTAAATGCTGAAGCTTGAAGCCCAAGCTCCGTTCAAACAGAGGCAGAAGCAGGTGCCGTTGCCGCCAAACGGACCCAAACGACGAATCAACTGGCAGGTCCAAACGATCTGTCACACTGCCATTGGCCATTCTTCTTTTTTGTCTCGATTCTTGCCTGCATGGGGAAGAAGGGAGGCGTCGCACGAGACGAAACGAGGGAGGAGATCTTTTAGGGTTGATCTCTTTTCGATCGTCTATTCTCAAGTCTCCCTTCCATCTCCTGCATTCCTTCTCCATCTTTGTGTTTAATTCCACACACGCGCTCGAGAAAGATCAAGTCAATTGCGGCTTGATCATCTCGACGACGTTCCTCGTAGTTCAAGATGACGGCGGCTACGTCAGGTACCGTTACTATCGACCACGGCTATTTTGAGACTCTGCTCCGCAGGTAAGTTCAGCCCTCGGGACCTGAACTCGAAGCATCCCCTCCAAACTAGACCCTGGCAACCATCCCCTCCATGTCTCATCGTGAAGCTTTCCCCTCACCTGCGGGCACAATGAAGTGAAACTTTTAGCTGCGGAGGCTGACTCGTAGTATAGGGCCAATGTTGTAGGTTTCTCCTCCCCCATCGCCAAACGACATGACACGACACGATTCGATCGATCCGCCAGTCGTTTTGGAACACATCTTTCTAACACAAACATCTATGTAGAATTACAATGACTTCGCAGTGTCCGCAAATGGCAGTCCATCTCAAGCTCAAGACTTCACCATTGTCCCGAATGTCGAGTATGAAACACTTATCTCCATTGCTCACAAGTTTTCCCGGCTTCGACAAAACCTGATCAATGGAGGCGTCACGGAAGCTACCATTGCTGTAAGTCCGCATCCTCCACACATGCTGCTACCCTACGGATAGGCACATGATGGATACTTTTGAGCCCATTTTAGGGGCTTCCAGGTCCCACGTGGAACTAATAATTGCTTGCGTCAAGGTCTTGAGCCAGGACGCCGAAGCCCCGCTTCCTGATACCGGCACTCGTGGTTTAACGAAATCGGAGCCAGAGAATACTGACGACGGCGGGGTCGCGCTCAACCATTCCAAGACTTCGTACCATGCCCCCAGCTACAAAGTGGATGGGCGCGCTCACACATCGCACAACGGCAACGGCTATGGAAATGGTGGCCATCATGGCGGATACGGCGGCAGATCGTTCGGCAACCAGCAGGGATGGGCCGACGTGGATGTCCCCGGCGACGACTTCTCGGCCTCGTACTCGGGCGAAGGTTTGACCCCCGAGGCAACCCATCATCAGACATTCGGTCAGTTCAACCAGCATGCAGAGGTCCAACGACCTCAATACGCTCGGATGTGCAAGAGAACCGTCGTGCTGGCTGGACTTCCCGATAACACGAAGCACGAGGACATCACCAGAGCAGTGCGCGGTGGCCAGGTCCTCGAGATTTACATCCGATCACACGAACACATGGCCATGGTCTCCTTCCTGCGTGAGGAAGATGCTGTACGCTTCTACGATCATTCAAGGCGCTACGATTTGTATATCAATCACAAGCGGGTAGGTGAACCCGACTCATCCTGTAATGCCACTGTAATGCGATAGGCTAACCACACATATAGGTGTTCATTAAGTGGGCTGAAAGACACTTTCATCTTGCTGGCCATGTCGCACACAAGATCGTTCAAGGCGCGACCCGCAACATGGTCATCCGGCGTGTTGATCCCAGTCACACCGAGGACAGCATCAGAGATGATCTCGAGCACATTCACAATCTCATTGTGATCAAGATCGAGTTCCTCGGGGGTAGCTGCCACATCAAGACCAACTCCGTTCATAACGCTATGTTCGCTAGAACCTGCATGATGAGTCGCTCGTAAGTGTCATGAGTTGGTTCCCAGATTTCATTACCGTGTTGACGAAATGGACAGCAAGTACAAAGGATACAAGATCGATTGGGATCTGGACGAGTGCGCACAGCCCCTGAGGGTAGAGCAGAAACCGCCGGCGCCTCCAAAGCCGCAGCACGTTCCCTCGCCAAAGAAGCCTGCCGTGAGCCTCAATCGCTTTGCTACGTTGCGTCTGGATGATGAAGACGATGAGAGCGATGATAAGTTCGACACCTCATCTGAGTTTCCCGCATCCACAACTGTCGGGGTGACGGCTTAGGCTGTGGCAGGAAAGCAACCGGAACCGGTTTATCCTCATCCCTTATATGTACGACTAATGCGCGGCCATCAAGCATCGGATCCTTCCCCGACGAGCGGAGCCATTGAGGAGGCGGTCTGTATGTCTCGTATGGTCTGTGGCTACTTTTTTTTGGACTGCAGGGCGGCGTCGAGGAGTCGAGGATGGTTTAATATGGATACCCAGAATTGTCAAGATTGTAACAGCACCAGCACACTCGACTCGATGTCAAGAAGGTGGCAGGGACGGTTACTCGAGGGTAAGGTCGGAAAATTGCAAATAGTATCAACTGTGTTCTTGTAGCTTTGTGCATTACGAAACAACACGATTCATTTCAGCCATGTCAAATGGCTATATGGTATGCAATGGGTTCAATCGACAAAGTGATAACTGCGGTGTATTCTTCCACTCCATGTCCCACTTCCCGTCAGTCATGTTATTGGTAGATTACCGACCTGCTTGAATTGTACTTAAGTTTTATACAACCCCGAAAACAAAGTGGTGGTTCGACTGTCGAAAGTTGGTATCATCAACAAACATATAAACAATATAGGGTTCCTTGCAGATGTTTCGGACAAGGCTCTCCACTTGCTTAACCCGGCTATGTGGTACACTAGAGACGATACTGGGGTAAAGTAGTAAGGGTTCGTCGCTAGGCGCTTAAAAGGGATGTTTGTCAGGGCGATGGATGCCGACAGGCAACATGCAGACAAACATTTGATATCAACCTGCCTTGTTGGGAAACTCGGTGGTCTTGTGGATCAGCGAAGGTGTGCAGTCCAATCGGACACGGCGAGAAAAACCAGGGTCTAGGTTGGCTAGAACTGCAGTCTCCCGTGCAGGAAAAGGGAAGGAGGATTTGGTGCCCGGAATCCTTCTCATGCATCTAGGCGGCGGCGATAGCGATATCTACCAGATATCACCTGTATGGCGTATGTTAGTACTTACTTATCGCTCGGTGCGGCTAAGGTGTGGATAGTGTAACCATCCTTGGTCAGATTGGATAGGCTGGGGAGGTGTGTGATCCGATGTGAAATGATTCGAGGGAGGTGCAGAATGGGCGGTCGCGTGGGATCGAGGCTGGCTGGACCGATGATGGTTCGTTCCATGGCCGTTCGAGGGGGTGATGTATATATGCGAACAAGTACTTCAGATACTATCTAAAGTACAGTCAGTATACAACAGATGAATAATCGATCGAACTTTTGAAGAAGAGAGTGTGGCTTCGCTCTCCCCGGACAGGGGTGCATTGGTGTATGTATTGTACTTGACACGCCCTGGGAAGCAGAAGCGAAAGCGATATACTGTTACATTCTTCTCTCCTCCCTTCGAAGTCGTCTGTCTTGCCAGGAATGGCAATGCCACTCGTTGCATTGGTTCGCGGCACACACACATACACACCTTGAGTGTATCGTTCACCTTGGCGTTGCTCACGATGATAATGGTACGGAGTATACGACGCACACATAATTTAATCTTGGTGTCACACACACGTCCCGCCTCTCGGCGGCCCAGCCCATGCTTTCCCCACGCGCCAATGCTGACAGTCTGACGCTGTGCGCACACAAACACACGCACATATGCTTCGGTCATACGTACGTAGAGCCTTATCGCCCATGCTGAATTCTCGACCCAACACGCAAACCTAGAAGCATCAAATCATGTATCTCACGACGATTTGCTAACCAATAGAGAAAAAGCTCCTAGTAGTATAGAGGAGAATATTTCATTCTAGGTGCAATTCCATATTCCAAGTTCGTTGATGATATTGCTGTTGCTACCAATGGTCCGGGTCCCACCGCACACGGGAATTGAACGAGAAGTCGCACGTGGCGGTAGACGGCAGGAATACCGCTCCGCCAGATTCGTTTGCTAGAAGGGTAAAGGCTAGACGGCCGCCACCGGGGAAAGCCGAGGTCCGGCACCAGCGGAGTGGCTCCGAGTACAAGACCGTACCTCTCCCGTCCCCCCCGTCAGTGTCAACGAGACCCGTATACCAGTATACATTGGCTGTATTTTCGTCCAAAAAGCGACTGGGTATAGACAAGTACTTGCTTGAACTTGATGGAGCCTAACACCACCGACGGGGAGTGATCCCCAGGCCAGCATGCGCGGCATCCCCCATGACGTCGGCTCCCTTGTACATGCCGCCCACTCCCTCGATGTATCTATCTACTGGTACAACTGAACCCCGGTACACGCCGGCAATAGTCTAACGGTGATCAATGACTACAATGCCTAGCGTGCCGGCCCTGGCGGCGGGGGCTCCCGCAGTACGACATCACGATATGGGTCAACATCATCCCGGCATTTGAGTACGCCGACGGAAGTAGACTGCCCGAGGACTGGTAGTTTCCGTGTCGCGTGCACACGCAGAGCCATTTCGGCGAACTCACACGAGAGGATGATTGGGTACAGGACGTGGTAGTTAGGAGGAGGAGTTTATAGGTTTCTACGATACGACGATGAACCAAAACGACGAACAGAGAACGGCACTTAAAGTGATCGGCACATGAACCTGCTTGATTTAGGTAGATGGATTCTTCTTATATTTTCCTCTTTCTATATATGTAATTCTTCTTGATATGTACAATAGTAGTGGGTTGATGAAATCCCACTGTCCATCATCATCATCATCATCATCATCATCATCATGCTGTTTGATCGACCGACAAGTAAATGCCCGACGAGAAGCCGATCGATCGACCAACCGTCTATCTTCTTCTCCTTTGGAGACCACGTCGGCGCTGCTTTAGCATATGGGTAAAGAGATATGGTCCAGCTATTATTGATATACGTCAGCAAGCTTATCAGGGCAGAGCAGGGCAGGGGTGGCGGAGGCGGATGGTCGCGTGCCAACGATTTCCGGATGGGGAAAACCTAAGCAGGAGGGACCACCAAACCGAGCATCATTATCGCATTATCGTATATCAATCACTTCACTTACCTGGCAGATAGGTTAGCAACCCCAGGAACAGGTAGCCCTTATAGACGGGCCCGGTGCCCTCCCCCCGCACGAGGGCCAGATAGACGAGCCAAGCCTCGCTGACGAGGCCGACCGGGTACAGGACCAGGAACGCGTTGTACCGCAGCCACTGGATCCAGCCAAAGGGCTCGCCCCGGAGCAGCTGCCCGACGAAGAAGGCATACCGAATCATCTCCGAGCAGCCCCAGGCCAGCACGCACCCCAGGAAACCCGTTGGGCCACCCTCGTTATCGGCGGCGCCTAGGAAGAGCTCCGGGAACCGCGCCATGACGGTCCAGACCTGAGTCGCGGGACGTTAGCATCAACTAGTTTGTGCTTTGGCGTAACTCTTATTTTTGGCAGTTCTTCTCGGGCATGTGCAGTGCAGTGAAACATAATACAAGTTACACACGTTAGTCCTGGGTGCCGGTCATCCCGGGAAACCCAAGACATGCATCTGTACACACCAGATGCACGAGCTAAACACAACAAGAAGAAAGAAAATAAGACAGAGGACGGGAGTTTAGACTTACCACGAGGTTCTTCCCGCCAATCTGCAGCGCCGTCGTCGCGGCCGACGCGCCCACAAGCCCCAGCGCCGCGTGCGCCACCTCGAGGAACGCTAAGGTCTGCGTAAAGGCCAGCAGGGGGAACGGCAGCTGCCTGTACAGACTGCCGGCCGCGGCGTCATCATACTCGTCCGTGTCGGGGCCGAGCACCAGCACCCTCACGGTGCGGAGCGTGAGGTAGGTCCACAGCAGGAACGAGACGGCGTTGTAGGTGATAAGGTAGATCCATTTTTTCGTTGTCTCGTTGATGAGCGCCATGATAATTTTTTTGTCTCTTTCCTTCCCGGCTGAGAGACAAGAGACAGGTTGAGCGAATCGCGTCTGTGTGCGACACTCTTTTACTCTCTTGGGCTTATCTTGCCGCTTGACCGACCGGGCTCGCTTCCCGTTTAAGTTTTGGGGTTTTGCCGTTTCCAGCTTGTTCGCTCCAATCCCAGCCGCAGCAGTCCAAGGCGGCACACGGAGGCGTTTTCCTTATCTCCCCGTCCGTCTCAGCCCTAAGGCGCGCGCTGCACAGCTGCGCCGGGGGAGGGATGCAGCAAAAGCTATGTTAAGTAAGCGTGTGCACCAGAGTAACACAGTGCAGTTACTAGGTGCGTAGCGACCCGCCCGAGCAAAAAGCAGAGCCAAGGCAATAGATAAGAAGCAATGCGCAGCAAGCAGCAGCACTAGGATATGTAGCATGCAACAACGCAGGGTACGTATCTATAATTTTGCGGGGAGAGCCAGAGCGAGAGGGGGGAGGGTGTGTTTGGGGTTGGTTCCCGTAGATTAAAGGTGTGCGGAGTTTGACTGGTACGGAACGGGTAGTGGGCAGGTATATTTGATACTGATCGATCCCGATATTGTAGTGTAGATATGTAGTGATAGTAGTGTAGTAGTAAAGATAGATCAATGGGGGAAACCGGAGGAGTATACGTATCAATCCGAAACCAAACCAAGCGAGGTAGTGGTTGTGGTTTGTGAGTTGAGGCGTAGTCCGTCCAAGTATGGTTAGAGTAGGCGCGCGCCGCTGCGGTGGTCTCTATCTTGACTTCGCTTCCGGCGTGCAAGCAATCCGTCAGGTGACCAAAGACCCGGGCTCACAGTTCACTCCCACTACTCCGTACTCCTCCTGGATAAACGTTAAATGCAGGCCAAGGAGGGCCGGTCCTTGCAGTGCAGGTGGTATCCGTCGTGTGCCAGAAAAATAGAGAAGCGCAAGTGTATGCACTAAAAAACCAAGGCCGTGGTTGCGTCACGGATCGACTTTCTCCAGGATTTCGATTTTTGGATTTGGAGAAGCATGCCCACATGGGTTTTGGCCAACTTTCAGGCAGCCAAGACTTCAAACTCAAAACACACGAGAAAAGCAAAAAGCGGTCAAATCAGGCAAATCATTGGCTTGTAGCAAGTGTCAAGGGGATGGATTGGATCCCTGAGGATCGATCTCCACAGATGGCAATCTCCATGAACCACATGCCGCCATGGGCCCCATGCTGATGCCGGTGCTGGTGTTGGTGCTTAGTGGTAAGGGTCGCCGATGATGCCAATCACGAACCGCTCAGGGGAAATGCGGGATTAGCGGCACGCTGGTTTGATAACTGCGATTTGGCTGTGGGCAGAAGGGATCCTCCTTGCATTGCTATTTGGCACGCCAAAGCAAAGAAAAGACACTTTGCCCTTTCGACTTCTGCAGCGGCATTAGCATGCATATCACCACATCCTTGGCCAGTTCGTATCCCTAATTGGGAAATCGGCACTTACACGTTTACACACAGAAACACACGACAGAGTACCACGGGGGGCGGAATCGATAGAGGAAGCGAGAGGGAAGGTTATTGAGAGACCTCGTTGAGTTGGGCACCATAATGTGTGTCTTTTTGATAAATTTCAAGCTAATGATAATAATTCCATTGCTGCGTCAAGCCTCTTCTGATAAGAGAGCGCAAACAGGGTATCTTCAATTCCAAACGCCATCGTCACGCATTTCTCACGTATACTGTAAATTCGAAATTTTAAACCTTGCTGGGCTCCCTGACGTTGCGTCGGAGACCGACCATCTGCAAGACCTCGGTAAAGAATCCCACGGGAGGGTGGGTGAAGGATGCCTCGTATGCCTCAATGATGGGACGATCCCACACGATGTCGGCTTCCAGAGGCTTGATGAATGAGGTGCGCTTGAACACCTTCCAGAAGATGAACATCAAAGGAGCCAGAATCACCATGATGTAGTTTATGAAGAAGTCCTGCGCGCTCCACGGGCTTATGCTGGTGTAGCCGAAGAAGATGACCACACAGATCTCGAAGGCGAGAGCAATGTAGGCGCTGTAAGGCTGGAACCAGCCAGTGTACGGGAAAGACTGGCGGTCGATACCCTGGGCCATGCAAGCACGGTAGAAGAAGATATAGGTGACACACATCACAATAAAGTTGATGATACCACCAGCAGTAATCAGGGTCACCAACCATGTCAGTACCTTGCTGCTGCCGCTGCTGAGAGACAGGAACGATAGAACGGGGAAGCACATGGTGATAGCAAAGCACCAGATCGGGACTCCGTTCTTGAGGGTCTTGCGGAGGAAATGGGGCGCGCGACCCTCGAGGGCGAGACCGTAGAGACTGCGTGTGGCGGCATACTAGTGGAAGGTCAGCAAACTAACAACCGAGCAGTTGGGAAAACTTTGGACTTACGGTATAAGTGTTACCAGCAGAGAAAATACTGGTAAGCATCAGGGCGTTGGTAACATCGGGAAGAATACCGATTCCAAGGTTGTTCATGGCAATGACATAGGGCGAGGCAGCAGCAGTACCAGCTCCGCTTCCGCTGCCATCGTAGAGCTCGACGAGAGCCTTGGCGTTGTAGGGAACAACGATGCCGACGCAGAGCGCACCCATGATGAAAAACAGTCCAAAGCGGTAGTAGACGGTCTTGAAGGCAGTCTTGATGTATATGCTCGGTCGCTTGGCCTCGGCGGAGACCATGGAGATATATTCGGGTCCGACGATGGTGAAAGCGGCGCTGAAAAGAGCAGCCAGGAATCCCTCAAAACGGCCCTTGTCGCCGGTGGAACGGTACTCGCGGAAAGGACCAGGGTCGCTCCACTGTAATACGGTCAGCAAATTGCTCCAGCAACAAACGCTCAAAAAACGTGGGTTGTGAAAATGATCAAACTTACGTGGCGGAATCCGTATGCATCGTGCTGCGGGTTGCCACCGCACATGGTGACGAGGGTGAAGCAGAACAGCATGACGCAAAGGATGAATTTGCCTCCGGAGAGCCAGAATTCAGCCTCGCCATAGGCTCGTACAGCTACCATGTTGAGAGCACTGGGAAGCCGTGTTAGTATACTCGGTCCGCCGAGGGGGGCGGCACTAGTCTCCGGGGACAAGGGACTTACGCATAAAGCACAATACAAGCGCAGCAAACGGCGGCGGCAGGGATATCGTCCCGCCAGAAGGACAGCACAATGTTCAGGGCAGTAATCTCAAAGGGAATCAAGAGAGCCTCGTAAAGGAAGAAGTTCCAGCCGGCCATGAAGCCGAAGGCCTCGTCGACCCACTTGCCGGCCATTCGGATGAAGCCTCCACTGACGGGCATGTAGGTGGCCATCTCGGCCATGCAGTTGTTGACGAGACCGAGGATGCAGCTGTACAGAAGGTAGGCGAGGAAGAGACTGGCGGGGCCGCCCTTGTAGAGACCTTGGCCGATGCTGACGAAGAGGGCAGTGCCGATAGAGCCACCAATGGCGATGAGTTGGATTTGACGGTTGTTGAGCCGGCGAGCCAGGCCGTCGGAGTTCTCGACGAGGTGGCCGGTAGCAACATCGTCGGAGTTCCGTAGATAGCCGCTGCCGGCTTCCTTGGATTCGGACTTGTGTGAGGAGGGAGCCATCTTGTACCGGTGAGACAGATGGAGATCGAGATGGGATGGGTGAGAAGGGTGAAAGAGGAAAGGTTTCCAGACGGGGAACCGACACGGGGAAAAGACGGCGTACTTATGCAGATTCAGAAATTCCAAGATTCGCCTACCACCTACGTATGTTACCTAGCCTGCTTGCAGAGCGAGAAAGAGAGGACGGCACCACTCTTGGATACTCCCAATGCGCACGTCTGGGACTTGTCGTTTAACCTGCGTTACGTCCCTCTTCTCGCCCTCAGAGTCGCGCGCGGGCGACGGGATTGGACAATGATGGGAAGAGTGGATAGACAGGGGACATGAGCAGAAGCTGCAGGGATGGGTGGTTTTGTATTTTCCTCTGGCAGCTAGTATCCGTTGCGTTGGGGGGTACCGCTGTAAGTAGAGTGGTAGAGTCGAATGTACGGTACATACGTGCAGTAGCCAGCAGAGAGGGTACGGAGGGGGGTCCGACTGGGACCACTGACCAAAATGGGAGTGAACAACCTATCAGAGCCAGCGCAGCGTCTGGGCCTATGATCAGATTGCTACGAGAGGCTGATCCGAAGCTGACTGCGCTTGTCGCGTTATCTAGTGTGGGTGGAAAAACGACAACCTCGAACCAGACTAGCGATATGTGCAGAAGGTAATGTACATGGGTAATGGCCGCCCAGGTGTAACTGATAAAAAAAAATTAATACAATCCCATTTTACTTTGCCCAGCAGAATTATACCCTGCCTGTATCCTGGTCGTATCCTGGCTTACCCCACGCTGGAACGTGCATCTACTGGAAGATGACCTCTTGTAGTAAGCGTGGCTGGTAGAGGTCCATCTCTCCCCGTTCCAATTGTTCCAATTGTTTTAGTCTGGGTTGCTCTGGACAAGGGGACAGTTCCTGCAGTGGTCACTGTGCGGTGCAGCCATATAGATCCTCATCGTACGCACGTATCCGTATCATAGCGTAGGTACATTGTAGGGCGTGGAGGGGGAGAGATAAAGAGTTCGGCGAAGGGAGGGCCACCGGTCAAAAGAAGTCGGTATGCGATGAACCAGCCGTCTGGCTGACAGCTCTGCTGGCTGGCATTTGGCGCAATTAACCTACTAGTAATCAATTAAAGCCCAATTTGACGGGTTCTGCTAGAGCACTAGACCTGCACCGTCTTTGTTCCTTCTGCCTTACCCTACGTCTTCTGTTGCTTCCTCCGTCCCTGTCGGTCTGGGGAAGATTCCTGGACTAAATCCAAACCAGGACACCAGGCGGTTTCCACCCCCAGAGAGTATGACGTAGGTACCAGTCGCGGCATCCACCTTTATTTTGGTACGAGCATGTTCACGTATTGACCCTCGCTTCGTACCCACCTAGATTTTCCCACGCACAATGATTTGACCCTTGGCCCCGGCGCCGAAGCTAGCAGGTCTTGGAAGTTCAACCCTGGAAGGGTTTGATTTTAAATGTCGCAATTGGCAAGCCTCCCTTGCAACCCAGCCCGTCTCTGATTGGGCCCTGGGTCAAGCCATTTTCTGCCGAACCATCTTGGCTCGCAGTTCTCAGCGCCCAGAGGCCGAGCAGAGTGTGCGTGGCAATCAGGATACAAACATGATGAAAAAATCGTCCAATGTCAGAGCATGCTTCCGACGCGGGCGCTGTTGCACCATGCGGAACCGAACTGCGGACTCGCCGAACAAGAAAAATCGCCCAAAAAGCCCTGCCTGCCTGTGGACAGAGTTGCACCTTGCAAGATTTCCTGTGTGGGTAAGGCTGTTGATCAAGTTCGTCCTTTTCCTTGTTGCTTAGACACCTAATCCAAAACCACTCTCAATCACGTGTGGTTCGAGTAAAGCAACCGCAATTGGCCAATACCAAAAGAAAACATCTGAAAATGGGGGTCAATCGGATGCATGTATGTAATGGAAATGGCTGTGCAAGGGTTTATTTTTTGGATTGCAGCCAACGATACATTGAGCCCATCTAATAAAAATTTGAGGCCGAAACACCAAGTTAGCGACCACCGTCATTGATGAGCCCACAGCTGAGCCTTCTGACCGCAATGCGGACAAGGAACATGTATGTATGTTAGCCGTAACAGCGTCTCGGTGAATTCCAATGCCAGCCCAAAGCATTGCTGCGAGTGAGGGGGTATTGGTGCACAGCCCAAGCCCAGAACTGCAGGCTACACTTAGTACCGCCGAGAACTCAGGTGGCTGACCACACAAAATTACTACGGCACTACGAGTAGGTGTAGGTACATATAGCTTAACCACAACATGGAACAGCCCGGTGCCTAAGCCGTCTCTCCAGACTCCGAGCAAGTAAAACGCCTAGCTGTCAGTTAAAAAGCCACAAGCCACTCTTTCTGGTACGTAGATATAATATACTAGTCATCGATTGTATGTTAATTGGTTGATGGGGTTTAACTTGGTTGGCTGTAAGTGATAATACAGGTTGCAAATGCCAACTTACGGGCCCTGCCTGGGCTTGTGCTAGGACCATTCGGTGGACATGACCTCAGCACTTCCCAGACTACCTAACCTGACTTTCGACAATTGCACGATCCAAGATCATGGCGGGCAAAAACATACCAAGGGATAACGTAATGATATAAATGAGACCTTGGTTTGTATGACTAGCCAGATGGCACAAGGGGGCCAGTGACTAGGGGGAAAAGTCGCAGCCGTCCAATGAGACGAGCGGTTCAGTTGGCTGATCAATGCTAATCAGTCGGGAGATGAGGCCACAAGTGGGCCAGGATGAAGGGTTTTACGGCCCCACCACCGAGTCGGAGGGTCCGCTTTGCCCCGTTCCTCTGATCACCGCCACGGCGCGGACTGCAAAAGTGCGTATGTAGGTGCATGGAGCTAAGCGCTAGGGGTTTCTGCCCAGCTGCTAGCCCCTTCCAATATGTGACGTTTGGTCCACGGGCGACTCGATGCCGAGCAACCGAGTTTAACCGCTGCCCATCGCGGTTTATGCACTCGATCACCTGGCCCTTTCCCGCCCGACTCCCTCGTCATTGCGCAGCGTCGCAGAGGGCTGGTCGGGCACGTGAGTTGTTCAATTGAGCGAGCCCGGGCGGGCCCGCCAAACCTGCAACTATTCGGTCTACCTACATGCAGGAAACCCGGTTGCAGCATGGTAACATTGGATAGTAGTACAAAAAGAGCCTCTCCCCTTTTTCTGTTTACTTGAGTGGGACGACGGTTACATTCATGGTTGCTTCGGTCCTCGATCACAGATCGGTCTCACGAGCTTTGAAATGTTGCCTGGCTCGCTACTACTAACATGAACTGCAAGCGAGCTGACAAATGCGTATTACACACACTGGGGAAAAAACATCGGCCGACGAGCTCATTTCCCAAAGAATCCGACATTACTCTCGTTGCCACGCACACGACGACGCTACTCGTCTTAGGCTTACTGAACACTGGATTTATGTTCTCTCAACCTGCGGTGGCCAACACCAAACGGAATGGGTTCGCATCAATCATCCGCAACTGGGGGCATGTAGATGCGTTCGGATACCGCATGGTTTTTGAACGGCAAAGGCTTCCCGGAGCCCATGCAGGTAACGAGTTGTGAGTTGCGCTGTGGCGACCTTGGACCTATCATTTGTGGCCAATCTGAGTCGTGAGCAAACTGAATATCTACAAGCGCTGGCTAATTGAGATGACATGGTGGCCCTTATTCAGCATGGCCCTGGAGATGGGATGCCGCAGCCCCTGAAGGCCGCGACGATGGAGAGGAACGCGGCTACTCGAAGGAGAAGGGGTCAAACCAGAGCAGTTCAATTCAGTTCTTCCCCGCAGGGATCTTCCGAGAAGCTTTAATGTGCGCGCTCATGGCTTGCGCTCTGTTACGACTCTACGTGAGTTGCGATCTTTAATTAGATTTCACAGAGACTCGGGAGACCCTTGATCAAGGTTTCCAGGGGCAATTGAATGGCCGAGAAAGACAACACTGCGACAAAGGCCGACGGGCTTGGGGGCTTTGGGGGACACTCAATCTAACCTGCGTTGGATGAGAGGAAGTGGAATGGCTTGGAGGCCCCCTTGGTGGTTTGACCGCTGATCGTCGCCCAGCTAAAATTACTGAAGCAGGAAACTTAGAGTTCGGGCAGCCTTGGGCATGCTTAGAATCAGGCAGATCATTGATCGGTAGAACTTCGTTTGTGACGAACACAACAATACTGGGCAAAATTAGTGGCACCAGCCAGGAAACTCCAGCGTCTGCCCATATGACGACATTTGGGGAGGAGTGGTCGAGTTGCCTCCCGAATGAATGCTACCTAGAAGACCGTAGCATCTGATCGCAACCAAAACACCCGGAGCCTCTCTACTGTACATACAGACAATGAAAGAGCCGAGAACGCCATTGCCTATGTAGTTTGAACAATTATTTACAGGCATTTGGGGCCAGACCGATTGGAGGACACGGCGTATTGGGCTGACAACTGGGGAACAGCATAACTAGCATCGGCTAATTCTGGTGCTTGCCACCTCTAATGCAATTGTGTCCATTATTTTACCTATTTCCCGACTTACAGTTGACGTACTGTACCTGTCCATGATCCAGCCTCCGCCGCTAGAAGGTAGCGAGCTGAGGAAGGACACAGAAACCGGTTCACGTGCGGATTCTAAAAATCGATGTAAAAAGTCGATATTGACCATCGAAAGTCGATTCTGCATTAGGCGCCGCGCGCCGACACTAATACTTAGGTAAGTGAGTGAGTGCTCCAGGCGGGATGGCATGCACGGCAATCGATAGTGGCTTACAGCGGCTTCAAGCCACAACCGACCTTATCTTATCGTCATCCATTACACCCCCACATCCTCGACCTCCAGCTTGGCCCTCCAGCCAGCTCGAGCCTTGCACTCAGGGAAACAATTGGCTTCAGAGCTCTCCACGTCAACAAGAGGCCGACAATCGTCTTGTTCGTCAACTCAACCTCAAGCTGCCCTGCGCCGCGCTCCCAATCATCCCCGCGCACAATTTTTGCCCCATCAGTGCCCAACTGATTGATTCCTTCTTTTGCATCGTTAGACATCAGCCGTCAGCCTTCTCAAGTTGGGAGAAGTCATTCTTACCTCTACCCGACATCTTGGATTTGATTTCCAATTGTCACATCTACTCCACCTCTTTCACCAAAGCGGCATCGCTGGCTTCATTTGCCCTGCTTGCTTGCTGCGTGTGACGCCAACCGACACCCGACGCATGAGCCCTCCCTCTTCGTATTGACAATCACGTCTAACGCTTCCTACACCCGAATCCTCGTCGCGCCTTGCCGTGGACATGCTAAAACACACGATCCATCATGTCTCAGGTTCAGGAAAAGATGTCTCTCGAAGACTGGCTGGACGATCTATGCGTTCGCTTCATAATAAACCTCCCGCAGGAGGACTTACAGTCTGTCGCCCGCATCTGCTTTCAGGTTGAGGAGGCACACTGGTTCTATGAAGATTTCATTCGGCCCCTAGACCCGACCTTGCCCAACATGTCGTTGCGCACCTTCTGCCTTCGCATATTCGAGCACTGTCCTTTATTCGCCTCATTCAGCCAGGACAACTACATGCAGGCCTTTGATGAGTTTGTGCTATACAAGACGCGCGTGCCGGTGCGTGGCGCCATCATGATGAATGACGCGATGGACAGCACCGTGCTTGTGCGGGGTTGGAAAAGCAATGCAAACTGGAGCTTCCCCCGGGGCAAGATCAACAAGGACGAAGACGACCTAGACTGCGCGATCCGTGAGGTTTTCGAAGAGACGGGCTTCGATGTTCGTGCCGCCGGTCTTGTTCCCGAAGACAACAATGTTAAGTACATCGAGATCACTATGCGTGATCAGCATATGCGTCTTTACGTCTTCCGGAACGTGCCCGAAGACACGGTGTTCGAACCCAAAACTAGAAAAGAGATTGGCAAAATCCAATGGTACAAGTTGCAGGATCTGCCGGCTTTCAGGAAAAAGAAGGGTACTGGTCGCGGCGAGGGCAACGCGGCGGAAGCTGCCATGAATGCGAACAAGTTCTACATGGTCGCACCATTCTTGGTCCCCTTGAAGAAATGGGTGGTACAACAGAAGAAGCGTGATACCCACAAAGCCACGAGACAGACTGGACAGCAACACCCTATTACTATACAAGAGGAGGATCCTCTAACCGAGGACGATCAGCACCTCGAGCTCGATGAGATCCCACCTCCTATGCCCACGTCTGGATACCAGCAAGGTTTAGGCTCGAATGGCGGTGATGCTCGCGATGCTCGCGATGCATACAACATGCCGTCAAGTGCCAGTGCTGCGTCAAATGTGAACGCTGGGGCTGCTTTAATGTCCATCTTACAAGCCAAAGCGCCATCGATGGGCCAGAACGGTCATACCAACGCTTCACCTTCAGCTCACCCATATCCCCATACTCCGCACGATCAAGTCTTCACCGAAGCAACTCGACCCCGCACACCACCTCATAATCATCCAACGCAACGATTGTCCTACCCACAGGGGCAGCCACCTTATTTCGGCGTTGGCCAGCAACAGTTGCAGCAACAGCAGCAACCAAACCGATCCTATCAACAGCACCAGGTGTCTCGGCCCCAGGTACACATGTCGACGAATTACAATGGGCAACCAGAAATCTTGGTCTCTCCCCGTCACAGCTCTAATCAGCAGCCACCACAACTCATGCATCCACAGCCTCAGCCTCCCCAGGTTCAGCAATCCGTACTCATTCGAGGGATGGTGCCAACGCCGGCGTCGCATGAACAGATGGCTGCTCCCGGCCCACCTCAAGGCTACCGAGCCAATGTCGGTCAACAACAGCATCATCTACAGCAGCAACAGCATCAGCAACAGCAACATTTGCAGCAAAGACAATATCAGCAGCAACAACAGCAGCAACAGCATCTGCAGCAGAGGCAATACCAGCAGCAGCAGCAACAACAGCAACACTTGCAACAACGTCAACAACAGCAAGAAACTCACTTGCACCAGCAACAGAACCAGCAGTACCAGCAGTATCAGCCTCAAAGCCCTCTTGGTACGCGTGGAACCCCACCTCAACCAAGAAGCCTTGAGCCATCTGCACATTCGATGAGCCTGCTGGATGTGTTCAAGGGTACTACACCACAGCCAGATGTCAAACAGCAAGCAGGCCCACCCCAGAATGCGCCGCAGCCCCAAGGCTACTCTCAGAATGTCAATATTGGGCCAGCCAGCCCTCAGTTCACACCATCAAACAATATGCATCCCGTTGGATCCTTTAACAAACACCAGTCAAGCCTTCTGGATATGTTCAAGCAGACAGATGCCACGAAGACTGTGCCGCAGGGACGATCCCCCTTGGGTCTTACTCCTGCTACGGCTGCGCCAACCTTTGAAAAGTCTGTGTCACCAGCCACCGCAGTAAGGCAAAGTCTCGAACACAATGGACAGTCTCAGGCGTCGAACCCAGAACTTAATCTTCCGTTCGGAGCTCTTGCTATTGCATCAAGAAAGAAGCCAGTGCCCTCGTTCCAGCAATCCCCCAACCTCAGCAGTCAACTCCGACGCGGTCCGTGGGGTATCCCTATGGAACCAGTCTCGATTCGAGCGCCAGTAATCTTGCCATGTCTCTCGGGGCACCTTCTGCGGCGGCGCTGCCCGTGCCTAGTGGAATGCTCAAGGCCCGTCCCGAGGCCACTGCGGAACAGAAGAGCAGTCTTCTTTCGCTTTTCGGCAAGGGAAAGGAGCCGGCCTCTATGGGGGAGAATATGCGGCCTCGATCTCGCGTTGCTTCTATTGCTTCTGGTGCTGGTGATAGCGCGTCGCTCGGCAGCAGGCGTGGTAGCCAGACACCTCTGACCCCTGCAGATAGGGACTTCTTAATGGGTTTCCTAAAGGATGCGTCTAGGAATCACGCAAAACGCTAGCGTGGGGATTCAGGGGTCCATCTAATAATAGCTGACTATCTACCCCGTCTGTGACAGGTGTCAGACAGGGGTGGTCGGAGCTGGGATCGGCGGGTGGTGGAAAAGGGGGATCCAATGGTTTTCATAGTCGTACAGTGAGCATGCATCTGGGTGGTCGTGTGGAGTCATAGCGCATGGAATACCCTTAGTTTTTTAGCATCAGATCAAATACTATACGTTGGTTTAGCGACTTTACGGGTTGAATTATTTGGAACGAAACTGTTTGGTGACCTCGTGACGTGAACGATGTACGATTCATAGTTGAACAATACCTTGAGTTACGATGCCGTAGAGTGAGTTTCCATTAGTACTATACTGTTTGATTTTGGAAGCTATTCCGCCATGTCCAAACTTTCCTGGATGTCTCTGCTTGACCAAGTTGTAGACAAGCCAGGGACATTCTTGAGGCAGTAAGAGACACATGCGGCGACAGAGACGAGGCAACCATTGAGACCTCGAAAGCTGTTCCTCCCCAGATCATTCAGGCCAGGATGTATGCATGTCTCTCGTTGACGGAGAACAAACTGTTGCTACACGGCACGTATTATCCGGACAGCCCGAATCTTAAGCAGAGGCACTCTCCACCTACATGCCTATGTCTACTAGTAAATTGCACTCTGTATGCAACACAGCAGAGCGCGGTAGTTGCTCCATGCTATATGGGCACAAATGACACTGGGCAGTAAGCCTTGCGGCTGCGGGGCCCGGGGCCCAAGGAGTAAGGGTCGAGGACACCGCCGTGTATGGTTATAGAGCGCGGGTTCCAATAATTCTGTCCACACGTTTCCACAAGTCATGGTGGCTATTACGGTCTATACTTTTTATCCAATCATCAAACGAGGCGCGATGGCAGAGTGGTCTAATGCGATAGACTAGAATTTGAGTCCATAAGTCGGATTCTAGGTATCTATTTCCTTCGGGAGCGCAGGTTCAAATCCTGCTCGCGTCGTTTCTTTTTTCTTCTTCTTTCTTTTTAGGATTTGGCAATCCTATGAACTGTTCAATATTTCGTCCTTATTATCATAGCTGACCGACGTTTGTTCAGGTCTGCTTTGGATCGGCACGAAGTTGTCGCTTTTGCCGACCCCTTTTTCGTCGCCTACCCCGGTCATTGCACCTAGGGATCTTTAGCTGGCGGGCGAGGGGAACAATGTAGGCATTGGTCTAAGGAAGCCCCTTTTGGTGCATGGCGATGCCACTGGTGTCCCGGTTTTGCTTGCATGATTGGAACCAGTATATGGACTCACATGCGTATCCTTTGGGGCGGACCGATACTCGAGTTCTTGCGTTGCAAATATCCCGACGCCTTCGCCTTCGACAAGGCTCTCATAAACAAGGGCGACAACCACCCCTTCAGCCATACCCTTCGCGTCTTGATCAGCCCCCAGGACCAATCTGGCCCATTGACTGTTTTATAGACCACGGGGGCCGAACAAGTTGTACGTCTGTGGAGAGGAAATGGGGGGTGGAGGATGCTATAGCTTCCAGTGATTGGATATAGTGGCCATAAACTAACTACATGCAACCCCGTAATGACTTAAAGGATTACAACTTCAAGATACGGTCACCAAGTCTTACAATTGCCCGTTAATAGAAGGTGATGTTATATGTGACGTATGTATCCTCTACATGCCAAATATCATCTCTCGACTCGACAGAGCGATACTCTACAACTCGCTATACCTCAACGTACATGCATGTCCAATTGACACAAAGTAACAACAATGCCGCTGGCTCTTCTAGGTCCGCTGCTGCCCCTTCTTGGACCACTCTCGCAACATATTTTTCTGGATCTTTCCGGTGCTCGTCTTGGGCAGCTCCGGAACGACCTCGACCTCGCGGGGCACCATGAACTTGCTGATGGCGCTCTGACCCTTGGCCCAGTCGATCAGGTCCTGGCCCGCCAGCTGCCGGCTTTCTTTCACCGTGATGTAGGCCTTGGGCCGCTCGCCCCAGTGCGAGTCCGGGACCGCCACCACGCCGGCCTCGAGGACGTCCGGGTGCTGGACCAGCATGCTCTCCAATGCCACGGAGGAGATATTCTCGCCGCCTATTGATCGTTTCGGGCCGGGTCAGTATGGTGACTACACGTGCGCTATGGTTGATTTCTTCTCAGGGGTGGGGGGTTGTGAGACGTACCGCTAATAATAATGTCCTTGGCCCGATCCTGAATCTGCGCGCTCCCGTCCGGATGCCACACAGCCAGGTCCCCCGAGTGGAGGCCGCCCCCTTGGAACAGCTTCCGGGTGGACTCGGGGTCCTTGTAGTAGCCCTTGGCGCAGATATTGCCAAAGAAGACAATCTCGCCGATCTCCTTGCCGTCTTTAGCGACATCGACCAGCACATCGCTATCGTCGGGCTGATCCGTCTTGACGACGCGGATAGGCAAGCTCGTGATGAACCCGTGGCCCTGCCGCGCCATCTTGGCGTACTTCTCCGGTAAAGGGAGCGCGTCCCACGCGGGCATCGGGTAGCCCTTGGTGATGGGGCCGTAGGTCTCCGTCATGCCGTAGACGTGCACGGGCTGCAGGTTCAGGTTGGTCATCTGCTCGAACAGGTGCGCCGTGGGAGGGCTGGCCGCCACCGTCACCTTGACGGGCTCGGGCAGCACCTCGGCCTCCGGGGAAGCGCACAGCAGCGTGTTGACCGTCGGGGCCGCGTTGAAGTGCGTGATCTTCTCTTCCTTCAGCAGCTTCCAGATCAGCGGGTAGTCGATCTTCCGCAGGCAGTAGTGCGTTCCCCGCACGGCGGTTACCGACCAGCTAGACGAAGAGAAAGAGAAAAAAGTTAGATATTGCAATAAGTGAATGGTATATAAATCGTTCCTCGAATTCCAAGAAGGTCCAAGAAGAAACCTCGTCGGTCGCCCCTTGCTTTCAGAGACGACGATGAAAGAACTTACGGAAATGTCCAGCCCATGGCATGAAACCTGCGTGTAAGTCAGTAATCCGATTCATCTTCTTCCTCTCCTTGTCTTCTCCTGTCGGATGGATGACAAAGAACTTACATGGGAAGAGTCCAGAGATATCGACATCGAGCAGTACCGTTATAGTTAAGTCCCGACTCGATAATATTCGCCAAGCTGGCCAAGTACGCACCCCGATGCGTCATCACCACGCCCTTCGGCCGCGACGTCGTCCCCGACGTGAACGGGATCGCAATCGTCGCATCCTCGTCGCCGCCGGGACACCGCTGCGAATAGAGCCCCGCCCACCCTTTGCCTCCCGTGGCCACATCGTGCTTCAGCCCCTCGAGGACCGCCTCGTCAAACTCGCCCCCGAGCTCGCCCTCCGTCGCGTCCGTATCCGCATCGACCACGACGGGCACCCCCGGATGCGCCCGCCGGAACTCGTCCAAGAGCTCCACGTACTCATGATCGACAATAATGCAATCGACCTCGGCAAAGTCGAAAATGTACGTGATATCCGCCGACTTCAGTCTATAGTTAGCAGGCACGATGACGGCCCCCGCCGCCGCGACACCATAAATGCTCTCCAGGAACGCCGGCGTATTCGTGGCCAAGACGCCGACGCGGCGGTGCCCGCGCTTGCGCAGGTAGTACGCGAGCCCGCGGGCGCGGTCCGCGAACTCGCGGTAGGACCGGCGCAGGACCCGGTCGTTGGCGGTGACGTGGTAGATGGCCGTCGCGTCGGGCTCGATGGACGCCGCCCGCTCCAGGAAGAAGGTGGGCGTGAGCTGGTGGATGTGGTGTTTATGGGTGTACTCTTCATCATCCTTATTCGCTAGAGCGGAAGCAGGAGCAGGCTCCGGTGTTGGAGGTTTCGGGGAGGAACCTCCTGCCAGGTGCCCGAGAAGGCTCCGGAGGCGCGACGTGGCTCCGGACATGACGATGACCTCACTTTTGTTGCGGATTTGGAGGAGGGGTTTTCCGGCAATTGCTGCTGTGCGACTCCTGTGCCCTGTACCGCAGCCCTCGTACTATTGTAAACACGTATTGATGAGTTACTCGAAATATAATATGATGATTGTAATAGTGTCACGTTCAATACATTTGTAGGTACATGGACATGTTTTAATAGTTCAGATAAAAGGGGAGTCAAGCCATTGCTAAAAAGGTATCTCTCGGCAATTGCGAGAGAGAACCGTCGGAAGCTTGCCCCCAAGATTTCGCTATGTCATTGGAGGCGGGAGCTGACCCCAACAGGCTCGGCTTAGGGGAACTAAGGTAGTATGCGGGGGAAGCCTACCAAGAATGGTCCGGGGTAAAATGGGCCTTAATCCCACAACACACTAGCTGCAACCGGCAAAAGATGTCCGCCCCGTCTCGCTCAGGCACACACCAGGCACACACCGCTAGCCCACTCCTCGTTGGTCGGTCAGATAGGTGGTATTACCGGTAGGTATCTTCTAGACAAACTTCTCGGGCAGGCTCAGGACCCGATAATTCTGCATATCTTCCCCCAGGAGGCAGACTCTTGCTGGCAGACGGCCTCTCTGCTTACTTGTTCCTCTGATTTCCATTTGAACGGGATCCCATCCACCATCAGCCGGGACCATCATGTTCGGGAATACGCTGGTCACCTGCTCGGTGCTGAGCACATGCGGCATTGTCGATTGGCCCGCAACGTAGTCTGCATATCCCAATTCGGCAGATTGATGCGGAATACGAATGATTCGCATTTCATCTTGTGGGTTTTGCGTCAGTTTTGGTTTTCTCCTTGGAATAGTGGAGTGACACTTACCGTTGACTAAAATCAGTGCAAGCAGGGAGTCCCCGTGAAGGAACTTGATGTCAATGATCTTTGCTTCTCCGAGCGACAAGCAGGAGTAGGATGTCCTCGTTTCCCCGCTGATTCCATTCACGACACTGACCTCAGTCCGGTAAATATCAACTATTGGTCAAATTAGAGGAGTAATCCAGATAATACCGGAGTCGGACCTTACCATTGCTAGGTTGCTCATCCTGTGTAACAGCTGTGAAAGTCGAGCTGTTGATAGTGTTCTTAAATGAAATCAGCAAATGTAGAAGGCGGCATTGCGCGAGGCGAAAAGATGGCTTACCTCATGCTCAGTGATCGACATGCTGACATCGAGCTTCGACACGCGGTTCTCTAGCTCAATCCTCGTGGGCTTGCCGAAACGGACACTACGCCTCTCGGCCTCAGCGATTCCATTGAACACCGCGCTCGCCTTGTCCATCAGATAGTCAACGAGGAACTCGACCTGGGGGAGGACACCACTTTCAGGCTGGCCGAGCTCCTGAGACCGAATTTGCTTGTCGAGCATCTCCAGCACAGACGATCCATCCTCAGCTTGTTGCCAGTCCCTCCCCGAGTCTTCCGGTGAGACGCTACTCAGATACGCCCTTAGCGGGCTTGCCTTCATGTACTGTTGAATGTATGTCAGGATCTTGCCGTGCTCCATAGTGGCTTCCTTCTCGGACAGATCTTCGGATATAGTCGATGAGGCCAACCGGTCGATCTCGAACCGGAGCCAGGTGGAGAAAGAGTGGAACAGTTCCAGTTCCTCCATCACCAATAAAAGGATCTTGTTTCCTACAAGCATCAGGCAAGACACAATATCCATAACCTTGGTGACCTGTGCCGCAGTGAAACCAATGTCATGCTTCGAGTCGTGAAAGCGCGCTATGCCAAGCAAACGGCTTAATATGAGGGCAATCCGTTCCAGCGATGGCAGGAAGTTCTCATGTATAAGGCTCCGTAGTCCTTCTAGTCCAGCAACAACCGCCTTATCCCATCGTTTGTGACCCTATTGTGTATGAGTAAAATGACGCCTCAGCATGGAGCAGGGGGGTAAATCTTACGCGTTCTGCTAGCTGGTCAACTAGCCACTCCTTCACTTCCGGAAATGTATGTCCTGTGACAACAGAGTGATACATGGCTTGCCCAATATCCATCTCCCCGTAAATTTCGGCCTCTTTGAGTGTTTCATTGATACTGTTGAGGAATTTGCTTGGCAATTCTCTGGTGGCTTGCCACTCATACAACATGCGCATCTGGACCTGCTTGACGTATCTGAGTAGCTTTTGTAGAGTTGTGGTTTTGAAAGCTAGTAAAGAAAGGTTCTCGGGAGAAGAATATATAAACGTCAAGTCCCAGGGGACTACGTATAATATGTTAGACCCGCTATCTGCTGCTGACTGGAACACGAGCGAGTGCGTCGAGAGATCTGGGTGAGATGCATGGGCTGAGAGCTTCAAAGAAGCATCGTTACTGGATGGGCCTGGTATCTTGAACTGGAACGACCCGATGACGAAGGAGTCGTAGATGCTAAGGTGAATATATCCGTCATCGGACCCGACGATCATAACGTCGACCTCATCACTGCTCCCTGGCGAGAGGGGACGGAACAGGAACTCTAGAGAAGCTCTGGTGGTGAAAACATACATGTCATCGCTGTATACCATTAGTTTGCATCGCATGTGTTTAGGAAGCAGACCTGGCTTACCCGGAGCCACCAGATGCAGGCAGGGGACTAATCTTAGGGAGTGCCGTCTCGATGTCGAGGAACGTCAGTTCCCGCGGCAAGTCCAAAACATCTTCGCGGTCGCTTTCGTCGGCACCACTGAGCGACAATCCTTGCAAGGCTGCAGTCACCGAGTCGGTAGCCTGAGGAGATGGCCGCCTGCCGGTGCGGTTTTGCGCCCAGCCAATATATGTGATGGTACGGTTGCTGCCAGCCTCACACACAGGGATCTGGTGGATGGCTTTGTTATTCTCCAGGCCCAGGAGTCTGACACAGCCATCGCTCCATCCAACAGCAAGAAATTGGCCTAGTATAGAGTGACGGTTAACATGGGGGTGATCGGACGACATGCGATGAGAACGGGATGAGCTTTGCAAAACTTACCATTGGGCTTCCAACGCAGGGCCTGCACCGACTCTTTTTCGCCGCGCTGGCTACTCTTCACGACGACCTGACCATTCGACCGCCAGATCTGCAAGGTCTTGGAGCCTGCCGCGCCGGCGAAGAGCTCGATGGTAGGATTGTAGGTGAGCAAGCCATCGTGTACCCTGGGGTCCAGCACAGTGTGGCTCATGAGCCCTAGCTGGATCGGCTCGGCCATTATTGGAGCACTAAAACCGCCGTATCGCGGGGTCTGGTCATGCCTAAACGGATGGGTGGCTCGGACTTGTGCTCTGGAACATGGTGCTGCGGTAGATATTGAGAAAGAGCAGCAAAATCACTTAACGCGCTGGGAACGCGATTTCATAGGTTGCACGGGCGAGAGTGGAAGCGTTCTTGCAGTTTTGGAAGCACAGTGTTGCTTGTTAGTTCCGATACTTGCTTCAAATTCCACACACGACAGGAGTTCCTGGCCTAGCTTGTACGCAGGCCAACTTAATGACTGATTTACGATTAGTACGCCAAAAAATGACAGTTTTACAAATGGTTAAGAGAGAAACCAGTTCTGTATAAGAGATGGGTTTTGCCCTTTATTTTTGACCAAGATTGTGGGGAGGCACGCATTATAGCACCCAACGTACAGTACAAATAAGTGTCATCTGTATTGATGCATTTCGCAGCGTTTGCTTTGGACGTATTATAAGTAAATCGCGTGAGATCAAGTATTGCGTTTGCATCAAAGGCGCGATGCTCTATAGACTTATTTGCTAGCCTCCATGCCCCTCTAATCACTTTACCTTTCGCTGTGAAACGTACGTACTGAACTCCATCCCCTTTCCAGGTTGCTTTACTCGACCAGATAATTGTCTGCCACGGACTTGATGTCCTTGGAGAATGTAACCTCTTCGTTCATTTCAATCAGCGACACCGATGAGACCTAGTTAAAATCCCTGTTAGTAAACTTTCAATAGGTGGGAGAAAGCCGGGTACTTACGTCAACGTCAACATATGGTGATGTCTTGGAGAACCGCACTTGCATCGGGAAGAACTCGTTCTCGTCGTCTGCCTGGGCCTCAAACTCGAACGAGCCAGTCGGCTCATCCTCTGTCACTGTGCCAATCGACCATTCTAAGCTATCACCCGAAACCTCGTAGGTCGCATCGAAACTGGAAACTGAAGGCTCGCTTGTGGCATAGGGGATCACTACGCTAACATCCTTCAGTTCCTGTCCTCCGGTCAGCTCGTACTCGACGGTGAGGCCGAAGTTGCCATCGGAGCCCTTGTTGACCCAGACAGTAAACTGGATCGGCACAGCAGTGTTATCGTCCGCCTTCGGGGTGGCCCTCCACCGCAGCACACCGACAGCGTTGTTGACGGGGAAACCGCGTGCGACATTGCTCATCTGGATGACCTTGGAACTGTTGAAAACACCCTTGTCAACATTAGGATGGGTGCGGAACTGCGCGCCGTGGGAGGGGTGGGCCGAAAGGTCAAGTTTGACCTTGGTCAGGCTTGGGTCAGAGATTCGCAACGTCAAGTCTCCGCTGACAGCAATGGAGTTGACAGCTCCCTCTCTTGACAGCTTCGCCGATATGGACTCGTTGATAGTGACGTGGATAGCATCCCGATCGAGCGTGGAAGACATTCGGGGTGCGGCAGGCTCGGCGGCAGGGGTCGGCGCAGCGACAGGAACAAGGGGTGAGTCGTCCACTTCCATGCCCATATCGCCCCGTACACGGTCGAACATGTCGTTGGTCTTGGACTTCTTGCCCAATTGCATTCCCTTGCCCTTCATCAAAGCGGGCTTGTGGGCGGCCTTGTTCTTCTCGGCTTCGTAGCTATCGTATGTATCGTTCGAAGGACGGGCGGGCGGGGTGTACGTAGGGTATACGGGCGTTCGTGGGACACCGGCGCGGCCACTTCGTGCGGCGTCCTTGCGCTGCATCTCAAGCTGCTTCGCCTTGCGCTTGCGCTCTTCCGTGGCTTCCAGTTCCTTGTTCTGTAGTTGCTGTTAGCATCCCTTCCTCAGCACCCCTGCTGCTTTCAGACATACCCTAGCAATAATCTCCTGGATGCGCTCTTCGTGCGACTCCATCTCAAGGAAGGTCTTGATCTGGCTGATAGTCAAGTTCTCCCGGTAGCCCAATGTGACCAGCTCGTCGAAAGCGCTGAGCAGCTCATAGGCATTTCGGAGGATCTCGCGCTCTTCCAAACTCTTGCATGTGCTGGTGACCACTTGGGCGAAGAGATGGAGCGAGTCGATGTCCTGCAGGATGTTGGATTGGCGGTTGGTGATGAGCACCATGTACAGCTCGTCCAGGGGCTGGTAGACGAAGCGGACATTGTCCTGCTCGACGGTGGTGTGTTGTGTGCTTGAATCGGCAAGCTTCGGGAATGATGCTAGGAGAGCCTCGATTCGCGATCGGGGCATCTCGCGAAACTGTCTCGAGAGGACAGCCTTACCCCCTCGGGTGCAGATGGATGCAGCCAGGACAACCTAAAGGGCGGCGTGTAAGCAGTTTGGCAATGGCCAGGTGTACTCTCCATGTGTCGCCTACCATCTTGTATGTATGTGTGTTGACTGGGACAAGGCAATAGGAGTATGCGAAAGAGAGTTGCGCCAACAGCGGCTGTACAATGGTTGGATTTGTTGTCTCTAAATGAGGTCGTAATCAATCGTGAATCTCAGGTGCACGATTGATACAAGCTGTCCCCAAAGGACATGGAGCCAAGTCAGGGATTAGATGTGGGATGTGGCCCGTGAGGTGCTGAGCCACAGCCGAATCTCCTTGAATCTAGGTACCTGCTCCAATGTTGGAGGCAGCTGGGAATTGGTGTGGCTGAGGTACAGTGTGAAGCTCCAGGTGCTAATACTGCATCCATTCATTTTGCCGGAGCCTAACTGAGCACATTCAACCAATATCTAGCAAAAGTGAATCAACAGGCACAGGTGGCCTGCAGGGTTGTTTCGAAATCCTGTAAACATGCAAGTAGAAACAAACTTTACTGAGAGTCAGCTGCATATCGTGACAAGGAAATGTTATTATTTTAATGCCTGATGAAGTGGATCTGTTCAAAAAGCAATGTGTTTGCTTTGGTGGAAGAATGAAATTGAGCAACCTTCTGTTCAGGTGCCCAGTTTAGCAACTAAATTCACTAGGTGATCAGCCACAACATAGCTGCTGCATGCTGGAATACAGTATGACCTCACGTAACATTAGGCTCTCACGTAAAGCCACCCACCTGCCATTCACGCGTTAATTGGAATGCTGGATTTGCAGAGCGTGTTGGTGTCAACCTAAAACGGTTAATAATCCAAGCAATCCATCCGTCACTTCACAATCAAAGGCTCCTGACCATCGCCACACTCTTCATTCTTCCTACTTACCTATTGATTGATTGTCCATCCCAGACCACAATTAAGCTCTTCACATCAACTGGAGCCTGCATAAATCGCAATCGCAGCCATCCTATCCGATCCGAGACACCAACCATTGTCCGAACTGAAGTTGACGCTTTCCATCACATACCGAACGAAGTGTTTCCCAGCCAACTTTCATCATCTACTGTTGAAGTTGCTCGGAGACCCATCACTGCAATTTTCGCCATCTCTATTATTTCGTGACGCCCATCGTCAAAGTGCCAGAGATTCTGGTTCAGGATACCTAGCAGTCTAGCAAGTCGCAAATATCTCTTCACGAGTTCAGCGATCACTTTATCAATTTTGTTTCGACCGACCCCCACAACAACAGCCAACACAACTTGCGACCAATAAGTTGCTGGTGTTTCTGTCCACAACCAAACGCGACGCAGCAATTATCTCCTAACAAATGATCTGGCAAGAGGTTTCACCAACATACAAATTCGGGTTAGAGAGTCTAGGGCTCTTTTATTGCAAGCAACCGTGCTAGGCCGCAACTGTCCAGGACTTCTTTGTTCGATTTTCGGCTTCCTGGGGGTTTTCCCATGCTTCTTCCCAACGCAAGGATCCAGCAGTGTGTCAATCGATCCTCTTCTCTTCGATATCTGGACGAACACTTGTAACCAGTCAGCACCTAAAGGAGTGTTGCAGAACCTCTCCACAATGACGGGCGAGGAGATGGAGATCATTACTGGCAATAGCCACCTCGATCAAGTTGAAGATATTGATATAGATCTGAACTACACCTCCGGACAAATGGACGATGACATGATGCTTGGCGACTACGATCAAGTCACTGACGGCCAGCCACTCAGCCCTGAAGCAGGAGACGAGCAGATGGCAGAGGGTGATGATGCTTCGTATGGGATGGTCGATGCCGATGAGATCGATTACAACGAGAACGACGATACAGCCAATGACCAGGATATTGAGATCGGTGGCACCGACGACAACTCGTGGCTGCCAGAGCCGGCGGCCATGGTCCAGGAAGCTGGAATTGCACATACCTCAGTTGACCAAGTCGATTTCGCCATAGTTGCAGATGCTAATGACGTAGAAGTCCAAGATGCCACGGAGATTGCCACGGAGATCGAGAGCGAGGTCTGGCTTGAAGGCCAAACCTCGAACGTCGCAGATTTACCCTCGGCGGATGCGCAACCATCTACTACATCGGAGGCACGAGAGGATCCTCCGAACGCCACTGAGACTATCTCTATCAATGTTGGCCATGTGGAGTTTACCGAAGGCAATCCAAGCCCTGCCGCCTTGAATGGCCCTCCCGCTGCAGAAGTTAGCAGTACCGCTCCGCAGGAACAGGAAACGCAGCAGCCGAGTATGCATGAGGAGCACCAAGAAGAGCCTGACGTGGAGTATGAAGAGGAACGTCACGATGAGTATCAAGAGGAGCATAATGAGGAGCATCTCGAAGAATATCGCGAAGAATATCATGAGGGGTTCGAGGAACTTGACAGAGAGTTTGGCGGAAACGGGGAAGAGCAAGAGGGCCAAGAAACGGCTGCATCCGAGGTTGTTGGCGCCGACGCCACCGGCGAAGGCCCTGAACCGTCGACAGATGCACACGATCTCGAATCAGGTGAACCCAATGGAAGGGATGTAGAGAATGCAGAGGCCACAGATGAATGGCCTGAAGAAACCATTGGCATTTCTGATGAGGCCCAGGCAAAGGCCGACTTCCATGAGGTCGCTAGCCATGCCGAGACGCAGGTCTCGTCCCAGAACCATGCGGAGGTTCCGGTCCCACAGAGTTCATCTCCCTGTGCAGGTTCCGCCAGTGCGGAAGGCGATGATGATGGGGAGAGCAAGGCTGTTGCTCCGTTGCCGCATCCCCAGATCACTGCTACCGAGGACCCGTCAGCCATTGCCGCTCGGTATGACATCGTTGTCCAGTATGGCGATTCGGATTATCAGCTCTTTGCTAAGTCCACGGAGGATGACCCGAATCGCTACTTTCTAAGTGACCGATCCACGTTGGACCTACCCCTGGTTGAATTCCTGCTGAGCATCCGCGAGGTTATATCTCAGGAACTATCGCCCTTGGATGAGCTTGTAATGAGCATCGATGGCCTGGGTGTTGAGTTTGGAGAGGTACGTCTCCCTCCCCGATTGCTTGAAACCTAATACTGACTTGTGGCAGACTACAACTCGTGATTTCATCGAAAGATATACCTTTGGTGATATGCTGGTTCTGTACGACACACTGGCAAGCAATGATGATGCAGAATTCAAACCCGACATCCACATCGTTTTGCAGGTGAGGCCGAATTGCAGCCAGCGACTTGCTGCACTTGTGGATCAGGCCAACTCTGGGCGAGGTCTGAGTGATGTGGCTCTTTATCGTGGTTCACCTCGGCTCCATGACGACTTCGATGAGGATTTTGAGGAGTACGAAGAGGATGAAGCCCTGGCGATTACCCCTGAACCCGAGAACACTGGGTACCATGACGACGTCGACGACGGTATGGATAACAACGATCAGTCAGGCGAGCAAAAGGCTCTCGAGTACACGGAGAACGACGACCAAGACGAGCACTCGGACTCCCAAGAGGTAAACGGCCAGTCCGCTGACATAGCAAAGTCGCCTGTAGAGGACGAATCAGAATCCCCCAACGCCAATGACAATTTACCGAACGGCAACGATGACTTCGATCTCGGCCCAGCGAAGCAGGGTAATAACCCCTTTCTCTCAAGTTCTCCCATCGTGCCTTGCACAGGCAACCGCAGCAAGTGCTTTTGCGATGACTGCTTTCTTTTTAATCTCTCCGAGGATGTGGATGACTACCGTCGGCCTGGTCTTTCGAGCCTAGGAGGCCACCAGTTTTGTTTGCACGGCGCCCCAAGTGCACCTGATCATGCACGCCAAAGCGGAATCCACCATCAGCGCACATTCTTACCCTCCAGAACATCAGATGCTAATTCAAACCGTTCTCAAGATCAACCGACATCCAACGAAACCCAGGATCACCTCATTAACCATGCCGATACACCTCCCACCCAGAACGGACACGGGTCGGATGCCTCGTCGCATAACACCAGTGTTACAGCTACCGTGAACGGAGACGAACAGGACGAAATTGACTACTCTGACGATGAAGGCGGTGACGACCAGGATGCTGCAAACAGCGTCGTACGGGATGAAGTTGCTACTCAAGAAACCACCGCGACGGCCAAGTCACAAACCACTGTCGAGGATGAGATTACTTGGGAATCAGAGGATGAGGATGCGGGCGATGTGGCCGACATCACACCTTCCAAAGCGTCGGCACAAGTGTCGCCGACTACAGGAAAACGCACTCGTTCTGCTTCTAATGCGGCAGATGACGAGGCACCTCCTAGTAAGCTTCCCCTGTTCCTTGTTTGACCCTGAAGGTGTATGGCTAACTCGGTGCAGGTGCGAAACCTCGTCTGTCTTGATATCTGCGAACCCCCCCCTTTCCCGGTTCCTTTCGCGTACTACTGATTTTGCACACTCACCCTTCTAACTTCGACTATCCCTGCAGCTTCCGGGGAACTCGCAACAACTGATATCGTTTTCCACCGGTTTCGGTTCTTGCTATACTTTGTCGAAAAGTATTCCCGGCCTTGCTTTTGATACTAACGAAAACAGAATTATATCGGGTCGACTGTTCGGAGTTTGGTAAGTGAACGAACATGTGACGGCCGCACAAAAGTCGCACAACATAGTATTATTTCTGGATTCTGGACTTCTCGACGTCCGAAGTTTCCAGGTTTCGCCAAATTGATACCCACACTCTCGATCTTACAGGCCACTATAATCGTTGCCGAATAGCAATGAGAAGCAGAGTCTTTCTTTTTTAGTCCTTGGGGGCGTTCAAGAGTCTTGGAATTACTTTGTGAAAAGAGGATGATTCCTGGGCCAGGGAATTGTTGAAGGGTATACCATTCTAGCGTGTTGGTTTTTCTCGAGGCATCCTCAGAGACGATACCTGTATGAGTACGCACGCTGCTTTTTTGGCAGCAACATGGGGACGAAATATCAAAGCAACAAAGCGAGAAGAGGAGGAGACGTTCCTCGGCAGCTGTTTGGCGATGTTCGCACATTGCATACACAAACATCTGGCGATATAGCTGGAACGCGAAGAACTCGGGATCCGGATCTAATGAAGGCTTTGATAATAGATCAAGCTGCTGGCATCCTGGCATCTGAGGTGGACATATCACGGTTTTCTCTCTGTGGTAACTCTGTGTAGTGCCGAGGGGAGAGGGGACAACCCCGAAGTCGCCGCGGCGGCGACACCGTAGTAGTTTAGGATTGAGTTGACGAGAAAGCTCCAGCTAGTTAGTTCCCCAGAGGCAAATTGATGATATCGTCCCTTGCGTTGCACGTAAAGAAGGCCCTTTCTCGGCCCTCGTCTTCTGATATTCTTTCTCCTATCGTTGTATAAGCAGCAAGCAAGCAGGCTATGGTTTCATGCTGCTCCACGCGGCTGAAACAATGAAGTGCAAAAGGACTCCCCTCGGATTGATGCGTTAGGATGGGGAGGGATAGATACAGTAAATACTTAGATATGGCGCTGCGGGCGTGCTCCGATACAGGGCGAGGGTCCTACGGGTAGATATCATCGAATTTCATTACTCACCATGGGAATTTCATGCCGGAGGGCTATGCAAATTGACGGTTGATGCCATCCCATCTGATTAGCCAATACATATAATCCATGAACCATGATCGATCAGCTACGGATACAAGTACAGATTCTCCAGCATCTCAGCTACCTCGTGGCCGACCAATAGGGAGAATTCGGCCGAAGAGGTGCAAAAAGTCGGTGTCACGTGAAATGACGACATGCAGGGGTCTTCACTCGAGTATAGTAGCTTGAGATTTTGCTCCAGTTTATGGCTAGCTTCTCCAGAATGTGAAGAGCCGCACTCACCGTCAACTAAAAGAGAAGGAACAGAAAAACGTATCACCATAGAGTGATCGGTCATGGCTCGGGATGCGCCGTTGACCGCCTGCCGCTGAGGGTGCATCCTCTGCACTATGCGCTGCTAGCTCGGTCTCGTTGGGTCCCGCTGCTGGCTTAGGTCTGGAATCTATGCGTTATGTGTGTGGGTGGTGGTTAATAGGTGGCACAGAAGCGGAGGGGACGGTGGTTTTTCTGCCAAACGGTGAAGTAGTTCTACTCGGTAGCAATGGGAAAAACGGAACGAGGCCGCACTTTTTGTGAGCCGCATTGCACCGTACTTGGCCAGTCGGCTTGACAAACACCACACGAACATTTCAAAGTTTGCGCTTACACACCAATTATCTAGCACTACCTCTTAGGCACGTAATAGCCGCGAACGATTAGTAGTTCATGGTCTCCGGCGGCCTTCTATCCGGAACTCCCCCTCCATCCCCGTATTGGTATCATGCCCGTGAGGTTTAGATGACACTCACCATTCGGAGCAATAAAGGCTTGGACTGTGCCGGTCCTCTACCATCATCACAACCAGGGGTCCCATATAATAACCTTGGCATATCACGCGACATTTGGGCGTAATCAGGGTATTTCCATTACCCAATCGTTTGCTGATAGCGCAATTGACCCGGATTGCGACAACGCCAACCCCGGATGTCGTGATTGCAACAATCGATGCTTGCACCAGGCTGAGCCCGCGACTTGTTTGTAATCCGTCGGCGGCAAAGGTTCGAGCTCTCATTGCAATGCGGCTCTTTTCTCTAATCGGCAGGTCACTAGAAAGCCCCAGTTTAGCGCGACAAGACGGGACAAGACTCTAGGCGGCGATTAGGTTGCGTCTGGTGCTGGTTGACAGCTGCTTGGGGCGCGCATCTGCAGCTGGGCGAAAAAGCTTGGTCAAGGTTGGCAATGACTTCAGTTGGCTGGGCAGAAGCTTGATAGAACTTGACGACTGATCAACATGCCTGAACTTGCAATTTGCCTCGCGCAAATAAGAGATCATCGACTTGTTAAGTCATGGGCCAGTCACCATCGAGCAATCGCCATCGCGACTCATTGACGGCTGAATTGTGAATGCAACGTGCCATGGGGCTACGCCCACAAACGTCAGCGGCGCGCGGCAAAACCGCTTCGCATCTGCAGGTACCCCGTGTTTACAGGCCCGGAAGGCATCCCAGCATCCCTACGTAGCAGGTTGAGAGCCGATAGAGATAGTTATGAGGGCATCGCCTTCCCCGATGATTCGATCGAGTCGCCTCATTTCCGGTTCTCTGGTAAAGCTACCCACCAGCCAAAGATAAGCTGAGTTCATCTCATTGGTAAGCCAGGGACTAGAGGCCATGCGGCTGGTGCGCACCCTGTCTGGCATGCCGCACCACACCCACGGTTCTAGATGCCAGATACGCGCTTGTACGACGGCCCGGAAATTCTTCGCATCGCTGACGGGTGTTGAGTAGGAAATGGCAATCGAGTCAGGCTAAGTCTCCAATGACAGCTAGCCCCGGTTTTCAAACGCCGATAACCAAGCCTGCAATAAGCAACAATAAGCCTCGGCTGCTAACATTGACAGGATCTAGACAGCGTTGAAATGGCCGTTGACGACTGGGCAACCAGGGTTGTCCCGGCAAAAAATGGCGGGCCAAGATTTGAATGGGGCTCTCCGGACCGACTAGTTGAGACAAGAGAAATATGACCCAGTCCGATAATGGAAGGTCGCAAGAGTCATGCTGTAATGAGAGCGAGTCCTTTCGCTTCGGGATCTCATGCAGCTTGCAGGCGTAGTGATAGTACGAGGCCCAGAGAAAGGAGCCAGTCTAAGGTGCAGACTACCACCAACTACCTCTTTCAACATGTGTTTCTGGAATGCTGTATGTAGGAGCATCTGAAAGCGGGCCAAGATGGAGGGGAAGGAGGCATCTGGCCGCATCTGCTGGTTGGTAGTATTCAGTGATCCGACCTAACCGGGCGGACTCTCGGGGGTTGGCGAGTAATCACGATATCGCCTCGAGTTTGACTGAGGTGCCGATCATCGGTGGTGGTGACTCCCGTACCCCGAGTCCTTGTCGGTATGCATTGCTCGTTGAAGCTGGCAAGTCCCGAACAACTACTCGCATCAAGCCCAATCTCCCCCTCTCCGGGAGCCTGACTCCATCCAGACCTGTGTCAGCCGTAATCTTGAGATTGGAAGCTGGGGAAGATGCATCGAGCCACGAGAGAGTCCATTGGGGGGTCGCGTGATGCTCAATGCGCCTGCTGTCTGCGTCTGCCATAAGCTTTCCAGCTGCCCCTAGCTCTGCCTAGGACTGTCCGCTCTTGTGGTTTCATTGGAATGGGATGGTCGGCCGTATTTGGCTCCCGGGCGTACTTCCATTCGCAGTAAAGAGCGGCTCATCTCAGTGGCGTTAGTGTGTGGGTGGATCCCAGCTTAGAAGAAGCAGAAGAAGAAATAGCGACTGCACCCCGCAAAGACTACGGCGCCCCCACTGTATTTTTCCGACCTGCTAAGATAGGTAGATGAGAGGTTGATGGATACGACCTCGGGACAGTGCTGCGATATGGCGCTGAAGGTAATCCCGCTTTGCCAGCTTCTGATACGCCCGCATGTCTCTGCTAGGGGCGAGGGGACGAAGGAACGTCTCTGTCCGCCTCGCCGCTAGCATTCGGGAGCTTCCTGGTTGGTCCTAACGTCCTAACCCAGATATCCCAACGAGCCAATCTGGTGTAACGTGTTGGTGTTCAGGGTTTGGCTCAACCGTCGCCGCCTCCTGATTCCATATTGTATCAATCAATATCCATGCCCTGCCCTGCATGTAGTATATTCCATCAAGCTCAGGTACAGGCATGGGCATGGTCCAATCAATTACAATATTGGGAGACCAGGAGACAAGCTGTAAGAGAGAGGCACAGAGATAAGGGGAAATGGGGACGGTTTGGTCCGTCCCTGTTCAGATCCATAGGCTCTAGCTAGCAGGTGTGTGTCGGACAGTAACCAATCTGGTGGGCCGGAGAGAGACGCAGACGTGTTGGTGACATTATTCTATTTCCAATTTTTGGCCCCGTTTCCCTCTCCTCTCCCTGGCGGCGAACCCCAGTACCCAGAACCGGCTCCGATACTTGTTCAGCTACTCCCGTTACTGCGTCTCCTGCACTGTAATCCCGAGCGATTGCAAGTCTAGCCGTCCAGCAACGCTTCTGGGTCCCCTTGGGCAAGCGCACCTGCATCCCGAATCGTTCCATCCCATCCCATCCCACTCCGACTAGGATCGCCCACATTGCATTCAACATCCACTCTGCTTAGGCGCGCATTCGGCTCGGTGATCCCTCTCTCTCATGGCGCAATACACCCTTCCATTGTTCATATAAGTCGCGATCCCGCCCACCTACTGTTTCTCTTCTCTTTTCCCTCTTTCCTCCTTCAGTGTCAATCGCTCGAACTAATCAGTCTCCCAAAATTGCTGGAGTCGACCATCGTCATGGGTATGTTCAACAATTCGACCAGACGCCACTTTTTTATAATAAAAAAATTCGTCACTAACCAATTGCCCCCCAATAGCTGAGAAGGACATTGAAAAGATGCCCTCGGGCACTGCCGACGAAATCAAGCGCGGCCTTACACCCCCTGGCGACTCCCATGCGCCTTTCTACGACCAGTCCAAGTTGTCGGATGACTACGAGGGCAAGCCGACGGAAGAGGAATTCGCGACCCTTCGCCGAGTTCCCGGCAGCATCCCCGTTGTGGCCTACCTGATCTGCGCCGTCGAATTCGCCGAGCGAGCCTCCTACTATGGTGTCCAGCCCTTAATCAACAACTACGTCAACCGCCCCATGCCCGAGGGTGGTAACGGCTATGGCGCGCCCCCGGCCGGCACCCAGGAAACTGGTGGTGCCCTGGGCCTGGGTACCCAGGTCGCTAACGCGGCCGGCCAGTCTTTCAGTCTGCTGGCCTACGTCCTGCCCCTCTTCTTCGGTTACATGGCCGATACCAAGACCGGCCGGTTTAAGATGATCTGCTACGGTGTGGTCGTCTGCGGACTTGCTCACATTCTCATGGTCGCTGCCGGCGCCCCGAAGCTGTTGGCCGACGGCACCGCCAAGATCCCCTACTTCATCTCTCTCTACATCCTGTCGCTCGGTGCGGCCATGTTCAAGCCCAACGTGTCTCCGATTCTTCTGGATCAAATGACTACCACCGTGCCCAAGGTCATTCTTAACGCCAAGGGCGAGAAGGTCATTCAGGATCCCGAGTCCACCACTGAGCGTGTCATGCTCTGGTTCTACCTCCTGATCAACGTCGGTGGCTTCATGAACGTTGCCACTGCCTACATCGAGAAGTACGTCGGATGGTGGTTGGCGTTCCTCGTCCCCCTCATCCTGTACTTGCCCCTTCCCTTCCTCCTGTGGTTCCTCTACAAGCGCCTTATTCTGCACCCTCCTGGAGGCAGCAACCTTCCCGACTGCTTCCGCGTCCTGGGCGTTTGCATGAAGAATGGTGGATTCATGAAGATTGGTCGCAAGGGCTGGTGGGATTCTGCCAAGCCCTCGGTCATGGCTGCCCGCGGCCTGCCCGTCACCAACAAGTGGAACGATCAGTTTGTCGAGGATGTCAAGAAGACCTTCCAGGCCACCGGTATCTTCTGCTTCTTCCCTATTCAATACCTGAACGACAACGGTATCGGTAGTGCCGCCAACTTCTTGTCGACCATGTTGAAGACCGACGGTGTCCCCAACGATGTCCTCAGCAACTTCAACAGCTTGAGTATTATTATCGCCGCCCCGCTCCTCAACTACGGCCTATACCCCTTCCTGCGTAAGATGCATATCCACTACGGCCCCGTTGCCCGTATCACCACTGGTCTCTTCCTGTCCTCGGTCGGTGGTGTCGGTTACACCGTCCTCAACTACTACGCCTACAAGCTGTCGCCTTGCGGCAACATGGGTTCCAGCGATTGCAAGATTGATGGAGGTGTTGCCAACATCAGTATTTGGTGGTTGGCTATCCCCTTCTCGATCGGTGGTGTGTCTGAACTCTTCATCAACGTCCCCGCTTACGGTATCGCCTACTCCCGTGCCCCGGTCAACATGCGAGGTCTGGTTTCCGCCATCAACCTGTTCAACACCGGTGTCGCCTATATCATTGGCCTCGCCTGCTCGTCTGTCGTCACTGACCCGTACTTGACTTGGGACTTCGGTGGCCCGGCCATTGTCGGCTTCGTGCTCACCGCCATCTTCTACTTCACCTTCCGACACATCGACTCCGAGGAGTACGAGATCAACACGACGACCGACTACACGCTCGAGGGAACCGGCCCCATAGTCGCCGAGAGCGAGAAGAACGCGAGCACGAACCGTCCAGCTCCCATTGCCGACAATGAGGAGATGATGATCTCACAGAAGCAGTAATTTATTTCTACTCTCTGTGGGGGTTCGTGGGCGTTGTGTGTTTGAATAAGTTTCCCCGGGTTTTTAAGGGGACGATGTTGTTATATCGGGAGCGACGGAGTTAAGTTGTGTATGAATTGCGAATAGGCACCTGCCATGATACCAAGACGACATGCGTAATACAGCATATACGAAAGCGTATATGATATATAGTACCACTTAATGAACAGAACGGTACCCATCAGTCAACATCATCAATCAACCTCTTGACCTTTTTGCTTGACCGTGATATTATCATGCAGAAACAAGAGCCTCGACTAAGTGCTAAACAAAACGAGGTCGGAATAGACTTGTTTGCTTTGCGCTTGTAGTCGTGATGCGGCTGAACTTGTACAGACCGGGGCCTTGATAGTGTGGAAGTAGCTCCTTCTAGTCTTGGTCAGCGTCAGCTTGTCACACCCACCCCCCTGGGACGTAGGAGGGGGTGTTAGGGGCATTCGGCTATGCAGCCGGCCATCTTTGTGTCACATCATCATATGATAGCTACGAGGGAAATGGGGGGCCAAAGGCTCTTCGTTGTTGCATCACCTTGTTGCTTTTCTGTGCTGCTTACTACTCATGGTAGGCCACTATCCAATACCATCCATCAACGGGCCGCCATCTCTTCGTTGCGGACTAACGGCCCCTAGGACCAACTAATTACCAAACACATCAGCAAGCTACATATCTCGGCCCCCATTGGCTGCATTTATTACCTGCAGCCTATTTGGGAGTTATCAGGCTTCATGTCAGCCAGTGCCAGAAAATCTAGTGGACAGCAGTTCAAGAATCAGCTGCTCTGCTCGTCAAGCACAAAAGCCCGGCTAACCATGCTTTTTGTCAGATTGTAGTCGGTAGTAGTACAGTGCTTACTACGACTGACGATCTTCCAGGTCCGAGCCGAGATAGGTAGGTAGACATATCTTGGGTGGATCTCATCCCGTCGCCTCGACATTGTGTTTGTCTGGATGGTATGTGCTTTTTGCCACGGCGCCCGGCAGCGTGGGTCTGTCTGCCTGCAGTAGCAGTGCGTTGGATCTACGGATACATGACCAGCGAATGTTTATTTATATTCCACCTTGCCGTTGGGAAGTTGCCGGATCAGCGTCGTGCGTGCACTACCACCTAGGGGGTCCAACCAACGTTGCCCAGCGTCCGTCACCGCTTGCGCCCAGTTGTTATTTCCCTTGGGTTTCGGGTGTGGGTCTTCGGGGGCCATTTAATAAGGCACATATCTTCAATCGTAGTTTCTACGGTGTGAGCGAGGTGGGGGGCGTATCACCACACACCGACCACTGCGGCCGTTGTCCCGTACACGTGGCGCAAGCGGTGTATGGTGGAACCGGGTGGCTGGCGCTGGATTGAGGATCGTTGCGGCCGTTCCCTTGGTTGAAGCATGTTCGGGATGCCATCTTCGCGGATGGAGCTGGAGGGGGAAATAGGGCGATGGCTGGCGACTTGGCAAATGAGCTTGGCATATGAGCTTGGCATTTGCTCATCTTGAAATAGGGGGTTACCTCATCTCTCAAGAGATGGGGAGTTGACCGAAGTTGACTGAATTGCATGGCTACCGCCGAAATCGACACACGTAGCTTATCTAACAGTACGAAAGCCAAAGGTCTTGATGCCGTGCAGACCCATCAGCTTCTTGGCATTCTCATGGTAGCTCTCTCGCAACTGTCCAGGTTGCTCTGGATCATATGTGGCCAGGAAATGATGGTGCCAAGGCTGCCTGTCGGAAGAGGATATATTTGTGAACAGACTCATCCTCGCTCGGAAACCAAGAGGCCAGACTCGGTCTATGTCTTGGGAGGAACACAAAGCTCAGGCGTCCAACACTGTCAACCTTATTTCCGATCAAAGACGCCTATGCTCACGACGGTAGTTCTCCAGAAAGGTACTAACTGGTGATTGGGACGATTTTATGAACTCCATGTTCCATTGGTCAGGAGAGTGACTAACAGTAACTGGGTAATCAGACATGCGCCTAGAACATCATTAGCTAGTAACACAGTATAGGCAGGCCAACTACTGTCAGAATTGCTGGTAACGGAAAACTCTGTTTATATGTGGCAGTTAGATGCCCAGCGATGGGCATTGCGGGTTGGTTTATCGAAATACGGACATTTTGCCTGCTATGCCCTGCCCACCTGCGAGACCGGAAGTATCAAACTTTTCAGTTACAGGTTCACAATCATGCCGAAGGTACCTTGCAGTACGCAATGAAATTTATGCGAGAGTGTCAACAAAGACAACTTGGTACGCCGGTATCTTTACTGTATAGAAGAACAAGACTTGGTCCCCTAGCAGTGCAAAATGAATGTTGGACGGATCCTATTGCCTTAACGCCAGCATAATGTCTCCCGTGTGCTTCATAGCATCTTCATCAACCAAAGCATCGTCCACAGTATCGACAACATCCGCAAGTATCCGGTCGAGGGCCGGCTGGCGAGCCATTGTTGTGGTCATCATTAGCTTATCCAAAGCGGTCTCGGGGGTCGTCACAACTTTGGTCGGTGGTCGAAGTGTAGCTGGTTGCCATCGGATCCTTGACAAATGTGTCTGCGTGAATAACACATGTCAGCATGGGTCTCAGTATTTCGATCTACGGACAGTGCCTGTAGACGAGGATTAAAAGGGACATGTAATACATACCGAGTCTGCGCTTCCGCCTCACTACATAGCCAACCGGAGCAAGGATCCGTATATCTTACACCCCCAGCTCATAGGCAAAAATACTCATGACAGCAAATGATTCGGCGCCAGAGCTTTGCTCCAACAAAGGAACCGAGCAGACAAGCCACGGCTTCGACACAAAGGACCGCGTCATAAGAATTGCGTATGTAATGTCGCCGACCATAGAGATAACCTCAGGGAACGGCAAGTTATGACAAGATCTCTATGGAAGAGGCTCGTTTGGTAACTGGGGCTTTGTTGATGTGATGATATGAGTCGTCGTTTCGTGTAGGAGGCTGACCAGTTTGCGAGACAGGCGGGGAAACAGACGATTTGTTCTCACTGTAGCTGGTGTTGGGTTGAGAAGAGGTCGGCCGGAAATAACCCTTGAGGGTGTCTACATCCTGCCGGAGTCTGGCCATGGACTCCCGGATATGTTGATCAGCTCTAGCCTTGTACGCCCCCAATTTCCCCGTACACTCCCCGTACTGGCCTTGTCCGATCTGTTCTCGGTGTTCTGTTCCTTTTGTGGTTCCGGGTCTATAAAGTCTTCAGGACGTACAGCTTTGGGCATGGTGATGAACAAAGGAGGCGATGCCCTCTAATGAGGATACCAGACGAAAGGGGGTGGGGGGAGTACGCCGGACCAAGATGTGTGTGTGACCTAAGATGCAGATGAGGATACATACAATTGGTAATTTCGCGAGAGCCAGATGTAGAATGCAGAAAGTAAGAGTTGTTCAGTCGTGACCTGATGGGGAGTAAGTGGTTTGCGAAGAAGTGATATGTTCAACGACAGCCACGTTACAATCGGAACACATAAAAGGAAGCCATGAAGCTGCAACGCATCATCTGAAGGTGGTAGGCACCCAAGAAAGGATGGAGAAATTGATGGGGGTTGGGCAAATGAGATAACATTGCCACATTGGTAAAGAGCCAGCCGAGTGTGGGAAGGAACGACCCAAAAGAGGTAGTACGGCTACTCACACCGTTCAGACAAACATCAATCATGAGATGTGGAAGACGTATCTCAGCGTCACTGCCTCAATCCACCACCACGCCCACCAACCCCATCCCATCCCAAGGTTGTTGTTGCATTTGGTCGTTGGCAGCCGCTCAGGTGCAAGTCTGCCCAGTTAAATGCAATCAAACTTGCAGTTTCTATGATCACCTGCCAAAGATGTTGTTGGTGGGAACTTCAATACCTGACTCCTTCCCGACTACCAATCTGTAGCTTTCACCACTGCCACTATGTAAGGGGTGATATCAACGTAGGCCACCCACCGACTAGTTCCTTTTGTCGAATTCCGTCATATCTCACCCTGCGCGATGGCTCACAATTGGCCCCTTTCCCCAAAAGCCATACTGGGCGATATTATATGTCTTGACAAGACTGAGCTGGATCTAGTTGAAGATGCCCGACACCTTGCCACGCTTCTTGGATGATTCATAATCAAGCCTTGTTGTGTAACGGAGGTAAGTGATATACTGACAGCGATGGATCTACATATGGTCAGAGTAGGTTAGCATTGACAGTCAATGATGGTGAAATGAGATGTCAATGCAAGAAGTGTCAGGGGTGATGGAACGTGGGATCTCTCAACAGGATACTAGGAACCCACTCCCCTTAAACATGGTATACAGCAGAACAACTCAGAGACAAGAATTGTATTTGTGTCGTATTTGCCCTGCTTTGTGGCAGGAATCCGCATAATTCCAACAAATCAGCGATCCTTGGAAATATTTCACTGCATTCTCCGTAAAGTTGAGGCTGATGTGAAAGAATGGGCTGGAGAGGGGTGGCTTGGATTAAGGGGAAAAAGAGTGCCCGCAGAGGGAGTTGAACCCTCTTGTTAAGTCTCAATAGAATAACATATACTAACCGCTAGGCTACACAGGTCCGGGCAAGGGAGTAAGCCGTCAACAGGAGTCATAAAGGGCAGATACCTGGGGTGTTGCTTGCTGCTGCTGTTGGTGGTGTCCTGGGTATGGATGAACTCAAATCCCTGTATTGTACGATGCCAACTCCAGATCCCGCAGGCTCAGACATGCTTTAGTGTGAGGCAAGCGACACAGGCAACTGGGCTCCGGTTGTCACTGGAAGTGAAATACGGCTTCACTTACTTGAGAAGCCCGGCTTTCATGCCCAAGGTAACGCATTCGACCCGAAATGGCAATGCGATGAGACGCCGTTGTGTAGTAGCATACTTCGATGTCAATGGTAGACCCAAAGCCGGCCTCGATGAGGAGAATAGGGCATATATACCTAACTTTGATGGGCTATCTGCTTTCTCGGTGGCCTTGGGGCAAGATTAGGCTTCCCGGACAATGTATGTACCTACCTACAATGGGCAATTCGAAGAATGAACCTGGAGGTCATTTGCTCGCGGTGAAGACGACAACTTATGTTGATGCTAGACCGCGGCATGTACAGTTTGCTTCAGCAAGATGTCATACCGCTTTGGAGGTACTATATGGCTGGGGGGAACGCAGATGACGTCGCAAGACTGAGTCTGTAGGATATAGAAGTATGCATAAATGGGCAAGGAAGGTAAAAAACAACAGGGTGGCAATAAGAAAAGGAGTGGCCTCGGAGGGCGATTCGGAAAGAAAAAGAGTGACCGCAGAGGGAGTTGAACCCTCTTGCCTTTAAGTATGATCTAATGATATTGTAATGATACTACCACTAGGCTACACCGGCCCGGTCAAGGGAGATCTATGCCAATGCGAGTTATAAGCCTCGGGTTGGATCGAGTTGGGACTGCTCTGCTCCCTTATTGGGTGGAGGGGGTGTATTCAGAGTTTGGAATAGCAGCGGCAGGAAAGGGGGAAGATGAACCAGTGCGAGAATATGAGAAACAACACACTCCACCTCTCATTCTGCAGTGCGCATTTGCTCTCTTGTCCTGCAAGGGCGACAGGTAGTTGCCGCTCACTCATTACCTGTTGTACGTGCATTTCGATATCAGGTTTCTTTTTTCTTCTTTTTTGCGAAGACACAGTACTGGAGTCTGTAACCCAATTGTCACTTGGCAAAATACTGCCGAAACGAAATTCTTGTGCTATAAATGTCTGACCAAATCTAGTGATCACAAGTTGCAGGAGGAAAGAATGGCGAGTGGTAGATTTTATCTAATTGATGTTCGAGCCTATCAAACAAGCACATATCGTGGAGCGGGAGAACCAAGTCGTATATGGCCGGGCATGACTCTATAAGGGGGGTCTACATGGTCTCCTTGAAGGCATATCTGGGGGTTTGATAAGGCAATCCCTTAATTGATGTGCCCTTAAATAATATTCTCGGCGAGTAGGAAACACTCACACTCACTCCAGGAGATCAATTATGTGGACTCAAGCATCACCACCTCTGGAGTATTGACGATGCTGTGAGCAGACTGTTTAAAGGGGTTCGACTTTAAGGCCCCTGTACCGAGTGGAATTTTAAATCAATGGCTGTTCCTGAATAGTGCGAATCTTGTGCTTAACATTGGTTTAGGTATCACATAACGCGTATGACCAGTTGGTGCAAAGCTCGCTTCTATGTATGCACGTCTGACCTGATATACTCTCCACGGAGGAATGGCACACGGGGACTGCTGCAATCAGCTTACGGTCGAGGCCCTCACCGAACACCTTAGCACTCCCGATTTGGTGCTCTCGCATACGGGCGATGACTGACTTACTGCCTGAATCGGAAAGGAAAGACCCCTCCAAAGCTCCCCCTGAACATGCGAAAGTGAAGTAAGCAGGATGCTTGCGCCTGAAGGTCGGATACGAGGCGATGCCATACCCCTCTGTCATTTGAAATCTGAGCAATTTGAGAAACGCCAGGTTGAAATACTTGACATCCTATAATTCGGCCTCGCTCCGTGAAAGGAGGCATATATATATTGTCATGAAAGCCAGCAAAAGCTCCCAAACGGAGCACGGATGTCGTTGAGCTGGGGATGCGATACTGTCATACGGTCCCTTGAGTAGTCGTGCAATGCACTAAGTGAATATCTGATATCATAACACATCTTGTAGATAATTGTAGCCGCTCAATGGAAATTCCGAACAACCCAATTCATAATTGACTATGGGCTGTGGTGAATATGAGGTTATTGATCAGGCTCGGCAGATAATTCTACACGAGCGCATGGCCTTAGGCAAGGCTGACCACACACGTTGCTTATCGCCTAGTCAATTACCTAAGAAAAATTACGAGGGGTCTTCTTCTCCCATTACATGTACAGTACGCGACGTATTCTAGTGTCGACCAGTGCTTTGGTGGCGGCTTAGTTGATACGACGCAGCGGACAATGTGGGAATTGTAAAAGCCACAGAAGGACCTTATCGTTACGAGACTTGCCAGGACGTTGAGAGCACACAACTTGGAATAGTGACCAAGACAGTCTCAATGGAGGGGTAACGAAAATAGTCTTTCTATATGAGCTACAATCGTCATGCCCGTGAGAAGACGAGACCAAGAAACATGGTCGGGAGCGGAGCGCTCGAATTGCGAAATGCCGGGGGTCTATTCTGGGAACCCATGTGCCGTAAGGCAAGCAAGGAAATGGAGGCCCCCGTGCCGCTTTTTGCCCATCCGTCGGCTTCAGCGGGCGACACCGACACGTCATATCCGAGAGAAATACGGGGTGGGCACTGCAAATGTTAATATTTCATTGCCCAGTCCGAGCAGAAATGTTGAAATCGATATCGCCTGAGCCACTACCATCAAAAAAGTATTGATTGAATTCTCTTTGCCGACACGGACTGTCTCATTGCAAGTCAGGATGGGTGTGATATACTAATATTTACATAACTCTATGCACATATCCGCTCAAAAATCGTTTGTATGCAGCGGCTCAACCCCCAAGCGTCTCGAATGGTGATTTTTAAAACACGTTTCCTTGGCGGGTAGTCTCAAAGAGCTTCGCGTCCCCGTACACGTTGTCATCATCTGTCACGTTGTGCACCTCCCGGGAAATTGCCGCATCTAGTTTCTGCAGATGCGCTATCACTAGTCGAGAGCTCGGTCAGTGGCTGTGCAGAAGGAAAGAAAGAGGAAGGTCGATACTGCCAGTCCCGACATGTGGTACATTCATAATGTTTGATGAGTGCCATTGCTTCCGAGGTCCCAATTGTGGTGAGAACCGCGGTGGCTTAAAGTTTCCGGTTAATAATCCCCTTCTCCGCAACCTTGGTGGGCAAAATACCGCGAGCGCAGGCAATGCCATTATATGCGCTTTCTAAAGCATGAGACTGAGCCTCCTGAGCTCTGTATATGTGTAACTATTTACAACCTAGAATTAGCATCTACAATCAACAGCTGGTCCGTCAATCTTTCAGGTAGAGTGAGGTGAGTGCACCCTTTTTCCCCTGCAGGCCCGTGTTGCCTGCCCCATCCCTGTAGTATCCCTTCCAGGCACGCCCTACCTTAACCACTACATACATGTATTCCCTCGCTGGTATGTACATGCAATTTATCAATTGATGTATGTATCACGACGTATAAAATCCCGACGGACGGCAGCTTGATCGTATGTGCTATTGCGTGAGGAGTTCCCCTAACGCCGAGCAGGCCGCTCAACAGTCTTGTCACAAGACAAGATCCTTGGTCGTCACACCAGAATGCATGCAGACATCTCCATGTGCCATCAAATGGGTCCCATCCCGGAGGGGGTACGTTCATAGCGCGCGCCGACCACCAAACAGCAGCAACCTTGGAAGGGGGTGTGTGACTGGGAATCCCCACTCTCCGGGTGCCTCCTACCTCCTTCTTAGGCCTTATTAGCAGCCCCGGGACCCAGGTACTGTGCCCGTAGGCGTGAGTGTGTGTGAGGCATGTAGCCGTCCTGAAACCTCGAAACACACGTAACGCCCACCCCAAAGTGGTTCTCGTTACCTTTATTCTCCTAGCCCCGAGTCCTCACCATACTTGGTACATGCAATTGAATCTAGAATCCATCCAGTCCAGACCTCCCCCAAACCAAAAGAAACCCCCCAAAGCCAGACACGACACGCTAGATTAGGTCTTCTGACTAGGAAGGTTAACAGCCACCCAGGAGGGACACTTTACCCAAAAGAAGTCGCATTCGATTTTGGATTGCCAACGCAATTAACCGCCCTGATCTGATCGCAGCGCAGCGCATCGCATCTTCAGTCCATTTCTCTGATCTCCATCTAACCTTCTTTCTCCCACCACCGACGAGACGACCGACGACCACGTCCCTGACAAGACACTGTTTGCGCCTTTGTCTTTTTTTTTCTCGACGCAGCAAAGAAGACTTCACGCCCTCTTTTCAACCTCGAACCCATTTCCGACCAACAACGATCGTTACCACCCCCATATGTATCTGGTTCATTCCCTTTAGTGTGCGCTGCCACCACCAGTCCTTTGATTCAGCAATTCGTGGCATCCAGCCGCCTTTCTAGCCCCCTTCCATTAGAGAGCGCAACCGAACGCCATCGGCCATACGATATCCTGGGCCAGCTTTTCGGATCCTGTCATTGAGCATTTGCGAACATTCGCCTTAAACGCTTGCCTTTGCACTACTGGAATCACCTTCTGTTCCTCGCCAGGCGCGAGCTACTATACAACCATCATAGGACCGTCGAGCACTCCCAGCAAATACTCGGACTATATTGATCCTCTACGAGCTGGCGCATCCTTGTCAAAATGATGCTTGACGAGAAGTATGTAAACCTCACTTCTCACCCTCCCGGACAATGGTCTCGTGTATAAGGGGGGATGTTCAGAACTCGAACGTAGGGGCTAACGTGAATCCCTTTGTAGATATATCGGACTGGCCTTGGCCATGTCATCAAGTCTGGCGATAGGCACAAGTTTCGTAATAACGAAAAAGGTACGCACCATATTTCTTGAGGAGCCGCCGCCTTCTCAACAAGGCTCCCGCTCTGTTCCGAACCAGGGCTAATTCAGTTTTCCAGGGCTTGATGCAAACAAGCGAGCGACACGGCTTCGAGGGCGATGGCTATGTTTACCTACGGAACCCGGTGTGGTGGGCTGGTATATTATCTTGTGAGCAGCATATCAACCCATGCGGTCGCCTCGAGTTGCGGAATCTAACACATATTGCCTTCTAGTGGTTGCCGGAGAAATCTGCAATTTCGCCGCCTACGCGTTTGCCCCTGCCATTCTCGTAACGCCATTAGGTGCCCTCAGTGTGTTGATAGGAGCAGTTCTGGGAGCTTATTTCCTCAAGGAAGAGTTGGGTACACTGGGCAAGCTCGGCTGCGCTATCTGCTTGATCGGTGCCATCATCATCGTCCTGCATGCGCCGCCAGATACGGACATTAAGACTATTGATGAGATTCTCCAATTCGCGCTCGCGCCTGGTGAGTAATCCCGACATAATGCGCCGGTTTTGCATACCACTAACAAGGGTCATAGGGTACCTTCTCTACTGCTTTGTGGTTGTTGTGTACGCCAGCGTCATGATATACAAGATTGCGCCCATTCACGGCAAGAAAAACCCGCTGATCTACCTTTCGATCTGCTCGACCGTTGGATCCGTCTCCGTCATGTCCGTCAAGGCTTTCGGCATTGCGGTGAAGCTCACTTTCTCGGGGCATAACCAATTCACTCACGCCTCCACTTACGTTTTCATGATCTTGACGACCGTCTGCATTCTCATCCAGATGAACTACTTCAACAAAGCGTTGGCCACTTTCTCGACGCAAATGTACGTCTCCCTGACGTCAACCCGCTTCCCAGGCGAACATATGACTAACAACGTTGTAGAGTAAACCCGTTATACTATGTGACATTCACGACTGCCACCCTTTGCGCCTCGTTCATCCTCTTCGGCGGCTTCAACACAGCAGATGCGGTCAACACGCTTTCGCTGCTTTGCGGATTCCTCACCACTTTTACCGGCGTCTACCTACTCAACCTTTCGCGCCGAGACCCCAACGGCGACAAGATGCTTGGCGGCCGCCGTGACGGTAACGACGCCACCGGCACCGACATGATCTCTAGCATCCAGACGAGACTCAGCATGCAAGCGCGACGCAGCACCGACCCGAGAATCAGCGGAGATCGCGAGGGGCTCATGCGAGCGTATGATGAGGAGTCAGGCACTTTTGGCCTTAATGATCTCGCAGACGATTCCGAGGATGAGTCATCCTCCAGGACCAATGGCAATGGAAATGGTCATGCCGCGAAAGCATATGGGAATTCGATCGAAATGCAACCGAAAACAAAAGGCGGCGAACGGTAAAGCCTCGGAGCTTACCTTGTAGATTTATACAACTTTTTCTCGATTCAAACTGTATATATCCTCCTGTCGTCCCTGTCCACTTTCGGCCAAGAACAACTGTAAGGAGGTCTCGAGCTCGACTTTTACGGGCACAACTCGCTTATTATCACCGGAGTATAATCCGTAAGGGATGGCCTCTCGTACGAACATTTTGAAAGAGGAATACCGCATATGACTTGTAAGGAGGCAATGAGAATAAGGGCTTTCTGGCAGAAAGAACAACCATGGGTTTTGGCTGGGTGATAGGTATGGATGGGTCTCTCTTTTTGCGGCGTTCAGGGTTGGGTGGAAACACGGCAGAGGAATGAACTGCGACACACTTGAAAGGAGTTTGTGGCCTCTGCAGGAAAAAGAAGGTAGCAAGATCTACCTCCTGGGTCTTTTTCTCAGATTTGTATTCTTTTTGGATTTGGGCGAAGAGGGCGCACGCACGCACGCAAAACACGAGCCTAGACGCCGTGTGGCATAAGTCTGTACGAATATTTTATACTGGTTGCGCGAAGACTGGGAAAAGGGGGGCCGGCAGCCAGGCCCCAAACGGAGGGAAGCGCACAAGATGTGTGTGTGTGTGTGTCGAGTCGAGTCGAGTCGAGTCTTACCATCATCGTCAAGTCATCATGGATGGGAGGAATAAACAAACCACACACGGATGAGGAAGGGACAGAGACTATAAATTGGAGAGCGAGCGGTCGTTTGTTCAACAGATGGCATTTGAGGTTAGGTAGGAGGAGGGAGAGGGCATTGCATTGCTATATACTTTGCTTTGCCCCCTTTCTTTCTCCCTGCCTACCTTTGTCTTCGCGTTACCTACTTAACTCATACTTGCTTTTCGCCACCGATAGACATTATAAGACAGACATGAATGAGAGATACCAGTTAGTCGATGATCTTTTATTGTTGATTGCATCTTGACTTGCTACCTACCTATATATATATGGCTAGGGAATAATACCCACTTTGTGGGCATGCATGGGCTGGTCTTGGTTGCTGGATGTACATGAGGCAAGCCACCCGCACATCGTATGCCAAGCCCCTAATAACATTGTTTCATGTATGTAAGTTGAAGATGTGTCACAGGCCAGCCAATTGAATTATAGAATATTCCGAGTGATGTTAATTGGTACTCAACTTGTCCCGGTATGTATATCCTCCCACCACAAGATGTTCCCTCAACATATGCGCAGAGGTCCACGTTTTACGGGAGTGTTCACAGTTGAGGTGAGGCCACGCCTTCACCACATCACAGGTACAATCAGGTTTGCAAGGGCGAGGAAGTATCATTGGTAGTGAAGTTGCTTGTTCATGCAGTCATCTACGGTATCATGACCATTCTAGACACAGGCCAAATGGCAACTACTCACGTAGTTCAAGAAATTTTTGTGTTCCCCGAAACCGTTCCCTTGCAAATGCAAACGTAAACGTGATAACGCCATTGTGAGATATTTCATACCCGTGCGTTGGTTCACATTTCCCCGCCCTTTATCGATCATGATTCCATTAGGGTCTCTTTGAGTAAAGTCCAGCACCGACTAGCCTCAAATCTACTGCTGCTCAGCAGGTGCGGCCTCCTCGCCACCCTCCTCCTGCTCGGCGGCGCGAGCGGCCTCAGCCTGAGCCTGCATCTGGGCGGCCTTAGCACCGTAATCCTGGCTCATGGGCTGGACAACGCTCTGCTCCTCCTTGGGCTCGATGATGGTGACAGCATCGGGCAGAGACTTCTGGGGACCGGCCTTGCCCTCGGGGTCAGAGCCGCGCATGATCTTGACCTTGATACCCAGGACACCCTGGCGGAGCAGGACGTGGCGGGTGGCGTGGTCAATGAAGTCGTTGGCGGGCTGACCGGAGTGGATCATGAATCCGTCGGTGAACTTCATGGACTTGGCACGGGCAGCACGGAGCTTTCCGGAGACGACAACCTCGCAACCCTTGGCGCCAGACTCCATGATGAAGCGGAGGACACCGTAGCAGGCACGACGGACGGCAAGACCGTTCAGGAGCTTGTAGCGGAGAGACTCGCACTGGGCGACGGCGGACAGACCGCGGTTCTGGACCTTGGCGGCATAGAGGGAGACGGAGTTCTCGGGGAACTTGAAGCGCTTCTGGATGAGCGAGGTGAGCTCACGAATGCGGCGGCCCTGCTCGCCAAGAACCTCCTGGGTGTGGGTGGCGCGAATGATGATGTCGGTGACGGTAGGGGTCACGCGGACCTCGACGCCGGAGTAACCCTCCTCGGCCAACTCGTGCTGGAAGAACTCGTTCAGCTCGGCGTAGAAAACACCGTCAGCCACGAACTTTCTGCGCTTGGAGCTACAAGAAGAACATGATATGTCAGTACGAATGAAGATACAACAATTGAGCGACACAAGCGGGATGAGGGCATCACCGTGGCGAAGCGCATTATAATTATTGCAGCATCAACCACAGCGATCATGTCCCCCGCATCTCTCTGACTTCGCGATCATTGTAGGGAATTCAATTCGACATACATCTGAGTACCCGGGACGGCCATCTTGACGATAGTTTTTTGCTGATTGTGAGATGACTGTTGAACAGGGTTGTGAGGGTTGTCTGGTCGAGGTCGAAGAGGGTCGTCTGAGTGGGATGGCAGATATCGCGAGAAATCGGTCCAAATGTCGTGGTGGAGATTTTGCCCAACTGGCTGCACCCTCGATTTTTTGGCTGGTTAGGGCTTTTTTTTCTTGTGTGGGCAAGGTGTGACTCTGACTGGTGCTCAGGTATCTGGGTACTTGCGAGAAGGTTAATGGAATTGAGGACACAGACCAAGGGCTCCTTCTCTTGGCATTTACCCCATGCAATCGATAAGAGAAGACGACCCCACCTTGATGGCTAGTCTGAGTTGCTCACATGTGACGTCGGCACCAGCCACACTGCAGAGCTCCGACAGTGGATACTTGCATCACTGACAGGTTTGAAGGAAAGCAACAAATGCTAACGCCGGTAGGTGGAATTTGATATTGAATATAAAACAATAAATGACTAATGCCTTGCTATAAAATGTTCTTCATTTGCTGCTTGTGTTCACACAGAGCAAATCAAAGAGTGCAGTGGTCATAGTATAAATTTTGCTGTCAGTAGGACATAGAGCTGGACATTCTACCCCTACCAGCCTACCCCACTACAGCTGGGCTGATTGTTCACTGCATCCTCTAACTTTACGTACACGCTTCTGCTGATGACATTGGCTGAGCTTGCGACAGCGATGCAACTTTGCCATCTGACCTGACAGTAGCACAATCCAGTCCAGTGCTACCTTGTAGCCCAACAAGCCGGCCTTTGGAAGAAGACCGAGAGAGTGCACCAGCATCATATCGTGTGATCACCTTCCCCCTTCACCGTTTGCTCACGGTGACTGCCTGTTACTTCTCTCCAAGTATTCAAGGCCAGGCCTTTACCCAAGCACCTGAGTGATGCAGGCCACATCGCAAATCCCCTAATCACTTGCGGTGAATTTAGCTGCCAAGCTTGAATGCGCATTCGGCTCCTTCTTTTCTGTCACCGTACTACAAAGACCACTCTTCACCTCCATGCCACAACTCGGCGACAGTGATACCTTATAGAACTGGCCACTCTCAAACCCTCACCATGCATGTTAAAAAGATAACCGGCGTCGAGGCCGTCCGCGGCGGCGAGATGCAAAAGGGCGACATGCATCTAACAGATCATCACATTGTCATGGTGATACCACCTGCCGAACCAACAGGACGCCCTCGCGAGCTCTACATAGCCTATCCGATCCTGGCTCATTGCAACCTCAGACTCTCCCACGCAGCTTCAGGCCGACCCTCCACGATCCGCTTACGATGTCGCGATTTCATGTTCATCAGCTTCCACTTCGCCGAAGAAACTGCTGCACGCGAAGCCTTCGAGCACATCCGGAACCACACGTGTCGCCTGGGTTCAATAGAGAAGCTGTACGCCTTCAGCTACCAACCGCTGAAGCAAGAGAAACACCTAAATGGATGGGAAATCTACGATCCCAAAACAGAATTTCGCCGACAGGGCATCAGTACCAAATCGGTAGACCGAGGCTGGCGGATATCTACCATAAATCAGGACTACGCCTTCTCGCCGACATACCCAGGGCTCCTGGTAGTCCCCTCCAACATATCCGATAATGTAATCAAGCACGCAGGACCATACCGCTCTCGTCAGCGCATACCTGTCTTGACATACCTGCACTCGCTCAACAACTGTTCCATCACTCGCAGCTCTCAACCCCGCACTGGTCTTAGAGGAAACCGCAGTGTTCAAGATGAGCGCATTGTCAGCGCCAGCTTTTCGGCCTCCGCCACGGTCGAGTTTAATGGGCTCGATGTGAACCCCGGCGAGTCGGTCGAGCCTAGCCCAGCTGCCAGCCTTGCTGATCTGAGGGAAGGCGATAGCCTGGATGGCAAATCGCAAGATGCAATCTCGCAGTTCGAAGATGAGCTGCTACAAACTGGAACTGCTGGCATTGACCCCAAAACGGGAAAACGGCTTGTGTACGGCGCTCAACAGAACAACCTTATTGTGGATGCTCGTCCGACGATCAATGCCGTGGTCATGCAAGCAATGGGCAAGGGATCCGAAGACATGAAGAATTATGACTTCGCGAAGAAGGCCTACCTGAACATCGACAACATCCACGTCATGCGCGACTCCCTCAATATGGTTATAGAAGCCATCAAGGACGGCGACATCAGCCGCCTGCCCCCAAACCGCCACCTCCTGGAGAAGAGCAACTGGTTACGGCATATCTACGGTATTCTCGACGGATCCGCGCTTATCGCCCGGCAAGTAGGCATCCAACATTCTCACGTGCTGATCCATTGCTCCGACGGGTGGGATCGCACCAGCCAACTTTCAGCGTTGTCCCAAATGATGCTTGATCCCTACTATCGCACCATAGAGGGCTTTATTGTGCTTGTCGAAAAGACTGGCTCTCGTTCGGCCACATGTTCGCACTGCGGGCCGGCTACCTCAACCACGAGAAGTGGTTCACGGTCGAGAAGGATTCGATGGCTGGCAGCACTCTTCAGCCCGGTGAGTCAGAAGGGCGTGCGGGCGAGGTGTTCGAAGGTGCCATCTCCAGCGCAAAGCGCTTCTTTAACCGCGGCCATGATGTGGATTCTACAACCCCCAAAGCTGATTCTGATGACCCGGCTTCACCACCAGACGAAACCGCACAGACTCGTCCCACAGTAGAGGCGAGTCAAGCTACCCAGCCCAACAACATTTCACCTGTGTTCCATCAGTTCCTAGATGCGACATATCAATTGCTATACCAACACCCTTCACGCTTCGAGTTCAACGAGCGTTTTCTACGACGGCTTCTCTACCACCTCTATGCAGCACAGTACGGCTCTTTCCTGTGGAACTCGGAGAAAGAACGATGTGACGCTAAAGCAAAGGAGCGGACGAGGAGTGTATGGGACTACTTCCTTAGTCGCCGGCAGGAGTTCTTGAATCCCAAATACGACAACACCATTGATGACCGACAGAGTGGGCGCGAGAGACTCGTTTTCCCGCGCATGAACGAGATCAGATGGTGGGCCAGCTCTTTTGGCAGGAGTGACGCAGAAATGAACGAGGAGCTTGACAACGCAGCTGCGAGGGGCGAGCGCATTGGCGAATACGCACTTAATAGCCAGCTCGATACGAACTCGCCCATTAGCAGGGGCCGCAGTCCATTGCCAACAAGCCAACCGCCTACGATGCCTACCAGCAAAAGTGTCCTCGCCGGCGTTGAAACAGCACACGAGGCACTCACGCCCTCTCTTAGGCAGAGTGCTAGCACCGACAGTCCGGGCGCATTCTCGGATAACATTGCGAAGCTCAAAGAAGGTCTTGCAAACGTGGACCTCGGAAAGGGCATATTCGGCGGATCAGATTCAGGGGTCAAGTCGGCCAACAATAGTAATGTGGCGACGAGACAGTCAACAGACAGTGGAAGTCAAGGTAGCCAGAAGGCCAACAATGAAGGGGCACAGGAAGCAGCGCAGGAGATGAAGGACGTCATCCCAACGTCTACGGCATCACCACCACATCCTCTCAGCATCGAAGGAACCAACAGCACCACAAAGCAGCAGCTACCGATGGATGGGGCGATGGAGATGGAAATGAGTTAGTTGCTATACCACCCCAGACCCGATAGCGTGTGGAATTTCCAGGATTTCATCCCGCACAAACGGCGGCGATCCAGCATCTGGTCGACCATTTCTGCCGCTAGTGGTGAAGATGTGGCGGTTTCGTTTCGCGAAGGGCTCTATGGCTTCGTAGGAAGCGGGTTTGAGCATTGCCATGAAAAGGAGGAGATGGAGAAGCAGAAGCACCAGCAGATCATGGGAGGGCTTTTACCCGCTATAGGAGAAGAGCTTGTGCACCGGACTTGGTACAACCGGGTCTTCGCCGGGGCTGTAGAGGCGAGGCGGCTGATAGAGTCGGGGATTTCATTGCGAAGTAGTTAGTTGATTTTACAACTGCTGTTGTGCCCACTCTGCCTTTTTCATTCTACCCTGAAAAGAAGAACCAGAAGAGAGAAAGGGAAGATAAGAGGGTGGTGGTGTTCCGAACACCTGCTGCCAGCAGACCCTCCACGTTTAGAGGATGACGCAGAGGTGCTGGTTGATATTGTATGAGTATAATGCGAAATCAATACTATGAATCATGATGCCAAACGCATTTGGCACCCCAATATCTTGTGTGTGTTCTAGATGTGATTTGCTGACGTGAAGTCGTACTAGCTAGCATCTTGTGGACATTTACCATATCTGTTTTAGGTCGTAGGTATTTTTTGATTTGTTTGACATCGAAATGATTAAAGTCAGGAGGTTGGAACTACCAGCATGCACATCATTTGGAGACTTGGTGATTTTGGGAACTTGCTTCTGCAATATTGGCCCAACATGTCTTTTACTATTTTAGCACCCCTCTACATAGCTGACAAGATCAACTATATGAAGCCCGTGGTATCCGTTTCTTTTTCTTCATTCCATTTATTTCTTGGTTGTTCCTTTCTATCTACAGGTCGAAGGGCATCGTCAGTCCTCTATAAGAAGACCTCGAGGTTGACCTCGAGCACACTGACGGGGAACTTGATCTCGAACTTCTCGAGCACGTTGGGGTGCAGGACGCCGAACTCGCCAATGCGCTGGCTCTTGCCGCCGATGCGGGCGAAGATGGCGGCGGCGCGGCCGCTGAAGAAGGTGGCCTCGTCGATGGGCTCGAGCCAGTAGCCGTCGCGCTTGGTGTGGTCCTGGCGGACCTCGAACTCAGTCTTGTTGGCGCCGAGTCCCTCTTCGCGGGTCAGGAAGGACGTGCGCAGCATCAGCATGACGCGGTCGAGCAGGCCGTGGACCTCCTCGAAGCCCGAGGTGCGGCCGCACCAGGCGGCCGAGTAGTGGCGCTCGTTGCGGGCCTTGCGCTCCTTGGTCTCGTCCTTGAAGACGACGTCGGACGCCTCGAAGATTTTGACGGGCAGACTGTGGGACTTGTTCTCGCGGATGGTCTTCAGGAGACCTGGGAGGAGCGAGGTCCGGACAATCTGGTACTCTTGCGTCTTGGGGTTGGCCAGCTTGACGGCAGTCTTGCCGTCATCTTCGCGGTTCAGCCAGGCAAAGTTCTCGTCGTGACTATTTCATGGTTAGCTTCTTGGCCATGAAGAGGAATTCCTTTACATTGCACACTTACCCGCACAGGATCAGGGGCATGACTTCACTCCAGCCAGCCATACCCGACTCGAAACGCACGATATCGGTCATCTTGTTGATGCTCAAAGGCGCGCCTACCGTCTTGGTGACAGACATACGGGGAAGCTTGTTGAAGCCATATGCAATACCCAAATCCTCCATGATATCACATCGCTGCAGGATATCTGCTCTTGTGGGAGGGATCGACACTTCCACCAGGTTCTCCTTGCTCGAGGGCTTCGCGGTGAGCGCCATCTTCGAAAGCAACTGGCATACCTCATCCGCCTTCAGCTCCAGGCCAAGGCAGCCGTTCAGGTAATCTATCTCGACCTCTTGTGACCTGGGCGACAAATGGGGTGTTATCCTAGTTTGGCCGTTGTGGTCGGAGAGGACCTTGACAGGCTCGACTGTGAACTCCTCCTTGCAATATGTCGAGAACATGGTCACCATCATGTCGATAACAATGGCGAGCTTCGTCGCATCAGTTGCCGTGGCCTCGATGAGCACATTCTTGGTGTCCATGGTGATCTTAGAGTGGTTTCCGTTGATGATAGGGGGCATGGAGCAGACCACCCGGTTCGCATCGTAGATGACGGGGTATACGGGCTTCTCCCGGATAATGTGCAGATATTTACCCAGGTTCTTGTCTTTCTCGTAGAAGGTCATCATCTCTTCGGCCGTCATCTCCTTAGTCTGGTTCAGAGGCGCGAACTTGATCTCCTGGGGAGGCAGCGCCTCGTACGTGAAAGGTCCCTTGACGGTGTCCAAGTCGTGGGTGCCAATGGCCACCAGCGTCCTTTGACGCGCCAAGTTCTGGTGTAGCTTGTCTTGTAATGCGATGAAAGAGTCATAGCGCTCCTGGGTGAAGGTGATGTTTCGCAGAATAGCACCTGCCACCAATGGCCGCACCTTCATGGTATCCTCATGCACGGTGATGGTCTCGAGCTCGCCGCTGGCCGGGGTAATGAGTCTGAAGTTGGGGGTGGGCTTCTTGCCGCTGAAGATGTTGAGCATCAAGGCGATACCCTCGAAGCAGAGCATATCGTATCGGTTGGCGGGGATCTCAATCTTGAGTTGAGGCGCCTCCTGGACGCCATTGACGATGGGTCGCTCATCATTCTCGGTGTCCTCGTCCAGCTCGATGCCAAACTCGAAGCAGAGGTCCTCGAACTCTAGGGTCGTGTATCTGGGCGGGCGCTGTTAGTGGGGGTGTCGCTGCTGTAAGGCGGGCAGCTGGGCGCTGGCGGGGAAATGTTTGTACGCACTTTTGACCCAGAGCTTCGAAGAGCGCATACTTGTCGACAGCAATGGTAGGCATCCTGAACGACTTGGAGGCTTGGAGGTAGCTGGGGATTCAACGGCTTGTCTGTGACCAGTTCGGTTGTTAAGAGATCGCAGCGTTGAGTCACCCGAAATTTGGCTGAAGGTGGTGGTGCCCCCCCCAAGTGACAGTGTCGCTGCCCCACGTTCCCTCAGTCAAATCACAATCGATAGGTATCGGATTTGCGACGAGTACTTGTAGAAAGTACCTTTACTGCCCCTCTAACCCCCAGCCACTTGCAAGAGGCGCGCCATGTCCAATGGAAAAGCCACAGGCCAGGTAGAGCAGGTGGTACCTAGTCTTCAGTCCAAAGTCTTGTCCTCTGTCCTGTCCAGTTACAGACACGTCAATTCAGCCCAACAGGCAGTGTGACGTGTGACTCGCTAAAAGAGTCGATATCGGTTCACCTTTGTGAGATAGGTAGGCATGTAGATACTATTTTGGGAAACACGGGATCAAAAGAACGTTCTATTGGGCTAAACATTCTTTCTTCTTTCATTCCCCTACCGCATCTAAAATGAAGACCAAAACAAAAACATCATTAAAGAGAACAATACCCGATGCATGTAACAGATAAGACGTGATACTAGTTTCGAGACTGCCGTTGATACGCAAAGCCAGTCACCTGATGTAGTTTGCTCCTAAATCGGGCCATTGGTTCTGCATTGGTCCCCTAAAACAGCCCCCTTTTGCCGGCAGGCCCGTAGATCGCCGCTTGCCATGGGTAACAACGCTAAACCTTGCTTGCTGACTCATCTCTATCTTTTGCCTCCAACCTATTTCATTCTCTGCCCCTCCCCTTCTTTTCTACCTTCTACTTAACTACCGATCAACAACATCAACAACTACTCTTCCTATCCGACCTACTCGTTTCCTTCCTTCCACGTATCACGCTCCACAAGTATTCTACTTAGAAGCAATCCCCAGCTCCTCGAAAAGCCGCTATCGATGTCCATCGAGAACCTTAAGACCTATGATCCCTTCGCAGATGCCGAAGCCGATGTAGATGCGGTCCAGTTAGGCGGAAAGAAAGAGGATTACGTCCACATTCGTATCCAACGTGAGTAGCCTCCCTAGAACGCGTAGCCAAGCAACCGTGCACTAACGCGTCTTCCCCCAACAGAGCGCAACGGTCGTAAGACGTTGACCACGGTTCAAGGCCTTCCCCCAAGTTCGACCGCAAGAAGATCCTCTCTGTCATCAGAAAGAAGTTCGCCTGCAATGGTACGATCGTAGCCGATGAGAACATGGGCGAAGTCATCCAACTACAGGGTGATCAACGCAAATGCATGCAGGAGTTCCTTATTGGCAAACAGGGACTCGAGCTCGACCCCAAGATCATCAAGATCCACGGTTTCTAAATCGACACTACAGTGTCTTCATACCAATCACTCTGCCTATTAGCAGTGCAGAATCAGGGGAGAGATAACCAGCTGTTGGAGTCTACAAACTATACTACACCCTCCATAGGCAGTTGAGCAGAATGGATTTCTCGGGAGCCGTAAGAGGCAATCCCCTCGTTACACATCAACACTTTTGTCTTCATCATGTCTTATTTGTGAATCGCGTGATAGCTATATCATTTCGTCTTTTGAGAATATGTGGTCTGGCATGTTACTTGACACGATGCATGTAGTATTTGCACAGGGTGCGAGAATATGTTACCAGTTTGGACATTTGAGCCCAAAGCAGAGCAGGTGACGTTAGCAAATGTACAATTGCCCGTCACATGCAGGCAGAGCTCCTGCAGAAACCCTGGACTTGCTCTTGGCTGCAAACTTCGAGTACCTGGAAGAACAAGCTCTGATGAGTTGCAATAGCTACCCCCTTGCCCCCCTCTTGAGGTCCTGCAAGCAGGGGATCGTATGTTTCCTATCACGGCGTGGGGTCAAAATATCCAGGGGGAGCAGTAGGGGAGAAACCGCCAACCGCTCATCTTTTGGTCAAATACGTACGTCATTTTCCCAGCCTTGCTTGGCACCTCGACAGCGCAAATTCACACCCAAATGCACCGTTGCCCCTGCCCGTAACACGCATCGATTGCTTATAATGTACACCAAAATATCAGGTTACCTAATCCTATTGGCATCTTAGACATCAATCGATGTAGAGACAAACCTGATGCATTGAATTGATGGAGAGGGGTTGGGTGCGCCTATGTATTCCTAGGCAGGTGTCAAGCCACACCTGTACATGCAGCACGCAATATCAATGTGTTAGACCAATTTCACCAGGGCTCCTCCCACCTACTGACCGCGCTGGAGGACAGCTGCTAGCACCGTATGTCCTGTATGCATCCCCCGGGCCAAACAATGTTAGCGCTCGCACCGCCCATCTGCCATACGCTTGTGTTGTGCCTTGCCTGTTGGTACCCAAAGGTGCCCCCCCTCTGCCAGTTGCCCATGCTCTTCTCTCTTGGCCTTGCCTCAACTGCAGTTTGCAAAGCCTTCCCGGTCCAGTTGTTCTCTCTTTGACCAAGCCAGCCACACCAAACCAAGCCAAACTTGACTCTCTCCACACAACGACCACTGGCCAAGATACCCCTCGATGATTTCACGTTCCCTCACTGTCCAACTTGTTCATCTGGAGCATTAAAGAAAAGGCATTTCGCAATACATTAGAATTCTAGATTTAATCCTTCTCCTGGAGTCAGCCTATTCCTGGACCTGGACCGTCCCCGCATCGCACCGCAGTCGCAGCCCGCTAGGTTTCTTTTGACAAAAACCCGTAGTTGTCCCCCGAACGGCACTAATTGGACGAGGGAGGAGTGCAAGCCTTACGAGCTGGTGCTTGGTATGCAACCCCGGTGAGGCGGCTGGTAGCAAATCTCGTTGTCGTTGCATCACACTCACTTACGCACGCGACTAGCAACAAACCCTCATCCAATTCCCATACAACTGCAACACCACCACCGAAATCACAACCGACCCTGCAGTTCGCCATGGCTGACGCGCCGAATGCGAACGACGAGCTCTACCCCATCGCCGTGCTTATAGATGAACTCAAGGTCCGTACAACCAACCATGCCTGGCTGCTGCTTGCCCGCCCGTCACGACATCAACCACCGCCATCACCCTCGCAATAGCAGCTACCTCTCTTTTGCGTTGCACGTTGCTAACTACTCCGCAGCACGATGATGTCCTCCTCCGCCTGAATGCCATCCACCGACTTTCGACCATCGCCCTCGCCCTGGGAGCTGAGCGCACTCGGGAGGAGCTCATCCCCTTTCTCGATGGTCAGCCACAATCCACCCTCCACCTCCACCTCCCGTCATAGCCTAACTAATACGCGTTTAACAGAGTCGGTCGAGGATGAAGATGAAGTGCTAGTTGCACTCAGCGAGGAACTTGGCAGTTTCATCGAATATGTCGGTGGACCTCAATGGGGACACGTACTGCTGTCTCCCCTCGAGAATCTTGCTGCTATCGAGGAGCCCGTCGTCAGAGATAAGGTGAGCTCAGCCCGTTTCATGCTCGTCGCCTCTTGGGCTTGTCTACTCACACGATCTTGATAGGCCGTCGAGTCGCTCAACAAAATCTGCGAGGAGCTGTCGCCCCAACAAGTCGAGGAATACTTCATCCCTCTCACCATCCGTCTTGCGAAGGCAGACTGGTTTACCTCGAAGGTTTCGGGATGCGGTCTTTTCACTACGCCCTACAAGAAGGTCTCCCCGGCCATCCAAGTCCAACTGCGCCAACAATTCGGGCTCCTGGTTCACGATGAGACACCCATGGTCCGAAGACAGTCGGCCACCAACATGGCCAAATTCGTAAAGGAGATGCCAGCCGCCATCGTCGTCGACGAAATGATACCCCTCTTCCAACACCTTGCACAGGACGACCAGGATAGCGTGCGCCTGCTGACCGTCGAAATCCTCATTTCCATTGCCGAAGTCGTCCCTAAAGAACAGCAAGCTAGCCACGGGGTTCTGCTCACATCTCTGCGCAATTTGATAGAAGATAAGAGCTGGAGAGTCCGATACATGATTGCCGATAGATTTGAAAAGGTATGCGATGAGTCATCTGTATCCAGACAGTACGGACGATAGCTGACAAGTTTGGACAGATCGCCAAGGCGGTAGACGAGGAGGTCGTTTCACGGGATCTGGTACCCTCTTTCGTGAAACTGCTGAAGGACAACGAGGCTGAAGTCAGAACTGCGATTGCTGGTCAGATCCCTGGTTTCTGTGCTCTGGTCGACCGGGCTACACTCCTGGGTGAAATTATGAGCTCTGTTGAAGACCTGGTGTCGGATACCTCGCAGCACGTCCGTGCCGCACTCGGTACCCAGATCAGTGGCCTGGCACCCATTCTGGGCAAGCAAGAGTAAGTGAAGCCAAAGATAAATATGCGTCTATGGTGCTAACTGGCAACGTACAGGACGATCGATCACTTGCTGCCCATGTTCCTCCAAATGCTGAAGGACGAATTTCCCGAAGTTCGTCTGCACATAATCTCCAAGCTGGAGCTTGTTAACCAGGTTATTGGCATCGATTTGCTTTCACAATCGCTGCTCCCTGCTATCGTCCAGCTTGCGGAGGATAAGCAATGGAGAGTAAGGCTCGCTATCATTGAGTACATCCCCTTGCTTGCAAGCCAGCTGGGTGTGCAGTTCTTCGATGAGAAGCTGAGTGGTCTCTGCATGGGATGGCTCGGTGATACTGTCTTCTCCATCCGAGAGGCCGCCACGCATAACCTGAAGAAGCTTACGGAGGTCTTCGGAGTGGAATGGGCCAGCGAGGCCATCATCCCGAAGGTCATGGCTATGGGCCAGCACCCCAACTACCTTTACCGAATGACCACCTGCTTTGCCATTTCGGTAAGTCTTGATACGCATCCATTGTTGTTGACCTGGCACTAATATTTATTAGACCTTGGCAAGTGTTGTCAGCTTAGAGGTCATCAGCGAATCGATTCTGCCCATGCTTGACAAGCTGGTTGCGGACGAGATCCCCAACATCCGGTTTAACGTGGCCAAGACGTATGCAGCATTGATCGATGTCTTAAAACGTCTTCCGGAGCAGGGCACGCTCTACTCGCTAGAAAAGGCTGGAGAGAAGGAGATCACGGCGTCGCCCAAGTCTTTGGAGCTCATTAACGAGAGAATCTTGCCGTGTCTGGAGAAGCTGCAGAAGGATGACGATGTTGATGTCAGGTTCTTCGCCACGACAGCGGCAGCAGCTATTCCCGGCGCAGGAGGAGATCCCATGAACACGTCGCCTTAGAAGGGACAGACTCATAATGAAACAACTCTGTTCAGTCTTCCTCGCGTGGACCCGGACTCTCCAACCGACTCTCAAGTAGTGGTGAAACTGGAAAGCATGGAACTATGAAATACCCCTACCACTGTTGTCCACCTGGAGAACTTTGAGAGACACACAGTACTTCTATGACAGAAGGTCAGAGACCTGGTCCTACTAGAAAACTAGCATTCAGGTTTTGGGAGTCGGCCATGGATTGATATAGACCCCCGGCATAACGAGTCTCAGGGAGCGTGGAGTATGGAAGGACTCGAGTACAGGACATGCTTCTTCTCGCAACGCAGCCGAGAAATAGTTGTATGAGTAGTACAGGTTACGTAGTCGAGGTCACGAAAAAAGAATAAATGCAATGGTTTGAGATCGATTGATATACTTTTCCTTCGCTTTATCTAAGGTTATTGGCCACGTAATTAGAGTTGTCATGAGGCTCTGGCTATTTTTCGGAAACACAGACTGCTGATGGTGGACCCCTTGACGCCGCCGAAGCTGAAGCTCGGATACTCAACCCGGCCGACCTGTTGGAACCTCCAGTTGCGCTCCTCTGTTTGTTCCGCCTGGGCTGGCTGTCCCTCCTGCAGCTGTTCGCCGGCAAACCACTTGTCGAGCTCGTCCTCTGTCCAATTGCAGCTCGTGACGAGGAACAGGCCGCCCTCGCGCACGAGCGGCAGCACCCGCGCCCGGTAGTTTTCGGACACGCGCCAGCCCGTGGCGGGGTCCGTCTCGGAGCTCAGCGAGATGGCGTCAAAGGTGCCCTTGTCGAGGACGACGTCCCAGCCCCGGCCACCGTAGGGGGACTTGGCGGCGAGGGGTTGCGAGGGGGTGAGGATGTCGTGGATTTGGAAGTCGATGGCTTCGTCCGCTGCTGGTTGTGCCTCTTGCTCTTCTTTTTGTTCTTGTTCGTCGTCGGAGTCGGACTCGTCGCGGGTGTGTCGGGGCGTCAACCCCTTCCGCCGGGCGTCCTCGATGCGCCGCGCAAACTCGACGCTGCGCTCGCTGTAGTCGACGCCCAGCATGGGGCCCGTCCAGCCGGCGTCGCGGAGGCCGAAGAGCATGTCGCCGTTGCCCGTGCCGAGGTCGAGGAAGCTCGTGGTGGTCTTGGTCTCGGATTTCTGCTCTGGTGACTTCTTGTCGTCTTCGCTCTCTCCCTCTCCCTCGTCATCGCTGTTCTCGTCGGACACTTGGAAGAAGTCGGCCAGGAACTCGATCAGTTTCTCCTGCGCGTCCGAGTCCTCGAACCAGTTGGTGCCCGTGTCGGCCGGGTCGTGCGCGTGGTTGGTCAGCTCGTTGGTGTAGAGGTTGTCCCAGCTAGGCGAGCAACGTGTTAGTCATGGAATGGAAACCAATAATACAGTTTGCGCATTTGTAGAGTAAAGCATACAAGGCCAAGACCATGTAAGTACGTTATGTAAGACTTCCGTACGACCAGGGTGAACATTTATGCAGGGCAATGACAATGGCAGAGACAAGGGCAGGCAGGCATTCCCGGATTGGGCCAGTACGAACTATTCTTTGGTTCCGAGCTCTGAAGGCTCTAGGTGTGTCGGTTTCGCTGCCATATTATATGCGGCTTTGCTGGGAGCAGGTGGTGATGCTGTTTGCCGATTTCACGCTCGAAGACCGCAAGACAGAAGCTTAATGTGTCTTGGGGCGCGGTCAGGGTTACTATTCAAGTGCCCCCAGGGAAGATCTGCTTTGGGTTCTACAGCTAAACGAGCGCAATCTTTAAAGATTTCTTTCTAGCTAAGGGCTTCGCGGGGTTATCTTCCAACAGCGAATTTGTTGATGGTCGCATGGAGGGGCAAGTGGCAGAAACTGGTAGTGTTTAGGCATAGTTGGGCAATAGTACCCAAGGCGGCAGGCGGTGAAACTGAATCGCTTATATCCATATCCTTCCCCTTTTAGACGTGATTTCTACATCATAAGGGAACTATAGATCATAGAACATATTCAAGAAACCCAAAAGTTGCCAGGGGTATAAAAGAAGGGGCTGACCCGAGGTGCTTTTAGGGCTCCTCAATGTCAGGGTCCCTTCACTTCCATTGCGCTTCTTCAAAAGCGCCAACTGCCTCTTTCTTTTGACCGAGTACTCGCCCGTCACCCACGACTCCAACTCCGAGTCGACTCGAGGTGTTGGAGCTTGGATTTTACGCCAACCCAGTATTAACATCTAGCCTTCCCTGCTTCCAATAAATAGCAATGTGCTAAGCCCCCAACTCCGCTCGGATATCCCGAACTTAGCATCAAGAATACCAGAATGGCTAGCAACGCTTGTAATCATGACCTCGTCTCCCACGTCCAAACCCGCTATCACAAAGTCCATACCGGTGCCTTGACCAGCACCTGCCGTCCTCGTACCTCCACTGCTATGAATCCAGCAAAACGGACCTTACTAGCGTCCTTGGGGGGCGGTGGTGCTGTCGGTTCCGCCATGTCAGTATTCGAAACAATGCTGCCTTTTCTACTTCCGGGCTGCTGTTGGCTTCCCAGCATTGTCAACATACCACTCTTGGTCTTCTCACGTTTTGCTGCTTTCTCATTGTCCTTGCCGCTCTCTTCACCTTCTTCAGGGTCTGGTAGGGGAGGGAGCGCCTGCTTTTCTGTCTCCATGAAGTCTGCTTTGATCGCATCACCAGGCAGGGGTAATACCAGAGCCACATCCCGACTCTCCAACGACAAGTTAGCCGCAATCCCCACGGCTAGCTCCACAATCATGGCCACACTCCCATCCACTCCCGGTGGCGGCGGTTCTACCATATGCTGGTACAGATGCGCCGTGAGATTGGTCGATGTCAGAGTGGTGAAGTCTTGGCGGTGATCCCCGCTCTCAGGGGAGTTCAGGGCCTGCTGGAGACCTTCCAGCGTAGCCATCCGCCAGCTTACCACCTTGGATGTCAGGGCCTCGTATTCCTCGGCTGCGCTGAGCGTGTAGGAGAACCGGCGAATGTTTTGCTCAATGCGCTTCAGGTGCTGGCTAAGTTCGATCTCAAGAGCGGGGTGGAAGCACTTGTTGAAGATCTCGTCCACTACCCACCGAATGATGACGGCACGTCCAACAGCCGTCATCTCCTGTTTGCCCGTCTTGATCGCTTCAGCGCTAACATATCTCTCGATCCAGCTGGGTACCGTCTTCCAGTCTTTACGAATGTTAAACGACAGATTGTTGATCGCGCCGTTTAAGCGGTTAAATCTGGTTTGGTACTCATTGTCATCAAGCGCTGTGCGGGACTGCGAAATCCGTTGGTTGGCCACAGCGTTCTGGAGCTGTTCGACCTGGCCATTGAGCTGCTCTATTTGCGCCTTGCCGTCAAAATAGAGTCTCTTCACGTTCTTATACTTGGTCACTGCAATATCCATTAGTCATTAGTTAGGTCACCAGAAAGACACGAGAGGACGAAGCATACGAAGATCTTTGAACTGCTTCTCGGGGTCAGATTCCCGCTCCGGGTTAGAAGGCTGGGGGCTGTTGCGTCCGGCCTCAGCGCCTGCGGTATCAAACTGCTGTCCTCCCGGCACATTACTCGCACGGTAGGCTTGTACATTCGCAGGGACACCAGGAGTGGGAGGGAGAGAGCTAAGGTTGGACCCTCCCTGGCTGTTGCTGTGGCGATAGCCCGGAGGCGGGCCGGGAGGGGGTTCAACTTGGCCAGCAGCCCTCATGTTCTTCTCATTCTCGCCTGATCTACGGGTAGAAGAAGGAGGTGGACCGGGCGGAGGCGGCATATTGTCCGACTGCGATGCTGGAGAGGAAGAAGCGTGAGGCTGGACTTGTCGCTGATCTAGCTGCGCGTAACTCAGGGCAGGAGTGTGCTGTTCGTTGAATATGACAGATGACCGTGCGTCGGTGTCGGTGATGGAAGAATCATGCGACAACTGGGACACGGTTTCGGGGTTTGGGTGCTGAGCCTCAGCTCCTAGGTGAGTGGTGTACAGCGGCGGAGGGTTACCTTGCTGATATTGTACTTGACCTGGCGGGGGAGGGTATTGCTGACGATACTGATCTTGAGCGGGGTCGACGACGACGCGTCCGTATAGCTGTTGTTGTGGTGACTGTTGCTGCTGTTGATCGGCCTGAACATGGGCCTGCGCCTGCTGTAAGAGCTGCTGGGCACGAATTTGGTGCTGGTAGGCGATGTCTTCGTTTGCACTGTAAGGCGAGGAATCTTGGTCGGTGGGAACCTGCCGGATAGTGGTCTGGTGGGGGGTGGGGGGCGGGGCTCCTGATTGTTTGCACCTGCACCTGCACTCTGCAGCTCGGGACTGATAGCAATATTGTTGTGATCGCGATTGTAGCCTTGTTCGCTGTCACCACCGCCTTGGGAAAGTGGTGAAGGATTGACGGGCTGGTGGCCTAAAGAAGGCGGGGGTGGTTGTTGTTGTTGTGGTTTCGGCGGCGGCGGTGGTGGTTGCTCCTGGTCTTGCGGCGGCCAGTCAGAGGGCTGCAGCTGTGGTGTCTGTTGCTGCTGCTGTTGTTGCTGCTGCTGCAAATCAATCGAGCTCTGCGAAACACCCGTGGTCCGAATCGAGGGTGGGAAGTTGCTACTAATTCGCTTAGATGACTTGCGGCCGAGGCCAGGTGAGTTGTCGTAGGAATTGTGGTGCTGGTGGTAAGAGTGTTGATCCGAAGTAGAAGGATTGCTGCTGTGGTTATTGCTGTTACTGCTGCGACCGCTGGCCGATGATGCACCAGCAACAATCTTCTTGATCAGCTTTCTAGCGGATCGCTTGCTTTCTGTGGGGGCGGCGGGCGGCTGCTGCTGCTGATGGTGCTGTTGAAATGGAGCACCAATGGCCTGCTGTTGCTGCGGATGACCCAGGTGTTGGCCCTGGGAAATAATAGGGGAGCTAAGGGTCTGCGGCAGGTCGTCGGCCGAGCTCGCAGCTGCGAATTGCAACTGCGACTGGATGGGCGTAGACACCTGCTGGGGGTAGCGAGTCGATTGAGATCGCGATACTTGCTCCGAAAAGTCTTGGCTGTTTTGCGATTTGGGAGGCGGCCGTGGAGCGAATTGCTGCTGTTGGAGGTGGTTGATGTTGATGTTGTTGGCAAAAGCAGCGGAATTATTCGCTGGGTCGCTGGTGTGGCCGGCGGGGTGGTTTGACGTAAGGGCGGTGGGATCAGTGGTGGTGCTCTGCCCCGGGTTGCTGCTATTATTATTACCGCCTGAGTAGCTCGGGGATTGACCCTGTTGTTGCACTAAAGGCGGCGGAGGACCCTGCTGGTGTTGCTGGAATTGGGGCACCTGCTGCTGGAGTAGTGGCGGCTGATCCTGCTGCTGACGCTGAAATTGCTGCTGCTGCTGCTGTTGCGCTTGCTGCTGCTGCTGGATGCGCAATTGAAGCTGTTGCTGCTGCTGCTGAGCCGAGCGAGAATCCTGAAGATAAGATGAATCACTTGAACTCAGAGCCGTGGACGAGGCAGAAGGTGGGGTATGTGCAGAGCCCGCAAGAGAGCCCGTGCCGGATGACGAGGTGATAAGTGTAGAGAGGGGCGGCGGCGGCGGTTGCTGCTGTTGATGCTGTTGCGCCTGTTGAAGCTGCTGCTGAAGCTGCTGCTGCTGCTGCTGCTGCTCAGCGACCAGGTTATGCTGAGATCGATTGCTCTGCTTTCCAAGACGGCCGAAGGAGGGCATAGTTATGTTTATTACCCACTCCTTGGAATGGGGAGGGAACAATACAAATAATACAACAATAAAACACCAACTAGTTTGAAATAAGTTGCTTGCGCCTTCTTTGACTCAAACCTGTCAAGAGAGAGAGAAAAATGGCAGGATGTGCTTTAACCACACACCACACACACACACCGTACAGCCGTATGTACCACACACACACACACACACACACCAGATAGATGGGAAACCCGTACGGGGAAATAGATGTGCGTCGTGGTGGGAGGAGCTGTGCTGCGGTGCGTTTTGCGGTGCTGTGCTGAGAGCTGCAGTTCAAGGGGCCTGCAATCAGACAAAGAAAGATGGGACGGATGGGATTGAATTGGCCGTATTCCTTTCGTTCGGATTGATCACACTTGCCTGCCAACGCTGGCTGACAAGCTTCTCTGGTCCGAATCGAGTCAAGTTGATGGGTCCAGGTCTCTTCCTCTGCAGCTGTATTGCAGGGGGAGGCAACTTCAAAGGGGCTGTGCAACGAGAACACCTCCAATACCAGCGGGTTAGTCCCAGTGCCACTCGCGTTTTCTCGACTTCGGTCTGTTTCTGCTTACCTTGGCCTGGGATGTATCATACGTATGTAAGTATAGTGGGATGGTCGCAAGATGGGAAGATAACGGGAACGGCAAGGGTTAGGTATGTAGGTAGTAGTAGTAACAGTAAACCTGTGTGTTCTGTTTCTGCCTCACTCTCTCACTCTCTTACTATTTGACGTAGGCTTGGCAGCTAGGCTTGAGGCTACTCCATTCCCGGCGTATTATTGCTTTACCGGACGAAGTAGGCTCTCTCAGCGCATCAAAGGAGCGATAGCACTAAGTCTTGGCTCCTATGCCTCGTAGTGGGGGGTGGAAATAGGAATGGCACAAAGGGCAGGACGGGAGAGCTATAGTGAGGTAAAGTGACAAAGCCACGGGATGTGGGTGGCCAAAAATGGGACTGATTGTCCAAAAATTCATAAAGCTCCGGCCGCAGTCGAAATTGACACTCTCGCCAAAGCGCGCTTCGTGATACCAATAGATAGGTCAAAGGATCGTGGGCAATATTTCCCGCTTGGTTCGGCACGGTTGGGAAACGGAAAAGGAGGTTGTCGAACGTGGGCAGTGAGAGTTGTAGGTCGGAAAGAGAATCCCTACTTCAGCCCATGCCTCCAAACGGGGGAAGGATCTGGCTTGCTGCTGCTGCTGCTACCAGGGGCATACATATTGCTGTACGTACGCATCCATTTTCAATCACCATCCTCGCCCATCTCTCAGCTCCTTGCTGGCCCCATTGGACGGTACAGGATAGCCAACTGTATTAGGGTGTATGTAGCCCGGAGTTGTCCTAAGGCCCAGGTCCAAAAGCCAAGGTAACTTCTAGCCCCCGCCTTCTGACTAAGAAGCTAGCTGACCTAGAAAGCCCTGAGGCACAGCAAAACGTGATGTAAAGCTTGCTTCACCACATTTGCTGCATGAAGAAAGTGCCTAAACTCACCTGGATCAAAGACCTACTCCGGATTGAATGGGTTCTCAAGCCCTGACAGATGACAGGTCTACCGTAACCAGTACCTACTTACTCACCGAGTAGGTATGTTGTAAAATGGGGTCCGTTTGTATACTCAATTGCTATACGAACCAAGTTTCCACATTGGCAGACCCTTATTTACTATAGCATAGCAGTATACTTACTTACACTTTGGTTGCTACCAGTTTGCTTGAACCCCACCAGCCTATGGTTCACCGTCTAGTATTCTCTGTCACGTTGAATAAGTTTAATAGCAAACCAGCAGTTCATGTTCCATCACGTTCCGCCTGGATTAGATATTCAAGGTAGAGACCATTGCCAACCGTTACTTGTCCGTCTTGCACCAGTTCTGGGACGCTTCCCACCTATACGAGCTCGGCGCAAGTGTAATCGCATTCGGCACGAAGTATCGCCATGCAATAGCGCATAACGGGGGGCAGTATAGCAACCTCGGCATTGCACCGCCAGAGTCTTACGGTATCGTTCCCGTGGTCGGATTTGACGTGAAACCGCCCCCAAGGATTCCCCACGATATGTTTCTTATGTCACTGACTGAGAGTTCGGAAACACAGAAACAAGTCGAGATGCATCTCAACCCAAAAAGCTCATGGGTGAGTGGGGACCCCTTATTCAATGCAAGCCCAACCCCTGTAGGAATGGTGTGGTGAGGGCTATTTATAGAATGGGTAGCGGGTCGCTGGGAAAAAGTACGGTGTCGATCTCATTCGTTCCCACAAATAGCTCTAATAATTCGTTGATCATCGAAGTCTGAGGTCTTCATCCGCAACTCTGGCTTCAAGTTTGCTGATAATCACAGGCTGACTTCCGGACCGATATGTATATGTAACATCGACGCCGGCAACCAGTAAATGCACAGAAAAAGTAACGAAGGAAGCAACGAAGATCTGCGAAAAGAGACCCCAGATGACGCCAAAAGTAACGTCGCGAGATAGAGAATCTGGCCGGCGGTCCGATGATGACAAGTTACGGCGGAGTCAGCCAGCCAGCCCTATGCTGATTGGCGCAAGGTGGCAAACCTAGGCCAAGAGAGCCTGAATGGTAAGTCTAGTTCTGATGCATCTCGGCCTTTTGGCCACCGAACGTTCTTTGGTCAACGAAAAAAAAACCCTATGCCACATGCTACATGTACCTTGATCGGGTTGCTGTTAAGATGCCGAGCTGAGAGCTCGGCAACATGTCCCGTTCCCAATGTAACAATGCGCCATGTACAGCCTCGCTCTTCCTGCATGAGATCAACCTGTATGTGTATGCATTGCATATTCGATAGAAACTTGCGGTGACAAAGTTCCTTCGTTGACAGACGCAGAATACTCCAAATCTGGATCGCGAAACCCAAGTCGGCCGCGGATCTAGCAGGCTCTTCACCAACACTGCCCCCTTCTACGACAGTTTGCATATGTCAGCAAACGGCTCACAATGCTACCAGCAAGTCCGTGTGTTCCGGGGCTTTACGGCCCAACGGAGGCGAACATACGACGACCTGGTGATGTGAATCGGGCATGATGGTATAGTCCTGCACATCCCATCCTTACCGTACCAATTTTCGGGTATAGGCGAACACTGCCCCCTTGAGGCCGGTCGACGGTAGATGAAACGCTTAATTGCAGTCCACCCTGAGGATCTTCAAGTAAACAGTGAGCAATGCAACGTCAGCGGGCCAAATGTTGGCCAAAATTAGAGTCGAGAAGCACACGCAGAAGGGGCTTGCAACTCCTACCCATTGGGTGCCATATCGCTGTTCAGTCGATGCCGACGTGATGACACCAGAGGTGTGGAATATGGCACTGCCATCAGTTTAACGGCACGCGCCTTCCAGTAGCCGAGTCCAATGGTCGATGCCGACAATCGCCGTCCCAGACGTATGATCGCAACAAGGAGACAAACAGCCCCCAGGCCCAACTGTTATACTCGGTAACAGAACACCGCGAAATGAGCCTCCTCCGCTGGCATCGGGGCATCGCCACGAGTTCATGCACAAACAGTATATGATTAGCCTTCGTGTTGGTTGCAACTGCCGACCCCCACAGAAGTGCGAGGCTGGAGAGTTGGAAAATAGGATAAGGATGCCATCCAATGTCACGTCAGCTGGGCTCTGTTTGCTTGGTCTCGCGATTATTCACCGGCGGAGAAATAGGTGTGTGTGGTTTGGGGGCAGCTGCACGAGTCGGCTTTCCCCCACAAGGAAAATGACAATCTACAATCGATTAATTTCCTGAATGCCTTTTCATGACACCAACACAAGACCGGGCCCATTAACAGAGCCATGGGCCATGGCCTGCGGGCGCTGTCGTATCACGAGTCATGAATTCTCTGTAAGCTCTTGTCTGGATTCAACTCTGCTCACACACGCGGGACACGGCTTCAGCAGCACTTTTTGGTATACAAGTCGAGCCGAGCGCGGGACCGTTCGGATGTAACAAGCTGGTACAAACACGTGTGCATCAAAGAAAAAGAAGAATTCGGATTGAGCGCTGCGTCAACTGCCGCTGAGATATCGTGGTTTCCAGGATGCACAACAGCCGACCAAAGAACGTATACCATGATGGCGATTTTGTGCTTGAGACAGTCGGCGTCAGCTCTCCCCTCTGTGAAACCACAATAAGGCCATGTTGATTCATGCGGTGAGCATACCGCCTCGAAGATCGTCATACCTATAGCAAGAATCGACGTAAGGCATCGTGGTTGAAGAATCGCATGGTTACTGCCGAAAAAGAGGTGTATTGCGGAAGCAATGGTGGACGGCATTTTCTTTCGATTGCCCCCCCCCAACCTCTCGAAAAGTGTTCTGTGAAAGGATGTACTCTGCCAGAAACTCTCTCCTTGTTTAGGATGGGACTGCGCACTTAACTTATGAAGGGCACTTGCATTTGATCCCGTGGTTGTCGGCCTGTGTCCCCAGCCCGCAGACGGGCCCGGAAGAATGCTGATGATGGCTTGGCCCGACTTCCAGAATCGTCATTGGTGATGGACCAAAATGGGGAAGCTGACCGCTTTGGTCCATCTCGAGAAGTAGCCTGCCACTTCCGTGGTAGGGCGGTTACTTACCGAGTTCAGTGGCACCGTGGTACCAAGGTGGATGGCTGCCCGCTCCGAGCAATACAAGCAGTGAGTGTCCCTGTGATATGTCGGAATATTTATCACAACCACAAGAACTTACAGAAGGGTCTGCTTGTGTCCTTCCTGTGCTGTGATAGAGCATCGGGATGGTGGTCTTGCGAGAGGCCTCAGACCCTCGTATGAAGACCGGTCTGCATTTCAGCGGCTTGTCCATTACTGGTGTTCTGAGGATCAGTCTCTTCCTGAATGGGACTGTGAGAAGCGAAATAAGCGGCTCGATGATGATAACCGATATGATACAGGATTGACTACACCATATCAGTACTCGCGACCATGACGATGACAGATCGTGTATTGGAGCCTCACGAATGCCACGACAAAACAGATTGGGTCGGCCGGCATTTGTTGTACCACTCTAGAGTGCATGTCTGTCTCGGTTGAGCCTGAAGCTTCGGGGTATGTCCAATCAGTGTCAAGGTATATAAGTGGCTCTTATATCTTGCTTTGGGGCCAGATCGGATCTTCGATGCAGAACAACGCGAGACTCGGCCACATCGTGTAATGATATGCCAATTTGCTGCATACGTGACAGAAATCCCAAGGGCGGCGGCCACGCTGGGCGGGGAAACTGGCCTCGGGTTTGCTATGATCTAGCAAGGGGGCACATACTCCTGAAATCGTGATTTTAGGAGACAATACCGAGTCAACAGGCATCGCTGATGACATGGGGAGTATCGAAGAAGTTCAAGCGAAAGTCTGGAAACAAAGGAGTACCTTCGAGAAGCATGACGGGTGGCTGCGGGCCAACCTGCATTCGGTGTCGGCATTGCATAAAAGGGAGAAGTCAAGCAGGTACAGCGGCTGGCCGCAGGCATCCCTCGTGGTTTTCTTCCTATGAAGGGCGAACCACCGCCAGGCTCTTCAGGTTTGTCGGGTTGAATGCTGTGAGCCACACACTTGGCAATACAGAGCCACAACATTTCTCTTGTGGTATGTTGCTCTTAATGACAAGTGACTGGAAAACACCATGTCCCTTATCAAAATCCGGCGGTGTGAATGCCATTGAGTCGGTTGCTGCCTTATTTTGTTGTTGTTGGGAGTTGCCAAATTCCTGAAGTGGTGAATATAAAGCTTGGGCAGTCCTCCCCTATTCTTTCTGATGGCAGGCACCAACCATAGTCAAAATTCATCGCACCTTCTTCCCCAAGCCTACTCGCCAAGTATCTTACCCATCAGCTTCGCGACACCCCTTTTGAGATACTTGCCTTCTCAGACGTGGTCAGAACATCCCATATGATGGCCTTCCTTATCGTTCTAAGCTTTCTGTTCTCTTTGGTGGCCTGTTTGCCTGGTCCTCTGACCAACCTCGCCGTTCCCGCTGCCAACACGAAGTCTACCGAGCGCAAGCCCTTCCATGGTCTGGCACAGTTCAACTTCACAAACTGGACTTTGTCAGAAGTCTGCCTGGACTGTAACCGCGCCTCACCCGTTGACCTGTTTGACTGCGCATACACGTGTAAGGACACCACCCATCCACACATTACATAGCAATGTGCGAGGGGAGATTTGCTGACAACGAGGTATCCAGTTCAATGGCTTGATCCAAACTTCAACACCTCTTCCTCCTGCAACAGCCCCTGGAAGTGGGACGGAATCACCATGGAGAATGGTCCTAACAATTCCTACCCTACGCAATACATGATGTGCGAGATGCATTTCCCCGAGGCGTGGCAGTTGAGGGTCAATAGCATTACCGACGACGGACTATTCGAGCTTGGGTTGATTCATACATGCAAAGACCAGATGTAAGGCCCACTCGCCTCTCTCCCCCTTTTCTTACGACGTTGAACCACATACCAGGAAACATTGGCTAATAGCTTGCTCTTTCTTGAATGTAGCCACTTCGACCCAGCAGAGTTAGCTAATTTCTTCGCTGCGCCCAATTTTACGATGCGGCTCCTGAGCCGAGACGATTACAGCATTGTCTATGCAGCAGACAGACCCGTCTCTGTTCTCGTTCAAGGCTTAACCTCAAACCCAATGTAGCATGTCAGCCTTGGCATCAGGGTTCGTCAGGCCCTCCCCGCGTACCACGTCGGGGGTCGCTCGATAGACCGGAATCGCTGATACGGCGGCCTTGGTGCTCTGTGCAACCCCAGGTGGATTACATGAGTGGCGCCAATTCAGCGGGATTCGGAAATGTGTTGCTAAATTGCTCAAGCCAAGGGACTCAATCTGCTGCACGTCCATCTTGAAGGCATGCTTCTAGCTGAGAGGAGATAGTATTGCAAATTAATCATTCGCTCGCTGGTTTACGACTGAAACGAGTACTCGCTCGATTGAACCAGCAAACTGGATATGGTGTTAGACCACCCGATGTAGCCAATCAGCCTGTTTCAGGTTATCTCGGGTGCCTGGAATCCTCTCATTGTGATTAGATATAGTAGTAAGGCTCGGCTAGGTTTCTCTTTCCAAGCGAGAAAAAGCCCGGTAAATTGCTTGCTTCACCCGGTTTCCTGTACTTGCTTGAGGCTCGCTCCGGTATACGAAGCCATCCCTTTTGGAAGGTCGAACCGGGCGCCCTCTTTTGCGGTGTTGCGGCTCTAGACGATCACTACTTCAAAAAGGGCTATAAGACGAGTTATGTCTCGAGCACTGGGTAGGCCCGAATGGCCATGTCTCCAAAGTACCTATATATGCCCATAGTATAAGTGATATGGTGCATTTTGGAGACGATTATCCCGGAACGAGGCTCTCAAAGTAGGAAGAAGTTGCGAACGAACCCCCCTTTTAAAGCTGAAAGGGGATCTGCGTTTAGCGCAGACGCTATGGCGAGGGTAGGAACCGGGATTGATGGGGAACAACCCCGGGGCTCGGCAATTCGGTCCTCTAGTCCACCAACGGAGATACGGGGCCGGGCGCCGTCGTAATCCCCAGCCGACGAAGCGAGGGGATGCCGGATCTTGGGAGCTAAAGTCCCCGGGAACAACATGTTCTGTCCCCCACGCCTGATGCATGGTCCGTACTACCCGACTGGACCTTGGACTTTCGAAGGATCTCTGGCCTAAATCAGACATACATACATGCATGCTTCTATCATATATCCACCTGGTTAGAGACTAGGCTAGACCTGCGGATTGTCCTTTGGATACGTAGGTAAAGACTGAGCCAATGAGTCTTGGAGACGCTGCTTAGTAAACACCCAACCACGATACGAGGCGAAAGCCTGATGAGTAATATGACACCAGCGAAAGACTTTTACGCCTGCAATCGATGGCTTCCATACCTATGGGTTTCCAAATGGCAGGAGAGATCCAGGAAAGGGCACATGGATGTCCATAGCGAGGAAATGTCGGGCCGAGTTGAGCCGCACTCCGTCTTATCAAGTTGTTGTCGATAAGTAGGGAAATTTTAGGGAGTATTGAAAACGACAGCCGGGATCAAGTCATGCTCCTGTCAATCGCCGACAAGATCAATATGGACCCGGAGACACACCGCTCACTTTATGCGCTGAGAGACCCGACATCGCCCCGAGTATCGGGGACAGTGGCCGGCAGTGCAATTCCGAAAGCACTAAATATGATCCCCACATATCGTGATCCAACACCTTCCTATCTCGGGTCGACTCCAGAGGATGCAAACCTTCAGTTTCTTCCTCCCTGACTTGTTGAGTATTGTCGTTGACGAGAATTCATCCGATAGGCTTGGTTCTTGGGTAATCTATAATTGTTTCCGCGTCCTGTGACCCGTCTTGGCGAGGCTTGTAGAAACTCAAAATCATGACCGATGTCACGGGGCCCACCGAGAAAACCACGGATGACGAAGTCCAAGGAGCCTCAAAGCTGGTCCGGGTTGCTCGAGCAATAGGGGACTTCTTGCTCAAGAATTGGATTATATTGGGTTTTGGCATTGCGTGCATTCTGGCGTACTTCTTTCCCAGTAAGGAGCTTCTCCGGTCTTGTATGTTTATTGATCACCATGATTGGCTAACCGGATTTGCTAGATGTGGCGGCCCGGGGCGGTATCATCAGATCCGAGTACTCGGTGCTCTACGGGGTTATCGGGTTGATCTTCTTCATCAATGGGATGCAGTTGTCGCCCGAGAAGCTGAAACAGCATATCACAAACTGGCGTCTGCATATCCTGGTGCAAGGCATCGGCTTCATTATCATACCGATTGTTATGTTGAGTGCGTGGCCCCTATTCATACGATGAACGATGAAAGTCTAACCTGAAGGTAGTCCTAATTCATATAGTTATTGCCGCCGATGGTGTGAGCTCCGGTGTCTTCGACCCTCGGATGCTAATGGGTATGATGGCAGTTAGTGCTATCCCTACCACCATTGCGTCGAATGTTGTAATGACTAGGAACGCCGGGGGCGACGAAGCTGCCGCCATCATCGAGGTGGTCATCGGCAATGTCTTGGGGCCTTTCCTGGCCCCAGCCCTGATCTATGGATTCTTGCCGGCGGATGCTGCCTTCGATCAGTGGCGGCCAGCAGCGCCGTCCACGATGGGCCCGATGTATGCCCACGTAATGAAGCAGCTTGGCCTGAGTGTATTACTCCCCTTGGCAGTGGGACAGGCGTTGCGATGGATGTGGTCTAAGAAGGTGGAGTGGGTTTTGCAGACATTCCGGTTGGCGAAGGTCTGCTCTCTGGGTATGGTTGTGCTTATTTGGTCAGTACTTTCCCCCTTTTAAAACAAGGCAGTTTATATGGCCTTTACTGATGCCTGCGCAGGTCAACGTTCTCGGGGGCATTCAAGACTGGGGCTTTCTATTTGCCTTCCAAGTCCTCAATTGTTTTCAATATTGTCATGAACCTGGTGCTATACGCGGTGTTCACCGTAATCTGCTTCTATGCGGCGTACCCTCCCCAGCTTCTTACCAAGAACGTCAATAAGATCGGTGCTGAGTCTGAGATGGGGCTACGGCTCCCGCAAATGATCAGGCGTGCGTTGACGGTCAAGCAACTTCCCAAAGTCGAAGTCATTGCCGTATGCTTCTGTGGTGCAGCCAAGACGACTTCAGTCGGCATACCTCTGGCGGAAGCGATGTGGGCACAGCATGACGACCTGACAAAGTCACTTGTTCAAGTGCCTATCCTGCTTTACACGACGGAGCAGGTGTTTGTGGCCCAGTTTCTGACCATATTCTTCCGTTGGTGGCTGGAACGCGGAAACAAACCGCCCGGAAACGAGCAATGTGCTACCGATGCGGCCCCACGTGAGGTGAGTTTGGCACCTGCAGCGGATGCCAACGGCGGAGACTATGCGTGTGACGACAACAAACAGACAGAGCCGGTGGAAAAGGCTCAGCGTTTCCAAATGACCAGCTAGCAGGATGTTGCGAGGAAGTAGAAAAAATGTCGAGACATTCAACTAAGTAAAATTACCTACCTAGGTAGACAAGGACATCAATAACATCAATACAAATGTCTGTCGCTCAGTTCTTAGCTATCAATCCGTTAATACTCCGCAAGTGCAATTCCATCGCTCATGTACATTCATGTTATCCCACCCGCAACCGGGCGTTCAAAGTTCATTTTTAGAGCGAGCTCTACGGGCATTTGCTATTGAGTTGCCAAAGGCGGCCCATCAGAGCCGTCAATGTAAAAGATTCTCATGGGAAGGTGTATCTGTTGGTTGGAGCGATAACGCTTGCCATCTGCAATGATGATTACTTGTACTAGCATCAATGGTAACACCGACGTAACAGGCTTCCCCGCCCTTTCCCCATAGAAGCTTCCATTTCTACTAGAACATTCAAGCAGCAACCAATCGAGCCAACATGAACTGATTGCCAATTAAGATTCAAGTTATCCAATCCATGTCGCCGCCGTCATTGCAGTGAATCACGGGAACCAATTTCTTATTTCAGGAAGGGAATGCAAACATATTCCGTTTGAAAAGGCATTAAAACAAAGTACAAACAGACATCGTTTATCTTCATATCTTCATAAGTGTTCGTTCCATTCAATCAACCGCTCCTGTCCGCCCTACGTCACTTCTCGAACGGGTCCCCATTTCGATTTCTACTACTGCGCGTCTCCCGCCCACGCTATATCCCCATGGTGGAACTGCATCAAACATACTGAGGCTGCAATAGTCAACTGCTCGCGCATCATGAATTCGGACAAGACTCTGAGAGGCAGTTGCCATTGCGGCAGGAATCAGTATATAATCAGTATTCCTGCCAGCTCCCCTCGGGATTGCAATATTCTCTTTGACTCGAGTAATACATCTCAGAGTAAGTGCCAAGACCTAATCATATCCGCGGGACCGAAGTGGTCGCGTCCGACCTAGCCTTGCCATAGCCCATTGCGTCTCTTATGATTGACAAAACTGAAGTGCTAAAGACCGATGTTCTATTGTACAGGAATCTCTGCAGCGACTCCACTATCCGCCTTCCTCCGTGTGCCACTGTCCTGGTATCACAGCCGGACATTTGCCTTCTTCCCTGACGAGTCCCGATCCTCCATCCGCCGCGTCTACTCCCACCCAACCGAGCAGCATGTTATGAGACAGTTTTGCGGCTTCTGTGGCACCCCGTTGTCGTACTGGAGCGAGGAGCCGCGAAGCGAAGCTGACTACATTCAATTGACTCTTGGTAGTCTACTTACCCAAGATTTACGTGACCTGGAAGACATGGGCCTCCTCCCCGATGACGATGGCAATGGTAACAATATAGAAGAGATGGACTTGGCCCCTGTGGCAGCCCCTGCTACCACCGGCCCGAATACACCGTTGCTCGGCCGCGAATTCAGCGGTCTTCCGTGGTTTGACAGCATGGTAAGAGGTAGCCAGCTGGGCAACCTGCGCACGAGCAAAGGCGCCCGTGAGAGTCGTGATGGCCATGTTCGTGTTGAGTGGGAAATCACTGAATGGACTGGCGATGGCGGTGGTGAGGGCGTAGACGATGAATCCGAAAGCTCCAGCTCGGGCAAACGAAAGCGCGGGGACACAGAACACGAGGACGCCCACGGCGCTGCTAGAGGCAGTGCACACTGATCTATGACTGTTGTTGAGCGAGGCTGGGCCTGAGGGACCGGCGAACCGCTGCTGGATGCTGAGTATGATGTTGCGTGTTACATTTGGGAGTCAGGCTGGTCACAATATACACAGCACCTGCATTTCGCTTGGAACGTCTCGCCGTCTCCAAACCGGGTTCATTCAAAGGAGGACGGATGTTACGTACAATAACCGACACGTTGATTGATGCGTATAATCAACGTGCAGGGTGAGTTTTAGGGAGGAGGAGAGAACAAGAAGAGAGGGCAACATATCCGAACATCCGATTTCAGACGCAATTGCATCGAATAGGGCCGGTGCAGTATGAGAGAAAGCTACTGCAGCCATGGCATGACCTTCTAAAGAACTGGACCAACGGGTTGCGTGGTTCGACAGCTGTATGTATGTACGGTGCAGCTTACATAGCCGTTATTTGGGCGGGCATGAGAGATATTTTCCGCACGTATCACGTATAAAATTGAGCTTCTCATGATCAACTTTGCGGCCTTGATTCGTCTCAAGCTTCTGACATGTGCTTTGCCAATCAGGGCGTACATATGTAGGACATATGCAGGAAGGTATGGATATAGTAGTACCAATCCTAAGGTAAGGTAATGCAGGGTCTACTAGTATGGCATGGCGCGCGGGATGGTTCTTCAATTCCGAACGGGACGGGAATGCACAATATACCACGCACAGCAGGCGCGGCGGATGGAGGAGGCGATAGGTGCTCGCTTCATGTACTCAGCCACCTACTCAATACTGACTGGCAGCCCCCGCATAAGGCTTGAGACCGGGCTTTTCGACCCGGCCGAACGAGATGGCGAGATGGGTATGTCCCCAAGCAAAGCTGGGTGATGGGTGCTGCGCACCCATTCAATAGGAAACGGGCGATCATCCTTTAACCTTAGCGTCTTGTCTGTCTGTCTGGGAGCTGGGTGTCGTGACCTTCCAGCCACCTACCCGAAGTTTTGACGGCGCGCCGACCTGCACATCGCCGCTTTCCATTCGGAGACACGGCCCGCCCAGCAGCCTCCCTAGCACTGGAAAAGATGGAGCAACGTTCAACCAACGAAACACGACTTGGAGGGCAGCGGCAGCAGAGCGGTCAATGGCAATAAGTTCACACCTGTCAGTTGGCCAGGTAAGCAAGTTAGTACCCGCCTGTACCAGTTTTACCAATCCAATCCCGTCCTTGTTGTACCTGGTCGCTAGGTAGCTCTAGTGCCGTTTTTTTGCTGGTTCGTTGTTTCGCTGTCCGTCCCCCCCCTCGCCCCAGTGAGGTGAGAGACGGGACGAACGAGACTCGAATTGGACTGGGCTGGAACACTGGATCGAAGGAGGAGAAGGAGGTCAGGACAGGTATGAGAAGGCATGGGCCATGGGAGCACCTCCGAATCCGATACGACGAAGTGCCCTTCCCAAATTTACCCCGCCGCGGGGGATCTCTCGTTACAGGTATGGGCTTTGGGGGTAATAGCCATTGATCGTGCACGACATCTCGGTCGTCACGGTCCGAAGTCGAGAATTAGGTAAAGATTCGTCCACCACGGTCTGGAATCCTGACCCATCCCCTACACCACAAGGCTGTTCGATTATAAGAAGGCCTTGCAAGTCTGTGCGAAAGTAGCAATTCTGCTCTCTGTCTGATGTTCCTGATATCTCTCTCATCGTCTTCCTCTTCTTCCTCTTTTGGGCCCTTTTTCTGAAGATCGTATCCGGTCTTGGCAGGCGCCTCAAATCATATATCCATATTGACCCCAACCGACATCGAGCCTCTAGAAGCCAGAGCTCGGGAATAGCCTAGATACCAGTCATCCTCTTATCTACGGTTCCACAATGTCTCTTCCCGCCGATTTCCAGTGGGGGTTCGCAACAGCTGCGTGAGTAGTCTTAATTTCATTCAATCTCACCTCGTGATCTTGCATCATGAACTAGACCCGGAGGCTGACTTGCGTCCTTCCTCATTCAGCTTCCAGATTGAGGGGGCAACTGAAGCCGATGGCCGTGGACCTTCCATCTGGGACAGCTTCTGCAAGATTGAAGGCAAGATTGCACATGGGGCCAACGGAGATACCGCCTGTGATTCGTACAACCGTACGGGTGAGGATATTGCTCTTTTGAAGGAGCTTGGTTCCAAGTGCTACAGATTCTCTCTGTCGTGGTCTCGTATCATCCCGCTTGGTGGTCGCAACGACCCCGTCAACCAGAAAGGACTCGACCACTACAGACAGTTCGTTGATGATCTTCTGGAGGCAGGTATTGAACCATTCATTACTCTATACCACTGGGACTTGCCTGATGAGCTCGATAAGCGGTACGGTGGCCTTTTGAACAGGACCGAGTTCCCACTCGACTTTGAGAACTATGCCCGCGTCGTCTTCAAGGCAATTCCCAAGTGCAAGTACTGGATCACGTTCAACGAGCCCTGGTGCAGCTCTGTTCTGGGCTACAACAGTGGTTACTTTGCGCCGGGTCACACTTCGGATCGCACCAAGTCTGCGGTTGGAGATAGTACCCGCGAGCAGTGGATTGTCGGCCACAACTGTCTTGTAGCTCACGGTCGCGCTGTCAAGGTGTACCGAGAAGAGTTCAAGCCTACAGATAAAGGTCAGATCGGGATCACGCTCAACGGAGATGGCACGTACCCTTGGGACCCGGAGGACCCCGCTGACGTCGAGGCCGCCGATCGCAAGATCGAGTTCGCCATCTCTTGGTTCGCTGACCCTATCTACTTCGGCAAGTACCCCGATTCCATGCTGAAGCAGCTCGGGGACCGCCTACCCACTTTCACCAAAGAGGAGCGCTCTCTCGTCCAAGGGTCCAATGACTTCTACGGCATGAACCACTACACTGCCAACTACGTCAAGCACAAGACTGGTACGCCTCCTGAGGATGATATCCTGGGCAACTTGGAGTGCCTCTTCTACTCGAAGAGCGGCGAGTGCATTGGCGACGAAACCCAGAGCTTCTGGCTACGACCGAACCCGTTGGGTTTCCGTAACCTCATCAACTGGCTCAGCAAACGCTACGGCTACCCAGATATCTACGTAACCGAAAGCGGTACAAGTATCAAAGGCGAGGACGACCTCCCGTTCCCAGAGATCCTGAATGACACTTTCAGAGTGAAGTATTTTAAGGACTACGTCAATGCAATGGCCAAGGCTGTGTCCGAAGATGGCTGCAAAGTCAAAGGATACATGGCTTGGTCTCTCATGGACAACTTTGAGTGGGCTGAGGGTTATGAGACGAGATTCGGATGCACCTATGTAAACTACGAAAAAGGTCAAACCAGGCACCCTAAGGAGAGCGCAAGGGAGATGAAGGGTCTCTTCAAATCGGTGATGGAGAAGAACTGAGCGATCTTGTCAACCCCTGGGTGACTTAACACTCAAATGGTCGGAGCACGTCTTGTATGAAATCTGGAGTTATTGAATATTTCATAATTTCTTTACGCTTAAGTAATACCGATAAAGCTTTTTGTGTTTCTGGTCGCGAGCCCACCGATTCGCTGCTTGATTTGCAGTTTTCGCGCGCGCTAATCTACTATGCAGTTGGATGTTAGATTCTCACTTGAGCCAATCACGATCCAAAAGGCCTTACCATATGACTGGGGCCTGATCTGGTTTGACAAGCAATTTCGTGAAATGCACTGCTTTACAACACTTACATTTCATCCCTACCTTGTAATGTGACATTAGGTTCTAATACATTTGAGCAGAGTATTTGAACATCTGAAGATGAGTCAAATTTCCAGTGTCCAGGATACAGTCCAACATCGCGGCGACTTGGGTGAGCACCCAAGGAGTACCGAAAGGATATTGACGGGGTCGAGAACTACTGCGCTTCCCTCAACGCTCTGCAGATTTTGCGAGCATGATGAGCAATACGGGACACCAACAACGGCACTCAAACGACGGTCCGGTCATAAGCACCGTAACTTGAAGGATGTGCGACAATGGGCTTCCGAAGGGTGCTGGATGTGCCGCTGTGTCCTGTCTGCCACTCGGCTGTGGGAAGTTGATTTCCCGGGAGAAGTAGACAAACTGAAGCAGTTGGTTGTTCGCTTCGACGTGGAGATCCATCCAAATCTATACACCATTAGGTAAGTAGTCAATTCCTTGGAGACGAATAAGACCGATTTGGCTAATGGGAAGATAAAGGAGAGCCCCGTATCCATCGACTGATCGTTCCTGGCAAGGAATTGCCGCCAACAGCAGGGTCACCTAGCACCCTCAACTTCATACAGTACCAACTCAATAATTGCGTTCACGGCCATGAGAAATGCCGCAAGGACCTATCCCAGATCTCACAAAAGCCTATAAGCTGGCCCAGTCGAGTTCTGGAAATACAACCTACCACATGCCGGGTCCAGCTTGTGCAGTTTAAACCAGACATGATACAGCGGTACGCTGCAGTGAGTTACTGCTGGGGACCGAGACATCCGCATTTGAAAGCGGAATCCTCGAGTCTGAGTAGCCTACGGGAGGGTATCAGCTGGTCAGACTTACCTAAGACGTTAAGTGACGCCGTGGCCCTGACTGCCAAAATCGGTTGCAGATGGATATGGATCGACTCCATGTGCATCGTACAGGACGATGAGCAGGATTGGGCCAGGGAGGCCACCAAGATGAGTACGGTTTATAAGCACGCACTCGTAACCATCATTGCGAGCTCGGCTGCTTGCTGTAATGAGGGATTCCTCGACAAAGCACGGAAACCATCTGCACATCTAGGCGAGGTGTCGGCTGGGCAAGACAAATCGATCGAGCTCCGTGGACGGGTTCTTTATGACTGGGGGCATCACCGAGGCGGCCCGCAGTCCCACGACAGTCACTATAACAAATGGTTAGATCCAGTTGATTACAGAGGTTGGACCTTACAAGAGAGGGTGCTATCTTCGCGTTACCTGTGCTTTACATCAGGAGAGGTTCAATTCAGCTGCCACGAGAGCAGGACCTGCGAATGTGGGCAACAGTTATTCGGGGATCTGTGCGCCGCTACCGACCCAGAGGAGCAATGGTTTTCCATGGTGCAAGAGTACTCGCGCCGAAGCCTCACGAAGCAGAGTGACGTCACTGTAGCCTTTAAGGGTATCCAACAAATGGCCGCCGCGAAGATTCAGGAGGTGACCTGTGTTTCCATGATCTGGCTGCAGCCAACGATGACACCTTTCACAGCAAGGAGCCTCTTGTGGTATAGATACGGTCGTGAGGAGATCCCTGCATACTTCCCCAAAAACCTAACCGTGCCGAGCTACTCCTGGGCTTCACTCAAGGGGGAGTTCATACACTCGTCTTCACGCCAGTTCCAAGGCGCCAAATTTCCCACGATTTGTCTCGGGCTTGATGTCGAGGACACGAAAGGTGGAGATATAGATGAGACAAGCATTAGACTGCTAGGACCATTGTATTCCGCGAAACTCGCTGTTTCGGAGCCCGGTGAGAGCATGCCTGAGCTATTTGCGAATGTAGAGATCCTTGATACGAGTGGCCCTCGTGCTTCAACATGTTATCTCGACGGGCCATTGGATAGGGTTTCCAGTGAAATAGAGGAGGGATGTTTCACGCTTTCAAGGGCTTCATTCGATACTTTAGAGGAATCCGAACTGGCGCGGACTTCCACGAGGATCGAGGAGACGCCTGTGTTTGTCTTGCTGGTCATGATCAAAGATGGAGAAGAACGAAACGGTACGGGACTGTTGCTTGCGCGGTCTGCGAAATCGCTGGACGCTTATGAGCGCATCGGCGTTCTGTTGTTGTCGAATTACTCTGAGCTGCCTTTCCCCCGGGCCCCTATACAGGAGGTGTGTGTCTTCTGAATACTTTCGTACTTCTACGACGTTCAATTCGTTCTTATTACAAGAATTCGGTCTAGAACTGGGTCAAACACCTGGGCTATGAGTACATTAGTTATAGCAATTCAATCTTGCAGACTTAAGCTATTGCATGTCCAATAACAAAGCCAAACCGACCGGGTCTATATCATCTAAAACAAGCAATCGGAAATACTTCGTTTCAATGTTAGTCGCCAGTAAGGATTTTCCTGAAAATGTCTGCTGTATTGTTGCAAATGCCGAGTCCACCCTTGACAGCAACGCATGAAGTAAAGTATTTGATTGGGTAGGTGATCGTCGAATTGGAAATGCTAAGCGCCGAGGCAAGATTACAGCGAATCATGCTGAACCAGATTCTCGTATGAAACCCAACAGAGCGGCAATATCGTTTCAGCGGATTCACGGGTTAGCTTACCTATGAGAACTATTATTTGGGCAAATTGTCTAAACTCTTAGATCATCATCTCCTTGAGAATTCAGAGAAAGAACTGGCTACATCCTCGGCGCTCGCAACTGCTTGCTAATGTTTTATTATGTGGGACTTCCGTCTACATGACCCATTCACGATACAGCAGTTTTGGTTGATCCTCGCTGGTATACTATCCGGTCCGGGCGAGTTTACAAGGGAAAGACAGAAGCCGGTGGCACAAATCGCAGACACCACACTCACAGCAGGATCAAGTATAGAGCTGCTTCCAGCCGTCGACTCTCTCTGCTCCTGGTGTCAGTACGCCGAAAACAACTTCCCTTCAACAAAAGCAGCTAGCAGGTCTGGTTCTATCCATAAAGATGTAAAAAGACTTAAGGAAGGCGCGACGAAGGGTTGCTGGCTGTGCCAAGCTCTGCTTTCCGCAACCCAGCTTTGGAGAGAATACGACATCACAACCTTCGATCGCATGATACAGTTCAAGGCGCGTTATGATGTTGAGAGGTTCACAATTCAAGGCCAGGCGTGTTTTCCTAGCGTACAGATATACTGCCCACAAGGTAGGTAGTTTCCGTCATCCGGACGCTGCCCAACTAACGGCCGTCGGTCACAGGAAAGCCCCAAGCATTACGGCTTATTTCTGATAGAGAGATACCGACCACAGCATTGTCACAGAGAAGCTTCAACTTTGTTGCGCGCAACCTAAGTCAGTGTACGGAGAACCACACAGCTTGTCTCCAGAGTCAAGTTGGTTTGAAGGAAGCTCTAGGTGAAAACTGGCCAAAGAGAATGCTTAGAATTGATCAACGAACTTCCAAGATCAAACTAGTGGCTTTCAAACCTAGTATGGCTTCTAAGTATATGGCCCTCAGTTATTGCTGGGGTTGCCAAGATGGGCATCTCAGAGCTACTTCGGAAACCCTACCACAACTACGCGAAGGGGTCAGCATCAGTTCTTTGCCCCGAACTCTAGAAGACGCTGTTCATGTGGCCATCAGGCTCGGGTCCGAGTTCATCTGGATCGACTCTGTATGCATCGTACAAGACGATCCACAGGACCTCAATAGAGAGGCGGGGAAGATGAGCAGTGTTTACGCGCAAGCTTTACTTACCATTATCGGCAAATCTTCATCGGCCTGCAACGAGGGGTTCTTGTCCAAAAGTAGACAAACATCCATACACATCACCAATGTACGAGTAGGAGACGAACCTACCGAGATCAGGGCAAGAGTCGTACATGACTGGGGCCATCATAGGGGAGGGAGACACGCCGACGAGAGCCATTACTCGAAATGGGTCGACCCAGTGGACAAAAGAGCATGGACACTACAGGAAAGACTATTGTCAACCAGATACGTAACGTACACATCCGGCGAAGTACAATGGGGCTGTCAAACGCTGAGGGATTGCGAATGTGGCCAGTCTCTATATGGGAAATCCGACGAGCCTCTGGAGCCCGAGGACCAGTGGTTTGCGATACTCGAGGAATATTCCAACCGCAACCTCAGCGTACATACGGACAAACTCACAGCCCTTGCCGGCATTGCCCGGAAGATGTCTATCGACTTGAAATGTCAACAATACGCAGCGGGTATATGGATAGACCATCAAGCAAATGCACTGTGGGCGCGAGGGCTATTGTGGCGTAGTTACCCAGTCTGGCGAAAAGACGAAGATGGCCCCTCGCTGCCGACAATGTACACCGCGCCGACCTATTCCTGGGCATCTGTCATTGGGAAAGTAATGCACCACTCTGTTAGCAACGACAAGGTTTGCACCTATCCTACCAGAGTCCTGGACGTGGTGACAAACTACGCCTCTCCTGATGAATTTGGACGGGTTAGTGGAGGGTTTCTACGACTGGCTGGCCCCTTACTGCGAGCCAAGATTCGCTGGAACAGAACGGACTCGTATCCTGATCTGAACCCCGAATTTCAGGTTGAGGGGGCACGTAATTTCTTCTCGAGAGGTGGTGGTCAGCTTGACGTAGCACCGGAGAAAACCACCTTAGCAGATGGTAGTTCTGGTGTCCGACGCAAGAGGACACTGCCATTGACTAAAATCGAAGAAACAGTGGAGATAGAGTGCGACGAAGCCGATGTGTGCCTTTTGCCAGTAAGGGTAGAGCTGCGTCCAAGTATCTGTACGTTGCCCCTTTCTGCTCTTACGTTCGCCGCATTCGCAATGCGTATGCAATGACTGACCCTCTACTCCTTACAGCGTACAACTCCCCGCTAGAGAAGAAGTACACAGCATATTGTATTATTTTAGCATGGTCGAGTGAGCATGAAGGTTACGAGCGTATCGGGGTCTACGACCACGACAGTTCTCTGGACTTCGGTACTATGACTACGACAGAAGTCTGCATCTTTTGATGTACCGCAAGCCATATAGGTCCAGTTTACGCAATATGCAGACCCCTCATCTGATGTACAATTTCAAACCAGCATTGAAGTCATGGGTATGTATGATAGAACATGGTGATAGAGAAGATGAAGGGACATCCTGGGAAAGACTTAAACGAGACGGGACTTTAGCGGGTGCTAAGTTGCCAAGTCATGGAAAGGCATTCGATGGTATGTTTCATGACATATTTAGAAGCCAATATACGGAAGCCGTAGTGTAATATTATGGATTTATAGTCGGTCCCCAAGCAACTATTGCATATTGTCGTTTGGTAGTTGTTGGTGAGTGGTGTAAGTGTTTAATTGAGTCTGGTACAAGGATTCGCGAAAGAGTGGAGATATGGGTGAGCTTATGTCAGCAAAAGAGGATACCCCGACCACTCAAGCTACCTAAAGCTAGAGACGTCACCTGCGGCCAACAGGAGCGTCCAGTTGCTCATCACAACAGCTGCTGCATTGAAGCTCGAATCAAAATAAATCCTTGGTAGGCCGATAGATTGCCTAAACAAGCGCGACAGTATCTTCCAAGCTCATTTTTCGAGAATGATGAGGTGACGGCAGAAAGATGGAAGCAGTTCATCCGACGGCAGGCTGGGAGAAGGTCGGAGACCGCTTCTATCGCAAGACGCAGCTGTACACGGCCGTCTTCGACCAGGACCTGGATCTGGACAACTACATCGTTGCCGGAGCTCCCTATGGCGGCGCAATTGGTGAGTTTATCTTCAAAACTCGAATCCTTGCTTTTATTGCATCTTCGACTCTTCAAGTTTATTTTATATGCCTGAAATTGTCTACGATTTATTCCTGAGGCGTGGTCCCGAAACCTGTTGCATCCAACCGCCGCCCGACACGCGACAGCTCAATACAACTTCCTTGATGCTTGTCCCGCCAGCTCTTTGGTCCCTAACAGGCTATGATTTACTGATAATAATATAGCTATTTATCGGGATGAGCAGAAGCTTCAAGCTTTCCGTGCAGCTAAGTCTAAGCCGAGTATAGACATTTACAGCTGCGCCGGCAAGCTTTTGAAAAACATCGCGTGGGATAAGGGCTCCATCAAGGGTCTCGGCTGGTCTGAAGACGAGAAGCTCCTCGTCGTGAGCTACGATGGTACCGTTCGCTGCTATCTCGATCTGCAGGGGGACTTCACCCAATTCTCTCTAGGCCAGGTGGCTGAAGACTTTGGGGTTCAATCGTGCAAATTCTATGATACAGGTATGGTGGCGCTGCTATCAAACAATGCACTCATATCTGTCTCATCCTACGACGAGCCGCGGCCGAAGCAGTTGGCCTCGCCTCCCGAAGGTGACGTTCACTCCTGGACGATTATCTCCCCCAGCTACACACTGTCGCGGTCTGTGGAAGTCCTCCTGAGCATCGGCCAGACGATCTACGTGGTCGATGCGACTGAGTGCGAAGACAGGTTTCTTGACATAGGTCCTTTTACCCACATCAGCGTTTCGCCTAACGGCAAATTTGCTGCTCTCTATGCCGCAGATGGCAGGGCTCACGTCATTACCGCCGACTTCCAGAACCGCCTGAGCGAGCATGACTCCAAATCGCGGATCCCTCCAAAGTATTTACAGTGGTGTGGTAACGACGCAGTCGTGATAGCCTGGGATGATGAGGTCAACGTGGTTGGTCCCCGGAATGCTGTTGCGCGGTATTTCTACGATAGCAGAATACACGTAATACCTGGTGAGTTAGCCTGTCTGTTTGCTAATTCTCCGTTTTCCGGACTGACAACGTAAAGATCACGACGGTGTCCGGCTGATTACCAATGACGTATGCGACTTTATCCAAAGGGTTCCTGATACGAGTGAGGAGGTATTCCGTTTCGGAACGGAATCGCCTGCCTCGATATTGCTGGATGCAGTGGAACAACTTGAGAACCAATCACCCAAGGCCGACGATGACATACAGCTCATCAGGGGCAATCTTGTTGAGGCAGTGGATACGTGCGTCGCTGCTGCAGGGCAAGAATTCAACATCCACTGGCAAAAACAGCTCCTCAAGGCTGCTTCGTTCGGCAAGTCCGTTCTTGATATCTACAACAGCGACGACTTTGTCGACATGTGTGAGACTTTGAGAGTACTGAACGCTGTGCGCTACTACGAAATCGGATTGCCGTTGTCATACGAGCAGTATCAACGTTTGACCCCTGAGGGACTCATTCAGAGACTGATTAACCGACACGAATATCTTCTTGCACTGCGAGTTGCTGGTTATCTGCGGTTGCCCACGGACCGCATATATGTACATTGGGCATCAGCAAAGGTACGCATGGGCGCCGAAGATGACGACTCAATCTGCCGGATGGTGGTCGAAAAGCTGGCTGGCAAGCCTGGCATATCCTTTGAGGCCATTGCTCACGCAGCATATGATGAAGGCCGAGGTCGCCTTGCCACAGAACTACTCAACCACGAGCCGCGGGCTGGTCGCCAGGTGCCACTTCTCCTTAGCATGGAAGAAGATGAGATCGCATTAGACAAGGCCATTGAGAGCGGCGATTCTGATCTGATGTTTTTCGTCCTTCTCCACCTCAAGAAGAAGCTTCCGCTGGCCTCATTCTTCCGGGTCATCAACGCGCGCCCTGCTGCCACAGCCCTCGTCGAGTCATCCGCGGCGCTCGAAGGTGACAACGCCCTGCTCAAGGACCTATACTACCAGGACGACCGTCGCGTGGATGGCGCTGGTGTCTTTGTACGCGAGGCGCTGCACCAGCCCGACGCGCGCACGGCTGGCGATAAGTTGGCCCTCGCCGCCAAGCTTATGTCCGATTCTCGAGAGAACACATTCGAACTTGGGGCGCTCAAGGAGGCTGCGAACTTGCTGCGGATGCAAGAAACCTTTGATCGTGATTTCTCCGATACCTTTACCGGGCTCAGTGTCAATGAGACGCTTTTCAAACTCATTCGCCTAGGTTACCACAACAAGGCCAAGAAGATCCAGAGCGAGTTCAAAGTGCCCGAAAAGGTGGCTTGGTGGATTCGGTAAGTTTTTCTCTTTTCCCTTTCTTTCCCCTGTTCTTTTTCTTTTGACCGACTCCAATGATACGCCAAGTGAAGACTGCCGATTACTGACCCAATCATCATCTAGACTTCGCGCCCTCGTGGCCAAGCGAGACTGGGGCGAGGTTGAGGAGATAGCCAAGAGTCGCAAGAGTCCCATCGGCTGGGAGCCATTCTTCAACCAGACCCTCCAAGCCGGTAACCAGCGCGTTGCCGCCATCTTTATCCCAAAGTGCACCAACTTGGAACCGGGCGCCACCATCACCATGTACGAGAAGTGCGGCATGCGCGTCAAGGCCGCTGAGGAGGCTGTCAAGATCCGCGACGCCGAGGCCTGGATGCGGTTGGTCGAGGCGGCGGGCAAGACGACCATAGAGGGCAGAGAGATTGAGAGATTGGGCGCTACTGTGTTTAAGAAATAAGGACGAGGTATACTAGCTAGCTACACACTGCGTTCTCATCACACCATAAGATAGGACATTACCGTATCAGAGAGTACTGCACATATTTGGGAAGGAATTCATGCATGCCTTTCTGTGTGTTGACACATACCTAGTCTCTTGTCCTACCCGAGCTCGTTGGATCAACTTCACATAGGAACCACCACATCACATGTAAAAATGAAGTCAAAGGATTTATTTTTTAGAACTTTTTCATTCTTAGCTTCATCTACTATTACTACTGCCACTTTGTTTGTAGCTGTCTCCCGTTTTTTTGTTCACCGTCCGTAGATTTCTATACCATATCGCTTTCACTCCCTGGTTCTCTTGGTTCCCCGGCTGCGTTACACTCGCTCACAGCCTGGAAAGTGCGCTGAACAGGGGAGAGGGAAAATACTCATGAAGAAGCAGGAAGCAGACCGAAGAAAAGATGGGAGAGAGACAAGCGGTATCATCAGGTAATATGTCATGGATGAAAAACAAGAGACCATGCATGCCAAGTAAACGAACCCCACCAGCCTCGAAACAAGTCGAGGCGAACCGTAAAAGAGAATGGTACCTTCTCCCAACATCATGACCGTAGTGTGCTGGCACACATCATAGTACCCCTAGCAGCGTCAAAAGGCGTAATGACATGACCATGAATCGTGGAAGTCGTACGTGAGATGCGTCGTCATAACGCGAGAGTGGAGATGGGAGAAAGCCGGAAGAAACAAGGAGAATCGGGAGAGAACCAGTGGTGATGATGTGCAACGGCAGGAGTGAAGTAGCAGTAGTGTTAAGTGCTCAATTTTCCGTCACCAAACCAGAGTGGTACGGTGTCCTCTATCATGAAGAGCGCCCCTGAAAACCCACCCGGACCGTTTTGTGGAGGACCTGCGCAAAAAAAAGACCTGAACTTTTGTACATGGTGAAAGAGGCTACGCCAACCGCCAACAACCATCGCAGGGCCAATCATCAATCATCATCTTAAACTCGTGTAGGGCCACGGCGTCCCTTCGCTGGAACAGTGGTCCAGCCCTCGGGGTCCTGAGGAGCAGCGGGGGCATCCTCAGTGGTGGGGGGTTGCCGGGACAGACTGTTGTCCACTCTGAGAACCGCCGTTAGAGCGGGGACCTCTGGGCTCCCTGGGTTCTCTAGGCTCTCTAGCATCGCCAAAGCCACCTCGGCCACGGCCACCTCCACGTCCTCCACGCGTCTCACCACGTCCTCGAGGAGCATTCTGGTAAGCACCACCTCGGCCTCCACGTGCCTCTCCTGGTGCGCTGCGCCAGCTTCCGCCTTCTGTGCCTCTGGCCTTGGGCGCCGGAGCCTGTTCCTTTCGTGCGGGTGCGGCCTGTTCAGTCGCAGTTCCGTTCTGTGCTTCCTTAGGCTCCTCAGTGGTCTCAGTGGCCTCAGCCTCAGTCTTTTCGGCGACGGCGGGGGCAGCCTCTTTCTCGGCCTCAGCAGCAGCGGCCTTCTCGGCAGACTCCTTGGCAGCGGCCTCCTTTGCGAGGCGGCGATCTTCCTTAGCCTTCTCATCGGCTTCCTTCTTCTCCTTGGCGGCTTGCTCCTTCTTCTCAGCAATCTCACGTTCCTTCGCGGCCGTATCAATAGGACGAGCAGCGCCGAACGGGTTTGCTTTAGGGTCTGTAGCAGAGCCGGGCGGGGGGTGATGTCAGACCGGGAGCCTCAGAGACTGTACGCTTTGCCAGGTTGAGCTTTGGCCGACCAACAGGAGCCGGGGCAGCAGCCGGTCCAGCCGGCGAGGATGGAGCCTCGGATCCATGTTGGGACTGCTCCGGGGATTTGTGGTCGGGTTTCATGTGGGTGCGCCACTGGTTATCGAGCTCAGCAGCCGTGGGTGTGCGCTCTGGGCGGTCAGGACGCTCGGGTCTCTCAGAGAACTCACGACGGGGAGGTCGCGAGCCCTCAGCAGCACGGCCCTCGCCCCAGGTAGCAGGAGATGCGCGGCGCTCGTTGTTGAAAGATTCCGTGCGGTTGGCCTCAGGTGCACGGGGGGCACGGCTGCTTCCGCGAGACTCGGAGCGCTCTGCCTGGGGCAGAGGCGAAAGGGGGCCCCTCCGCTCCCAGCTTAGATTGGAGAAATCACGACTGGGCTTGGCCTCATCACCAAAACCGCCAGCATCTCGCATAGGTCCACGACGCTCGCGCGCCTCGCCAAAGTCGTTGCGGCGCTCGTTAGTGCGGCCGGGAACATCAGCCAGAGGTCCTTTGCGCTCCCAGCTGGAGAGATCACGAGCCTCGCCACCGCCTCCCATACGGTCGCTGTTCTTGGCTGCAGTCGCATTAGCATGTGTAAACAGGTTCCTTCAACTAGCAAGAAAAGACTTACGAGGATCAGCGATCTTAATTCGGATGTTGCGTCCCTGGAAAGACTCGCCATCCAGGGTCAAAGCCTGCTTGAGGCCCTCGACATCCTTGAACTCAGCGTAGGCGAAACCCTTAGGGCGCATGAGCTCCCTGTCCTCGATGATACGGACGCTGCTCAAATTGCAGCCCTCGAAGAACTCAGAGACTGTCTCGTTCGTAGCCTCGTATGAGAGGTTGCCCAGGTGAGCAGTGTACGGCGGCTTAGTGGGAAGTTCCGTCGGGTACGAGTCGCGCTCGCGGACAGAAAAGCCTGTTCACAAAAAAAGCATCATTAGTTTACAATTGTCGGCGGTAAGCAAAAATCGAGACTGGATACATACCACGGTCGGCGTAGCTGCTGGTGCTGCCATAGCCAGAATAGCCAGCGCGGGCGGGGGCAGGCAGGGGTTGAGAGCCTGAAATTGAATTTAGCAACGAACATTCATGTGATATACGGTCAGTGATTGGTTGCTTACCAAAGGAATCCTCGACTTCATCAGCCCATGAGCCACCATATTCTATAGACCATGTCAGTAAATAAATCCTGGTTGTTGTTGAGTATCCCAGTGCGCCGTTGCGGCGTTGAATCGGTCGTAGCGTGTTCCACCGCAAATCGGCGATGGGTGGTGTATGGAGGGGTGATGGGAGATGATTTCGACGTACTATCTTCATTCAAGAAGGCCCCGAGGGACATGGTCTTTTGCTCCTTCTTCTTGGGAGCTGCGAGAAAAACATGTTAGCGATGATCATAGCCAGCATTTTTTTTCATCCAAAAATCGACGAGGTTGGGGGTCTCAGTGCATGCAAACAACAACGCCTGTCCAGTTCTCGTCTCTCCGCCAGTGCAAGAGAAGCAAGCGACAGAGGATTGTTATAGTTCACAGAGTATGCAGATGCACCGTCGCCGACAGCAGACAATAAGTCGCCAGCACGTCATAGGGGGTCGGTGACATTGTGGCTGCAGTCGGCGACAACAAGAGGACTCGGGACAGGGCGAGAGGAGAGATGCGCCAGGCAGGCAGTGTGTGGGCAGTGGGCAGTGGGGGGAGAGGACAAGAGCGGCTACATACCCATGATTGCGGTTGTTCTGAAAGACGCGCGACGATATCACGAATCGCAGCGCGTTGTTTTTTGGTAGTCGTGAGGGTGGTTGCGGGGTTGTATGGTCGGAAGAGATGTGTGGAGGGTTTGTCTCTTTCGATGTCGTCGTTCAAGAGGCTTTTTTTCCCTAATGTACGATTTGTGACTGACCTTGGCCAGGGAATGGAGATAGATGGCCTGGACTCCGACTTGAATTGGGATTTGGTTTGGTGTGGTTAGCCTTTGGTGGGTCTGTCCAAAAAATACTGAAATCCAGCAGTCATGAGCCAATTGGAACCCCGCGATTCACTGCGCAGAAAAAAAGTTAGGCGGGTAACGCACTGTAACAATCGATTAGAGAACTGCTGGAAGACACAATCGGCGTCATCAATCCCGTTACAGCACATGCCTTGCTCGGCTTAGTATTCACAGCTAGGTTTTCTTGATTGGTGTATTTTTATTTGAAATATGTACAGCCGGCCTGTCAATACCCATTATATATAGCCTGTTCATACCCCTCAATCGTCATTATACTTGTGCTATCATATCAAATGCGATAAAGCGAAAAAGGTCGAGAAGCTGGGTGAAGCATCATGAGTTTAGCTGTGGTCCATTTCTGGCGATCCAGCATTTGACGTTAACTATTGCAGATAATAGGTGGTAGTCGTCCATGCCCTTCTTTGAGGCTCCCGTCTCTTTGCACTAAGTATCAGGAAAGCCCTAGGTACATAGGCTGCCGGTTCGCAGAGTTTTTATCACATCGTGGTGCCCTGAAAACCGTCAGACAGTGGCCGCACACAACCTCCCACTTCCCTGGTGGTCTCCCGTAGACCCTTAGGTTTATGATGTATCCTAGTACTTTCTCCGTTGAGAACCGAGGTGGGGCCCATTAAGCTATATTGGGACTAGCGCTTCCAAGCTTCAGCTCTAGTAGGTGGCTCGTGCAGGGGTTTGCCGGAGAACCTCACCCACCAGCGATGCCAAGCACCAATTCCATCATGGGCTTTTCAACCTCAATCTTCATCTTGCATCTGCCTGTTATGCTGTGGCAGCCACGTCAATAGCCTGTCTCTCATTGGATCTCGAATCGTACCTGCAGTATTTTCTCCTTTCATTGGTTTCCGAGCCTGGGTTCTCCGAAGTGTTGGGGGCTGTATTGAGAAGACGAGCCTTTGACTCACGAGGGGGCTCTAGTCGCTGAACCTTGGGTTCCTTGTGCCACCATTGGCTATATCTTGCCTATACAAATCTACTAGTTTCTCATATACCCTATCATGTCTCCAGCAACTCCATCCTCGGGTCAACGGCCCCCAACCCCCACGGGGGATGAGATGCCCACCGGAGATGAGCTCCTCCGTATTGGCGGCGAAACACTGCGGGCCGGTGCCTTAACGGGTGTCCTGGGCGCTGCCTTCGGAGCCGGCTCAGGTATCATGCGCGCAGCGCCCCCGGGTCTTTTTGCGCTGGTAGCAGGTATTCAGTGGTTTGCTCTGGGGTCTAGTTTCATGGGTAAGCAACCGGAACCGCAAGTCAACAAGATGCCACCTCATTCTAACACTCTCACAAGCTTCCAGGAGTCTTCTCTGGCATGCCTGGGGAGGCGAAGACAACTTGACTTCGTCGGATAAGGTCAAGGCAGGTGTAGCTGCTGGTGGAGTATCTGGTATGATAGGAGGCATGGCCCGTAAGTTCATGATTGTCGTGCCTTTGCCCTTCTCTGCAATGTCTCATCTCTGTTGTAGGTGGCCCTAGGAATATCTTACCGGGTATTCTGTTCTTTTCCACTCTGGCCGGCGGCGCCACGTACGTGTCTCAAAAGCTCCAGAGCAATGCGCCGAAAGAGAAGAAGAGCATCATGGCCTCAAAATGGAGTCCCATGAGGCAAATATCGGACCAAGAGTACGAAAAGATTCTGGAAGACAAAATGCTTCGCATAGATGCCGAGCTTGCCATTCTGAACGACAACATCGCTGCGCTGAAGGGGCAGTCTTCACCGGACAGTAGCAAACCCGCATCGGAATCTGGCAAGTCTGTGCCACCGGCAACTGGTACCCAGAGCACAGAAAAAGCAAGGCCAAGATGGTTTTCGTGGGGAGGCACGTGGGGAGGCAGATCCTCATAACACCAATTAACGCGAACACCATGTGCTTTGGCGCAACACGAATCTCGAACGCCTCATGGTTCGGTGAGATAGTTCGAGAGCTTGGCTCCGACCGTAGAAGACAGTAGTCTTTGGGCTCGGAGGGGGCTTTCCTACTTTGTATAGTTCGTGTAGGATCGTGTAATACAAAATCAAATTCAATTTCACCATAACTATCATTATATGTACTTGGAGTGAGGGTCTCCCATGCTTCAGACCGGTGAGAGGGATCGTACATATCTTGCTTCTCATATGGGTATTAAATCACCGTTCTTCACAGTGTAGAGTACAGCCTCTTTGTCAGGTACATACCTATGAACATACCATTTGATACTAGTGTCCCTGTATTGAGTCGTTGATAGTATACAAGGCAATGAGCTGAAGTTACCTACAAGATTGAAGCCCACCGCAAACAATACTGGTGGTCAGGCACTAGGATTAGAAAGATACAACTGGTCAATGTCGTTGGTATCCTTGGTAGAGAGTCCTATGGCACTCAAGGCTGGTATCGCCTTAGACTACCTGCATGACTCACACATTAAGAAAGATTGCCCCTATACCACTGCAGCCTGTGCCGCAGTTACATGGAGTACATTATGGCGAGGCTGATTGTCTAGAAGGAAATGATTCAATATCATAGAAGTGAGCCAAGCATGACATGCATGTATGACCCCCCGGGACCACATGGAGATAGATAGATGAAAAGACATGTAGGCAAGGTAAGTCGCACATCACATGTCCTCCGGGAGCCCGGAGCAGCCTTCCCGCTCAGTTGACGTTGGGCAAACCAATAACAACAACAGTATCAACGACCACATGGTTTTTTCACCCAAACAGTATATCAATCACACGTAAAATTGGGTAGAGGCCAGCAATGATCACAAACAGGGCCCGGCCCTTTCCAATATCACCCCGCCGATCCGTGTCGGGTCCGAAGTCAAAGAAGATGTGTGACCCGCCCGCCCATTCGGTCCGGATGGGGTGATCACCCCCTTTGCTTTGTGGAACTGCTGCAGGAGACAACGCATGGCCCAGCCAGTCGGCGCCGCAAACAAACAAACAACAATGGTCAGTCGTACGAGACATGGCTAACTTAACTCTCACCTGTATTGCCCGCACCCATTTGCAGCAAGCAGTTGGACAGCGTGAAGTAAAGAAGTAAGTAAGAAGCTTAGTAGGGTTTCATAACTTATCGCGCTTCCTTCCTCAAGGGGTGAAATCCTAGCCTTTTGGACATGGTGCGTTCTGGGCAACTTGCACATGAGCAGGAGCCAGATATCACAGACGCTGCCTACAGCTCCGGTATTAAGTACTGGGGACAATCAATCGCAGGGACTTCCTCCATTACCATTTCTCAAGTGGAACCTTCCGAATCCGGGAGGGCAACCGGGGGCACAGACTGATTGCCTGGACCACGCAGGGTCCGAAGATAGTGATGCGCGGTGCAATCTCCTAATCACATCTTGGGTTTGATGTTTTTGAGGTTTAGGGGCATTACCAGGCTCGAGCCTTTCAAAGGAAAATGATCTTCAGTACCCGCACTCAGTAGTTGAAGTTTTGTTCCTATTTTATCACAAAGCTTAAGAAATGGAGATCCGTCTTCATGAAGGAGGGTCTTGATGATATGTATCTTATTGAGAGGGGTGTGTGAGCAGGGTCCACGACATCTTTTTCAGCTGGAAGAAACAGGCATAATAAATAACACTGAAAAGTATGTAATCATTGACGTACGCCGCATTGCTAGGCGTTATAACTGACTACCAACCAAAATACTCCATCATGGGCTGAAACCTAGGGATATCATCTATAAACGAACAGGGTATTCTTTGCAGACAGCCAAAACCAAAAGGAAAACCGGACACTATTAACATGAAGAAGAAAAGTATTGCGTGACCCCAACATTACCCAACCCATCCTACATTTTCTCTCTCTCCCTTTTTACCCCCAGAGCAAAAACAAGAAACAACATCACTCAAGCCACCTTGACCGTGGCCTGGCCAGTGTGGTAAGAGTACTTGCCCGTCTTGAACGCGTTCTCGTTCAGGAAGTTGAGGGGGACGCCCTTCTGCACAATCGGCGACATGAGCAGGTTGAGCGAGGTGACGTCGCCGTTGACGTAGGGCAGGAAGTACTGGTCGAGGAACTTCCAGACGGGGTTGTCCCAGGCGACGAGGCGGGTGTAGAGCCCGGCCATGTCGACCGTGGTCTTGGAGTTCTTCTCGAGCGCGTCCTGGTACTCGGTGAAGCACTTGGTCAGGGCGGGGCCGTCGGGGCTCGGGTTCGTCTGCAGCAGCGTGTGCAGGCGGTTGACCAGGTGGGCGACGCCCTGCAGGCCGCTGTTCATGCCGAAGCCCGTGTTGGGCGTCATCTTGTGGGCGGCGTCGCCGACGAGCACGCACCGGCCCTGGTGCCACTGCTTGACGACACCCTCCTCGATGTTGCTCAGCATGCTCCACTGGCGGTTGGCCCAGACGTCGGCAAAGGTGACCCACTGGCCAGGCTCCCGGCCCGGGAACTTGACGTCGGCGTACTTGGCAGCCAGCGCGTCCTTGTCCTCGTCGGAGAAGCGCGGGCCCCGGTCGGGCGTCGGCTTGTCCAGGCGCTCGTACACCAGGAAGTGCTGTTGCTGCTCGGCCACGATCAACTGGATAGTCATGCGGCCGCTGTGTGTCTCGTAGCAGGTGGCGGCGTCCAGCTCAGGCGACCGCGTGGCGTAGCCGTACAGACCTTTGTAGGTCGACACAAAGGGCTCGTCGGGCTGTTGGGCAGCCTCCTCGTTCATCATCCGCCGTATAGTGCTGCGCACGCCGTCGGCGCCGATGACCATAGAGGCTGTGTAAGTGCTCTTGTCGGCACACGACACCGTCACGCCGGTCGGCGTGGTCTCGATGGAGACGACCTCCTTGTTGAGCAGGATCTTGGACGGATCCGGGAGGTTGCTGTTCAACATGTTCATGAGCTTGGCGCGGTGGAAGCACATCCAGGGGTGACCATGGCTATCGCGTGTTAGTGGATCGGATGCCAAGGGGCTGGGTAAGCGAGAGTGGCATCTTACTTGATCTGCATGGCTTCAAACATGTTGCTCTTTGATATCTGAGAACCGTCCTTCCGCAGGTTACGCTTGTACAGGACGGGCATGTATGTGCGGTCGGCCTCTTCCAGCATGCCGAGCTGGTCTAGGAGGCGGACATTGTGAGGCCAGACAGCAACGGAAGCGCCAGAGTCGACATCGAGCTGGTCTCTACGCTCTAGGATGACATAGTCGATCCCGGCCTTGGAGAGGGCATGGGCAGCGGTTAACGCCACCGGGCCGCCGCCGACCAAAATGACGCGAAAGTCCTCGGTCTTCTGATCCTGATCCGCCATGACAAATGTGTATTAGAAAAAGCTTGGTATTAGAAGATGCTGCAAATAGAAATGAGAATCGGTAGTTCAGGTGCGAAGATTTGAATGTAACCAGAGACAGCAGGAGCGTGGGAGGAGGATGGAAAGGGTTCGAGATGTATACGATCCGAGTCAGGGCAAGACTTTAATTCAGACCGGGGGTCCTCGTCTCAACATACCACCCAGACCGGGCCACGATATCGAGAATTCTACATCGAACACGTGAAGGCCTGCCATTATGCTTAGTGATTGGTGGTAGAGCGGGAGAGTGGCCGACGTCTCAAATTCGGCGGACCATGTGCGGAGGCTGTTTGGGCTGTCGACCCATACAAACTCCGCTTTGGGCCATCGTGGCATATTCCATGGGAATGTGTCGAGCCGTCACGAACTTTTTTTACTCCTTTGTCTTTAGGAGGCACTGGATTAGACCCTGTGGACGGTAGGCCCGGTTGGTGGCCAAGCCATTGCGACGCATGACCCTGCCAGGGATCCTCGCTTTATTTCGCTGAGTGATTCCCAGCATGGAGGGTGGAGATGGGACGAACTCTCTGCATCCGGAGATGGAGTACATGCTGCGAACCCCGTCCGGACGTACTGCTAGATGTAGCTCGCACCCCTTTTCCGTACGTCTGGGCCTGCCTCGGCCAACTACTAGAACATCGAAGGTGAATTCATCCCAAGCAATCTGGTTCCAGACCCCGCGCCGCAATTGCCGGTTTAGAGATTTGACAGAGGACGGATTGGGGTCAATAGCCGTTGTTTGACGCTGCTTGCAGCTTGCTTGCACATCACTCTTTCGGTGCACTGTTGTTGGATGTTTCATTTCAAATCGGAACGGGGAGGATACGAGCGCGCAGCCGAGGCGTTAGGGCAACTCTAGGCTCGATTCACCACCGCGCACTAGACGGGCGCTCTACCTGGATGGGCAAAGTGCAGTCTGCCCTAAGCCTCTCCGGCCTCCACTGAATCTCTCTTCGTGATTGAGGTCGCGAGTACACCGACCTTACCTTAATAAGTAGGGACTTGATTAAGTTGATTTGCATCAATGATCAATCAATCAATACAACACAGTATCTTAGATCAGGGTATACTGATGTATGACCCAATCCACCGGAAACCGCCCGGAAACCGCCATATTCTTGTTGCAGCTTCCACCTTGTCAAAGCATTAAACAATAATACTACCATATACCGGTAAATAGCCTGACAGGCCTTGACAGGCCGCGGTATCGCGTCTTTGGTAAGATGACAGATGTAACGGTGCTCCACAGTCGTCATTGCAGAGGCCAAGCAGCTCTTTTTAGCCCGCGCGCTAGGATAGAACCGCTAGAACTCAACGCCAGGCATCCCAGAAACCAGATCTGAGAGATGCCCTGTTCGGACCCAGAATGGGCAGCCGTTTCGCCAGAACAGTAGCGAGATTGCCTATGCCCTCTTTAGACTCGTTAGACCGCGAGTTGGTTAGCAGCCCTCAGAATCCTCGCCAACTGCCGGAGCGGCCGGGCTTGTCAAAGACAGTGGTAGCATTACGGGGTTATGTGGCTTGCTTCTTTTGCTTCTTTCCTTCTAGCTGAAATGCAAGTAAGTCGCGGGGTCGGACCCGATCCAACAGTTAGTGGCTGGGAATCTACCCGTTCAACAGCCAGAGAGGCAAGGCGGACGGGAGGACGTTTTTATGTATGTTTCAGTTCAACGTGCCCCTTAATGGCTTCATCGAAAGACGCCGTCGTGCGATTTTAAGTTTCAACCAGCAAATATCCAACCGACTAGCTGCTGCTAGCTGCTGCTTGCTGGGCCGCTGCACTGTACCCAAGTGTTGTGCGTTCTCCTGGCTCGTGGTGGATGCCGCCCTCCTTCGCCCTGCTGGTGGGCATCACATCACTTCCTCTTCTGGAACCTGGGAATGACGGCCCTCCTCCATACGGGCAATAGTCGTTGGGGACTTTTGTGAAAACTCTGGTCCGGAACTGGCTTCCACTCAGTTCCAACGACTTGGCAACATGCTCGCAATCTACCAGCGGAAAAGAATGGAGATACCCGTCCCTGTCTCTGGCCTGCCCATTGGGTCTCCCCGAGTCATTGCTTGCGGGGGTGTCTGGCAGGAACCCTGGCAGTTCGTATAGTGGACCGCACTACGAGTCTGTACCTGGTCCCGAGAACGTGGTGCAGGCCCTGGGAGGCCACTGACTGACTGCCAGATCTGGCGTAGACGGCCCCGTCTGTCTTTGATCAACCGCAGAAGAAATTCGGCATCGCATGGGTTCCTGGCTTATACTGGATATTAATGTCGCCGCAAGGGGAGTCAAGAGGGGGGCACGGCTGGGCAACGGGGACCAAATACGCATCCAGGTTTCATCGCGTTCGTTAGCACGGCATGTCACCTCGCTTCGCTTCCCACGGAAGGCATGAGGCACTTGCAGCAAAGAAGCACTGGGCACACTTTGCTTTCTCGTACGAAAAGGAAAACAAAAGCCTGATAACCCCCATCGTCTCCGCCCCCCTTCGCGATGGGTTATCTAGTCCAGCTAGCTATATCATCATCATCATTATCATCATCATCATCGTGTTGTGTGGTTGTTGTGTAAGTCGTTGCTGTTCCAGTCTTGTCAGAGACTCCTCACCATCATGGCTCGGATTTCTTCAACGCTGGCCCTATGGCTCTTGGCCTCCTTCGCCACCCTCGTCGCCGCTCAGAATTCGACTCAGTCGGCTAGCTTGGTATCGGTTCTCCATTCGATCGAGCACCAACTACCACAATGTGCCGTACGTAGAACCCACCACCCAACTGCCCCGTTTGCGTACATCAAGCAGCCACTCCATGCTCAATACTAACAGCCAAACAGTTCGACTGCTTCCAGGAAAAGGCCGGGTCCAGGTCCTGTGTCGAGGTTAACGACTTCATCGTCACGGACTCTAAGGACTGCATGAGGGCGACCTGCACAACTCACCAGCTCAAGGGTAAGTCATAATGCCTGTCCCTTCTGTTCTGTGACCCATATACTCATTCCATGTACCACAGGTGCCGAGCGACTTTTGACGACAACATGCGGAGTTGCGCCACGGAACATCCAACCCATGATCCGGGCAGTTGCTTGGACACTTTGGGGGGTTGCCACAATCTTCCTGGCAGGGCGTCTACTCGCCCGCTCTTCGTATTTTGGCGGTATGCTGTTAGGATATGATGACTGGGCCATCATCACGTCGTTCATCGTCCTCACTGGAGTCACCGTTGGTGCTGAGCTGAGTAAGTTAGACTGAAGAACAGTCGCATATAAGAGACCATGGCTAACACGTAGAATAGTGGTAATATTCGGCCTTGGTACCGATCTGTGGACCCTCGACGACATGCACATTAACATTGTGCTTATTGTAAGTTGCCGGATGCTCTCACTCATGTAAGAGCTTGACTAACCAAGGCTCAATCAATAGCTCTTCTACATTGCCGAGTTCGCCTATGTTATCGAGTCTACTCTCACCAAGATCTCGATTCTTCTCCTTTACCTCAGGATCTTCCCGGATCGCCAGTTCCGCAAGCACATCTTCATCCTGATGGGCGTCATGGGGCTTTTCTGCGTGGCCTTCGTCATCACCCTCCTGACGTACTGCGTGCCCTTCGACTACACGTGGACGCGGTGGGACAACGAGAAGCACGGCAAGTGCATTAACATGGATGCGCAGACGTACACCTGCGCCGCCCTGAACATCGTCCTGGACATTGTCATCTTCTTCATGCCGATCCCGCAGCTGATGAAGCTCGACCTGTCGTGGAAGAAGAAGATCGGCATCATCTTCACCTTCCTGGTCGGCCTCTTCGTCACCATCTGCAGCGTGGTCCGCCTCCAGGCCCTCATCGGCTGGACCCGCAGCACAAACCCGACCATGGACTACGCGAAGCTGGCGGTCTGGTCGCTGATCGAGCTCGACGTGGGCGTCATCTGCGCCTGCATGCCGGGCATGGCGGGCCTGTTCCGCCGCCTCAAGAAGCGCGGCACCGACTACATCCGCTCCCGCACCGGCGACAGCCAGAACGCCTCCCAGGCGCTCGGCAGCTCCAGCCGGCCCGGGCTCGGCTACTTCAAGAAGAACCAGAACGGCGACGGCATCACCAAGACCACCGTCGTCTCGGTCCAGCGCACGCGCGGCGGCGACTCGGCCAGCGAGTCCGAGGTCGAGCTCGTCAACCGGTCCAAGGAGAACTACAATAACGACTTCCAGGGCCACGGGAATGCCGTATAAAAAAGTCGGGAGCGCAATTTTTTCTCATGTATATATATTTACGTCACACTACCAATCAATAACAAAACAAAAATCATTAACAACTTTACACTTCCTTCACTTGCGAACAACTTGATGGCCTATGCGATATCATGACACTGGATTCTTATGACGTTGACAGAGCATGACTCGCCATACTTTTGATATGTAGTATTGCTAGGGGGTGATGTCAACCCTTGCCCGTCACACGGACTGAAACAGAGACGTCCACTCTTTGCCACTCTTTGGATACACTCGAGTCAGAAAGTTAATCGACGACTAGGTACTTGAATAATGTCGAATCCCGCCGCCTCGGGTTCTCAAGAGATTTCACACCTTGTCGTTGTTCTCACGAGGGATTTTATCCTTCATTAAAACAGTAAGCCCAATCTGAACGCATGACGTTTCGCACATGGCACGAAGATGAAGCCCAGTCCACTCACTGTAAACCGCTTCTACATGTCTCTCACTGGACTTGAGAACAGCAACCAGGGCAAGGTTTCCTTCTCCGGAGTGTCCGTATCTATCTATGTACCTGCCTTCTGGGGAACTTATTACGGTGAGCAGAGCACTATAGCACATGGGTCATGGTATATATTTAGGGTCGCTACTTACCGGCGAACGAAGAGTCGCATTCAGATATACCACCCCGACTCCCCGAGTATCTTGTGACGCCTGTCACCTGTCGGTATGTAACACTGGGCAGACCGCTGTTTAGGAATCCGTCCCTGGAAAACACAGCGCCGGTACTATAGTACCAGGGTGGCCTTCCGCCAATTCCGCACGTGTCTTGGTGTCATCATAGATTCGGTCAGTGACAATGGGGAGGCTGAATCTCATGTCATCAGTGTTCATGTCATGGGGGAGGGGTCCCGCAAAATCTAGCCAAGGATTCAAGTCCGATCGAGCGCGAGGGTTGTTTAGTTATGGATGCGCGTAACTACCATGTTCACACGACACACCCCCAGCCTGACAAAATAGCTGGTTCCTGTAAGACATACATCCATTTTTGCTTCCGTCAGAAAGAGCAATGGAATTGGCCGGGCCTGGACTGCGGCTGAACCCATGGACTAGCCATCTATATAAGAATCTCATCATGCACGTTTGCCGCCGGAACAAACCCTGAGATCAACAAAAAAACAAAAAAAAACAGGAGGACGGGAACCAAAAGCAAGGCCTCTAGGTTAGGCACGATCCGGCACGGGCCCGACACACCAGGAAAATACGGTATCTCCACTCTTATATCTTCGGCTATCCTTCTAGTGTTCTGCAACAGAAAAATCTTGCACGATCTGCTACTACCAATTACCGTGGCCAGTGGAGCGTTGTTATAACCGTGCTTTCGCTCGCGCAGTGGGGACCCCTTTCACTTATACCGTAAGTCCGTCCCTTAGCACGGATGGGACGGGGGAACCAAAGGCCAAAGTGAAGAAGAATTCTATATATAAAATCCGATAGCGTTGTTTTTCCTTTTGTATAAAAATAAGAATAAACGGCCTGTACGGCATCATCGCATCATTCCTCCCAGAGTAAAAGAAGAAAGATTCATGCTATATGGTCTTAGACACACAGGTGCTTTTTGAACTGTTCTTGAAACGAGCCATTATATATATACGTCATTCCGCGCTATCATCTATCACATTGCGATATCTGGCGGCGGTGAGCTGAAAATACTATGAGTCACAACTCGGAGTAAAGCAATTGCAGCCGCAAAAGGAAAGGAAGAAGATGGGAAGTACTTTCGAGACCTCGGGCCGATGGGTGCTTGACTCGGCGCAGGGGGGCCTTTCGTCCCTTCACTTCGACGCCGCGGCCGCGCCGCCAGTCCAGCTGGGGCCTGAAGAGGTCCTCGTCCGGATGCACGCGGCCTCGCTCAACTACCGGGACCTGGTCATTGCCAAGGTAAGTCCACAAGAGTGCATACATACCTTATGCACATGCATGCATACATACATGCCAACACCATAATCACTAATCCTCCCGTCCACGAATATAACCTACCAAGACAAATAAAATGCTAACCCTCCCCCCCCAGGGCAAATCCTCCGCCATCCCCCTCCCCGCAACCCCCGACGTAACCCCCGGCAGCGACGGCTCCGGCACCATCCTCGCCGTCGGCTCCTCGGTCCCCAGCAGCCTGGGCTTGCAACCCGACACCCGCGTCGTCACGCACCTAGCGCCGCACCTGGCCGATGACTTCTTGCCAGGCTTCGACGACATCCTGTCCGGCCTGGGCCAGCAGACTCCCGGGACACTGTGCCGTCTCGGCGTGTTCCACCACTCGGCCCTGATCCCCCTGCCCGCCTCTTCGAGTATGTCCCACGAGGCGGCCGCCACCCTGACCTGTTCCGGCCTCACGGCCTGGAACGCCCTCATGGGCATGCGCGGCCGCGAGGTCCGCGCCGGCGACTGGGTGCTGGTGCAGGGCACGGGCGGCGTGAGCATCGCGGCCCTGCAGATCGCCGTGGCCGCCGGCGCCACCGTCGTCGCCACCACGAGCTCCGACGCAAAGGCGGACCGGCTGCGGTCCCTGGGCGCGCAGTACGTCTTGAACTACAAGACCCAGTCGGACTGGGGCGCCAAGGCGAAGGAGCTCACGCCCGGCGGCCGCGGCATGGACCACGTTGTTGATATCGGGGGCGCGCCTACGCTGCCACAGTCGCTTGAGGCGATTCGCAGGGACGGAGTTATCACAGTCGTGGGCATGATTGGTGATTCGACCACAAACGAGATCCCGCCTGATGTCATGAGTGCGCTCTACAGGATCTGTGTATTCCGTGGTGTGCTGCTGGGAACAAGGAACATGTTCAAACACATGGTCCAGTTCTTCCACGACAAAAAGATCGAGCCAGTTGTTGACGACGTCACGTTCCAGTTGGAAGATGCGATTAAGGCATACGAGAGATTAGAGAAACAGCAACACTTTTCCAAAGTCGTAATTAAGATTGCATAGTAGGGTATCATATATTGAATTAAATGGAGAATGCCACGCAACTGTCTACACGAGGCGCTATGTCCATTCGAAATGCTGTGCCTCATATCTGCATGCGCTGGTGGACATGCGCTAACGCTATGCATCAGAGAACGTAAGCAGCCCCGCTGTAGAACCAGCTCGTAGTTTTTCGTACGGCCTTGCTACTACTTAGTCCTCAACCTTCTGCATTTCGGCTTGGTGAGAAGGGGTCTCGGGGTCGCAAGAACCCAGGCATGCCAGTTGCTCTTGTAAACGTGCAACATCTTTGCTACGAGTCTTGAACCTTTCAGGTCCGGATGGGCGCGGACAAGACCAGAATGTCGGAAGCGAATCCGATGGGGCCAGTACTAAAGCAGTGACCTATGTTAAAAGAATCATGCTCTTCCTGTAACCCCTTCCTTTTCTGATCTGGCTCTCTGAGGTTGATACCAATTTCTTGATACGTCAACTCACTCAGTTCTTGGAGCCATATCGCTTTTGCATCATCTTCTTGTAGTGACCCTTCTTTCCAGACGTCTTCGCCTCTTGGATCTGGCCATACTTGCTCTTGAAGCGCTGGGTAGACTTCTCCTGGTCCATGACCGACTCGAGCAATGTACGCTTCTTGTCCTTCTTGGTCACTCTGTTGGTGAAGTACTCGGTTCTGCCCTCGACCATAGTGCCGACGTGGGAGTATTCAGGGATGCCACGGGAGTTATCCTTCTTGCTGCGAAACTGTCAGTGGTTGCTGGCGGTGTTGGTACCAAGCTGCAGAGACTTACTAGTGGCGTTTGGAGTCCAGGACATCACGCATCTTGAGCAGCTGCAAGTCGCGCTTCAATTGGGGAGTAAGATCAGTGCGCGGCAGGTTGTACCATGAAGCGCCGGCATCCGTCTTGGTAGCCTATTAACAAGTCGAGTTAGTGACAGGTGCCAATAATATTGTTTTCGAGCTTGTACAATGTATGAAGTGTCTCGCAAGTCAGTGTAACTATGATATTAGGAATCACCGAGTGCAGCAACACCCCCATGACGGGAGTGGGACGCTGCTCAAGATATAATGGGAAATTGTCATCACGCGAGTAGGTAGTTGTTGAATGAAAAAAGGAAGTCGGTAACGTACCCTATCCTTCTTGGGCACCCGCGGCGGCGGGATGTTGAAGGCAAGCTCGCTGGAGGGGGTGGGCTCCTTGGCGACATCGTCCTCTGCTGCCGTCGCGGCCTTGACCAGTTGAGTGGAAGACGACGTCTTTGCGACGTCGAGCTTCGCGGGCTTGGTCAAGCTGGTGGCATTTTGAGCGCTGGCCTTTGCAGTCAGCCTGGCCTCTGCTTCTTGCAGAAGCTGCTCAATCTGGTCTTCTGTGAGGCTGGCAGCCGTTTCTGCCATGATCGCAGAAAGAAGATTGCAAAGTCGGAATGGGAAGAGAAAGTCTGGTAGAAAAAGTTTCTAAAGACCAAATTATGGTGGAGCTGCTGCAGGTGTGGCTGGTTATCGGGACCGTCCTGGTCTTTATCAGTTAGGCCCCGCCTTACCCAAGCCCCTCAAGCCCAAACTCAAGCCCCCAGGGCCCAGGCACGCAGGCGGCGCTGTCAAGCCTGAAGCCACCGAGCCACATACAAAATGGAGCAGTGAATCGATTCGATGCCACCTTGCGACAAGCAACTGATTGGGCGGTAAGCTACACACCATCAAGCACACGAGATTCTTGGGGGTGGTGTTGTACAGTTGTCAAGGCTCCTCACTTTGAAGAACGCATGTACAATGACATGGTTTCTCAAAGAGAGGGAGAGAGTCGACCATACGATCTCGATATTGCATGATGTGAAGACGTTAAGCAGGAACCTGTCAAGGCCCCATTTCCTTGCCGTCACACTCGAGCATAAAAGCAAGGAAGGCCGATCAAAATACTTGCCTCAAGCTACATAGTATGAAGTGTGAGGTAAAGGAGGTAGACGGTTAGACATTACTTATTCCGGCAAAGCGGATAGACCTTTGGTCCGTCTAATTGGTTGCTCTTGTGGTATATTGTGTCCTATCCCCATCCGCTCAGAGCAGAGGGTCATTTTGGGCAGTCAGAGGAGCGGCTGAGAGCGGGCTGTGGGAGGTTCCGTACGATGCGGTGCTCTACGACTATGTGATCATCGTGGGATTTTCGTCTTTAGCCAAAGCCTCGTCTGGCTCGCTCCTAACATGTCCGACGGACAGCAGGCAGAAAGACGACACCCTGGTCTAGTCCATCTCGGCCGGCTGATGCCCAACCGCGTTGCGTCAATGTGCCAGCGCATTCGGTCTTGCTCCTTCTCAGATGTACACTACAACTAGACTTGATTCACTTCGTCAGGTATCGGAAGCAACCTGTTTCTTTGAAGGGGAAAGAAGGGAATAGAGTCTCGAGCTTACCTATTCTACTCATTCTATATACTTCTTATGCAATCCCATCCCTACACCGGTTGTCCGGGCATCTTCTGATCATCTAACCATCGATACCTGCCCTATCGGCATCTCTGGCCCATCCCGACTTTCCAACGTCATTGCCCAACTTGCTATTACATAGTGCTTTGGGACCCCATTCTTCAAATACCCGGTGGACGCGAGCGACGTTTCTTCCTCTTCTCTTTGGTCTGTTCATAAGTTTTGCCTCTTGTCTTGATTCTTGATTGCCATCCCACTCTTGCGATACTGGGTACCATAGCACCATAGCGGAAGAAGACGGGATAGCCGAGCAGGAAGAAAGAAGACGAAGGAACACAGTACTTGTAAGTCGTCTGCCGAATTTCATTCATCAATGATCGAAACGAATATAATTTCCATTTCAATCCAATGAGAGAATGCAAAGCTACTACCGCGGCCTGACCCGCATCTTTTCCTCTAAGATCATTAGTAGGCCTGTCAACTGTCTTGTCGATGAGCCGTTCTGTCTGGTCGTTTCGCTTTGGCCATTTCCCCAGCTTTTGCTAAGCCAACCGCTGATTGATTGATTCGACTCAAAGCAAGCATCCCCCAAGCGCTCTGCCGCACCAGCGACCCGAGAATAAGCCCCCAAAATCAAGCTCAAGCGAATCGAAATTCGTGCTCTGCACCGTCCGACACAAAAAGCTCCCCACTTGCCTTTAGGTTACGACCGAAAACCAACGTCGAATCATTAATCGGTCCAGCAATCGGGACCTAAGTGGCCATTCTTCGAGGATTTGGGGACTTTTTCGCCTATCAGTGATCACACACCGCCCCTCACTTCTGTCACCACGCAGTAAGCTTGGGTGAGACACCCCAGTTCGCACCGTTCCAAGGCCAAGCACACGCAACCTTGCGGCCAATCAGGCAAGTCAATCGCAATTGAGCGGCCTGCCTATCCTGCCTATCCCGCCTATCCCATCCCATCCTGCTACTACCAGCCTAGCCTGCCTTTCCACTACCTACCCGCCACTCGCACTACTTTCCCACTCCAAAGCAGCAAGCAATCAGTTTCGAGCAATCAATCAATCAATTGCCCTGCCTCTCGAAGCTCGTTACATCATTCGCTCAACCACCAGGCGCAACACACAACTGGTTGCGGACTCAACCAGTGTAAACAAATAACAACGAGAAATAATTTGAAGAGCACTCGCACAAATCGTCAGCGCCGGACTTTATTTACTGACGCAGAATCTGACAGCGCAGTTTTTGTGATACTTGTTGGACGCGGAAAGAAAGAAAAGAAAAGAAGTGTGTGTGCGTGGGTGTCAGTCAAAGTAAGACGGCGCCGCGGAACGAGATAAACCTTCCCCCCGCGCGTCGCGATCGGATTGCGCCGAGTACTTCTCACACTTTTCCCTCCCACTCGCGTTTGCCTGTCAGACGGGAAACTCAAATCGTGCATTCCCGCGCAGCTTCTATTCGTCGAATATATCTACCAGGCAATCGTCCCGAGTAGCTGCAACGGCCGAGCCCGCAGTCTGCAAGTATGGATCAGCACAACCAACAGTCGTCGAGTAGCCACCCGCAGCAGCAATCCTCGAGGAATGCTCAGGGTACCAACAATGCTGTTTATGATACCGCCCATGGCGGTCACTATGGTAAGTCAAAAGATCCGATCACTCGAGCAATCAAGCAAGCATCTGTGGTTGCGCAATCATCTGGCTTCTGTGCGACGTCGCTAACCATGTCTCTATAGGCGCAAGCGCTGCTGTAAGTCCCAGTCCCCGCCCCAAATCTCGAATCCTCATCTCCCAGTGTTATTTACATTAGCCCTTCTCATTTGTAGCTCGCCAACTCTGGCTATGCTCCCGCGGAGCTCTACACCGGTCCTTGGGCGAACGTACACCAAGGTCTGCACGGCCAGTACAAGGACATCCTGACCACCTACTGGCAGCAAACGATCCATCATCTCGAGTCCGACAGCCACGATTACAAGCTACACCAACTCCCGCTTGCCCGTATCAAGAAAGTCATGAAGGCCGATCCCGAAGTCAAGATGATCTCAGCCGAAGCACCCATCTTGTTCGCCAAGGGTTGCGACATTTTCATCACAGAGCTCACCATGCGCGCATGGATTCACGCCGAAGAGAACAAGCGTCGCACTCTGCAGCGATCCGACATTGCTTCCGCTCTCGCTAAGAGCGACATGTTTGATTTCCTCATCGACATAGTTCCTCGAGAGGAGGCGAGCCATGCTAAGAGGGCCAACCCCGCTCAACAACCAGCTGGCGGCGTGCCCGCAGCACCCGCATCGCAGATGGGAGGCCAGCACATGCCGCCGCCGAACCACATGGACCCCAACTACGGTATGGGCGGCCACCAGATGCCATCCGACCAGGATTATTCTCGTGCGCCCAACATGTACAACCCGGTCCAGCCTGGCCAGGCCCCTCAGTACGGCCAAGCACCGGCACCTATGTATGGCGATATGGACCCCAACAACATGTACTACGCGGGAAGCATGCAGCCGCAGCAAGTAAGTCGTTCCTGCTTCCCATCCACCCCGCATCGCATATCGCACATCGCGAACTCGATACTGACCCATCCTTCCCCCTAAATAGTAGTATCGCAGCAGCTCGACGGAAGAGGAGACGATACCGCCTCCCGAACCGGCGCCGACCGAGTCTAGTCATGTTGAGTCCTCTGAACAGACTGCCCAGACCGTCTTGCCTTCCAAGGAGGGCGACGACCATGGGGATCGGGACTAGATACGTAGCCAATCCACTCCGATGGGACACCAACGAGTGGAACAGGTGAACAACTTGTTTCTATTGGCAATGTAGTCTTTTCCCCTTCGACTGCATCTGTTCGCTATTTCTTCGTATTACTTCTCTCGTTTATTCACGAAAATCCCTTGGCTTCACCGGCTATTGGCGTAAATGGGGTTTTTGAGGAACGTTTTGTTTTTGGTTCCTTTGGTGGTAGATAGCCCACAAAGTATATCCAGTTTGCTGATGATTGTGGTTTTGGGATTTCATATATTATTGCGAGGGTTATTGCATGAGCTGATGATAAAAAATTGAATGTCATGACACGGAAAATTCATCCCGCTTCGCTTTCGTTATGTCGTCTCGATGTCATGTGCTGAACAGTAGTAATTGCGCTGGTGTCTTTTGGGCGTGGTAACGTAGCATGGCTGGTTCTCTACGATTTGCCTCCGAATCGCAAATTGGAGGAGAAGTTGGCGAATCTCTGGGCAGCTTGGGCAGCCTGCTGGCTGGCACTGGGGCCAGTGATCTGGGAAGTGAGCCTATAGCATGCAGTATTAGTTTTGGTTCAAAAGTTACTAGAGACAGTGTGTGGATAACAACGTACTTTTCCAGCAGGACGGGGCCATTCATGGCGTGCACACGACTGTACTTCTTGTTGCGCGTGGAGATGTCGAAGAACTCGTCCGTGTTCTCGCTCTGCAGCAGCTGGATGGTCTGCTCGAGCTCGTCGAGGTTGCTGCGCAGCATGAAGCCGTTCTCGAGGCCATCGACAAAGTCCGTCAGATGGCTCACGTCGAGGGCGAGGGCGGCGACGCCGTTGGGGTTGATTTTCTTGACGTCGTTGCTCAGGGGCAGGGCGAGGATCTTGTCCGAGGCGTGCGAGAGGGCGTCGAAGTAGATGAGCTCCTTGATCTCGCGCGGCAGGCCTAGCAGGGTGCTGTTCATGATGTTGGAGAGGTAGCGCGTTAGGGTCTGCATGTAGTTGGACGGTTCGGTGGGCGTGGTGAGGCCGGTCCAGTCGTACTCGGCTGTCTCGACGAGATCGTCGATCTTGGAATTGACGAGCTCGAAGATGCGCTTCTCGGCCGTCTTCTTGTTATCCCGGAACTGCTCCGTCGCGGCGAGCTTCAGGGGCCCGCCGGCTGAGGCAGACGAGCGGGCGCGGATCAGGAGCTGTTCAAGCTCTTGGCAAGCCGTCTCGAAATGCTCCAGATTGATGAGAATCTGTACGATTTGACCCAGATACTGGGTGCTCAGGCGCTCGACCAGCGACTGGCATACCTTCTCGGTAAGGAGCTCATCAAGAGACTTGCGCAACGTCTCATCGATCTTTGTGGGGTGCTGAAAGTGGTCGTCGGAGAAGAAGTAGAATTGGTTGAGGAAGTTTCGGATATCAATACAGCAGAGTGGATACATCTGGGAGAAAGGAAGGACGCAGGGGAAGGTAAGTTCGCTGATGTCCTTGTCCTGCGTGAACCAACTGACGTTGACCACCTTCTCGTACTCTTCCACCGAGTTAATAGCCATGGGCATGTAATCGTCCGTCGAGACGATTTCCTGGAAATCATCGCTGAAGCGTCGCTTCAGGAGCTCGGCGTACTTGTCGAAGAGATCCACCAGGAATTCATCCAGCCTTGAAACGGAATAGCCCCAGCCTGCCATCGTCTGAATAAAGAGGGCGATGACTCCTTTGATTTTGAGTAGAATCTCGGCGTTGCTCACTTCTGCCAGAGCTTTCGTGGTGAGTGAGATGGCGGCCGAACACATTGAATCCCATAACTCTTCAACATCGATAGATGTACGTAGCTGAGGCACGCGCCTCATCGTAGCCTTCTCAATGATGGCAAATCCAGCAATACCCTCCAGAAGACTGCTCAAAGAGGACTCATCATCGCTGGTGAGGCTGACCGTCGATGGAATCAGGAGTTCCTTTTGCCGCCGCCTTGTGGCTGCATAATCATTCCGGAATCTGTCATTTTGGCCAAGGGCATCATGAATATGCAGAGCCTCGAATAGGGGCGTGAAGTCGACCTGCAACTCCTCATTGTCCAACACGTCGAATTCTTCACTCTCGTCAAAGACTAGCTCGATCGCTGAGTTCAGCTTGAAGTGACTGAGAAAATCGTCTGCCTCTATCCTATCCCTTTGGCGAGACCGACGCATTTCAGTATGGTAGAAGGCAACTTCGCCCAAGAACTGTGACGTCTCTCGGATGCGGAACAGCCAGGTATTGAGATCATTCATTACAGCCTCGGAGATCGACTTTTGCGAAGAAGGTATGGACTTTTGAATCATGTCTGCTAGTTTGTACTGCGTTCCGTACTTGTTCTGAATCATGGGAATCAGGAACTCATTCTGCATATCCTCGAGGGACTTGAGCGCAGCGTAGTACTGCTTCTTGCGAATAAGGTCGTGGGCGTTGTTCACGGCATGCAGGATCTTGAGCGACTCCTTCAAGGCATCTGAGACATCGGATATGTTTTCCCGCACGGCACGTGTGCTGACCAAGGCCTGCTTCTGCTCGGCCAGCTTCTCCGTGCTCTCCTGGATGGACTGGTTGAGTTTGAGGATCTCGGTGGTCAAGCTGACTGTGCCCTGGCGAACATCTTGAAGCTGGTTTACAGAGCTCAAGAACTCCTCGTGTTTCGTCAAGCCGATGCGCTCAATGTCGGATTCGCGGGCCTCGGCATATTGTTGCAGGTTTTGGGTCAAGAGGTTCGATCGGTTGGTGTACGAAGCATCTTTCAGCACAGGAATCAATTGGTCCAAGAAATCAGTATCCGAGGTTGAAACTATGATTTGCTGTACAGCGGTGCCATAGTCATCGTAGGTCTGGACTCGTCGCGGAGCCATTATAACTCGCGCAGCACTTGGCCGTTCGTAGTCGTTGTGCGAAGTAGCAGCAGTTGGGCAGACGGGCGCAAGTTGAGAGTCAACCAGGGCAGGTTTAAGCTGAAACGACTCTAGATATTTGGATTTGTCTTTGATACCATGACAGTAGAGTTCCAGCTGATTCCGGGTCTATATTTTCGAAAATCGGCAAGTTGCTGCCTGACGGCTTTGTTGTGGTGGGATTACGATTGCTGCTTGGACGGAGGTGTTCAAGCTTCAAGTTGCGACTTGGGACTCGATGGACAGTGCTGCAGTCACAGCGGAGTGATCCCTGTAAGCTGTAGGCGCGCCGCGCTAGTTTTACTGTTACCCCCCACACATTTGACCCTAAAGATTTCCCACCTAAAACGTAGTTGAATGTTTTATCTGTACTAGCATAGCTCTCAAGCTTTGCCCAGCTCTTACCTATGACAAAGGTATTTGATGATATAGTATATAGTAAATCAGATAGGCCCGGCAGTATCCATTCAAGCATTAGCATAATCTTTGCGCATTAAAGGGGCAGGTTCCTGATATTATCCTTCTCTCCTTCATCACTCGGACATTCGCTACCCCCTGGCCGGTAAGGGTAGGGGACAAGGACCCAGTACTATCAGATATCAAGGGCGAAGGTGCTGACCTCGCAGGGTCCTGGAGTATTAGATGCGTAGTCAAATGTTCATGCGATAGATACACCAACTACCACGTGTCGAAGTGAGTCTGTTCTTCTGAAGTAAAAGTCCGTAGGAGCAAAGATAAATCATAGCAGGTAGTACGTTACGTAGTAAGTAAGTGACTCTTGGCGAGCACAATCGATGACATTGAGTTGGTCATATCGCGGGCCATATGCACCGAACCGACGGGGCCTTCCAGGGTAGCACAGGCCGCATTCCTGCATGCAGTTCAGCGCTTACGCATGCTAATTGCTTACCCACGCATGCTAAACCCAAGTGTTGAGTGCAACGGTTCTACGTCAGGGTGGCTGGACCTGAAGAACAGAACACTTCCTGTCCTTGCTTCTGGCAAAAGAGACCAGTCAGCCTACCTTGTAGGAAATTCGAGATTGGCTGACGACAAACTACGCCCGTCCCGGGAGGCAAATGAACAGATAATCCCAGAAGGACTTACCACTTGTTGTTTCATTTTTCCTCCGGGCATAATAATAGCAGTACCTTTCTCTTCCACATGGACTTTACCTGCTTTTCCTATATAGTTTCTGGTCGAGTATGCATTTACTGCGACGATGATGTGGCGTCATAGGGACAGGCGTTCAGTCTGGTCATTGCTACCAATTTGGGTCCCTCTCTTCTTGTTAGTGGCCGGGGTGCAGGTGCAGGCCCAACAAGGCAACGAGAATACGAGCACCACCACCACCAGTAGCAGTAGCAGCAGCAGCAGCAGTGCCAGCTCCGCGACGATAACCGCCAACGATGCCACCCGATCGCTGCCGCCCAGCTCCTCCGCCCAGTCGACCTGCGAGTCGAGGACGGTCAACTACATCACCCACACTTTGCCCCAGCAATGTCTTACCACTACGCACTCCTCGACCCCGGTCCCGTCCACCGAAAGCGTCGCTCCTGGGGCTGCGCAAACGCCAGCGGCCTCCCCCAGCGATACCGGGCCGCCGAAAGTCGAGGAGGAGCACGAACTGGACAGTGACGGCAACGACTTGAGCACGGGGGCATTCATGTCCTTTGAAGAATGGAAAGAGATGATGTTGAAAAAGGCCGGCCAGGAGCCCATGGAAGCACGCACCCGGAAACCGCACGACGGCCGCGGAGATTACCCCGGGGGCGACCTCAGCTCGATCGGCGAGGAGGGCGAGATATCCTTGGATTTTGACGCCTACTCCGACAAGATCTCCGAGATCACCTCGTCGGGGAAGCCCGTCCCCAAGCAGAAAAAGGAGAAGGAGGACGCGGTCGAGAAGATAACCTACGACGAGGGGCTGGCCCACGTCTACAGGAGCAAGGATGCGGGCAAGACGTGCAAGGAGAGGTACTCCTATTCCTCGTTCGACGCCGGAGCGACGGTGATTAAGACGAGCAAGGGAGCTAAGAACTCCAAAGCCATCTTGGTCGAGAACAAGGACTCGTACATGCTGCTTGAATGCGCCACTGCGAACAAATTCTTCATCGTCGAACTCAGCGAGGATATCCTCGTCGATACCGTTGTCTTGGCCAACTACGAGTTCTTCTCGAGTATGATCAGACAGTTCCGCGTCAGTGTTAGCGACCGTTATCCCATAAAGTCGGATAAGTGGAAGGTCTTGGGCGACTTCCAAGCGCGCAACTCGAGAGATATACAGCCCTTCCTCATTCAAAACCCCCAGATCTGGGCAAGGTACCTGCGCATCGAAATTTTGAGCCACTATGGCAATGAATTTTACTGTCCACTATCTCTCCTCCGGGTGCATGGAACGCGAATGCTGGACTCCTGGAAAGAGGCAGATCCTGCAGATTTCGAAGAGGAGGAACCTAGCAAGGCAGCCCCTGAGGCAGTCCCGGAGGCAGAGGCGGCACCACCAGCAGAGGAGCCTCAAGTAACTGTTGAGACAGAGGAGCCGGCTCCCGTAGAGGATGTCGTGACTGTGATCGAGCAGAGCCTCGTATTACCTTTCTGGGACGGCTCATATCTCGAGCGCGAATTTCAGAAGCACACTACATGCAATATTTTGGAATCAACATCAAATGCATCTTCTACAGCTGAAGAGAACCACATGCCACCACCCGAGTCCCTCCCTAAGGATGAGCAGGTAGACAAGGCCATGGACTCGAATAAGGCGCAAACTGAGACGACTGGACCGTCGTCCCATAACCCGACAACAGAGCCCGCTGGTTCTCCAAAGACGACTTCTACAACAGCACCGACGGCTGCAGCCTCGGCGGCGGTCAACTCCACTGAAGGTCCGGCGACTCCCAAGACTTCGGCGCACCCAGTCGAATCAACACAATCGTCTGGTCCCCCTATTCCATCAACCAAACATACGGTGCCTGCTTCCGTCAGACAGTCGAGCGTGGCTGCAGCTAAGAGCAAGGCAGCCGCCGGCTCCAGTTCTGTCAAGCCGCCATCGCCCAAGGCCACCCAAAACTCGAAGGTCTCCGCCGGCGGTTCTTCCGCCTCGTCTCGCAACCGGACCACCACGCCGACCAGCTCCGCGCCGGCCTCGACCCCGACTGTGCAAGACTCGTTTTTTAAGCAACTGACAAAGCGCCTGCAGACGCTCGAGTCCAACACGACCCTGTCCCTGCAGTACATCGAGTCGCAGTCGCAGTTCCTGCAGCAGGCCCTGTCCAAGCTGGAGCGGCGCCAGGTCGCGAAAGTCGACCTCTTCCTCGACACCCTCAACAAGACGGTCCTCTCGGAACTGCGCGACCTGCGCGTCCAGTACGACCAGATCTGGCAGAGCACCGTCATCGCCCTCGAGACGCAGCGCGACCAGTCGGAGCGCGAGCTCCTGGCCGTCAGCTCCCGCCTCGGCGCCCTCGCCGACGAGGTCGTCTTTCAGAAGCGCATGGCCATTGTCCAGTCCGTCCTCTTGCTCGGCTGCCTTTTCCTGGTCATCTTCTCCGGCCGCCTCGCCAACGGCGGCGTCGAACTCTATTATCCGAGCCAATTCCTCGCGGGCGGCGGCGGTGGGCCCAACAGTCGCATGGGGAGTCCTATGTATCCCAGCACGCCCAAAGCCGGTATACGGAGGGGAGGCGGCGGGGGAAGGCAACAGGAGCGCAGTCCGCCCACGGGCCTGCGCCATTCGATCGAGGACTCGGATATAAATAATGATACCCCTCCTCAACATCGGCAACATAAACCTCTGCCCTCCCTGCCCATTGACGGCGTAGACGATGATCGCCGCAGCAACGGTAGTAGTATGCGGCAGAGCATTGAAGAACGCACGCCTACCCCTGAACCGGATGTTACCCGTCGCGCCATGTCCGAACCACACATTACTCCTCAGGAACGCCTCCACCCCATCCGAGCCACGACCATGATGACTCCTTCCTCCCACAACAACCGTATTAAAGACGACGACGGAAGACCTCCTAACAAGAGGGCCGCCTCCGATTCCGTGGGGCTCGAGTACTACCAGCCGCCCACCCCGGCCAGCCTCCAAGACAACGGAGAAGAAGTAGAAGAAGACATGGGCTACGATTCCGAGCCCAACATGCCCCGGAACCGCCGCCGCCCTAGCCACGACCAAGACCAAGACCAAGACCTAGAGCGGCCGGAAAGGAACGGGGAAGGGGAAGGGGACAGAGACTATTTCTACCCCTCTCATTCACACTCCCGTAGAAATAGCGGTTCTTCCCACAACCACCTACACCGCCCCTCGTCACCATCATCCTCTCTCGCCAACGAAGACGATGCCACCACCACGGCGCCCCCTAGTTCTTCTACTTCTGCCACCCCTACGACAGCAAAAGCATCGATTACCACTGCATCACACCAGAACCTAGAGGGCGGTTCGGAGAGGCAAAATGACGATATTCCCTCACGTCACCACACATTGTCGATGAGTAATGGAGGATACAGCAGTATGTCTGCTCGCGAAGATCTCCATAACGGGATTGAGCCGATGATCGAGGGGGCCTACGACGGTGTTGCATCAAATAATACAATGGCGGAACCATCACATCGAGCGGCCAGACCGCCCATAACTCATGCGGGTTCAATCAGGAAGCCATTGCCATCACTGCCAGAAGACCCCGATCCTGGTTCCGACTCGGATATGGATTCCAGTAGTATAGACCTTGATCAAGAATAGCAGCAGGTTGCATTTTGCTAGTCTTGTGATGCATTTGAGCTAGAGTAATGAATTACGAGCAATGAGATACCACTTTGTTTCTTCAAATAATACTCTGTTTAACCTTGGGTGGTTCGCTTCGTCTACAATTGGCATTATTCACAGTCACGGGCTTCATGGAAAAAAAGTTTTAGAGAAAACAACGCATGCGTTCAAGACTATCTAAGTACCTGTCGCCGTGGGTGTCACACCAAGTGCAATACCAAATCGACCCGAGAATCAAGCGGCGCCCAATGATTCCCAATGAAGAGTTGAGACAATCGTCGAGAAGTGAGAGCAGAGGCGGATAACCGTGGCTGCCCAATGATAGGCATATTAGTAGGTGAGCCGACGCGAATAGTGCAAGGAAATCGAGGCAGAAAGGAAAGAAGATCATCGCAAAGATCTCGGAACGGTGCCGAAATCAGTGATTATTCCGTAGTCTGACGTTAGCTGATCAGAGCGGAGATGGCCAGATATGGCCTGATAATACATGCGCTTGACGATGACGGGGTGAGCTGAAAGACCAGGAGACGCGGCGTGAAGACTGTGCTAGGCGTGCAAGATCCCAAGACCTCACTGCGGAGAGAACTGAGAGTACGGAGAGTACGACGTGTCGTAGTCGAACTCCTCCAGAGCTGCCAGGCGGGTGCCGCGATCATACTGAGAACGACGGCGTCGCTGCTCGTCGCGGTAGTGTTGACCAGCGTTAGGGGTGAAGAGCCCAACATGCTCTGCATTCTCACAGCTACGCTTCATCTTCGAGTGGTTGTCCGGAGCAGGGAACGGTTCCTCCTCGCCAGCTTGAGCAGGGGCGGGACCATTGATGGTGTAGTACAGCTTGGGTCGGTAATGGGCTGCCTCGAGCATGACTGAGCTGTTACGGAACTTCTGGACCAAGCAATCTTTTCCCTGGATTGTAGCATAGGAGATCTCGGCAACCTTATCGCTCTTGAAGCAGTTCCACCGCTGGTTGCCGCGTGCTCGGACAAAGTCGATGATGTCAAGGGGATCAACGAAGTTGATGAAAGCATAGCCGACATTGCAATCGTTGGCGAAATCGATACGAAGGTACATGAAGTCGTACTTGCCCCAGCTGGACTCGTCGACAATGCGCTTTAGCATGGCCTGGTCAACCTTGTTGGGGATGTTGCGGAGCATGATCGTAGTACGCACGTCGATACCCTCGCGGATGCGAGAGATGTCGACGTGGTTATGCTGGCTACTGGTGTTTCCGTGGTGGTAGGGGGTCCGCTGGATTCGGATTGCGTGCTGTCTGCGGCCGTCAATGCTTCGGGGGAAAGCCTCTCCATTTCTGTTGAAGCCATCCGGGGCTCTGGGATACTGCGGGAAGCCGGAGTAGGAATCCATGATTCTGGGATAGCCGATAGGGCGAGGCGATGTCCACACTTGTTGGTAATGGTCGAGAAGGTAGGGTGCGGGATACATCATTGGGACCATACCCAACGGAGCTTGGACTTGCTGGCGTGAGATTGACAATCGCTGCAAATCAGTGGCCAGATCCGATGTGTTGCTAGTGCGCAGGGTAGGAACAGTGGCCGGGATGTCAGGTCGATGGAGGGTCATGCAAATCTGGAACCCTTGCTGTGATATTTATCAGTAGATTGTTCCCATGATTGTGAATACACCGCACGTACCTCGGTGTTATGTAAGTGAAGCTTCGAGACTGCTTGCAGAGAAACGTCGTTCTCACAGTATTCAACAATAGCATTGAAGACGCTACCCTCGACACCTGTGGCTTGCAGCTTGAATGCGAACAGATCACCTTCATTCTGTAGCTTCTGCTGCAGCATATCGTACAGCTGCAGAGGATTGGTTCCAGCAAGAGAAGGAGGAGCGAAGACTGCAAGGGTAACCTGACCTTCGTGTGCTGTAATGATACCACCTGTAGGATTAATCACCTGTGAGAACTCGCGGGGGTTGATGTAGAGGGCAGTCCAGTCTTTTCCGCCAAGTTGGGCGTTCTGATGAAAGATGCAGGCATCACGGATGTTGCTGAAGCGGGCGTAGACCACATTGCCGCGGAGCTCAATCTGGTTCGTGCCCGACAGGTTGAAGCCCCGATGTGCAAGAACCTCCCACGAGTTAGCTCGTGACATATCCAACGACGGTCGGGATAACTTACAGAGAGATAGTTGTCGACCTCGGCCTTGTGGATAGCAGCATTGCCTGGATTGTAGATGATGAGGCATCGTGACAGGCCAACATCAGTGCTGAGACCCTGGTGAACGAATCCGTCGGCCTCCTTGGCCGCAATAACCGTAGGCGGTCCACTGGCGGGCGGAACCGGAGTAGACGACTGGGGGGAGAAACAAGAGGCTGTAGGGGGAAAGGCTGTAGCTACTGACGAAAGGATCGCGGTAGCGACGACGAGAGTCCAGTGAAGCAGGCGAAGCGGCAACGATGACACCTCTGGTATCACGAAGGCCTAGACCGATTGAGTGAGGAGCCCGGACCGAACGAGATACGCCATCATCAGGAGAGAACGTTGTCAAGCGCGTATCCGGCGTGCCATCGAATGAATCAGCGGCACCGCTGGAGGAGCGAGGGGATTGCATGACCAAAACTGACAGTGGCAATGTTGTTACCGGCGTGGAGGGGAAGTGGTTGAAGGGTGGTTGAGGAGTTGTTGTGTTAGGTTGGAGGAGGATGGAACCCGGCGAAACCTTTAGAGGATGTGGTGTGCCACTTATAGATTACCCAAACTGGAAATCGATGAAGTGCACCTCGCAAAGGAGTGAATATAGATTCTTGTCGTCGATACCACCCTGAGAACACCGACTTCTTAGAAGTGGTGAATATAGGTTGGTGTTGATGTGTAGTAACACAGATAACTGAGTGCCTGGAAGGTGAATTATTATACGATCACCAGGTTGAAGGAGGCAGCGGGCTTGGGAAAAGTTTTTTCAAAACTCGAGCAACTTCCTCGAGTTCGAGTTGTGGAATCAAGAACTACTCAAGTGGTAAGGAAAGAGCGTCCCTTCCTTCCCTTTGACATGAAACAGGAACTTATTGCCTTTTCGTCCGGACTGCAATATCTCCAGCATTGGGAAGGCACGAAGCACGATGATATTTTTGCCAGCGTGACTGCCGTCCCACTCTGGTCACTACGATGACCATTCTTCGAGTAGGAAATCATTCATCAATGTTATGTTCATGTAGCAGCCAGTCACTGAGTTTCACATTGGACGATGAATATATTCGTACACAAAAACAAACTTAGGTATCGTCATACTGGGTACCTGTCTGATGCGACATGTGTCATGCCTCTTTCCCGATTAGGCGTGAAAAGGGCATTTACCAGTCACTTATTGGTCAGGTTCCTGACGGTACCTAAGATCGAGCCGAGTCCCCCGGATCTAAGTACCGAGACACCTAGGTAAATGAATTTGTTGTGCGCTCTCGATTGGAGCAGTACGAGGGTCACCACAGAGGCATGCCGAACATATGCCAACTGAACATCCCGGCCCAGTCCTACGGAACCGTTTTCTCAATGGTAACTGAGTGGGGGCGTTGGGTAGGATCTTTATTTGGACGACAGGAGATGACCACGGAAACTTCGGACGACATACTTACATACATTGTCACTTGGGGGGTACGTGACAACGATCAGCTGTGCGTTGATGGAACGGAGTCTGTGGGACTGCAAAGTAACGGGCAAAGCGCATTTGCGATGTCCATATGGGCCAGAAGGAGCCAAACGTGATCATGTTGACAAATTCCCATGAAGATGTGATGAGTTGGTTTTGAGAGGGGTGAAGTTGCTGTGTCGGAATCAAGCAGAATTTGTAGGGATCAAAAAGCAATCAATAGAAAATACCATTCTAAATGTCTTCTTCCTGCTCAGTCACCCTAAAGGATGGTGGTTGTGATGAAATTTGCACCTGTCTAACCAATGGATGGTCTCAACCGGTATGTTGCCGGCCCCTTATTCCAACTGATCTGATTTGCAACTTACTGTGACATGGATGTCAAGGCCTTTGACCCTCACCAAGCACAAAGGGACTGGTCAAAGTCTCTGGTAAATCATTATGTGCATTTATCAAACAACAACAACTTTACTGACAGTAAAAAATGATTGTCCTTTAGGTTTTATGCTTCACGGCTAGGGGAGAACTTGTTGAGGTAACCCCTATTTCAAAACCACGACAACTTCCTATTATAGCAGGTGGTCAAAGCCCCAAGACTATTTTATATAGTATTTTCGACCTTCCCTTGATACTAACGAACGAGGCATCCAGTTCCGGAGCCCCATGTCCCAGTCAACAACCGTCCTCAGATCTCATACATTCCGGGAACCCCTTTCCGCCTACCTCACTAATAGCTCCGCGGCAGCCCAAGCACCTTCTCGCTAATATAGTTCATAATCATCTCCCGCGACACAGGCGCGATCCTCGGCACCAGGCACTCCCGCAACCACCGCTCGACATCGTACTCCATGGCATACCCCATGCCGCCGTGCGTCAAGACGGCCCTCTCGCACGCCGCGAACGCCGCCTCGGCCGCGAGGTACTTGGCACTGTTGGCTGCCACGCCCACGGCATCCTGCCCGATCTTCGCCCCTTCTGCCGTCTCTATATTACTGCTACTCTGGCTCTGGTCGTACAGCCGGGCCGCGTGGTACGTCGCGTGTTTCGCGGCCTCGAGCCGCATATAGGCATCGGCGAGCGGATGCGCAATCCCCTGATTTGCGCCAATAGGCCGTCCAAATACGACGCGCTCACGAGAATAGCTAGCCGCACGCGCCACGGCCGCGTATCCGAGCCCCAGCGCCTCGCCGGCCAACAGACAGCGCTCGGCGTTCATGCCGTGAAGGATGATCTTGAACCCCTGGTTCTCCGTCCCGACCAACGTGTCCGCAGGGATATGGTAGTTGTCGAAGAACACCTCGTTGGCGTCGACGGCGCGCCCGCCCATCTTCTTTATATTCCGCATGTCAAGACCTGGACTGTTTTCACGGTCGAGGTCGATGCAGAACAGCGACAGGCCCTCGCTCGGCTTGCGCACCTCCTCGAGCGGCGTCGTGCGCGCGAGCAACATCATCTTGCGAGCCACCTGCGCGCATGTGATCCAGATCTTCTGCCCCGTGACGCTGTACGACTTGCCGTCTGCGCTCTTCCGAGCTAGGGTGCGCAGGCGGAGCGTGTCGAGCCCCGTATCGGGCTCCGTGACGCCGAAGCACGTCCTCCACTCGCCCGCGATGATCTTGGGGATCGTACCCTCCTGCTGCTCCCGGCTGCCAAATCTGGCCAGGGGCTGCGTTGCATAGACATTGGCATGGATTGACTGGGCGCCCGCCATGCCAGCCCCCGACTCCGCAATGGTTTGCATCATTATGGTGGCTTCCGAGATGCCGAGCCCTGAGCCTCCGAGTTCTTCTGGCAGCGCAATCCCCAGCCATCCGTCCTTGGCTAGGGTTGCGTGGAACTCCTTGGGATCTTGTTCACTTTGATCATGCTCTTGCCAGTAGCTGTTGGGAAACTTGGCACACAAGGTCGCCACAGCTTCCCGGACAGTCATTTGGTTCTCGGTGAAACCGCTGGTTTCCATGATATGCCGCCGGCTCGTGGCTGAGAAGCATCGGTAGCGAGCAGCAAAGTTCCTGCGCGATGTATATTGTCTAGTACATAGTAGCTGAGATTCGTTGAAGACACTACCAGCCCTTGATAGTTGTTGTGGTGCTCGAAACATCTTTTCTGTTTTCAGCTCTACTCCCGAGATATGTAGAAGATACAATCTGGGAGCTTGGAATTAGTGAACAAGTCGAACCAGGTATGAAAGCAACTGTTGATGCGAACAGTCCCTCGAACTTAGATCTGACTTTCTCGATGAACCTCGGCAGTAACATAACACTGCATTGAAGATGGGAATAGCAGCGGGGTGCTTAACCCCACTACCCCAGATGCATCAGGTAGATCATTACTTCGACGCGTATATGCGTACATGCAGCAGTACACAAAATGGGTTGTATTACTGCTGAGCTACAAAATGTCACAGTTGTCGTATTATTATTCTGGCAATTTTTACATCTTCCGAAATGTCGATCTGTTCCAGTATTGATAGTAGCCTAACTGACGTACAGTAGCGTCCCAGCAGAGTTAACTTCATCTCTACAGGGAAACGAGCCGTCCCTCCACACTCCGCACTTCAAGATCGCCAAGGAAATTGGGGATCAGATCTCCCCTAAAGTGGACCTCGGCCTGTAAGTCATGAGAAGCAGACAGCAAAAGAAGAACGAAAACATGATCTTGTCCCTCTTTCTGCTCTTCTTTCAAGGCCAAGTTTGGCCGATTCAGAAAACCGATGCGCTGACACAAGTTTAATATACACAAGATTGGTCAGGTTAAGTTTCTAGGAGATGGCGGGCATGGCATCAAGAACTTGTACGCTTTCTTTTAACCGTAGGCCGTCTACACTTCCAGCTCCTTTAAGATGGTGCATAAGAGCCACCCAACTACCATCTATTACACAGACAGTCGGTACAGGCTTAGGGTATTATTCCACAAGAGCAGCATCACCATCAACATCGACGATAAAACATGCGTCAGACAAGTCCCACCTCCCCCTACACGGCATCACCGTAGTCTCCCTAGAACAAGCCATCGCCGCCCCCTTCTGCACCCGCCAACTCGCCGACCAGGGCGCCCGCGTCATCAAAATCGAGCGTCCCGGCGCGGGCGACTTCGCACGGTCCTACGACACCCGCGTCGGCCCCGGTCTCTCCTCGCACTTCGTCTGGGCGAACCGGTCCAAAGAGAGCCTGGCACTGGACCTCAAACAGCCCAAGGACCTAGCCATCCTGCAAAAGCTTATCGCCGACCTGCGGGTAGACGTGCTGGTCCAGAACCTGGCCCCGGGCGCCGCGGACCGCCTGGGCCTCTCGTACGAAACCCTTAAACAAAATCACCCGAGCCTCATCGTCTGCGATATCTCCGGGTACGGCGCCAGCGGGCCCTACCGCGACAAGAAGGCGTACGACCTGCTGGTGCAGAGCGAGGCGGGTCTCCTGTCGACGACGGGGGGCGCCGACGGCAACTCGCCCGCCAAAGTCGGCATCTCCATCGCCGACATCGCGTCGGGCATGTACGCCCTGACCAGCATCATGGGGGCGCTGATGCGGCGGGACAAGACGGCGGCGAAGACGGGCTACCGGATCGACATCTCCATGCTCGAGGCCATGGTCGAGTGGATGAGCTTCCCGCTCTACTACAGCTACCAGGGGCAGTCGGGCCCCCGGCCAATGGGCGCCTCTCATTCGGCCATCTACCCGTATGGGCCCTTCGAGACGGGCGGCGGCGGCTCCGTCATGCTGGGCGTCCAGAATGAGCGAGAGTGGACGCAGCTTTGCGCCGAGGTGCTGCATGATGCACCGCTGGCGGTGGATGCGCGGTTCGTCACCAATCCAAAGCGCGTCGAGAACCGTGAAGCCCTCCGGCAGATCATGCTGGGGGCATTCAGCAAGCTCTCGGCGGAAGCTGTCATTGCGAGGCTCGACGCAGCGGGCATTGCCAATGCCAAGGTGAATGACATGAAGGGCGTCTGGGAACATCCACAGTTGAAGGCACGGCATAGATGGACCGAGGTCGGAACTTCGCAAGGGCCCGTGCCGGCGTTACTTCCGCCGGGAGTCTCGTGTGTTGATGAGGCTAAGATGGAGGAGGTACCCAGAGTTGGGCAGCATAATGAGGCAATATTGAGAGAACTAGGATTGCAGGACTAAAGAAGCTGGTAGAAAACATAGGCTTGGTTTGGTATTATGAAGTCGATATGAAATTTATGATGCATTGAATCTTTCTGCACTTATTTCTATTAGAAGTACATCTGCTACTGTCAGGATCGCTCTTCCTGATAATCCTACAGTCTCCTCTTCTTGATCCCCCGAGTAGAGGATCAGCTCCATGCTCCAGAGCCTGAAACCGCTTCTCCCATCTTTTAACTGATGGAAGACATAAAGAAGCATATAAAAAGCTAAGGTAGGGTATCGCGTTCGTTGGTCCCTTTTCCTTGCTTGCCCAATTCAACGTAGGTGTAGTTCCCAAAGTTGTGAGTTTCTGATACACGTACCAATCATTTCCTCTTTACCGTCGAGGCCCGTTGCCCCTTATGTAGATTAAAAAAAGAAATCAACCATGACGCCCCAACGAAGTTTTCCGTGTCTTGCAAAGATGTCACAACAGCCTGATATGCAAGTTCTCCTCGATCTTTCCCTGGCAGATCAAAGAAACCTAGAAGGTGGAGGAAAGTCGCAGGTCTATCGGATTGACAGTTGTGATGCCGCCCAAGAAATCCGTCAGCAGGTATTATTATTCGCCGCCCTGTTCACTAGGAGCGCCGCTGATCCCGCCATTAACAGGGGTGACCCCATTTGTTGATACCAGTTTGATCCGGGTAGGATTTGCCAGCGGCTGAGGGGTTCCGGCACTGGTGCCCGTGGGCGCAGCACTGCTCTCCTTGGCGGAGGGATCCTCAAGCTCGGCCAGCTCTTGATGGTCGCTAAGCGCCTGTTGCGCCTTGGCATTGAAGTAATTCTAATAACCCAAAGTTAGTAAAAACGCCTCAACGCTTCCATGGCAATATTGAAACTTACCTCCATGACAATGGCATCCGAGTAGAGCAGGCTTCCATCTTCGTTGTACGTTTTGCAGTTACCGCACATGAGCATGACATCCTTGCGCATGTCGTTGACACTGTTGTACTCTTCCTTCTTGATCTTGGCCAGTATCTGGTTCATGCAGATAGGGTTCTGAATAAGAAGGTAGTAGTCGCCGTAGTCACGCTTCGAGGGCAGTTTGACGAAAGGTCCAATGATGAGTCGCTTCATGGGCTCGTCGTCCCCATCTTCGTCCTTCTCCTCTGGCTCAATGGGGTCATCAGCCTCTAGGGACATCAAACCGTCATAAATGCTGCGCAGAGTCTTTTGCAATATTTGTCGGGTCTCAGGCGGTATGCGGGAGTCATTGCCATTGGTAGCCACCGCCTTGGGTCGTCCGCCCGGCCCGCGGCGCTTCTTGGCAGGCGGTTCACCATCCTCATCCTCAACCTTCCGCTTTTCGATGTTCTTGCTGCCTGGCTTGCGACCGCGTTTCTTCGGTGGTGTCTCAACCTCCTCCGTAGATGCCCTACTAGCGACTGGCGAATTTTGCCCAGAGGTATTGTTGATAGCGACCAGGCGCTTGAATCGATTGGTTTCCCGTCTCTCCTTGCGAGCATTCTTGCGCGCCGCGGCGGCCTCGGGCGAATCCTCATCGTCATCGACGGCCATGAGCCACTGCTCTTCAGTCAAGCCATCGTCGTACTTAACGCGAGTACGCTCACGAGCGCCGCGACCAAGAACCTCTTCCTCTTCTTCAGGCTCGGGGTTACCTTCGTTCAAGTAGATATCCGGCAGTTCGTTCTCTGCCATGAGACGGGGCATTTGCTTAGAACCAGGAGCATTGCCGTAAGTCAGATCCTTAGCTCGCTCCTCGTCGAGTTTGTTGAAGAGAGTCACTTCGTCGTCGCTTCGGGCAAGGATCATGTTGAGCTCCTCGTCGTCCATCTCATCTTGGTCGCCGTTTTCGGCCATATCGGCAGTCTCGAGCAACGTACGCAGCATAGCATCACGATCCGTTTCCGAAGATTTGTTATCGAATCGACCAGCCTGGATAACCTTGCCATCCATATCAAGCTTGTATCTGGCTCGCTCCAGAATCTTCTCTTCGACCGAGTTCGAACTAATAAGTCGAAGAATTCGGACTTCGTTCTTCTGACCGATACGATGAGCACGATCCTGAGCCTGCAAATCTTGATGCGGGTTCCAATCCGAATCGTAAATGATGACAGTGTCGGCAGTCTGGAGGTTGAGACCAAGACCACCTGCACGCGTGGACAACAAGAACATGAAATACGGCGAATCGGGAGCGTTGAAGATCCTCAGCAAATCTGATCGATCCTCAGATTTAGTGGTACCATCAAGCCGAAGGAATTGGATGCCGCGGTAACGCAGGAAATCTTCCATGATGTCCATAATAGCTGTCATTTGGAAGAACATGAGGACTCTGTGACCACTGGCCTTGTACTTGGGGAGAACACGGTCCAAAAGCTCGAACTTGCCGGACGTCCTCCAAAGTAAATCGTTAGCCGTACTCAATGGATTCATCTGGTTCTCTACTTCGTCAAACACGAAGGGATGGTTGCAGAGCTTCCTGAGCTGCATGATCATGTTGCTCAAACCACGGACAGAGGCCTTTCCGCCCTTTCCGTCACTCACAGCAATCTTGTTGTGCGTAACCATCTGTTTGTACAAACGGTTTTGCAAGGAGGAGAACTTGCACTTGATGACCTTCTCCGTCTTGTCAGGTAGATCCTTTTCGACATCCTTCTTCAGACGACGCAGCAAGAAGGGTCGCAGAACTTTGTGTAGACGCCGAATAACAAGAATCTGTTCTTCTTCGTTGAGCTCCATCTTGTCCTGACTACCAGTGTTTGCGAAGGGCGTATTGAACCACTCATCGAACGTCTTGACCGATTTGAAGATATTCGGCAGGACGAAGTTGAGCATGGCCCACAGCTCACCAAGGTTGTTCTGGAGGGGAGTACCAGTAAGAATGAGACGGTAACGAGTGCTATAGTAGTTGGATATCGTGGCGCTGAGCTTCGATTGCGCGTTCTTCATTCGGTGACCCTCGTCGATGATCATGTGGAACCACTTGATCTTGCTTAGAACCGGGCGGTCCTTGATGATGTACTCGTAGGTCGTGAGCAGGACTTGGAAACGGCCTTGGCGGATCTTGTCCTGTTGTTGCTTTCGAGCGTTCGGTGGTCCCTTGTATACAACTTTAGATACGCTAGGAGCCCACTTCTCGAACTCGAGGTTCCAGTTAGTCAGAGTACTCAGAGGCACAATGACCAAGTAAGGACCGTTCTGCTGCTTCTTCTCAATGAGATAGGTGACCAAACTAATGGTCTGGATTGTTTTCCCGAGACCCATTTCATCGGCGAGAATACCGTTCAGGTTGTTGTTGTACAGTGACAGCATCCACTGCAGACCTTTGATCTGATACTCCTTGAGGCTACCACCAACAAGCATGTCAGCTTGCTGCGTAACATCCTCCTTGACACGATGGGCCACTGCGTAGTAATCGATCTTGCGACCGCCGTCCTCATCCTCGCCCTCGTCGACTTCACTTTCCTCGTCTTCAGGGGCGGCACCGTTGCCGTGAAGCTCATAGGCCTGCCGCTGCTGTGCCTTAACTGATGAAGCAAGTTGAGCCAAGAAACCATCGGTCTGTTTGAGCAGATGAGTAATACGCGTATCCTTGGCTTGGTCAAGCAGTTTGAGATAAGCCTCCTCGTCGTTGGCTTTCAGGGCTTGCAGACGTTGCTTGGCAGTTCGCTCAATGCGCTTCTGTTCTTCCTTTTCGATATTGAAATGATGAGCGTACATCGTGCGACCCATCTTGGCAGTTCTGGTTCTAGCCGCACTGGCGCTCTCGAGGATCTCCGACTTGTTGTTCTGCACGGATTGGAGGAAGTCAATGTGCTTCTTCTTTTCACGGTGCTCGCGAGCGTCTCGCTGCTGCTTCTCGAGCTTCTCGGTAATGCGCGCTTCGCGAACATTCTGCTTCTTGGTACGACGGTATTGACTGCGGTTAGTAGTCATGGCCAGGTTGTCGTAATGCATCATCTGTCGTCCAACTTTTTCCCGGAGGTTCCGTTGCTTAGCATACAGTCCCAATGCCTTCATTTCAATGATGGCTTTCCGCTTCAGAGTGTCATCAGCTTCAATCGTGTCTTTTGTCGTGTCCCAGTGAGCAATGTTCCCAGGAAGCGCCTTTAGTTCCGAGTACCGCGCACGCATGCGGCTAAAGATGATCTTCTCCCGTTCATGCCTCATTTGTTCCAAGTCGACACCGGTAGGGAAACAGCTGGGTACAACTAGGCGTTGTTTCCTCTGGCTGTGGTCGAAATAGGTGATTTCTTTTCGTAAAAGACCTGATTCGTAAGGCGACTTGACCATCTTATATGTTGGTCCCTTGGGAGCAGGCGGGGCTTCGGGCTCAGCGGGAGCCACATCAGGTCCTACGGACGCAGCCTTGACAGATTCGGGAACAGGGGTAGCAGCCGCAGCAGGGGCAGGCTGAGCTGGTGTGGTGTGCTCAACGACAGCCTGTCTACGTTGGCGCTGGGCACTGAGGGCCTGCTGCACAGCGTAGGGGACACCAGCATTCTTGCCAAGGAATTTGAAGGCCTGGATCTGCTGTCTCAACAGACTAAGTTGCTGTTGAGAGAACTGCGAGGCCGAGGATGCCGTTGAAGGCGAGGCCGCAGTGGGTTGAGAAGGTCCTGTTATGGAGGGAAGTGCAGACGCTCCCAGCGCTGCCGAACTAGGCGGTTGTGATGACTGAGGCGCAGGCGTTTGCTGGGCCTGGGATCCGGAAGGTGCTCCATTGACTTGTCCGCCATTAGTGGCATTATGGTTTTGCATCTGCATCTGGAGTGCCTGTTGTTGGCGGTAGGCATTTTGCAGCTGTTGCTGTTGTTGGACGTTGACCAGGATCTGGTTGAGCCTCATATACTCGGGATCTGACTTGGGCACACCTCGTTCTTGCATTTGTTTGAAACGCTATCAACGAATTAGTATACACATTTACGATGACCCAGGCGTGAACAGGGTTTGCGATCTGACGCTCGGCTAGGGGGTATAGTGTTAGGGTATACTAACCATGAACATCTCCTTAATCTGCGCGCCATTCATTTGCTGTGGCATGCCCTGAGGCCCAGGATGCTGGACAGCAGGGGGTGCCTGAACCGATGCCATCATCGAGATCCGGCACTTTAGCAGTGTCCGGTCAAGTGGACTTGTATGGAACTTCGGCTTCGAGCTGTTGTAGGGTCGTTGATCACAAGGTCATGACTATTTGCACCGAGTCGACTAATTGGGACAGATCGCGTTAGTAAAAAAACCCAGTCGCTCAGCTTCCACCAGGTAAAGAAAAGCAATAAGAACACGATAGCACACTAGCAATGGCGGATAGGTGGTGTAAAAAGATAGGATTGGACGCGTCGCAAAAGCTATGGTGTGGGTGAAGTTGCGCCGGACTTACATTGATATCTCGACGATCCTAGATAATGGATTTTGGTAGCGCGTAATTGCAACGTATACAGCCAAGGAGCGCAGGCCGAGGAAAGATAATGCAGTTCCAGACGCGACTAAAGCGAAATAAGTGTAGAGGTTGCGATGGGATAGGGAAGAATCGATGGACAAAACGCGCTGTGGAGACTAGAGAAAGCGAGCGCGGGTGTGGTAGTTGGGTGGTGGTAGTGTGTAGTATGGGCTTCGCAAATAGTAAGAGGACGTGGGACGCGGAGGGCGGATTGGGAGTTCAGAAAACAGCCGCGTCGAAAAAGTCGGTAGAAGGGCCGGTCGGGTGGTGCAAAAGTGCCGGAAAACGAAGGTTGCTGCCTCTTCCCGATGGTTGTCGATGGATTTAGAGGGGGGATAGGCGATGCGGCTCGTTTTTTGGATGCGCGACCGATTGATGGCGTGGAGTGAGATGGTTTGATGTGAGAGACGAACCTGGGGAGCCTTTGCCAAATTTGCTGGCTGGGAACACTGACCACTGCCGACTGCCTGAAATTGGGAAGCGTGCCAAGTGTGTTTTGAACGCACTGTCTTCATAGAGGTCCGTGACCTCGGAAACACTATCATCCGAGTGGATCAGGCTACTCAAGTGGATACCTTCTACGGGTGCTCCAGCCAATCAAAATTAGGTATCCCTCTGAGATACAGCTATGCTTCATCATGGCTCAGGATGAATTGCCTGCTTCCATTGGAGACTAATAACAATAAAGGTTTCTATACAGGACATATATCACTATGACAGGCTCTTACAGAGAAATATGCTATGGACTGCGAATGTATGCTCAATGAGATAAGACTTGATTACGGGCAAATTTGAACTCAAAGGCCTCTTCTTCTCTTGCTGGCTCTGAGCGCATACTGCCGGTTGTTTCGCAGCAAGCTCATTGTCCCGCAATGGCCGTGGCCATCAATGAGTTCCTTTTTCAGCACCCAAAAGCTTATTGGTAGTATAACCTAGGCGTTCGATCAAGATCGTCAAGAAATGCGCTCCTCGTTTCATTGGTCGATCCCAGTCCCTTGTTGCGCACTTACATTTAGAGGACGCATACCACGTATGACGGAAAGCTTCCCATCTTTTATGCTTAAAAGCTGCTGTCCTACCAGAACGCGACGTCTCCACAGCTTTTGGAGGCTAAAGTAAGATTATACGTGCATGATTAGTTAAGACTGCCTGGCTGTTTCCGCATCAAGACATGACGTCCCTAATTGGACCCATGTAAACACGTAGATCCAGACATTTCATCGCGGCAGTCGAAGGATTGCCGGCTGCCCAATGCCAGGGGTGTGAACTGCTGCCCCGAGCACACCCAACTGCTGGACAGCCCTGGGCTTTCTTGGCCCCTACTAGGCAGGCAAGGCAAAGCCACCATGACGCTCTCGTAATACCGCTGTTTACCCCTCCAGCTTTCACCGCTTGACCCGTTTCTTGTCGGGACCCTCGTCTTCATCGTCGCTCACCTCCGCGTATTGAGTCACAGGCTGCGTATCAGCATAGGCACCAGTAAACTTTGGGTCTTTCTTGGCCAAATCTGCATATTTGAGCAGCGCTTCCCGGGGGTCTTCGTACAACATCTTGCTGAGTGGGATATTTTCGCTAACATGCTTCGAGTCTGGCTGATTGCGCATGAAAGGTGTGATCTGTTGGACCTGGGGTCTTCGAGGATCTTTCGATCTACCCGAAGCAGTGACACCAGCTTTTCGCGATCCTTGGAGCTGACCAGGCGCAACGATCGCGTCACCCGACAGACCAAGAGACTGGTCCGTAGTGAACTCAGGGTTATCGTCAACGTGTCGCTTCTTCGGCGCCCTCGACATGACATCTTTGGCACCGCGTGTTGACATGCTGGGATTGTATAGAATGTGTGTTTCACCGTTGGCAGAACCGGTGACGATTTGATTGATCTTGGGGTGCCAGGTCACGGTGACCAGAGGCTTACCGGGAGTGACAGGTGTTGTATATTCCGCACTCAAGTTGCCTGGATTGAGGATATGCAAATGACCGGTAGCCGAACCCGTGATAATGCTGGCCGAATTGGGTCCGTACTTGATATTCGTCATTGGATAATGGTCCGATGTCGATGGATGGTCAACAGTGACCAGAGGCTCCTTGAATTTGCGAGTATCCCATAGTTTGATCAGGTTGTCACCGCCCCGAGTCACAACCATGCGACCATCGGAGCTGATGTCGACTCCGCCGGTCCATGTGTTGGCTTTATGCGCATCTCTGATCTCGGCAGCAGGTCGCGACCAGGGGCCATTGCCACTCCACATAACCAGTGTGCCATCCAGCGCTGCCGACACCAGGACATTGCTTCCACCCTGTGCTGGTGCCCCCCAAGCCACCGCGGTCATTCTCGAGCGGCCGGCAACCCCGAGGGCCTTGGACTTGAATACCAGTACTTCTTTCTGGCTGCGTTTATTGTTGATGTCCCAAATGCGCAACGTACTGTCTGTTCCTGCCGTAACACATAGATTCTTGTCCGTGGGATGCCAAGTACCAGTGGTGATTTCCGATACATGTCCTTTCGTATTATTCATGTCTCTCAAGTACATGTCGCCCTTGACGAATTCGGTAATAACATCGCCGTCCCGAGACATAATCTTGGCTTGGGGATGTGCTGATACACATAGAAACATACTGCCGGCAAGAGGATTGAACTCCACATGGTGAATCGGGTGTGCCTCGGAGGCAGCTGAAGCTTTGGTCTGATATGGATCGACACTCCGGAAGGCGCGAATAGTGGTAGGAGTCATGGAGGTAAAGTCGTGCAACTTCACGGTACAGTCGATAGACCCTGATACCAGCCTGCCACCGGCGGGATCTAGGGACACTGAAGTGACTGCGCGATCGTGCGTCTTGATCACCATTTCATGCGACGTGGGATATTCATCTTCGTCCTCATCGCTATCTGAGTCGTCATCGTCATCGTCGCTATCTTTCTCAGCCTCTGAGCTCGAATCGCGTCGCTGTTGGACCTCCTTTCCCTTCTCCAGCTGCGGTTTTTCTGTAGGTCGTTTACTGCGCTCGAGTTGGGCGGAAATGTCAGCCTCTTTGGTTTTCTTGCCGAAGGAAGTTGGTAGAAAGGCGCGCATGGGGTCGTTCTCAGCCAATTCGGGTCCTTCGACCTGAAAGTCGTCGTCGTCGCTCATCTCGGTGGGTAAGGGAGGGTTTGCTGGGTAAAGTGGCTGGTCAAAGTGAGGGTTGTAAGCGGCGATCACGAGGCTGAAGGAAGCGTAGATAGCTTGAAAGAAGTTACGTTAGTGGCTTGTGGTTTAGATGCAGTCATGTCACTGTGACCAACCCCACTCAAAACCCAACCTAAGCTGGAGCGCAGGGAGGAGCCACCAGCATGAACTGTGCCCACTGGCCCCTGTGTGAGCCTGTTGGCGCCCCTCGGGATAAAATGCATATATCTTCAACTTTTCTCCGTACAAACTTTGATGATAGGAACTGCCGTTCTTGAGCTAGCAAACCTCTTTCTAATCCTACAAGAGGTGATGTCGAGCGAAAGTTAGATACGAGTGTTCGTATGTTAGATTTGAGAACCAACTGCTACAGGATTGCTTCCTGAGTAAAGTGAAAATATATTAACCAACGTTTGAGAGGAAGCGTGCATACCTCTATTTTAAGGAGCGCTAGCCTGTTACTTGGCCTGTGAGGCGCTTCAGTGACAGCATGTGGTACGCCAAGCATAATTGATGACGGAGAATCGCATATATCGGCATCGGGCAGGAACTTTAGAGCCACAATTTCTTAGAGGAAGACCCCCAAAGGACCCTCTATTGGTTAATGCTTGCGATTCATGTCCGAACAGACGGGTTTATCATTATCAAAACCAAGGGACCAATAGCTTCACAGTCGCTTTTGTTACCCACTTACCAACTCCCTCGATTATTCTTGAATTCGAACACGAGAAACGCCTCTCTCGCATACACAACCTTACCACATCTCAGTCATCTGGCCAAACCCGGAAAGTCTCCTGATGATAAAGGGTCGAGCGGTTTCCCCCTAGCAATGCGACCGTCCAACGCGTTCTCGTGCCCAGGTTACATATGGTTACTCGAGCATCTCCGGCTTATCTAGAGAGCGGCCTGCTTCGGCAGCTCACCACGGACGTTCGTCCCAACCGCTGCCTGCTGGACTGGTTTCCCATAACCGCGACTCAGTCGGGAAGCCTGGTATAATAGTCCTTCGCGATGCCGATCATACCGAAACCCTACGATGCGAGCTGGGTCTTCGCTGGCTCGGGCGACAACGGCGACAACGACGAGTCGGGCCCGAGGATTGGAAACTGGAGTTCTCTCATTGGCATCATCACGTCTATTGTCGGAAACGTCCTGATCGCCTTGGCCCTGAATGTTCAGCGATACTCGCATATCAAGTTACAGAAGCGAAAAACGGAGGCCAGGGAGAGGGCGAAACAGGCTTTGCGGAAAGCTCAGAATGGAGGGCGGAATGGATACGGCGCAATCAACGATTCGGTCGCAGACTCTGACCACCACGACCACCACACCGGCGCAGAAGATGACGTTTTAGAGTCGCGCCCTCTACTACAGTCGAACGGATCGAACAATTCGTCGTGGAGCGGCAACTCAGCCGACGAAAAGGAACTCGCCTCAACATATCTCAAGTCGCCATCATGGTGGCTGGGACAGGTGCTCATGACGGTGGGAGAGATGGGCAACTTCCTGGCCTATGGCTTTGCGCCTGCTTCTATCGTGTCGCCTCTTGGGGTCGTGGCCTTGATATCCAACTGCGTCATCGCTCCCCTCTTCTTTGGCGAAATCTTCCGAGCCCGAGACTTCTGGGGCGTCGTCATTGCGGTGGCAGGTGCCGTCACTGTGGTTCTGAGCGCGAACAACGAGGAAACGAAACTAGAGCCTCACGACGTATGGAATGCTATTACAACGGTGGAATTCGAGATTTACATGGGTGTATCCATCTTCTTGATCATCGTCCTTATGTGGGCTAGTCCCAGATACGGCAACCGTAGCATCCTGATCGATTTGGGTCTTGTTGGACTGTTCGGTATGTCTACACTCGTTGGTATACTGAGTGAAATTATACTAACACAAAGCAGGGGGCTACACGGCGCTTACCACCAAAGGCGTTTCTTCTATGCTGTCATCAACCCTCTGGAGAGCATTTGCAACCCCAGTCACCTATGGCCTACTTGCCGTCCTACTGAGCACTGCGGTGATGCAGGTTCGGTATGTGAACAAAGCACTTCAACGATTCGATTCGACACAAGTCATTCCGATCCAGTTTGTTCTGTTTACTCTTTCTGTAATCATTGGAAGTGCGATTCTATACCGCGACTTCGAGCGTACTACCCTGCAGCAAGGCATCAAATTCATCGGGGGCTGCTGCTTGACCTTCTTCGGCGTCTTTCTCATTACTAGCGGCCGGCCCCGCCACGAGGAGGAAGAGGACGAACTATCGGATGACGAAAACATTGAAGAGACTATTGGCCTGACGCAACAAGAATCAAATGGCGACCGTCCAGTGAAGCCGAGCAACCACCACCCAAGAAGCAGCGTTTCCAGCACGGGTTCCTCGCATCATTCCTCACGGCGAGCCTCGCGGATTAGCTTCGCCGAGGCAGGGGGAAATAACTCCTTGAATTCAGTATTACATGACACAGGCGTGCCATCATCAAGAAAACCTGACGGTTCGTTGTCTCGGTCCTCGCTGCCCTTGGAATCATCGTCATTGCTCAATAACCCCTGGCGGAACTCGGTAGAAGACCGTCCAGCACATCCTGGGTTCATGCCGACGTTTTCGGACGATAGTGTTGTCACGATACACTCGGCGACTTCTACAAATACCGATCCGTCGCCCACTACCGGATTCGGAGGCGCCCCTTTCACGACGACTTACTCTGCTACGAATACACCACAAGAGAGACCTACAACGCCAACGGCGCGACCTTCCCTTCTCATCTTCTAGGCCCCACAGTCATCATTTCTCCAATACAATTATGTCGCCCTCACCACTCTCCTCAACCATTACGGCGGTAGTGGCCGATACATTACTGCGCGATGACAACACCATGCCCCGAAGGAAATCGATCCGGCGTTTGCGGCCAACCCTTCGGTCTAGTTTATTTGTCTCTCAGGATGAGAGCGACCTCGAAGCGCACGAATCGGGCGTGCTGCGGGCCACGGCAACAGAACCGAACCTTATTCAGAGCACTGCACCGACGACACCAGCTGCCGGGTCGGTGGTGGCCGACCCGATGATCGGGGCCGAGGAGCGTCAAGGCCTTCGCGGGCGTGCCCGTAGTGTTAGCAACACGCTGGGTGACTTCTTCGGCCGTAGGAGCAAGCGGCGCAACACGAATCCCGAGACTGGCTCGCGCAGCAATAGTCCGCCCGGTGGACGTGCAACGCTCTCGGCGGTGGCGGCAGCTGATAATCTTGGATCAGGAGCACAGCATGATGGTGCCGCCTGAGAAAAGAGACTTGCGGGGGGAGTAGGAAGGAATGCGATTTCTACATGTACGAAAAAAGATTACTGCACTTTTCATTTGAGGCACGGGCTATAGGCACATTCTGGTTTTTGGTTTGTTTGTTTTTTCAGAGCGTTCAGAGAGACTGCATTGGATAGGCGTTCAAGTGTTGCCTTTTTTGTGGTCCAATTGCATGAGCTTGTTCCCACTATACTGTTAATACCCCTCGATCGTTTCCTTCGAGCTCTTCTTCCGTTGAGCCAGCGGGCGGCGCCTTATAGATTTTATCAATGCAAAAAACCACCCCATCAGTTATATATATTTAAGCTCACAACATTGCATCGGGTTTTCCTTCTCGTCCCTTTCCCGTCCCTGTCGTATAGATGAAAACCCGCCAATTTCCTTCCCATGTAAAGAAAGGTCAGCAACGGTTCAGCCCATGCCGCATACCCATCTTCGCCCTTACCTCGTAGCCCGCCAAGCTCCCAGCCGGTCCAATTGAGAAGAGTCTGCTTACCGCTACCCGACTTGGCATATGTACGTTGCTAGGATGGTAGCTCGATAATGACGATGCCCACACCAAAGCGAAGGGAAAACCGGCCGCGCGACGAACCACCACCACCAACACAGCACCTTCAATCTCACTATGCCACTGATATACAATGCGGGAACCGGCCAGCCCCGTCACGGTTGCATACCCGCCACGCCTGTACTGTTCGTAAATTTCCCCTCCGGTTTCTTGGTTGTTTACAGGGACCTTTTCCATTTCAGTAAGACATGCAACGTAGGCCAAGTGTTTGCTTGCCCTTACTCCAGCTATATAGCCCTTATTAGTACGAGGTGACGCCGCCATCAAATTTACAAACCAGAGATAGCTATTATACTTTTCTCCATACTACATCAAAACTATAGTACTACTCTCTTGTTTGTCACTTGCATTAGTGTGTGTTGCAGATCGAAATCTTCGCTGTTCTCCTCTGCTCCAGCAGTATTTCCACACATATCATTGCCAGTAGCCACAACCCACAGCATGAGCGACATTACATCCACGTTGGCGGCGGCGAGCCCCGTCAACTCCATGGCGGCCCCCGCGCCCACGCCGACGGCCGTGTTCACGCCCGGTCCGGCTTGTCTGGACCCGGCCAACAGCGCCAACTACTGGGCCGTGACGACGAGCTGCTACCTGAACAACTGGGACCGTCCCGATCGGCCACAATACCCGCAATACATGGATGGACACCCGGACTGGCTGCAGTGCTCCGTCACCATGTTCGGCGTGCCCGAGTATGGTCAACCCGAGGAGTCAACGTGTCTCATCGGGTGGGGGCTACCCTCGTTCACCGTGGCCACCAACGACGCGGGCGAGGAGGAAGGGCCCAAGACGTACTACGAGGGCTGCCCCGTCGGCTACGCCCCGGCGGCCGTGGCTACGCGGGCGGGCTATCTTGGGTATTACAGTACTCCCGAGGGCAGTTTTGATATCACTGTCCACGCAACGACGTGTTGCCCTACGTAAGTTTTCTTTCCTTCTTGAATTATGCTTTCAACATCATCCACTTCCTCATTTGCTAACAAGATCTATATGTACAACAGAGCCTACCCCTTCCAAGTCGCTCCTTTTGACCTGGGCCAAACCAGTAGCACCTCGCACGACCGGCAATCGTACGGCCTCTTCGTGTACCCGATGCCGAGGTGCTACGCGACGTCCATCAAGGCGCTGTCGGGGGGCAAGGAGCTGCCCCTGCAGACGACGTCCAATTCGAAGGCCTGGGATAAACGACAAGAAGCGCCGGAACCGACCCCGGCAGCGGCAGTGACCTGGGATTACGAGGGCGGCACCTTGTACGCCTTGGGGCAGTACGTATCCCACACCGTCTTCATGGGCACGCACACTTGCTACGAGAGTTGCGACGAGTGGCAGCAGTTCTACTACCCGGACAGGACGGGGGGCCCCGGTACGCCCAACACGGAGGCGGGCGAGGTGACGATGGCGCGACCGTCCGAAACAGATGTTTCTCTTCCTCCTCCTATGGCCACTCCTACTCACGACGGAGAAGAGAACAGCTCCGCTGCTGCCACAGTCACTGCTGCTACCGCTCCCGGCTCAGGAGGTTCAAGCTCAGGATCAGAATCGGGCGGTGGTAGCCAGTCTGGTAAACCTGCGGATCCTGCCGATGCAGAACCTAGTAGCTCTCAGTCGCCTGATGTCTCGTTGGCATCGCGCATACGAGGCGAGATCACTGTAGGGAGCTGTAGTATCTTTGCTTTGATGATCCCTCTGCTGGTGGCGACTCTAGTTTTGTAGAGTGCTGGGTGTCTCAAAACCCTTGAATCTATACATTAATAATACGATACGTAATGCACTTATTTATCTCCTTAAAACATTCACTAGGAGTAAAAATAACAGGTATAAGCTTTATAGTTTTTAATAATATAATAGTTTAAACTCCTGGTTAACTTATTAATTAGTGCTAGGTATTTCAAGTATATGGAATGCGAGAGACTATGCCATCGATTACATGAACAAATTAATGCATGTTGCGATAATGGAACAAAAAATAATGTTGGTATAGGGAGATGACAGCCCCCCGTATTCGGCTTTCTTCTTATTTTTTGAACTACCTAATAGATTCAAAGCTCCAGGATGTATCGACAATGAGCCATCGTTAAACTCCATGGCTATGCCGGGCTAGTGGACCGAAGAGGGAAAAGAAAATAGAGTAATATGTATAATACATTATACCTGTACACTGCTGCTGCTGCTTGATAAATGGTCTCCGGGGGAAAAAACGCCTTCAGTTTGCTAATCATTTGCTTCGTGTCACACTAGCCCATCGTCTTCATGAACCCGTCGAGGTCGAAACTCTCCTCGTATTGTCGGTTGTCCCATAGTTCGCCGAGATCGTCCATCCAGGCCTTCTTGCCCGGGGCGCGCACGTCGCCCGTTTCGACGTCGACCATGTCTTCCTCGCGGCCCTCCAAGCCGCCGCCTTGTCCCTTCTCCGTGATGAGGTTTGGTCCCGAGTCGCCTAGACTGAAGAGGTCTAGAATCTGGTCCGTGTCCATCGTGCCGAGGCCGGCGTTTTGCTGATTTACAACGGTGGAGGCGACATCAATCTTGAAGGCTTGCAAGCTGTGGGAAGTGGAAAAGTTAGCAATGTGTGGCAAAACACTAGAATAGGACAGACGCGCGCAAGAACTTACCTCAAGATCTTCTCCTCCAGAGTACCTCGTGTAATCAGACGGTATACGTTGACCACCTTCTTTTGTCCGATGCGGTGAGCGCGGTCCATGGCCTGCAAATCTCTCTGCGGGTTCCAGTCGTGCTCGACGAAGATGACAGTGTCGGCACCCGTCAGGTTGAGACCCAAACCGCCGACGCTAGTGGTGAGCAGTAGCACGTCGTACGAGGGGTCGCTGTTGAACTTGTTCACGATGTCCTGTCGCTTGTTGGCCTCGACGGAACCGTCGAGTCGGAGGAACGAGACGGACGGAAGCATGCGCTTAAGCACCGTATTCTGGACCATGTCGAGCATCTCCTTCATCTGGCAAAAGACCAAGGCTCGATGGGGCTTGATAGGCTGATAAAGTGGATCGTTGGCATCCGTGCCCTCGATACCAATACCGCAATCGACTAGGAGATCCTTGAGAGCCGTAAGCTTGGGAGCATGGACGGGATCCTCGATACTGGTTCCTTGCTTGCTTAGGAACCGCTGCGTGTCGTCGTAGAGTTTGTTGCTCGGGGTCATCACAAGCGCTGGAGAGTTGCAGAGCTTTCGCATGTATTGCAGTGCTTGGAAAATATGTTGCTTGGCTTCCTTGTCGTCCCGGCCAGCTTGTTCGGTGATCTTCCTGCCTTGTCTCTTGTTGAAATCATCGAATAGCTTCTTCTGCAGCTCACTCAGATCGCAGTAGTAGTTTTGAAGAATCTTGGGCGGGAGGTCATTGAGGACCTCTTCCTTGAGGCGACGCAGCAGGAACGGCAGGACCTGTTTGTGGAGGGCCTCGATGGCCAACGCGCCAGCTTCCTGTTCCTTCGAGGATGCCTTGCTGAAGCGACTTGCAGCAATGGGCTTAGCGAATCGATCCAGGAAGACCTTCTCAGACCCCAAGAAGCCCGGCATAAGGAAATCGAAGAGCGACCAAAGCTCGAGAACGTTGTTCTGGATAGGGGTACCAGTCAATATCAACCGATGGTTGCTTGCCAGCTTCTTCACAGCCATGCTGATCTTTGCCTTGGGATTTTTGATCAGATGCCCCTCATCCAACACCACGTAGTTCCAGTTTTCCTTCTCCAGGTATTCGGTATCGTTACGGCACACTTCATATGAAGTAATGACAATATCTGCGGTGGCAAACTGTGCTGCCTTTGCTCTGCGCTCGGCAGGAGGACCAACAAAAGCGGTCACGGACAAGAAAGGAGCAAAAGTCTTAAACTCTTGCTGCCAGTGTCCGGAAAGTGTCGGGGGGCAGACGATGAGCGAAGGCATTCTCCGCACATCTGGGGCGCCTGTCTTCTTGAACTCCTCGGCTCGGTTGTAATGGTCACTAGATACCATGCAGATTGTCTGGAGAGTTTTGCCCAGACCCATATCGTCGCAAAGGATGCCATGTAGATGGTACTTATTCAAGAAATTCAGCCAGTTAACGCCGTCTTGCTGATATGAGCGCAGTTCAGCATTGATCGCAACCGGTATCGTAAAGGATTCAACCTTCTTAGGATCCAGGAGTTGTGAGATGAAGGTTCGTTCACGATTCCTACCCTTCAGGAGTTCTTCTGAAAGGCCAGGAGGATCCGGAATGCCAGCCTCAAGAGGCACAAGCTTGACCAAAGTGGCAAAGGATGTCGTAGAGATGAGACGGATCTCATTGTCCGAGTCGCTCATACGTCCCAAGACAGGAACGATGAGGAAGATGACATAGGGCAAGATGCCGTCACCCATGACCGCAATCAAATGATAGATAGCCTCGATCGCGCCCTGGCGGAAATGAAGATCCACTGGGTTATTGATGGATGGTAGCACCTTCTCGACCAGGGCAGTCATGCCTTCGACCGTGATAACACTGCATATAGTTGCAATACACTTGGCTGCCATATATCGGTAGACAGAGAGCTCCGAGTGAAGGGCCTTTATGATTAGCGGCATTTGTTGCATGATGAACGGGTGCAAGGACACGTCCAGGGTGGGTGCAAGCGTTCGGATCACCGACATGGCATCCACAATCTCTTGTCCAAATGTGACTTCGGGGTCTTTTGCCTCTGCAGGCAGTTCGCCTGAAAAGGCCTTCACCAACGGTTGTTCCATATATTTCTGCAGGCTTGGAACCGTCTCGAAGATCTTGGCTCCATAAGCCCGTGCAAGGACTTCGAGAGCCTCCTTCGCACCACGGCGTGTGATACGTGCTTCTCTGGCTTCTCTAGCCCACTTCTCGGCATCTTCGTGGTCGACACGATCTTCTTCCTTCTGCATAGATAAGATGCAGTCCTTCTTGTGGGCATGGACGGGGAACTCGGGGGTTTCCGCCACCTCCATACAAGAGAACTTGATCAGGTTCGAAACTACCTTGTCGGCAGGTCCTCTGCGTCCGTGGTCGGTGAAGAGCTGCACAAGCCGCGAGATGGTATCGGCAGAACGGTACTGCAGTAGCTGGTTGTCTTCCGATTTAATGCTATCCATGATACCCTTGATGAGAGGGCTGGGCTTTTTGGGCAGCACTTTCATCGCAATAAGGGCACAAGCGGCAGCAGCCTTGATTCGGATATCACGACCTCCCTTGATAGCTTTGGCCTCATCAATGGCAAAAGACGTGGTTCTCCGAGCCTCGTTCAGGTCAGTTGTGGTTATCAGACGCTGCGCAGGTGCCATTATCTTCCGCAACTTCTCGAAGTCGTCTCCAACACACTTCTCGGCCATTGCCAAAGAGAACGCGTTGGGACCCGCTTCAGCTTCTCCTTGCACTACTACAGGTAGTGTTGGAAGCTTGCCCTGTGAGACCTTGCCGTGGTCTCTAAAGAGGTTAATGAGCTGTACGCACTGCGCGCGCGTCCGCTGCACGAAGCTGACCAGATCCCGGTAATGAGACGGGCGCTCAGATTCGATCATTTTCTGGAGTTGCTCGACGTAACGAGCTTCCTGTTTGGCCTGCGGGCTATGTTTTGCGAACTCGTCGACGATGATGCAAGATACCATCTGGGTTGAAGAGTATGACGAAGCAAAGCCTGGTATCAAGGTGGCATCGAACACCTCTAGATTCGATAGAGGGAATTGAGACATGATGAAGCCCATGGCTTTGGCTGCTGACACTCTAGACCGGATCAGGGTATCCATGCCGACCAAGTCGACATCACCCTGCATCATGTGGCCATCTAAATCATGCGAATGGGTCGAAACAGGCGCTTCTTCAACCTTGGTAGACTTCCGGCGTCTCTTCGCTGCCCGCTCGCCGTCATCTGATCCCTTTCGCGACGCCTGTGAGATAAGTGCAGGCGGTGTATAGTAAGTTCCGCCAGACGGCTTTTGGAAAAGTGAGCCATTCATGGGAATTGGGTGACGGGAGACACCGACTGGATGTAAAGTGAGCTGCATCAATGCATCCACGTGCGGGTAAAACTCATCGGCTAGTTGTTCCGGCTTCTTTGACAAGCACTTCACCAGTGCCATCCAGAGCTCCATCGACATGTTGAGGGTGCTTGTGTCTCTCTCCACAAGAATGTTCTGGAAAATGAGACGAAGTGTACGTCCGTCTAGCCAACCTTGAGACTCTTCGCCAAGATTCACAAAAGTCACAAGCGCCTTTAGAACAGCAAGCCGAACGGATGTGATGGTGTGGCGTAGGAAAGGATACAGCCGGGGTACAAGGAGGGTGAAGGACCGTTCCTCATCTTGTTCGGCAGAGGTCTTCATAGCTTCGAGAACCTCGGGGAAGCCGCAAAGAGTGGCTAGCAGATCCATAATCTTTCCAGTACTTGCACTCAGGTCATCACCGAGGCTGGAAAGACTTTCCCATACAATGTTGATCAGCTCAGTCAGTGCTGCAGGTCGTGTGTTCACGAACTCCTGGGCCATCGGGATGAGAGTCGCCGCACTGACGGATCGCACGTCGTCATCGTTGTCGCCCAGCCCTTTCATGACGGCCCGTACAACTCCATCAATCATGTCGTTGTGTTGTAGCAGAAGATCTTTGCGGACAGCTACGACATAGCGCAAGCCAACCATACCGCCATGGCAGACAGACCACATCGGCCTGTCCAGGCCCAAGTCATCCTGCATTACCATCCGGTACAGGATCCGATAAACACTGTAAACTGATGCAGGAGGGAGATGTTTCAGGAATGAACCCAACGTCTGGCCGATTGTCTCTCGAATAGGGGCAACCGAGGTATCTGAGGCGTAGTCCGTAAACCTGTCGAGCATGAGAACAGCGCAGAGGCGGCAAGCCATGTCGTCAAGCCATTGGCGGTTGAGATCATCATTGTTGGCGCGCGATTTCCCTCGGAGTCGCCCGGCACCCGCACCATGAACTCTCAATATTTCTCTCAGGCCGAGAGCTGCACCATGTCGAGTTTCCCATTGGGTATCAAATATGTCTATCTTGAGGAAGTCACAAAGCCGCTCATATGGCCATTCAGCTCCTTGCAGCTCATCCTCCGTCTCGATCTCGGATTTGATTGGCAGGACCGGGCCTTTGAATTCGGAGACGACCTTGGAATCTTCATCAACCCCTTCGGGGCGATCCAGTGAGAAGTAGTCTGGTTTTGCGTCCTTCTTCGAATCAGAATCGGCGACGGAAGGGTCCTCGAGTCCGTCCGACCCGGCAGTAAAGGAGCGGCGAACAGAGAGATCGCCGAAGCCGCCTTTGCCTTGTGCCGCTTTCTGGGCGTCTCTCTTGCGCTTCCTCTTCAGAACGTTCAGTTGTCTAGCACTCAACCCAGACTCTTCGGTTGATTGACTGGGCTTAGAGCCGTTCATACTATCCTGGCGGCCGTGGCCATTGGAGTTCGTAGGATCTTGCGGTGTGAGCGGGCTGGCTGACTTTTCGACGGCAATCGGCACCTCGTCATCTTCGAATTTCCGGCCGAGCAATCCGATGCGCCCAATTAGGGTCTTCTTCTGGTGCGCAAGCCGGGCATGCGGTTCCAGACTGGCCAACCCGAGATCAACACTACCCGTTCTGAGAAGATCCCGCCCGTGCCTTAATATCATGGCGACGTCTAGCGTTTCCGGTCTGAAGAAGTCACCTGTGGGCAGAGACAGGCCAGGTTCCTCCTCTTTCTTCACATGCCCATTCTCGATAGAGGGCTCCTCCTTCTTAGCTGTCGAGGTGTCTTCATCCTCATTAGGGTCGTAGTCCGGAGCATTTTCAATAATCTTGCCAATAGCCTTAGCTGCCGTGGCCCTTGTGTCCCAGTCCTTATGGCGGAGATATGGCACCACTCTAGAGAGGAGGTTGAACAACTCCTCTGGATGCTGCTTCTGCCAGTCTGCCAATTGATTGACAGCTGTATCCTTGATCAGCTTGGTACTACCTGTCTCCAGGATAGTTACCAGGCGGTCTAATCTTGACGCCATTGTTGTTGATGTCACACCGAGGCTTTGGGGCCTAGAGCCAAGGGAGGTTCATTTCGCAAGTAAAAAAACTGCAAGCCAGTCAGCGACTGGTCTACTAGGCACCAAATATGCAAGATAAAGCAGATTGTTGGCTAAGCCAGGTTGCTTTGGATGGAACCATGATCTCTCTGGGTTACTCTATAGTCTGGCAGCGCCATAGAACGACATAATACGTTATTCGCCATAATACGGGACGACCGCATTACACGGAATAAGCATCATGTCTCCACAGACCCTGTCGCATCATCCGAATGACTTCATCCATACGACGCTCAAGCTCGTGAACGTTGGAATGATCTCGAAAGACTCTACGACACCAAAAATGGCTGTTCAGAGGCCACGCCATGCGTGCAAGCCAGTGGGAGGACCCGGAGATGAAACACGGATGCGGTGTTGCGCAAATATTATTTACGACTGTGTAGGTTTAGGGGGGCCCGAGGGGATAAGAGCAGGTCTAAAAGGCAAGGGCAAAGTGAAGGTGATGCTGGGGGTGAAGGGCATAGAGACTCACCTGTAATAAGTGTTGGTGGTTTGCAACTGCGAATCAGTTGTCAGCTGTGGTGGAGACAAGCTGTGACAACCGACGTATTAAATGCCGTGATGGTCTAGCTGTTGATCACTTCAATGGCGAAAGTAATCCTCTCCAGGACGTGTGAAGATATTAGTTGAGTGAAGACTGATGCACAGCACCCGAGTTATTGAAAAAGAGAACGAAAAAGAATAATAAAAAGCTGATGTAACAATCGTGCAAAGCGTGCAGTACACTTTTCAGTGTGACCCGATGCGATTTGAAGCAATGCGATGGTAATGCGATGCAATGCGATACGATGAGTGGCTGGAAACTTATTACTGATTGATTTGGCTGTTTTGGGATTGGCGATGGTCTCTGCGTTCGTTTGGTAGGTTGGGTCCTGTTTTTTTTTTTGGTCTGGCTGTCTGGCCTGGGCTGGCTGGGGTGGGAGGGAAGAGGCCGAACAAAAATGGCAGGGAGACTGGAGGGCTCGGCAGGGGCGTGCAAAATGCGGGATGCAGGTCTGATGACTTTTGCGAAGTGGGCGGCAGCGTCCTCTAATAAGTCTTGCCCATTCTTATACACGAAGCTCCAGGCCAACTTTTTTTCCCACCCTTGGTCGCAGCTCCTAAGCCGCAGATGGCACTGGCAGGCCTTGGCAGCTGGCAGCGGCCTCTGCTGGCTCTCCCTGCCTCGCGCTCCTCAAAATGAAATGCACACAGTCCACACTTCCGCATACACCCACTTAATCTAGGACTGCATACCTAGAGATCCATATTGTATATACTATGGATGATCTTATTGTGTCTGATAGAACCGAAATGGTTCCTACAACTTGAGGGCGAGAAACTTGAACCTGCCACTTCTGCCTCTCGTCGGCTTTCTTTGAGTCAAGACCTCCGACCCCTTCACCTGCCACTTCTGGGGCGCTTGTTTTCGCTTAAAGACTAGCGTTCATTTGACCCTGCATCGCGTCTGGAACTTGTACCTTTTTCTGTCACCATGCCTGCGTTGGTGTGGACTAGATCCGGGCGACACAAGAAGATACCTAGATACGAGTATTAGGTATCTGACATCCTACAAACAAGCGGGAGATGCCAATGAAAGGAAACCTGAAGGATTCCATGTCGGTTGATGAGAAGAATATTGGATGGAGCCTAGAGCGTGCGGCGCCCCGTCGACACCCGTTTCCCAAGTGGGCTCCACCCCAAGACTCCAGCCTGCCAGCCTCACAAAAATGGAAAAAGAAGCAAGCTGTCTCTGGAATGACCCGGCAGATCGCTCGACGATCTCTGGTTTTGCGCCCGTCCATAATCACCGACGATGCACATAGTCCTGAGACGTCTGCATTTCGTTGATACCCAGACACGCCTACCGGCCGGCCTATCCTCTGCGGGCTTTTAACCTCTGGAAAATCAACAGCTCTTGGCCTGAACCGAACAAACGACGAGCTTACCATCTTACCAGGGCCTGCTGCGTATTACGGTACCACGGATGATACGTAGCCTGGACAGAATTCTTGCGCCATCCCTGGCAGATCTAAGATATACAGGTACCTTACCTGGGTGCCTGGTCCACGCCGTTGGTTAATGAACACCCTCTTTTCCGAAAGGGTATCACGAGGTGAGGAGTAAAACGGAAATAAAAACCACTCTCCTGCTTTATTAACGATGATTGCAAGCTGTCCGGGGGCGGAACAAACATACCAAGGTATGCATAAGACACATTCAAACAACGGAACCCTTGAGGATTGACGCGCTCAATTTCTCGAGGCCGCTACGGCTACGGCTACTGCATACGTGGCGGTGCTGCTAGAGCAACAAGGTGGACAGGACGGGCTTCTTCGGAGAATTTGATTAAGGTTTTTGACAGTTATTAGAGGCTCGAGCATGGATGGGCAAAACCATCTTGGTGCCAATGAACTCTTAACATGCCGTACCAGGTGCAAAACCGCATACTATGGCACATAGGATATTGCTTCGATCCAAACATTCTGGTGACATGTCGGCTTATGGTCCACCTGACCCAACCACCTCCCCTCAAGTGGTCCACCACCTTTGTTTTATAATATCTTCTCTTTCTGTAGATTGCGCACTCGTCATCCTCCGACTTGAACCAATCTGGCCCACGATGATCTAACGCGTGATGCTCGCGGATTCGTGTAAAGAGCCGCCTGTACCCCCTGACAGTTCAGGTCTCCACGTTTCCACTCCCGTCACTGCCGGCAGCAGAGACAACGGGGGACAGTTGAGAGGTCAGCGACGAATGGCGAATGGTCAAAGCGTAGTTATGACTTTCACTCTCGCCAGCAACCGAGTTCACCCACGAAAGATCGTCACCAAAATTGTAAAGTTGAAGAGATAAAGTAAGGAGCATATATTAGAGGACTCGATACAAACGACTGCACATGTTCTGGGACACCCTTTAGGTCTAAGAATAGGCGATGATTCGGGGTCGTCCAACCAGCATTCCAATGCCTCCGGACTTAGCAATGTCCATTCAGCACAATGATACCTTCCAATTCTCACTCTTTGGAAGCTCACCACAAATGTTTAGACGAATTTGATATTTTGATATAGATACATATTCGTTCCGATAGTCCCAAATTTAAACCAGTATATACCTCCTCTCATACACCCATATTCTGTTCATACCTGTCGAGTCCGAATAGTACTTGCAGCGAAGATTGCGAGATCTAGATTAGAAAGCATATTGAAACCGTCCATAATGTCTCGGAAAGGAGAGACCTGCATGTCCGGTCACGATGACTGTCACCACAGCTTTTAGCCTACCATATGTTTCTTGTTGAGAACAGATCGCTGCTAACATAATAATGCGTAACGTCCAGCGTTTCCTGTCTGCATTATCTGTCAGTGCCAGCCTCCCAAGAGAATCTTGAATGTTGACTGCATTTTATCTCGAGCTGCCCGAGCTGCCTATTGAATCCATGAGAGCTAATGAATGTGCCCACAAAACATTGTGCCTATGGCATCAACCGCCTAACCTTAAGGTTAGGTGATAAGTGAAACCTGCTCGAGCCGAGCCTGGCGGCCTGACCCCGGTTGTTGCTGACATCAAGACCACTAACCTCGACTTACATGCACCCACGAGTGTCTTACGAAATAAGCGTTCCCGATTCCTTTCCTTCCTACCGAGTGGAAGCTCTCACATCATACATGTAATCACTTGCATCGATATGAAGCTGATAGTGGTTACTCTCTCGTCAGCCTCGGCAAGCTACATGGACATGCCTTGGAGATATATATATGTAAGTACTCTACACATCGGGCACTATTTCAAAATGATTACCTGGTGCATATTGCGCCCTCGTGCAGGGTAAGCCAAGCGACGGAAGAAATGACGAGGTCGAGATGGGAACGTGCATGCGTTTTTGGTGTTTGGTTCGGATCGGCTGGCTTGCTGTTCTCGCCTTGGTTTGCTTTGCAACTCGAGGGGGCGCTTCTCCCGCTGGCTCTCACCGTCCGCCAGCAGCACTGTCCCACACCCCCACCATAATAGCAGTAGTAATGGAAGACCACCAACTTCCTACCTACAATCCATGTAGTTACTACGGCGATGACTCCCACCCCTATATATATCATTTGAAGAAGAAAAAACCCCGTGCATGATTTGAGACATCCCGACGACGAGGAAGCCTAGGTCGCTATCCGACGGCCCTTGGCTCTTCTTTTGATACCATGGACTCTCCTCGGCCCGCTGTCGATCTGGAGAAGGAATTAACGTGTTCCGTAAGTTTGGGCCCCCCGCCGGTTCCAGGTTTCAACATTGAAGGCCATGTCACTCTTGCAGCTCAGTTTTCACCGCTCGCTAACACATCGTGCATGCGCACTGCTAGATTTGCACCGAGGTTCTGTATCAACCGTTGACGCTCCTCGATTGCTTGCACACTTTCTGCGGCTCCTGCCTCAGGGACTGGTTTAGCTGGCAGGCGAACGCGGCCGAGAACTCGCCCGACCCCCCACCTGCCGGAGCCAACATCGCAACTTGCCCGTCATGTCGGGCACCGGTCAGAGACACGCGGCACAATGCCACCGTCGCAACCCTTCTCGAGATGTTCCTGAGCGCCCATCCGGACAAGGCGAGATCAGATGCCGACAAGGATGAGATGCACCAAAAGTACAAGCCGGGTGACAACGTAGTGCCGAAGATCCGTGGCTCGGAGAAGTCCCCGGAGGAGCAAAGAACCAACGCACTGGAACGACAAATGCTGGAGCAAGCCCGGGAGCTGAGCTTGCGCGATGCTGGTGTTTCTTCTTCATCAGGGCACAGACAAGCACGCCATCGACGGGAACAACATGTGCGCGACCATGAAGGGAGCAGTCGCTCTGATAGAGAAAGCAGTCGCGACTCGAGGCACCGTGATGATGCCCACGATCGAACCCGCAGGGCCCACCGGGAGGAGGAGCGACGACGAAGAGCTGCGACGGATCCAAACGTTCTATTGCAACCGGGGGGTACTTCCTCATCGGAAGAAAGAAGGCACCGGCGAGGCGACTCGCGACAACCCTCACGCGAGTCATCTAGGACAAGGCGGAGAGCTGTCGAGCACCAGTCATCTATAAGATCCTTGATCAGCTCCTCGGATGTGGACTCGCGAGACATGGAAAAGGAGATTGAGGAATTCGCCCGTCAGATTCAAGAAGAGGGGCTGTTGGACGGGCTGGATCTTAGCAATCTCGACCTTGCTCAAAATGACGAGTTGAGTCGCAAGATTACGGAGGCTTACCGGAGGCGACAGCTTCTGAGGTCACGCCAGGAATCAAGCAGGAGAACGAATGCAAGCAGTCCAGCCCGCCGCCCCGAGACTTCCGCATCTTCTTCCAGGCCACCAATCTCGGACACTTCGCGATCAAGTAGCAGGAATCGAGCCAACTCAGCACATGCCAGGTCCAGCAGCTCGACTAGCATATTCCAGGAGAGCAGCCGACCGCCAGTTACAGCCACACATCTGGAAGTACGGAATAACCCCGAGCGACGTCGAAGAAGGACAGCGAGTACAGGTCGCAGCGCGACGGATCCAATACGGCCTAGTACCGCAGAACCTCGGCCCACGACGAGATCACAGACGGACCTCACCCTTCGACAACAGGCGCATGACTTGAATAACCGCCGCCCGTCCGTTGCAGATTCTAGAAGCTCTAGTATGCCGACGGGAATTACATCCCCCCAGGCCACTGGTGGCGCCACATTCAGCGAGCGAGCTTCCGCAGCCCAGCACCCTGCATCGCCACCTCTAGGGAGTGCTCCAGAAACTACCAATAACACATCCACCAAAAGGAGGCCCGCCAGTCTCGTTGTTTCAGCCAACAACCCTCTACCAAGTCTAGGGATGCCGTCCTCGCCTAATCATGGACGGACCCGGTCGATGTCCCAGTACTATTCAGAGCCATCAATCACTTGCTCTCGATGCAGTCGACCGCACATCGAATACGAATTGCACTACAACTGTGGCGTATGCCACAATGGAGACTGGAATCTCTGCCTAAACTGTTACCGGACAAAACAAGGCTGCCTCCACTGGTTCGGGTTCGGGTATTCTGCTTTCAATAGATGGGAGCGAGCTCAGGAAAAAGCCGAAGCAGAGGGGAATGAACAGCTCGAACCACCACATATGCTGACCTCTAATCGCTATTTACCACCCAAAGCTACACCAGGGGGTGCCGATGGTAGGAGGACCATGACTACCGAAGACCCTATGAAGAGACTTCAGAGCGGAATGTTCTGTGCGCGATGTTCCACCTGGGCCAATGAATGTTACTGGCGCTGCGAGTGGTGTAACGAAGGTGATTGGGGCTTCTGCAATAATTGCGTCAACCAAGGACATTGCTGCACGCACCCTCTGTTACCGTTGACACACTTCTCGCATCCGGCAACTCGCAACAGCCCTCCTGCGAGTCCGCGTTCACCAAAGCCACCGCCACCATCAGCAAGTCTGCTTACTGGTCCAAATTCCTTTGCTATTGGCGACTTCAGACCCCTGACCTTTACCACAACATGTGACATCTGCCGCAGAGCAATCGCGCCGAGTCAGAGCAGATATCACTGTTATGCCTGCACCAGCACGGTTGTACCGGACACGGAGCCTGGGGACTACGATATCTGTATGCCTTGCTACGATGGTTTGGCATCTTCTCGCCGTATATCTTCAGAAAACGGGCCGAACGGATGGCGACGATGCCCGAAGGGTCATAGGATGGTAATAGTCGGATTCAAGGATGCAAAGCGAGGTGGACAAGTTCGATACGTCGTGCAAGACCTTGTCGGTGGTTGGGACTTGCGTTCAGAGCCGTATAACCCTTCGGATCCCACAGAACAACAAATAGGGCTAGAAAAGTGGCGGTGGTCCGGTCCTGACCGGTCAAAGATTGAGCGCCTAGTTACTGTTGACGTTGCCGCTACTGCGCCCACTGGGTCACCGTGGTCTACCGATTTTCCCGTCAATGGCGGCTGTGGGATGAAGACGATAGCGAATTGGTCGTGGTATCCGCAGGCAGGCTCCGAAGACGAGCTGCTGTTCCCCCGAGGGGCAGAGGTTCTGGAGGTGGAGGATGTGAACTCGGACTGGTTTTTCGGTTGCTACATGGGATCCACTGGCCTATTTCCTGCACCTTATGTCAGGGTTATTGGAAACTTGGGAGGCAATGGGTCAAATAATGCCTAGCTCGCAAAGGGTCACATGTGAGGCGGTTACTTTCCTTATAGGCATAATGTCGGAAGGGATGGCGCAAATGTACCGCTTAAGATATCGTTGCCCACGATATTCACGAATCAATGAGGAATGTCATATACAGATAAAATAAAGGCTTTCATGAGACACATTCGATTCATGAAATAGCTTATCCATCTCATACCTCCAGATCCTGGCTTAATGCGGCTCTGGCTTGACTTGCAGCAACTTGCTTTACACGGTTGTACCCCTTTACTGGTTTGTCCACTCGGCCTTCTTCTTTTCCGCAAACGCCTTCATGCCGATCTTCTGATCTTGGCTTCCAAACAGGCTATGGAACACTCGTCTCTCGAACTCCACGCCATCCCGCAGACCCAGCTCTTGGCTCTTGTTCACGACTTCCTTGCCGGCCTGGACTGCGACGCGCGAGTGACCGGCGATCGTCTCAGCTGTCTTGAGCGCGCCCTCCATTAGCTCGTCGTACGACCCGAATGCCCGGGCCGCAAGACCCCATTTCTCGGCGTCGACGCCCGAGAAGGAGCGGCCCGTGAGGATAAGCTCCATGGCCTTGGACTTTCCCAGGGCGCGCGTGAGTCGCTGGGAGCCGCCCGCGCCCGGGACGGTGCCGAGCTTGATCTCGGGCTGGCCGAAGTTGGCCGTCTCGGTGCAGTAGAGAATGTCGCACATCATGGCGAGCTCGCAACCGCCGCCGAGGGCGTGCCCGGATACGGCCGCGACGATGGGCTTCTTGATACGCGTCGTAAGGTCCGACCACGACTCGATGAAGCTCGACGTGTACGCGCCCGCAAAGGTCAGCGGCGCCATCTCCTTGATGTCGGCGCCCGCTGCGAACGCCTTCTCCGAGCCCGTCAGCACGATAGCCGATACCGTGTCCGAGGACTGGAAGTCCGTCAGGGCTTGGTTCAGCTCCATGATCAGGGGGTGCACAAGGCATTGAGGGCCTTGGGCCGGTGGAGGGTTACTAGTGTTTCTGTGTTAGTGATATACTCAACATGTGAAATTGGCCCCATGAACATCAAGAGGGCATTGGGCCTTATTGGAGTCTCAAAAATTAAGATGAACAGGCTTGGCATGGCAATTCCATTACAAGGTACGGAGGAATTGTTAAGATATCTGGTTGTTTACCTTGCCCAACACCCGGTCTGGGCTCCGATACGTGAATGTATTCGTATGCCTTTGCCGAGTAGCACCGGATTACCCTGGGGAGAGTGGAGGGCTGCAGGCGGGAGGCAACTGGCCTCAGAGTCCGAAGGGCTTGCATCGTGTACGACTTGTAAAATCGAAGCCTTAAGAGATCAAGTACCTGTTACTAATGAGAAGACAGACACAAACAATGTATTCAGCGGACGGGAAGCTCAATTGATCCAGTCAATTAATGAAGTCTTACAAAATGATCGAACGGAACAAACTCTCACCAGTATGCCGAGGATAGCCTGTCGACGGATTGACAAGCAGCTGGAGCCGATGAGGTCAGAGCTCCCCAGAGTCCCAGACAGATCCCCCGACGCCCCGTCTGCCATCGTCGCCCAGGAAAGAGCTCCTTGCGCAAAGGACAGCATTGAGCCAATCAGAAGTACGCCAAGGACCACCCATGGAAGCAACTAGCGGCTCATTAAAAGGGGGTTAGCCTCCCTTGAGGTGCTTGCGTGGCAGTTTGATATATGTGGCGGCTTGATAAGGCTAGTGTGGCTTGGTCTACATCCAGACTCCCGACTGCACTGCACTGCACTGTACCACTGCAACGGGGGGCTCTTTTGGGGGGCCAGAAGTCCAAAACGGAGGCCTTGGGGGCGTCACTCTGTAGCTGGCCAGGTAAACCCCCGTTGGCCTAAAGATTCACTGCGCTATTTGGGCTGCGCTGATCCTAGACCAAGAAAGTTCCCCAACGCCGCGACTCGAGAAATTGTAGCACTTTTGCTATTCGCATCAATTTACATAACATACCTGTCCATTCACTCATTCTTCCATTCTTCGACGAGGATTCGGTCACATCGTTTCTACGTACAACTTCGATTCACATTTCGTCTATCGCCCTAGTTCCATAATAAACGCCAGCTCAACCTATTCCAGTATCAGTACATTTCTCCCACGGACAACCGGACAGCTATTCCACGATGGAGAGCCTTGAGGAACAAACCCCCTTCGCGGCCGTCCAGGCCCAGACATCGAGGCTGCAAATGGTGCGCCCAACCCTATGCGCCAATTGGCGATCGATGGAAGAAGGCACAGCTTGTCGCTAACACAACATCTATAGCATTATCAAGCGCTCCTCGACAAGTCAACACCCTACGTCACGTACCGATGGGTTGGCACTGCCACCTTCCTCCTGATGTTCTTCCTCCGAATTTTCTTTGCACAAGGCTGGTATATCGGTATGTCCCCTTTTGCTCCTTTCGCGAAACGAGTTTATCCCAAAGGCCAACATGGCTACATAAGATCGTTGCGCTAACACATGGGAATCTCAGTGGCGTATGCGCTCGGTATCTACCTGCTCAACCTCTTCCTCGCCTTCTTGCAGCCCAAGTTCGATCCCTCGGCCGAAGCTATGGATAGCGGTATGGACATGGAGGACGGCTCGGCCGGTGGCTTGCCCACGAAGCAGGACGAGGAGTTCCGACCCTTCATCCGTCGTCTTCCCGAGTTCAAGTTCTGGCACGCCGCGACTAGCGCGATCGGTATTGGCTTCATGTGCTCCTGGTTCGAGGTCTTCAACGTCCCCGTTTTCTGGCCTGTTCTGGTTATGTACTGGATTATCCTTTTCGTTCTTACCAGTAAGTCCCCTTTTCCCCCATGGTATCCTCCACCTGAGCTATTCCCGAATCAAGCAGAGACTGACGGTCGTTTGCGCACACAGTGAGGAAGCAGATCCAGCACATGATCAAGTACAAATACGTACCCTTCTCCCTCGGCAAGGCGAAGTACGGTGGCAAGGCCAGCACTTCATAAGCTACAATATTCTGCCCCGAGACGGGCGATATTTCTTCTACGAGAAGAGTAAGGGCGAGGTGCTCTGCGCATGTAGTCTTGCAGCAGAGAGGTACGAATATAGTCGGAAATGAATGACAGCAAGGCGGCTCTCGAGCCCATGTGACGGATTACGAAGTGGTTATCCCCGATCAGTTGATTTTGTACAAAATGGGTGAAACGGAAGGGCGCATCACAGCAGAGGCGTTTGGAACTCCAGGAAACACCCCACAGGAGCTTTACTGGGGGCAACTGTACAGTTTATATATCCAGCTGTGGGCGGATGGGCAAACGGGAGGGAGCAAAGATTCACGGTAGATAGCCGGTGAAAGGTGCAGGGTTACCGACTCATGCCAATGGTAGACTTTGTAATGAACAGTAATTTTACATTTACAAGTTGGACTCGTTGTCATTTCCTAGAGGACTTATTTGGTTCATGTCCATGACCCCAAGTTGGACAGGGTAGCAATACAAGGGTCCCTGGATGATGCCGAGAACGTGGTATCTGCAACAGGTGAAGAGGGTCATGTCAGGTTCCAGGAGTGTCGCAGGTGCTTCTGCGGTCAAAGAGAACACATTGCGTTGCTACATACACCCAGCTTGTGCTCCTCGAGATCTAACGCATGCTGCTTCCAGCCATGATACGCGAGTATATTTATGCTGACAGTCTATGAAATCAGAACATTTACTCATCCCCTAAACGTGTTCCATTGCTTTCCTTTGACAGCTTGAATCCTTTCTTGTGATCTGAGAAAGTGTGGTAAATAAGTTTATAATTTAAGGTGTGTGCATTCTATCTCGAGAAGTGCCAGTCACTCGTTGACAGACCAGGCATGCTCTTCGATCGTAAGAATGACAGAACAAATAAGGGGAAAACATCGGTACGGGCTGGCAAACCCCTTACATTTCCTCCCTCTTTTGTGTTCCTTTAGTAAATTTTCCAGTCATAATAATAGAGCAGGTCCAGAGTGTTCCATATTACTACAGGAGTGAAGACTCTGTTTAGAGTACCGAGGGCAGGCAGAACTATACAAACAAATAACATCCAAAAAATACCTAAAAATAGCGATTTGGATATACAGTTTTGATCACACCTACAAATTTGCTCAGTGGAAACAAATAACCACAAGGCAACGGAGATACCTGACCAGTTCTCAGATAATAAATTTCAAAAAGCAGTAGCCATTCAATTCGTTACACCCGACAGCCTTGGTATCAACAATCTGCATCTCGGGCCATCTTGCTATCGGGCATCTTGAAATTCGGTACTTCGGTACTTGGCTGCCTTGAATCGCGGAAATTCTCCGATTGGACGACTGAATTACTAAGAGGTTCCTTCCCTTGTCTTCTTAACATTCCCTCGTCATTCAACGACCTTGTCAGCCTCGACTCATATTCCAGAACACCACATTCTGGCTGTGATTCTTTGTTGTCGAGAAATAGTTCGCCGTCAAAATGCCTGTCAAGCGGAAAGCGTCTGGAAACGTGGCCGGTGCTGCCAAATCAGGCAGAACATCAACTACCTCGACACCTGGACCGGCAACACCAAAGACCATCGATAGCGACGAGGAGTCTGATGTGGTCGACGACACCCAACCGGGCGAGGAGCAGATTCAGAATGCCATCGACCGCTTCTCTCTGGCACATTACCAGGACAAACAAATCCGAGGGCCTATGGATAATGCCAGCAGATTCTTTGGGCATGGCAGGCGCGACTTTTCCTATCTTCCCTTGAAGCCCGACTTTCAGAGCCGCCCGATCTGGGTTGACCCCCAACGCGGACGGATTATTCTCGAGAACTTCAGCGCGCTTGCCGAGCAAGCTAAGGACTTCCTCATCACCATTGCCGAACCTCTTTCCAGGCCGACGTACCTCCACGAATACTCTCTTACGACCCACAGTCTGTACGCTGCCATCTCGGTCGGCCTGCAAGCCCAAGATATTATCAACACACTTGAACGCTTCTCGAAGACGCCCCTTCCCGAGTCCATTCGGTTGTTTATCGAGAATTCCACACAGGCATATGGAAAGGTGAAGCTCGTCATTAAGAATACCAAATACTACGTCGAAAGCAACGACGCAGATGTGCTGCAAAAGCTTCTACAGGATCCAATCATCGGTCCCTTGCGGGTACAGGGTACATCTACCATAAAGGTTGCGGCTCCGACTGCTCGGGGTATGGTGATTCCTGGTACTTCGAACCATGCCGGCGTCGTGCAGGCAGGGTTACAGCAGGCAGAAAGACAACAAGGGGCATCAGCAGAAGAGGCCAGACCTGAGCAAGCATACGCAGCCCTTGGTGTAGATGATGACGAGGACCCTGAAGAAAATGTCCACGCCTTTGAGATTCCGGATACGGCCGTCGAAAAGGTGCAGAAGCGTTGTCTCGATATTCAGTTTCCCATCCTCGAGGAATACGATTTCCGGAATGACGACCGAAATGCAAATCTGGAAATTGATTTGCGGCCGGCCACGCAGATTCGGTCTTACCAGGAGAAGAGTCTCAGCAAGATGTTTGGTAACGGTCGAGCCAAGAGTGGCATTATCGTTTTGCCCTGTGGTGCAGGCAAGACTTTGGTCGGCATAACTGCTGCCTGCACTATCAAGAAAGGTGCAGTGGTTCTTTGCACCAGTACCATGTCGGCCCATCAGTGGCGACAGGAATTCTTGAAGTGGTCCAACATCAGACCCGAGGATATCGCGGTTTTCACAGCAGATAACAAATCGCGGTTCCCAGGCAACACAGGCATTATCGTCACTACATACCCTATGGTGACGCAATCCGGCAAACGAGCACATGATTCCCAGAAGATGATGGATTTCCTTACTCAACGTGAATGGGGTCTGATGCTCCTCGACGAAGTTCACGTCGTGCCCGCCAACATCTTCCGCAAGGTATCCTCGCAGATCAAGAGTCATTCGAAGCTGGGATTGACTGCCACGCTCCTCAGAGAAGACGATAAAATCCAAGATCTGAACTTCCTGATTGGCCCGAAGCTCTACGAGGCTAACTGGATGGAACTGTCGGAACAAGGTCATATCGCGAAGGTTCAATGTGCAGAGGTCTGGTGTCCTATGACAACAGAGTTCTACGATGAGTACCTCAGAGCGTCAGACCGAGGAATGAAGGCCAACCTTTACATCATGAACCCACGAAAGATCCAGGCGTGTCAATTTCTCATTGACTACCACGAGAAGCGAGGTGACAAGATCATTGTTTTCTCGGACAACGTCTACGCTCTAAAGGAGGTTGCTCTGGCTCTTGGAAAGGCCTACATTTGTGGTTCTACGGGTAACAGTGAGCGGATGCGGATTCTGGACAACTTTATGTACAATCCAGCTGTGAAGACCATCTTCTTGTCCAAGATCGGAGATACGTCACTCGATCTACCAGAGGCAACATGCTTGATCCAGATCTCATCGCATTACGGGTCTCGTCGACAAGAAGCCCAGCGTCTGGGCCGCATCCTTCGAGCAAAGCGTCGTTCTGACGAAGGATTCAATGCATTCTTTTACTCCCTCGTGTCGAAAGACACACAGGAGATGTACTATTCCACAAAACGACAGGCTTTCTTAGTCGACCAAGGGTACTCTTTCAAAGTTATTACTCAACTGGCAGGCATGGAACAGATGGACGGTCTTGTCTTTGCGACTGCACAGCTGCGGAGAGAGCTCCTGCAGAAGGTCGTAGTGGATACCGAGTCCTCCCGTGGCCATGACGACGGCGATCCAACCGACGATCTCTTCTACTCCACCAAGGGAAGGAAGAAGGCCGTCAGGCGCACGGCGGGCATGTTGGAGGGGCTCAGTGGTGGTCAGGACATGGCCTATATCGAGCAGAGAAAGAGCGCCAACAAGAATCTCAAGAAGAAGCCGAAGGAGAGCAATGCTTTCTTCAAGAAGATTGCGCGCGAAAAGGAGAGGCTGAAGTCTCAGCAGTAAAATGGCTCATACAACTATCTGTACTTTGGAAGGTTGAGGATTTATGGCGTTTTCTTGGCTCCCAGGATGGTTGCCATCATTTGCATTGGACGGCGCAGCAATATAACCGGTATACCCTTGATAAGGAGAATGAATTTGAGACACTTTGCTTTACAACAAGACCTGAATGTGAGACTATTTGCATTTGTTTTTCTTATTAATAGATAAGGATGGACTTGAGATACCGGTCTCTTCACTCACACAACTGACGGTACACGGGCAGATATCTTCATCCCGTTGTCAGCCATCCCGCCCGGCAATTCCGTTGCCAGCCAGTAAGAGTTTCTCGATTACATACCTTGGTCATCGACCTTACTAGATCTATCGCCGGATACTAAACTCTGATGTACATCAACGGCCAGTATTACATTTCCTACGGTTATGGATACTCTACCGGACCTTGTATCCGCGGCTACCGTGCTTATCTCTCAATGCTACAGTACCGACCTATATGCCATTATGGTTGGATCTACTATAGCAGCGGCACTCTGACTGCAAGACAGGGATTCACCTCAACGAAGCCAAGGAAGCCAATTCAGCAATGCATAACTGTGTCAATACGGAAAGGGATCGGGATCTACCTGTCATCCCTCGTGGTCCGAATTAGGGGTTGCTATTGGACAGTTGAATTTTGATGGATGATGCCATCTCCCAACGCAAGCCGCAAAAAAGCAACATGATATATCACTTTTCACCATTGCACAGCTATTTTCTTATCATGATCCGAGGCCAAACCTCATGAAAAGCCGTCCCGAGTCTCCTGGAGGAAGACAACTCGGGCGAAGTGAATCCGAGAAATGAACACCTATTGCTATCTGCATTCAATGCCAGAATAAAAAGATAAGGCAAACTGACATCATTACACCGACCGACTGACTAGCAGTTGTTGGTTGCTACGCTACCGTGACAGCTGTGCAGGCAAGGGCCCCCAAGAAGACGGGGTGGAATGGGTTTGCTCCATATCGACATGCCTACTAAAATAGTAGCACGACAGGTGTAGCGGTCGGGTCTACACTCCCTGTGTCTCAAGACTGAGTCGTATGCTTTGCTAGGTGCTATGTGGGACGAAATGCAGGACGGAAGTTCTAGACTTTTTGGATTTTCCAGCTCGAGAATGCATATTTTCTTTCTATACTTCGCTGTATCTGAAATTCCAATTTGTAGAGCGTCGTACATAGACAGTCGTACAGTTCCGGTCTGATCTATCAGCTCTTTCTCGGTGCTGTATTTGAATTTAGCTGGAACCCTCTAGGGTTATTAATGTACGACAATGCATGTACCTGCGGCGCTACTATCGCCATTTCCACACCCCCGGTTTTTCCCTCATTCTCTTCAAGATGGCTTCCGGGATGCAGGCAGAAGAGACAGGCACCCAACGTGACAAGTCTGCATCCAGCTGCAGGCTCGGTCTCCGTCCTGCCTAGTTTCCCCGTCCAAGCCGTTCCCACTAGAAGGAAAGTAGTGTTGACGATGGCAAAGTGGATCTGACACAGTGAAGCGAAATTCGAGATGGGAAGACTGCGCCCAGTATGGCTTGGCTTGGCAGTCGGTACTCGTTCTTGCGGCTGGCAGAAAAGTCGATGGCTAACATTGCGCCAAGGATCCGCCCATTTTCTGCGAGGGAGGGTGTGATTGGGGAACGCTTACTGATGGTCCAGAATTGGTTTTGTTTGCGCTGCGTCGGGTCTGGCCTACTGCCAGCGCCCCTTCGAGGACCGCAACTTTTCTTCTCTCAAATAAGAATATACTGCATACCGACACACACCCAACCACATGGTTGTTTTTCTTGGCGTTTCCCAATTGCCAGCGGGCCAAGACCTGCCCCTCTACTACTCGTGCATCCCCGGGCGTTCGACTTAGCTTCACATGCGAGACATGTCAAACAAGACCATCGTCTCTTTGTTACCTCATATCTCGAGGATCCAATCCCGTCCGCTCCTAAAACTGCAGTGCACTCCCAGCTTGTTTCGCTGTCCTTGCTCTCTCGCCGCCATTCGCTCCCTACCCCATTGAGAGAGAGTCAATCTCGTCGCTACATTTACACCAGATTTAACCTTGTACGACGGTCAGACGAGAAACTGGCAAAAATCCCCTAGTGGCTGCCCCTATCGAGCACGCGACGTGACCCTGTGAAGCTTATCATAGGCTCTTTCCTGGTCTTACTCAATATCGAGACGGTCGCCATCTCCTGCGACGCCGCCAGTTATCAACCTTTTCCCCCCTGGTAGCCGCTCTATTATCAACGATTTTTTAGAAAAAGAGCGGGCTTCCTCACTTGGATGGAGGTAGGTCAATTTCCCTTGCTCTCTTTCGCTTTCCGTTGCGGGTCGCGCCGATTTTATCATGATGATGTCAACTCATGCCTCGAGAGAGCTCCTCGGGTTTTGAGTTGATATTTGGCATTTCACTCAATCCTCGATATTCTCTCTGAAGTTGTTTGAAGGGAGGCCAATAAGTCTCCTTGCTCTTGACAGCACAGCCATCAAACCACCCATTAATTATACTTCTGTTGCCATTATTTCTCCGAGCTTGCCCACATCTCCACTACTCCTTCCGTCCATACCCCGAACCTTACCGTCTCTTTGTCTCCTCTACTCGTTCGATTCCCGCCGCCACGCCACCACCCATCCTTTCCTAATCCAATATGTCGCTTCCTATTTTAACCGCATACCTGCACTGCATCGTGAGCTGTGCCACTCATACCTACCCCCGGTTCTGGTCGGCTAACAAATTGTTCCAGCCACAGAAGACGTGAGAGATATCATGCTTGACAACCTTTTCGCCAATTCATTCAAGTGTATGAGATACACACTTGCTGTTCTCTAACATTAGGCTTTTGCCGGATTTTTGGACACCTCACATAGCCTTACTTGCTGCTACCTGCCGTGATCATGGCCGTTCTGAACGATATGCTGGACAAGGGCCGGAGCGTCCTCCAGGCCATCCGTCCTTCGTTCCTGTCCAAGGAACCGCATTTCAACTTCATCACAGTACATTACTTCTGGATTATCGGCATGTCCATTGTTGGCTCTATCCTCCTCTTCGCCTCGGGAAAAGGCAACCTCTCCTATATCGACTCACTTTACTTCGCCAGCGGTGCCAATACCCAGGCCGGATTGAACCCTGTTGACGTTAACCTCCTCAACACATTTCAGCAAGCCGTGATATTCCTCATGGCAATGATGTCCAACCCAATTGCCATCAACTCTGCCGTAGTGTTTCTACGCCTCTACTGGTTCGAGAAGCGATTCCAGGGCATTGTGGCTGATGCTAGGTCAAAACGTATTTCCGTCGCAAAATCACGGTCCAAGGCGAAGCCGTCTTCGCCTGATGTCGAGAAGGGGGTCGGTGGTAAGAATATTAGGGTTATGCACAACACTGCCTCCCGCATGACGAATGATGGCATCCTTTTGGACCACTTTACGATGAACGGAGCCATCAAGTCAGACCCAAGCGTGGAACACCTGGACCCCAACGAGGCGAACCTGACTACCACGCCTACGGCGCAAAGAGACACGCAAATTCGATTTGCGGACAATGTCAAGAGGAGTGATGCGATTCTTAGTGACGAGGACGACAACGTGGCGCTCCCGCACAGACGTTCAAACACCGAGCATATCGCCATTCTAGAGAGACAGCGCAAGCAAGAACGCGGCGGTACTCTTCGCATTCCAGGCCCTAGAGATGCTGAGAGAGGCGTTGGGCCTGAGGAGCTTACGGACGACGATGATTACGAAGGCGATGCACCGGGGCTCAATCGACTAAGACGCGGGTCGAGTGCCGAAACAACGCAAAATCGTCTCGCTCAAGGCCGGTCACATTCGCACGTAGAACGGCAGCAGACGATCATTTTTGAGGAGCAGGACCACCCTAAGCGACACGAAATCGCCCAGGATTTGGAAGCAGCTGCACATACTGCCGCAGTGTTTAAGCCACACAAGCCGCGAGGACCTGGGGAGAAGCTGCATCATACCATGACGCGCACGGATACCGAGTCCCGCCATAACCCCCTATCTCGAATTAAGACTGCGTTGTCGCAACATAAGGAAAACGATCCTGCGCCATATCTGAGCTGGCAGCCAACCATAGGCCGAAATTCGGAATTCCTGGACCTCACAGAGGAACAAAGAGAGGAGCTTGGTGGTATCGAGTACCGTTCCCTAAAAGCGTTGGCTATCGTCGTCACTGGCTATTTCTGGGGCTTCTGGATTTTCGGACTGATATGCCTCTGGCCCTGGATCGCCGTCAATAACGACTACTACGCCGATATCGTGGAAAAAGCTGGTGCGAGTAAGGCTTGGTGGAGCTTTTTCACTTCGAACTCGGCATTCACGGATCTGGGGTTCACTTTAACGTCGGACAGCATGACATCCTTTAATTCGGCGAGATTTCCGTTGCTCATCATGTCGTTCCTGATCATTATTGGAAATACTGGGTTTCCGATCATGTTGCGGTTCATGATCTGGTTCATCCACCTATTTGTCCCGCGTACCTCTGGACTGTACGAGGAGCTGCGGTTCTTACTTGATCACCCGCGTCGTTGCTTTACTTTACTCTTTCCCTCGACAGCTACGTGGTGGCTATTCCTGATCCTCATCATCCTCAATTTGGTCGATTTGATATTCTTCATCATTCTCGACCTTGGAAGTGGACCTGTCGCCATGTTGCCGCTGGATATCCGCTTCCTCGACGGGTGGTTTCAGGCCGCGTCCACGAGGACTGCCGGGTTTGCTGTTCTCAATCTGTCACAGCTTCATCCAGCGGTGCAGACATCGTATCTCATCATGATGTACATTTCGGTCTTCCCCATCGCTATTTCGGTTCGTCGCACCAACGTGTACGAAGAGAAGGCCCTTGGCTTGTACGGCAGCAGTGGCGAGAACGAAGAGCAGAATGGATCTGGATTCTCTTATGTCGGTGCACATTTAAGGCGACAGCTGTCCTTCGATTTGTGGTACATCTTTATAGGGTACTTCATTCTCACTATTTCAGAAGGACCACGCCTGATCAACAACGACTTTTCCATGTTTGCTGTACTTTTTGAGGTTGTCAGTGCTTATGGAACTGTCGGGTTGAGTTTGGGCTACACGGGAATCAATGCTTCTCTCTGTTCACAATTCACAGTCGTCGGGAAGCTGGTGATGATTGCCATGCAGATTCGTGGCCGCCACCGTGGACTCCCGTATGGCCTTGACCGGGCCATCCTTCTGCCGAGTGAACACCTCAATCGTAAGGAGGCTGAGGATGCAGAAGTCAAACTCCAGCGCCGTATGTCCGCTACATCACTGGTGCCTGATCGCGGGGCCAACTTGACCAGGGGGCGAAGTCGCAGCGTCGACCGCCCTAACATGCTTACTCAGTTCTTGCACCCGGGGCCAACTTATCCGACCGTCTCGCACAGCCTGAGTAAGTCACGCTCCATGGCCAGGTCTGAGCGGTCGGTAGGAATGGGCACAATGGGCACATACGACTCGTTTAGACGAACGACAACTGAGCCAGCGAGTGATGAAAACGATTCAGTCAACAAAGAACCGCAAGGGCCTAAGAGAGCCTCAACACAGCCAGCTCCCACACACTAGTGGTCGAGACGGAGTTCGGCCAAAGCCCATGCCAGTAGCCAGGGCCAGGTGGTCGACTTGGAGGCGTCAAAACAGAGGGTAGCGAGGTTGCAGTCCTCCCCTGAGGCGCGAAGACAGAGTTTTTGGCTTCGAAGGAGATCAGTATTTGCCCCGTACCTCGGCAGTACCGGGTAGTGTTGTCTACCGAGTTTGAGAGTTTGATGAGGGGAGCCGGGTATATTAGGTACGATTAAAGTATATGGCAGGAAGCAGCGCATTGTGGGATAGAAGATGTACACTATAGACGGCGGCCTCGAGAATTGAGGTCCAAGGGAACGGGGTATATATGGCTATTACGACCGCACGGTGTAGGGAGTTTGTGTTTTATTAGAAGGGCGCTCACAATTTCTTTGGCTTATATAGACAGGGCCTGGCCTCCTCGACTGGACCAACGGAGGCTTTGGGGAGGAACAAACTGATATGACTAGGTTCCCTTTCATATATATATCTGCTTAGTCGTCAAAGTCCATCAAATGTTCTCTTCGCCTGCAAAAGTTCTTTCTATGTGCTTCTAGTCAGGAGTTGGCAAAGTGGAATGTGACGGCCAGAGTCTCAAAGAGGCGGCAAGAGTTAGGCAAAAGTTTGCATGGCAATTTCATCCGAAACCCTTTGTCCTGCGGCCGACGTATTTTCGTCCCGTCTTGACCAGACGTTACCCTGCCCGGTTGTAATGGTATTCAGGAACAGGCCAATGACCGAACGGTGGTGGTTCGAGTAGGGCCTTGGCGATATCTTGGCAAAGTTTCGTCGCGATTCACAAGCTCCACCGCGTCCTACCGGCAGAAAACTAGAGCCAATCGGCTTACACGCACCTTTGCGTGATACGGCAGGTTTTGTGCAAGACGAACCGAGCCTCATGAACCAGACTCCTGGGTTTGGGAACCCAACGGCCAAAAAAGCCAAGCCCAGGGATGATCCGTCATGTCAATATGTTCGAGGCGCGAATCGAAACGTGCGTGGCGTCTGATGTGTGTGCTAGGATGTATTCGGCACAACCCCCTAGTGGAGATCTCATCTCTCACTAGACTGACGGTTTTGGGGGACTTTTTTTTCTTGATTCTGTGGTTGATCCTCTCAGGGAAGGGAGGGCGATCGATCCATCATGCTGGGCTGGCGTGTTTGGTTCGTTTGGATGTGCAACTAGTATCTACTTAGACCCAAGGGCTCGTCGAGGAGGATCATGACGGGCGATCTGGGGGGACAGACACTTCAGATGAAAGCTACAACGCGATAGTGGCCTTCAGGAGCCGTATTTCCAAGCTATTCCAAGCTATTCCAAGCTATTCCAAGCTAGCAACACCAAGACACGCCTTTGAAAATATGCTTACTTCGCGAGACGATAAACTATACGCTTACATACAAGAATGGGCCAGCATGTTGACGCAAGCGGTGTCCCCTCTCATCTGGCTGGCTTGGCCCGAAGCGGAAACTAATGCGTTAGCCCTGGAACGCAAACGGGCGCCCTCGGGATAAATGCCCATGACGAAGTCGCGCGGCGTGCTATTGGCAGACGTTGGGGTCCTTTCATCTTTCCTCCACGGCCAGTACCGCGGTTCCTACCGCCCGGGACCCTCGGCCACACCTGCTTCATCCAGAGTGGGGCCATATCCATCTTGAGCCTCATGCTAAAGGTGATCTGGCTGATATCAAGGGAGACGGCGACGCAAGATGGGCGGGGGAGGGGGGTCAAAGTAGGCAAGGCACGTAGCATGATCTGGAGGGGGGCGGCACAGCTCAAAGAGGAAGTTGGGTGGTATGTATCTGGTGTTGGATATGGGTGTGTTGCTGCGTATAAGTAGAACTGGCGCTCTTGACTTCATCGTTTCTTCCACTCTTCTTGTTTCTTCTTCACCACTCTCTCTTGCAACCTCGCAGTTTCTCTTCCTTCTCTTTTATCCACTTCTTCCCCATTGGCCGTGCCAGTTCCCTTCGTTTCTCTAACCGCTTCTTGCCTCTGTTTCCCAATAACTCGGTCTCCAGCAAACAAGCCTTACCTTATTCTTTGTTATACATAAAACCCACATCTTCGACAACATGCGTTACTCCATCGTCAACGCTCTGGCCATGGCTACCACCGTGGCGGCCCATTGCCAGGTCATCGAGCTGCAGGTCAACGGCAAGAGCCAGGGCACCGGCATCAACAAGTACATCCGGTCCCCCGCCAACAACTCGCCGGTCAAGGCGCTCGACACGCCCAACCTGGTGTGCGGCGTCAACGGCGCCAAGGCCGCTCCCTCGTTCGTGACGGCGGCGGCGGGCGACACGGTGACGTTTGAGTGGATGCACGACAAGAAGGGCGACGACATCATCGACCCCTCGCACAAGGGCCCCATCATCACCTACATTGCGCCCTACACCGAGGACGCCGGGACGGGCGCCATCTGGTCCAAGATCGACGAGGAAGGCCTGACGGGCGGCAAGTGGGCCGTCGACAACCTGATCACGGCCAAGGGCAAGAAGGACGTCAAGATCCCTGCCGACCTCAAGGCCGGCAAGTACCTCGTCCGCCAGGAGATCATCGCCCTGCACGAGGCCGACGCCGCCCCGACCGCCAACGGCCGCGGTGCCCAGTTCTACCCCTCGTGCGCCCAGCTCGACATCACCGGCTCGGGCACCGCCGTCCCCGACCAAAAGTTCGACATCAACAGCTATTCTGGCACTGACCCGGGCATCAAGTTCAACATCTACGGTAGCGTGTCGAGCTACAAGATCCCCGGCCCGGCCATCTGGTCCGCCGCCGCTGGTGGTGCCGCCGGTGGTGCCGCTCCCGCTGCCCCCGTCGGTGGTGGTGCTGGTGGTGCTGCTAGCAGTGCTGCCCCTGCCGCCCCGGCTCCCACTTCGCCTGCTGCTGGCGGTGGTGCTGCTACCACTTCTGCCGCCGCTGCCCCCACCACCCTCGTCACCTCCACCAAGGCGGCCGGCGGTGCTGCCCCTACTGCCCCTGCTACTGGCGGCGGTGCGGCCGGCGGCTCCGGCGCTGCCATGTTCGCGCAGTGCGGCGGCACCGGCTTCACCGGCGCGACCAGCTGCGCCGAGGGCACCTGCAAGAAGCAGAACGACTACTACTCCCAGTGCGTCCCCAACTAAATCGGCTTGGCGGTTTAGCTACCTCCTAGACAGTTTAGCCGGAAGGAGCCGAGTAACTGGGTGAAAGAGGACTACCACCCTCTCTCGTTGTTTGTGTGTGTTTTTGTTTAGCAATATTATTTCTTCTTCTTCTTCGAGTTGTACATATAGGTTGAGACGAATGAGAGAAAATCATCACTGTATCATAAAAACCCACCTACATAACATCCATAGCGAATGAGGAGTATTTTCCAATCCACCGGTGCTGGATTTACTTGTATCGACATCTTTCGAGTTCCACGGTGAATTACGGCTGTGTAAACGAGAGAGAGTGTGTGTGTTTGCGTGTGCACCACCTATGCGAGTCCGCCCCCTGTTCATGGTGTTGATGTAGTGAAGTGAAGTAGGTAAGAAAATTACATGGCCAGCGAGATAAGGTGGTAATCTGGGGGCATTTTTAGCCTGGTTTACAGATGATGGGGCAATATCGTCATCCCAACGTCAAGCGAGGTAAGCATTTACGTTGGCCATTGCCATTTCCTGTCATCCGCAAGCGCTGCTTGGCATTGTCGTACAGACATATAGAGCCCCCTTCTCTCCCTCCATCCCTTCCCCATATCTCCCCCAATCCTCGGCGAGATCCTTCGACAAAGGCAATCCCCGAGGAGAAAACGAAATGGGAAAACGTATGAGGGCCTAGGCATGGAGGCGGCTAAATCTTTACGCAATAGGAACCGGAGGGAGGATGCGAATGCTGACCACCCAACCACCCTATAAGTACCGAGGTGGCTCCGTTGGGCCCAGGCGTCCGTTATTGCGGAGCTCATGTTTAATATATTGATTATTTGCTTTTTCGATGTTTTTCTCGTTCGAGCTCCTTGTGTAAGTATTCGTGTAAACCCAAGCTTTCCCCCAAAGGGGTGTTTCTCCCCCCTCTCACCTAGGTAAGCAGCCCCTGCTCTTGTCTGCTTTTTATCGGTGAGAGGACCGAGGACCCGCGTACAAGATTACATAATTGGCGGTGAACAGTATAAGAAGAAGAGCATGCTCTAATGGCGATGATATGATTGACAATAGGGCTAAAAGCACAAGGGTAGTTTTGGCTGGTCGACGATGCGTTTCAGCATCTGGGGTCTAATCTGGGGTTGTCGGAGCGAGCACTATCCCCTCTGAAGACGTGTGACACTGCAGCCGCATGGCATGGGGTGCTGTAGTGCGAGGGGCTAGCTGTGTTGACGAACTCCGCATAACCAAGTCTGGTGTCTTCATTGGTAGGGAGTGCTAGTTGGCGTACAATGCGTGGCTGGCTATCTCGCAGTAGCGCGTTGGGCATCCGGTTTTCGGGGGGCGCGGACGACCTACGGACTGTTGCGTGAGTGTATTGCGACTGTGCAATCTCTCCCCAGAGCCACGAGACACACCAATATGTCGCATTTTCCTTCCCCTTGACGATTTTCCCAAGCCGATTCCAGAAGGAGTGGGGTCCTGAAAGACGTCCAAGGCAGCATGAGTAATCCTCACTGGGTATCAACGGATGGTCTAAATCAGTCCATGGTGGTGAGGCGGAAGCATAACTAACCTGTGGTTAATTCGTTGGCTATTCTGCGATGACCTTTGTGATATGTGACATGTAGTGTGGAGTTCCCAGATAGTGGTGTGCTGCTGTTGAATCCATATTGCAGAGACTCTTTCGCTAGTACTGCCACTGAGCCTGCGAGCTGCCCTTTTCGCAGACTTACAGGACGCAGCTAAGGTTGTAGGCAAGCACTTGTAGGTTATTGGGTCCAGCCGAAGGCCCAAGTCTGGGCAGCGGGGAGAGGTGGGAAGATCGTCGGTCTATCTGTTCTGATAAATGTACGTTCGTTTAGGAGCAACCTAGTCTCACGTCGGCGACGATCAAGCCGTGACATACCAGAACCACGTGCGATACGAGTATTCCCTTCTGCCTATCGGTGGATACGGATACTTGTTCAGTGTGTAACGCTGCGGGTAAGTACGGGGTACGGGGTATAGTGTGCAGGGAGTTCGGCTTGGGTTCGCATGCATCTGTATTCCCCTAGCCCCTAGTTTCCGAATGCTGAGCTCGGTTTTGGAGAGACGAATAACCTACTCCGTAGTGCACACAGAAACCCATAACCAACACGAATATTCGTCGATAGCATATAATGCGATGCGTCTGTCTCTGTCGATCGATTGCGACAGTGTGCGCGCGCGCCAGTCTTGCGGTATGCTGATAGACGCATCCGTTCGAGCAGAAGGCTGCCAGCATTCCGATAGGATAGACGATGCTTCCTAAGCACAGGGGAGCTCGCTTAGTAAACATGGATGTCTGGTAATGTATTGGAGACAGCAAATGCGAGGCGTTGGAGACCGTCAGGGCCATGCTCTTCATGCTCTGCCGTAATCAGATAGCTCCCATGCTTGCCACGGATAGAGCCTTATTGCTCGGTACGCCACGAACGCCCGGAATAGTCGGAGGCTGAGACACGAAGAGATCCCCAATTTCCCACGAAGTCAGGCGCATTCAGGGGTTTTTGGATCGTATTCACCCTGCATGAAGCCTCTGGGACGCAACGCTGCTAATGCCGGCACTGTCAACTCGCGTGGGAGGGGCAGCAAATCATTTTCTCCTCGTCCATGGGCTTGTGTTCGGGTCAACACATCGATGAAGAAATAGGGTGGGCCATTGGAGTTTGCAGGGAGGAATCGAGATGGTGTAGGCCATGGCAGGGGTCGGCTTGAGCCATGCCGGTAGCTTCTGCACATATCACCGCTGGGCCCATAAACTAAAGAAGTCGTTTGATAGTCATAACTCGGCCGGCATGAAGTATTAACCTACCATGGAGGACACAACAGCCGAGTGATGTAATGCATTTCCTTCGAGGGATGCTGACTCGCTGGAAGGTGGCAATACCAGTGAGTGGTCATTGATCCGAGCAGGCAGACAAGGGGCGCTCATGGCTACCTAGCAACTTCGCTTAATTGCCCCAGCATGGCTTCGTATCTTGAGAGAGATAGGACTTGCCAATGCACCTCACTGTAGGCAGGCCGGTATGGGGTCTTCTACTGGTCCAACATGCCATGCCACTTTGCCTCAGGGCCGCTCGTCGTCCTGGGTTTTCGGTTGTCATCTCGTCTTACTGCATGGAGAAAGGTTCTTAACCCGAGGCTGAATCGACCCAGACCAAGATACCGGGACGTCAGCGATACCGTACAAACAAGCCTTTGCAACTTGAAGGCATGTGCGCAGTGCTGAGATTGGAGGGGGGAGGGCAAGTCGAACGCCCTGACGGCTTCCTTCACCGCAAATACCAACAATTGCCGGAGACTTTGATGAGTGCCGGGCTTCGTGTACCCTGGTTCGAAGTTTTATCAATGCGACGCCACGGGCAAATACTATACAAGCATCAATTGTGCGGATTGCCCTGATTAGCAGCTCTCACCTTAAATAAAACCGCCGAGGGCCCTGTAGAGTTGTGTAACGTGACAATGACAGGTCCTATTCAGGTCGCCTGCAGGCTTGTGGCACCAACCGCCTCACATGGCCGGGGGCATAATAACACCTGCAGCGCTTCAACACGGGCAAACATTGTTACATACCTTGCATACATGCATACATTCATATACATGCCTGCGCATCAGTTGTTGGTAGTGTCCAATGAGACCGGAGCTGACGCCGGACGAAGACTGTCCGAATCGACCTCCCGATGCCTCGTATCTTTGATAGCCCAAACCGCGAACGATATAATAGTCTAGCATGGTGCTTACTGCCAAGTTGTAGAGGGGCATAACATAGAGCACAGACCGACGACGCGGAGACCCTGGCAACCCTCAGGGTTCGTTGCTGATGGCGTGGTCACCGAATTGCTGGAACTCCAAATGGCCTCCACCAAATGTAATCGAGTGGATCCATTGATTTTAGACGTTGAAATACAGGGGAAGGAGCTAACAAACAGTAAACAGGTACATAATACTACCTACTAGGCAGCCAGGCTCCCATATCTGCATACCATATGCAGCCTCTGTTTGCACCTTCCTCAGCTCAAAGTTATAGCTTCCGAGCCAACCAAATAAGGGAAAGAAAGACCAAGAGCTTGTTTGTCAATGAACCACTCCCGCCAGGACAACTTGACTAGTACGCGTAATACATACATACATCAATACCCAATACCGAGGTCATCAGGCCAGGGCAGCGTTACTTAGGTGCACATTCTGAACCATTATCAATCAAAGGATGGCCATGGGCCACAGTGTGTTTATTGTCCGAAGTGTCCAGAGGTTCGATTAGCCTACCGTCTCAATCTAACAGAAACCAGCCTGCATGCGCATACCACTAGCAGGGGGCTGGCTTATCAAAAATATTAGCAGGGGCGTCAGCCTGCGACAGTACAGCTCACCAGGACCAGCTAGCTTGCTCTACAGTTCTTGCGATGGCAATTACGTACTTGACCAAGAGCCCATTGCCAGGCTCCTCTGGACTCGTCTTCTTATAGCATTTGCTGGGCGATCGCATCCTGATACTGCTTGATGGGCTTACGCCAAGGCCGTATCGCACTGGAGATGCATGGGCGAAGGTGAGCCGACGATATGGGCTTACGGGTCCATACCCTGACCTGAATTCCACTTTGGTCGCAGTATAGGCTTGCCAACGGAGCCGACGCAGAGCTGGGCTGCTTACTTGCATCACCATCCTTGTCCTTCACAGGTCATGTGCCCTGTTGACTGCTTGGATTGAACCCGAAGGAGGGTGACCGCCCCTTCGGTTTCGCTGACCTCGACAAGTCTTCGTACGACCAAGGACAACGCATAGAATGCCTATAAGGTGATCCGGTACGACCCTACTACTGCTAGTCAATCCGACTATGTGTCAAGGAACAAGCGCCAGTGGCCAGTATTGATACTTTGGTAAAGCTTGAGGCCTTTCATATTTGTCAGTGGTTTTCGCTTATCTTACATCACACAAGGCTACCTACTCATCTTCTCGACTTATTATAACAACAATGACCATCAATAGCCTTGTACGATCTACCTTGACGTTCATTGCCAATGGCAAAAACAGCGGCAAAACTTGGCTTGGTTATTGCGTGATCGTCCGCCCGGGGTTCTCGACGGTAGCAAACACAACACGGAGAGATAGCACCCTGGCCACGTCCAATGACGGACGTAGTCGCGATAGTACCGCTTACATATGTACCTTGCTCTCGGCATCAAGCTGTAAAGGGCTACATATTCGTCTATTGGCAGATCCCGGTAGCAGATCGAATGGTGATTGGATAGCACCGCTTACTCCAAATGGCAACGTGCATTTTGCAAAAGCGCAGTTAACAGCTTGCTAGAACCGAACGAGTAGTATACTTCCTAGAGGTTTGCATGGAAGCTACAGGATTAATCAATCTCGAAGCTGAAACCCCTCTGGGAGAAGGCCGATATGGAGGTCATGCTGTATGGCTTGATAGGCAAGTCCCTGAAGCTCCTCTCTAGGCCAAAGATATGGATCCCTGCCAGAGAATCGCCGATTGAGATATACCGCGCTGGACTGTTGCGGCTGCTTTTAACTTTCGTCTACTGGCCTGTACTGTGCCACTGAGTCAACCCTGTACCAACTGCGACGTATATGTGGTATGCGGTAGATATGAGGAGAGGGCCCAGGCGTGTATCCTACAGGGACATCTTTACAGGGGGCCCAAGCCGAATTCCTGCCTACATAGACCTACACACCTAGGCACATACACACCACACACACACAAGTTGGCCCCCTCACACACACATTCGTACACAGCATACACGTGGTAACAGCAGGGTCACTTTCCTCATTCCCAGAATTTCGGACCCTTACCACACCATCATCCAGAACGTGTAGTGCGCGTTGCGCTAAGGGAGACTCTGCCATTGTGTCAGACGTGGTCTGGCGGCACAAGAGGCACGATGCGCCGAAGATAGCCCCGTAGAAGCATCTGGGAAGCTCCGAGGCAGCCCTATTGGAGACCTGCGTGTAAGTAGCTTACCCCCGAGGTCTTAATCCAGTGCCTGCTGCATGACGCCGCACTATTTGTGTCATCTTGTTCAGAGTCCAGTGGCGGAACTAGATGGGACGGCAATCTATAACCAAGTGCGAAAGGGCAATAAAGACAAAGGTAGCTGTTCTCCCATGTCTTCTCGGCTTCGCTTTTATCGAGCGGCCTTTACACGGTGTTACCATATTATTCAGCCTGTGGTCCTACTATGTCGCCTCGACTTGTTAGGCACATGAGAACATACAGTATCGGCTGAGGTGGTCAGTAACTTGTATATCACACCAATGAGACTTCGTCCGCCCAGGTCCAGATTAAACGTCTTTAAACCTGCTGAGCCCGAGTCCCGAGAATACTGAATCCCCACCTTCATTCTATCAATATGGCCTACAGAAATCAACCGATTTTTGGTAGCTCAGCGAGCTGGTCCTCCGAGGTAAGCCACATCGACTTCTACCACAACATCAACGCTGAAAGGCACCGAGCTCCAACAACCTGCCACGAGGGTCCTGCAAAAGACGCCGGGTACGTGCTTGGTATGACAACGGACGTACTGATCTTGCTCGTGCCACGAAGCCGACCCTCCCGGAGATCTGAGGCTTTGGAATGACCACGCGGATGGCCACATTGAACCAGATCCCGGAAATGTTGGGGTAAACTCAATTGCTTCCACCATATACATGACTGATTGAACGAGCTAGGTCCCTATAACCACATCAACGGCCCATCAGTTTGCATATTCCACTCAAGACGAGGGAGATGGGACTGGGGCATCCTACACCACTGGGTCGCACTCATGGCAGAACTACCACCATGGGTTGAATGATAACGATGCGGCCAATTTCTCGTATAATGCTACAGCAACCGACCTGTCCTCGGGCAGTCCACACGGTCTAGATGGTGGCTGGACCTCGTCCGGTAGAGCTTCTCTCTCATACTCCACAGCTAACTCCTACGACATGCCTCCCCAACGGCCTGCGCTTGTCGAAACAGCCAACTACACAACCTCAACAAGCCCCTACAATCATATGGGAGGGTTGTCACCCTCGGCATTTCCTAGCGACTCTGCTTCGTCGGTTGGTGCTGAGAACAGCACCCGACATGCCTCGGTACCTAACACGCAGTTCATAGGCAACTCTCAGAAGCCTTCTTCCTCTTCGAGGAAAAACAAGCGCCAGCTCCCCATGTCCCCAGCAAGCAATTCCTCAGCCACCACCGCAGCAAACAAGTCCAAACTACGAAGTGCCTCACGGACGTCCAAGAACACACATCACAACCCGCCCGCAACAGAGGAAGAGCGCAAGAACCGGGAGTCACATAACCAAGTGGAGAAACAGTACCGCAACCGGCTCAATGCCCAGTTTGAGTTGCTTTTAGGGGTTCTGCCCCCTGAGATACGTGCTTCCAGCGAGGACGGCGACAGCAACGAGATGAGCACCGGCGACCGCAAAGTGAGCAAGGCCGAGGTCCTCGAGATGGCCAAGCGCTACATAGTGAATCTAGAGGGATCCCTAGAGGCCACCGAGGGAGAAAGGGATGACCTGCGCGCAGCCTTGGAAAAACGTCGGTGGTACTGCCAGTGCCCGGACGGGGACGGGCATAGCATGGGAGGCGGCGGTTCTGGCAAGGGTGGTGGGTGACATGAGCAAACCACATCAAAACGGAAAGGGGGAATATACAGGCACGGAAAGGCATGGGCTTGGTGCAGGTGGCCTCTCAACGGTATCCTTTGACGTAGAACGCGCCCCTGTCCGTACTACGCATCTAATATACACAGCATTTGATTTGACGGTTATATGAACGCTGGACAGTGAGCCCTCACCCAACCCAATATTTGCTGCCGCGAAGAAACCGGTGTAAGGATAAATATTGGAATCATGGCTCTGTCGCGGGGCCAGCCTTGCTCCCTCGTGGTCTATCGCAAGGGCTGCATATAGTACGAATGTGACCTGTCGCATACGCGATCATGGAACCTTCCGACAAAGTTGTTTGGTACGGGCACCAGACTTGTCCCGCGCACGCATTCTACTGAGTGACCATTGGGCCTCAAGGGGTTTCAACGGGTATGCGGTGGCGCTTTCTATTCATGTCGGCTGCAGGTAAATCATGCCCAGGTTTGGATTTCACTGCGTCAACGACAAGCGACAAGAACGGCCTGGAACAGGGGGCGGATCACTGCAAACAGTATCGTGAAAGCAACAGCAGCTACATCTACTTCATCCTTTGCATTGTCTCTATCACTTTTTACAGGCCAACTGCGACTGCGATGGCGTACTTTCGAAAGGGGAGACCGGGGTTCGAAGTTGCATCCGCAAGAAAATCCCTTCGGGTACCAGTAGCCCGTGATGGACCACGGCCCTCCACCCTCCCGCTACCTATGTTAAGCAGTTGGGGCGAAACGAAGGAAGGCCATCCATGGGGCCGCCCGGCATAGGTTAGCAGCGCGATATACGCCGGACCGAAAGACGGCCCCCATTGCAAACAATAGACTGCCGACACCCGAACCCCTTTTAAAATAAAATAACAATTGCGTAGATGATCTTCGTGCTAAGACCCTTCTCAAAAAATACCATCCCATTCAAGGGTTGCGCCAGGTGTACTGTTAGTCAACTCAACTAGCCAGGAGGCTTTATCACCTCGTCGGCTCGCTTGCCTGCTGCGCCGCATGAAACCGAAATGAAGAAAAGACCCAGGAATTCTGGCCATGTTCCGATGCGTTGAGCGAAGGGAAAGGGTCAGGCGCCGGATCAAATCAGAGAGTATACGGGGAATTTTAATAAGTAACAGGGGAGAAACGCAGGTCCAATATGCCAATTCGCAATATACCCATACGGGATAACCCATGCAGCTTTCGTGAAATGTGAGTGACATTTGGTAGAGACCTGGGTGTGGTGCGCTTCAACATTATAGGCTCGTAGACCCCAGACTAGCTGGCTATCTAACGACCTGCCTGCCAATGAGACTCCAGGTTTAGCTCGTGGTAGAGTGCGTGCAGCGCATGCAGGTATAGGTCGCATATTCCTACCCTACCTACTACAACTCCTCCTGCTTCTGTGCTCAACCCCAACTACCAATGGGCACCATTCCCACCTACACGATCGGATGTGCGACTTCAACCTAGCCCAAACCTCTCTCACGATCGAATATACTTTATGTAAGGAAAAAGCGTTGGGCTACCCGGCAAAAGTAGAGAGACAAGGCTAATAACGACGATGGGCAGCATCCACCGCACGCTTCAAATTGTACCTGCTTGGGAATGTACTCCCTTTGAATGCATTTGATCCATGTTGTTTGTCACCTTACCTCCGCTTCTGCTTCTGCTTACTGCGCGGCGGCGTTCGTTGACTGCCACAGGGAAAAGCCCCGCTGGACAGGAAGGCTGTAGCAAATAGAGTTCGGCGGGAACCCGGGACGATGGGGTCTTAACCGAGTTGCGGCGGCATGGGGCTCCCTCGACTCTCCAATCCTTCCCAAGAACCCCAAAGAGCCAAGAGCGAGAAATGCCAGAGTCCCAACGAAGCTAGTCGCTGCAGGTCACTCTCGTGTGTCTGTATGGAGCTTGTCCCCTTGCTGACCTGCTTGACATGACGTTACACAAGGATGGAAATCGCCTAGGGAAGACGAAAGAGGGAGGGGAAAAGAGAGAGAGAAAAAGGTAAAGAGAAGTGCCAAGCTTTAGCCTAGCTATTTGCCCACAGTATATTGTTGAAACCCGTTCTTTCTCTTCTGTCGGAACTCCCGTCGGGGCTCTCATTCTCTGTCTCGTTTTCGACTGCGTGATATGCGAAGAAAAGTACGAGCAATGGACGGAAAGGGAGTAAAATGCGACAGTATTTCGGCACCGCGGGGCGGAGCGGGATACCGGATTCGACTAGCGGACATGGTATTCTTGTCTGCTGCATGTATGCGTCTACGTTATGTATATACAAGGTGTTTGCAAATATTGGACAGCATGGTAATCCTTTATTCATCCCGGTGCCAGGACTCGGCCGCTCGGTAGGTGTACATATACCAAGCCCCTGTGAGAATAGACCGGCCAGTCTTTGATATCTCGAGAAGCTGCACTTCCGTTCGAACAACTATTACAACAAAGAAAAAAGTTATGATTATACCGGGTTAGACGGAGGCTTAATGAGGTACCGGAACAGTATTAATCACTATGTTTGGCGTAAGCGGGTGTAAGTGGAATAATCAAAGGTGCTGTATGAGGTAGGCAAAGTACGGTTTATTCCAGCAGTCGCTTGGTACGTAGTGATGGTGGGGTTGATCAACTTCAGTGGAAGTAAATCTGCAAGCTGCAGTTCACACAGCTGGATTGTGGTTGGCTGGCGTAGGCTCCTGCATCAATGTGCAAAGGACAATACCAACACTTCCTCCTGCCTCAGAAAGAAAAGCATTGTGGTTGATTGACCCAATTGATCACTCAAGCAATTAATTAGGTAAAAGCCAACTCAAGCACCAACAACCACACCTTTGGAGCACTTCCAAAGCGCACCCACCTCATGTCCATCACCAAGCTCTGACTGATCTTGATGTTGCATACCCTGGAACAAGCCTTCTCTCCCACAACACAGGAAAGCACACTTCATCCTGCGCTGTGACTGGAAACTTGCAGGTTGCATAATCTTTTTCATTTTCAGAACCGAACAAGGTGATTGGATTGCTCGTGGCAGCAACCGAGATCGTTGATTCGTCTACAAACTCCCAAGTCTGATTTTATCTTTCTTTCATTAGTCCCATCCCAGGGATTCTTCTTTTCACCCCACTATTGGCTGCTATTTCCCGGACAGTCTAAAAAAAAGTTCCTGCTACTGCAAACGGTACCTTGTACATCAAGGCTCTCCCACACACCCTACCTACACCATACTGTCAACACGTTCAACTTGACGTGAGGGAGATAGATCAACGCCATGGCGACGCACACTGCTATGACGCAGGGCAATGACCCGGATGTCCGAGGCCTCATCGAGCGGAATGTGGGCATCTTGCACTTCGTCTCCCCCAAGGAACATGCATGGAACGGTGTCACCAGAAAGAGGTACGTATCATGCCAACCCCCAACTATGGCACTCCATGATACCAATGAGCGTACAGCTTGGGTCGCTTAATCCTGTGCCGCCGAGCTCTTATCTTCATGGCTGCCAATCCTCGTTCGCCCAAAGGAGCAACTGGCTGATGCTCCCTTCACAGATATACCGATTTCCAGGTACACGAGATCACCAAGGATGGCAAGGTGGTCAAGCTTGAGGAGTTTTCTATGAACTCCCGCGAGTACACTCGCAAGGTATGCTTTATCTTATCTGCCGCCTACCCATTTGATACCAAAGCATGCATTTTGTATTGACCCGTCATCGTAGGAAGCTGCCAAAGCCGGCAAGACACAGGCGCCTGATGCACCCACAAATGCTACATCTGAGCAGTCGGCCCAACCTGTTGCTGCCAAGGGTGCTTCCAATGCAACCGCTAGTCAGAACGCTGGTGCGGTTGGCGGCAGCGCCGCTCCTGAGTCGAAGGATGCCGATGTACCCAAGGAGCCCAAATCCGAGTTCCTGGTGAACTTGGTGGGCCAGCCTGCTTTTGATGATCTGACCAATTTCTACAACAAGATATGCCAAGATCCAAAGATGAAGCCTGCCAAGCACGGTTCTATGAAGCTTCCAGTGATTGAGGATCGACAGATGAGAACGAAGGTCCATGCTGTAGGTTACCTGTCCTACGTCCCCTAGAGAAACAAGTGCTGATAAGCAACAGGAAATCCGTGAGACTTTTTCTGGAAAGATTGAGACGAGTACCGATCAGAATGGCATCATTGTTGCTACAGCTTCTGGCTCGAACAAGCGATGGAACAAGGGCAGCAACGGGCGTGGAGATCCCCAGGCTCCTAACCCCAGAAAGCTGGGTAATTTTCTCCACTTCACCTTGTATAAGGAGAACCGAGATACTATGGAAGCCGTGGGCAACATTGCTCGTATGTTGAAGGAGCATCCCCGGAATTTCAGCACCGCGGGCACCAAGGATCGCCGTGCTACCACATCTCAGAGAGTCAGCGTGAAGTCTCGAGACCCTTCGAAAATGCTCTTCCTCAACGACCGGATCCGAGATATCAAGATTGGCGACTTTAAGTTCGAGGAGAGAGACTTGTATCTTGGTTGCCTGAAGGGCAACGAGTTCACCATCGTTATGAAGGACTGCGTCTTCCGGGACTGCGAGAACGAATCTTTCGAGAAACTGTTGCAGATTGCACAGTCTACAATCGATGACGCTTTGGAGCGCATCCACGAACGCGGCTTCATCAACTACTTTGGCACACAACGATTCGGCACTTTCGAGATTGGTACCAACAAGATCGGCTTGAAGATCTTGAAAGATGACTTCGAGGGTGCCATCATGGACCTATTGTCGTTTGATGCCTCCCTGACTACCGTCGACACCTCCGTCGTCCCTCGACCCGGCGAGTTTGTTCGCTACGACGACATTGCTCGAGCTAAAGCTTTATTGAAATTCAAGGAAACCGGCAATGCAGAGGAGGTCCTCAAAGAGCTACCACGCCGGGCCAATTTGGAGTTTGGTATCATCAAACATCTGGCCAAACAGCCCAAGGATTTTGTTGGCGCCTTGATGTCGATCCCCAGAAACATGCGCAGCATGTACCTCCATTCATACCAGTCGCTGGTTTGGAACTTTGTTGCGAGCAAGCGTTGGGAGCTGTTCGGGGATTCCATCGTTAAGGGAGATCTTGTACTTGTGAGCGGTAGCCAGCCACTGAAGCCCACAGTTGACGAAGATGATGAGGAGAACATTCATCTTCCGAAGGACAACCATAACAACGACGATGACGACTTTGGTGTCCGCGAGGAAGCCCATGTGGTAACTGAAGAGGATATTCAAGCAGGCCGCTACACCATCAGGGACGTGGTCTTGCCTTGCCCAGGTTCGGATATTGTTTATCCTGATAACGAGATCGGCAAGTATTACGTCGAGTTCATGGGTAAAGAAGAGAACGGAGCCCTCGATCCCTACGACATGCAACGCCGACAGAAGGAGTTCAGCTTGGCTGGTGCTTACCGCAAGTTCATCGGTACCTTCATCGACCGTCCTACAGGCTCGGTTCGTTCCTACGCACATGACAACGATCAACTCGTGCCGACGGACTGGGATGACATCCAAGCTCAACGTAAAGCTCAACTTGCCAAGGAACAGCAAGAACGACTGGAGCGAGGTGCGAATAACCCGGACGGCAAAATGTCGGGCTGGTTCAATATCCAGGAGGATGATCGCCGTATTGCTGAAGCTGCCAGAGAGACCGAGCGTCGCAAAGCTGAAGCGGGAGAGGACACCGAGATCCGTTTCAATGATACATGGGTCCAAACATCCCTGGACGGCAGCAACAAGAGAATTAAAGTGAACAAGCAGGTGAATATGGTCGAAGGCGGTGAGCCATCGGTGGAACTTCAGGTGGACGCCGGAAAGACTGCAACTGCTTCTGCTGTGCTAGACGCAACAGCCGGTACAGATTCGCAGGCTGCTGGTTCCAAGGAGCAGACACCGGCTCCAGTGGACGATGCAATGGATGTCTCCAGCGACACCTCCCCGAAACTACCTGCAGCAAGCCCAGCCCCCGAGGCACCCAAGATTGCAATTATTCTCAAGTTTGCCTTGCCTTCCAGCGAGTACGCTACGATTGTTCTTCGAGAGCTCCAAGGTTAGGAGCCTCGGGGCTGCAACACTACCGTACCTCGTTCTGGAATTACGCATTTCAAGCCAGTCAACAAGCCGTCAAACGGTGGTTTTCTCAATGCCAAGGCGATTGAGATGGTGACGAAGAAACCCGGATCCGCTGATACGAATACCGAAGCTACTGTTGTCCAGCCTGGAAGTGGCAAAGAACTTTCCTCGCCTCCAAGACCACAGGATGGAGATCGCGGCATGGGACCCGGCGACGTCTCGTTGTGTGAAAAAGTGGAATCGGTTGCACCGTTTGAGAATAAGATGCCGATTCCATCTGCCAAGTCCGAATCGGCCTCTGCCAAAGAGGAGGTTTCTACTTTCGAAGTCGACAATGGTCCCGAGTTGTCTTGTGCTGTTGATACTGCTACCTCTGAGACCAAGACCTTGGGCATATTGGACGCTGTCGAGGAGTCTCATTCTGTCGATACTGCAGACAATAAGGAGGAAACTGAGCAGGGGTCAACCGACGATTCTGGTACAGGCTGGCTTTGCGTGATCCTCTAATGGCACGAGTAAAATGATGACTGGTGTGGTTTGCAACTGCCTGGCACCGGTATTATTACTACTATGAAGGAAGCTTGGGCTGCTATTACCGTCAATGTTGACGGTAATTGTACATTACTATTTGCGACCTGGCTTGCTTAGAGACGAGCCTAAAAGGCGAAGATGGCATGTGTTTGTTGTTAACGGTCACTGATAATGTTGATCGACATGAAGATCAAGTGCCTAGATTCAAGAGCAAATAGTTTCCAGTCAGTGGTAGAGTAGATGCCCATTTGATGATGAACCATTTGCTCTTGCAAAGATACATTGAATCAAGTCAATTAATAAGTGATGCTCATCCTTCTGATACCCAGGCCTTATAGGACTGTGCCAAGCAACAAGCCAGACCTGGTTACGGTATGCGAATAAGCTGCTTTAGGCATTAAATGCTTTTAATGAGGGCCATGCACGACCCAGGCACAGAAAATGTACTTACTGGAGCTAAGCTACTTTACGTACCTGATTAACCTTAATGCCTGCTAAGACTGGACTTTTTGACAGTCGCGATCCAATTGCGCGCCCGCCAGCCTGCCATCGCTACAATCAGACAACATTCCACCCTTTCTCACGATCGCTCTTGATCTGCAACTTGAAACCACTTACTCTCTCCATCTACCGAGAGCAAACGTGTCACGAATTTACCTTTATTTCCGTTCTTTCGCTTCTCGATTGGCCTGACCGCATCCTGCCTGGGCGCTTTTCGACATGGCGTCCTCATCGCGAAATGGCGAGCGTCGCCCAGTTCACCAGGATTTCATAGCGCGCATCCGATTCTCCAATGCCCTTCCGCCTCCGCCTCATCCCCCGAAGCTTCTCGACATTCCCAACACTGGCCTTGCAAGTGGGCATTACACGGCCCCCAGCTTTGCTGGAAGACTGGCCAGGGAGCAACCTTTGAATATTGAGGCAGATGCCGAGCTCGGTATGCCCTTGGACTTGGTGGGAATGCCAGGTATCTTTGATGGAGATGAGAGCTGTAAGTCTTGCATAGCCATATCATCTCAAAAATCCAAGAGATCTAACATAAACTGTCATCAGCCATCCAAGCGCCTGCACAAGTGCCCCAGCCCCATCCGCACGACAAGCCTCTCTTGAGATCGATAGCACAGCTCGGCAAACCCAAAACAGGCGATGGCGCCGTATCGTTCTTACGCAGGACCGAGTACATTGCTACCAGTGGAAAATCAAACCAAGGGGGCGGACCACTACGGAGTGTCAACCCGAAGCCCATCAAGCGGGCGCCGAAGCGACGATCACCTGAACCTGACCGAGATTCCCCAGCCTACGTCAAGAGAAAGATTGACCAGGGCTTTGCTGCGGCCGAGGCGAACCTCAAGGACACCTCGCGCGTACGGCATCCCAGCAAACGCAATCTGCGTCTCCTAGATGCGTACCCCTTGCTGCCCGACCAAGAGGCCTTCCCAGACTCGGGGGCGTACGTGACAATCAAATTCTTGAACAATCCGGTAGCCGACAGCTCTACTTATGACAAGCGTCTCCTTCGTGGCCTGTTTCAGCCATTGGACAAATCCGAGGTGGAAGAGGCCAACTACGAAGCCATGAAGGAGGCTTATGAGGCGGACCCTATTAACAACCCCAAGCCGGAGAGCACAGTCAATTATGCCCTCTTCCTCCCCGATAATACTCCAAATGCCGCCAAGTTCGGCCAGCGATTTGACCCGGATTCTTCAAAGTGTGACGATGATTCACTTTACCCGATCAAGAACGAGGATGGGACGCCTGTTTTCCCCTTCCAGCGCGTCCGTGCTTATGAGACGACCCAGGAGACGGAGCTCAACCATACGACCAAGTATGACAAGGAGTTGCTTCTGGCATTCAATAACGATGAGACGGCGCTGCACCAGAAGGCTGCGTACTTCTACCCCGTCATGCAGCGCAGCACCATCCGGCCTCAGCGCACGAAGAACATTGCACGAGTACAAGCAGGACTTGCCGACGAGAATGAGCAAATCATTGATGAGCTACACGTTACGGTGGACGCACCCCCTGAGCATATCATGGAGCAAATAGAGGGCTTCAAGATGCAGCCGTACGGGCCTACCGAGGTTGAGGACCATCACGATGCCCAAGGTGACGAGGAGGTCGTGGAAGTGGAAGAAGATGCCGATGCTGAGGGTGACGAAGAAGACTAGCGGTTCTCTAGTGACAACTTATTAGCCCCTCAAGAGCGTATAGTCAGGTGGTTGGCCGAGGTTGCCAGCTCTTTGTAGCCTAGAGGGTAGCATGTGTATCATATCATAACTAGACCTGCACGCATTTGTGGATGAATTTGGGGCAGAAGAATATAAGGAACACCAGGATAAAATCCAACAACATCACTCGGCGACATTGCATGTGTACTTGCCCTTTGACTAAGGTCAGAATCGAAGGAGTAATTGAGGTGTCTAATAGACCACCAGAGGTAATAATAGGACAGTCTTCGACACCACCAAACCTGTACTCCTTCCCTATTTCGGTTTGTATGCCAGACAGTCTAGTAGCCAGCCAGTACCTAGTCGGCTTATTGGTTCAACTGCCTTTTAGTTCTCTTGTCCTTGCTTCATATTACACCCAGCTCAACCCCTCTTTTTTCCCCTCTGCTGTAGCTTGCCCACCACTAAACTCAACAGCTTTATAGCCAGCCATAAGCTTTCGTATTTCAACAAGCAACCGGTGAGATGGCCGAGTTGGTTATGGCGTCAGGTTAAGGTCACCTTAATATCTTCATCCTGGTGGAGCAATCCGCGTGGGTTCGAATCCCACTCTCATCACTTGAGAATTACCACGCGCTTCTGATCACAGAAGCAAGTTTCCTTTTTACCTTTTTGTCAAGGTGTGCTATGTTCGAGTGCAACACTTCTTTCTTTTTTGCAGGGTAGCTTCAGGGTAACTGACTATTATGACTGGATAATTTGTTTCCTTTTAATAATTAAGTATTTGTTGGTGTAACAGTGACGAGCGGACAGACAAGACAATACATGCTTAGATAGGTCTCCAGTGATAAGATTTTCCAGAGACAATTGATTGATTCCTTCTTGTCTATACACTACACCTAACTCCTCCTACTTTTCTCTTTCCTCGTGACTATGCGGCCACCAATCAATATTATAACCTGCTCTCAATTATATACAGCATTGGTTTCCTCGAAGAGACCCCCGCTATGAAAGACAGAAGGAAAAAAGACGGTCCCCCAAGCAGGGAACAAAGAACAGAATTTGCCACCCCTGTGCCGCCCAAGTATCCCTCAGATGCATGTAAGCTCCAAAAAGTCCTTGCAGCTCATGCTGCGTGGATGCAGATATGTAAGTGTCGCTTGTGTGTGTCTATATATGTAAATGCCGCACGCCGTATCGCCGACGAGTTAGGAGAGTGTTGTAGCAGAGAAGTGTTGCTTGTGATGAGAAACAAACATTATTATGTACTTATGGTGTGTGTGTACTTTACTCTTGATGATGTGGCCCCCTCAAAAGTTGTAGAAGAACCAAGAAAAACCAAGTATAATCCTTTTTGTCGGGCTTTTATGACGACAAGGTGTCTGTGGGTGAACCAACCGACAAACCCTTCATCTTAGCCTTACTTAGACGACCTCCCGCTCCAAGTCATCTTCCTCTCCCGGCCGCTTTTGCCGCTTTTTATCGAGGAAGCCTCGACCTCATCCTCCGCTTCTATATAATCCTCTTCGTCTTGGAGCGATACGTCGCCAAAACTATGCGTGTTGCTGCTGCTGGTGCTCGGGCGCGTGTTGGCCGAAGACGAGTCCCTCGACTCCTTCGGCTCCCTCAGCCGGGTGGTAAGGGCGTTGAACTTGCCCCGGAGGTAGCTCGGCCCGCTGGGGGCGCCGCCGCCGCCCGTAGACTTGCGACGGTCGGTCCTACCGTCGAGAACCTCGAGGGTCCCGCCGCTGGTATTCGGGCGCAGGGTGCTGGTGCGCCCGCTCAGGGGTTCGATGCCACTGCTGATACTGGCAGCGTCATTGTCGTTGTCGAAGCCGAGGCCCGTGGGGTCGCTGGGCGTGGGCGGCGTCATCATAAGGAAGGTCGGGACGCGGCCCGTTCTCTGCTCGCTCCCGAGCTGCGACACGGCTGACGAGGTGGTGGGGCGGTATGAGCGGCTTGACGAGGCCACGCTCGAGCTCCGGCTGTCGCTTCGCTGCCGCACCGGGACGGACGTGTTGCTCCCCCTCAAGCTATGTGGTGGACTGCGCGAGTAGTCCACGGGGCTCGTGCCGAATATGCTCGACGAGTCATCGCTAATTTCGCCGCTGTTGCCGCTATTGCCGATGTTGGGCGTGGCCAGGAGAACACTGGTGTTGGCAAGCTCGCGCAGCTTGGATTGTTGCGCCACATTCGGCCGGTGCCTGCTGAACTTGTTGCCAATGATGGCGCCTGTGTGCGAGATCAGGGCCTTGATCACGCGCGACTTGAAGTTAAGCGCCAGGTCCAGGTTCGACCACGTCTTGTTGCGGTATTCGATGGTCGGCAGGCGGAAGACAAAGTCGTGTACGTCCTCGAGGTTGCGTTCTCCTTTGCCCTTGTACGAAAGGCAGAGCACCACCGACGGCAACTTGATGTAGGCAAACGTCATGTAGTTGGACGCGCGATCCATCATCTTGCTGAGGTCATCCGACGGCTTCTCTTCGACGGGGGCAGTTTTGCTGCCGCCAAGCTTGAAGCGCGTGCCTTTCCTGCTCTCGCTCTGAGAAGAGGCGAGAGACGAGGCAAACGTCGGCGTTCGCATGATCCCGGGACGTTGTGCTGGGGTTGGATTGAGAGACTCCAACGACGACTTCTTATTCAACGTCTTGCCGCCACCAAACAAGCGGAAGACACTTCCCCCGTCTCCGCCGGCGCCGGTGTTAACGCTAAGAGCCTTGGGCTTTGCAGGCGAGGCTTCCGGTGTACGAGAGTCCGAAGTCAACGTAGGCTTGAGGCGAAGCTCTAATGAACCGGCTCTTGTATCGAACATCGGATCGATGTCCTGGCGCGAAGACCCCGGCCGAATGGATGCGTCATCCGCGACATCGTCGTCCCCATCATCAGGGTTCTGCTTTGGCAAGAATGGCGACTCGTTCCTGGCACTACCACTGCCATTACCATTACTGTTACCATTACCACCACTGCCATTTGTGTCTTGACCGTCTCCATCCATGCTGGGGAAGACGTAGTCAAAGAGCTTCTTGCCAACCTCCCTTTCGAGTTGAATCTTCATAGGGAACAGGTTCACCTCAAAGTGGTCCATGACGGGAATGCCGGCAACGGACTCCAACATATGCCAATACACACGAATCATCTGCTGATTCTGGAAGTCTCCAATGTCAATCTTGTCGCTATCGAAGTAAGGCGCAATCATCTCCGGGTACATGGCATCAGGCAAAAGGTTCAGTCCCAGTATCTTGCCCACCTGGAACAGGTTGATGTGGGAGCCGTCCGAGTTGTCCGTCCTGTCGTACTCAACGTCTCGAAGCTGCAATTCGACGAGCGGCTCGTTGTTGTCGCGAATCAGATGCCATACAATCTCTCTGGCGGAAATGCTCCAGCGTAAGAGGGCATTGGACTGAGATGTGGTGTCGTACTTTTGCTGCGAAGTAGTGATCGCCTTCATCATGAAAAATAATTCGTCCTCGCAAGCAGTCAGATCACGCTCTAGGAGCAATCTATCCTCCCAACCCTTCTTGTCCAGATACTTGGAGTGAATCTGGAAGTGCGATTTGATATCCTCTAGTTGCCGAATACGTTCCTGGAGCTTGATGACCATTTCTGGAGTTCCCCGAAGATCGCTGAAGTCTGACGCAAGCATGATCTTCTCCAGACGCTCGTTGCGAGTCTTCTCCAAGGGCTCGTTGTACATGAGCAGATCGAGCACAATGACATAGATGGCGTAGTACTGAGAGGAGTTGCATAGTGCTCGAGCCTGCGGGAACTCCACCCAAAGGTTGTCCAACCTGGGATCGGTATTTTGGTCATCATCGCCGTCTGCCCCTTCACTATTGACATCCTCGTTATACTTGAGACGGAGAGTGTTGTACTTGTCGTATCTCAGCATGGCGGACGTCTTCTGCACAACACGCTTGAAGCCGAATGGATCCGCCGAGAAATCGTGCATCATCTCCATGGGCACCCATGGTGGCCACGAGGTCCCGGCAGGCGTGCCGTAAGTATTGCCAGAGTAAAGCGCCAGGAGTTGAGTCGAGAACCACTTCTGGTGGGTAACGAAGAACTGCGTGCTGTCCATGCCAACCAGGAAACGGCGCTGAACCAGACCACTGACCGTATCAAAGAGTCGGGCCTTTTCCATGACTTCGACAACCTTCAGTTCCATGCCCTTACCGGTGAGCAGAACAACGTGCTTCTTGTTCTTCTCGCTCTGGAGCTGGATTTGCGGGGCTATAAGGCGCACATGGTACGAGTTTTGAGGAGTAAAGTCGTCGGAAATACCACTGGTGATATCCTCCATGGGAACATTTGGTGTCCCCCTATCGTCGTCGTCGTCGGCATTGACAAACTTTCGCCCGTCTTGGAGGATCTGCTTGATGCGGTGCTCAATGTCTTCATTGACATCCTGAGTTTGACCGCTGGGCTTTGAGTGTGTACTGGCATCGTCCTTCTCGGAAGCAGTCCCGTTACCGCCTGACTTACCGCCGCCACCCTTCGCCTTGACTTGTTCATCGACGATATCCAGGATGAACTTGACAGCCGGCCGGGAAAGATAGTACACAAAACCTCGCCGCTGGCTTACTTGATGGCTGTATCGGAGGATGATGTTGCGCAGCAAGTTGTTCCATTTCACTTGCGCGTTGTGGATAACGAACCTGTTGGTGAAGTCACTTGCAAATTCGGCTCCCTTAGGACCTTTGAGCTCAGGCATATCTACATCGATATCGATGCCGGAACTGCCTTGCGATCCCGGATATCCATCGCCGCTTGATTTGTCAAAGCCGTTACCAGGCGTAACAACGGACATTTGCCGTAGCATATTCTCCAAGAACGTTTTCTTCTCGTTTAGGACATTGGTGTGCTGGCTGAAAGTTTCGTACTCAGCTCTGAGCTTCGGGTCCTCATTGTTGGTTCGAATGAGGTTTAGTTCTTTCTCGCCAACGATCCGAATGTTGTCTTCGATCTGGAGCGCGAGCTGATCTAGCCGTTCTCGGATCAGTTGAGACTGGACTCTTCTTGGATCGTCGTCATGGCTCATGATACAGAGATGTGTCGGTTCTTGGCCAAAGGGACTTGTCCGATCTGGGTCACCTTCGATCGTACCCCCGATATCCGTTTGCCGGAAATAGGTGACCCGAGGGGCGTAGGCTAGAGGAAGGATCTTGGTGTCTGGATTGGCCTCTGATGGCAAGATCCAATCAAGCTCGACGAAATCATCCATGTCTATCCAGCTGAAGTCGTTATCCGGAATCGTGAAGTGGGACAGATCAGCTCCGTCTTCTTCACCCTGTGCGATGATCGTCGATATTGAGTTCTTCTTGATCGCCTCTGTGGTGGTGCCTTTGATACTAGCCGAGACAGCACGCACATCGGCCGAGATCAGGTCCAACTGGGCGGCGTGTATCTTCATGCCTGTCGTTCGAGTCTGAGTCTTGCGGCCCTTGTCTCGCGTGTTGAACTCCTCTCTTCGCTGGTGCATGTCCAGCATGAAGCTGTCGAACCGCACCTTGATGCCAGTCGCCGAGACAGAACTCTCGCTGTAATCTTCAGCGTCTTTGTGCTTGTAGATGTGGCTGAGGAAAAGCGGTGCAAGCAAGATGTTGTACTTGATAGTGGCCAGGTGTCTTCCAAACTTTTTGCTGTTCTTTTCTCTGCCCGGCCAAAGAGAACCTTGCCGAACGGGCAGCGACATGGGTCCACCGAAAAGTGACCACCATGCAAAGAAATGGGTGAAGAATCTAGGGGTAAGGTGTACGGTGTTGTAACTCCTCGAAACTTGGGATTCGCTCGACGTCCAATCCCGATCGGCTGGGGCCCGAATTGCAACGGACAGATGGATGTGCTGACTCCTGAACCCCCGGAAAGCATCGTACGGCACGCCGTCTTCAGTTTCCGCGTATTGTGGCGCCTTCACAATAACGTCATAATGGGGTATAAACTCGAAATTGCGTTTCCCTCCCTCTATTTCCTGCTCAAAGACAAGGCCGGCCTCCCATTGCACCTTGCCAGATAGCTTCATAATGACTTTCTTGAAAGCGGCTCCTGATTTGTAGTTGTCGTTGCTGGACACACTGTCGCTGTCCCCGCTCATACGGTCAGCTTCGCGCACTTGATGGCTATAGTCCGGGATAGCCAGAACGTATTCGCCACTGTCCACGGTCATAAACCGCTTGGGGTCATCGTCTGAGTGGACGTTCCAGCGAACGTCATTCCGCCAGCACATCAACAGACCAGCGCCATTGCCTGTGACCTGGTAAGGATCTCTTGTACCCTTCAGGGCAAGATGGACGTCGCCGTCACCCTTCCATGCTACACGAACACGCGAGTGGAAGTTGCATCGAATTTTATCCCAGAAGCCCACCTTTTCACCCAGATCTAGTGGTGGTTTGGTAAAGGACTCAATAACCATCATCATATCTTGAATGGCGTGTTGGTATGAGGGGCCCCAAGTGATGCGTGTCGGGTAGGCTGTATTGATATCAACATGCATATCAGAGTAAGATTTGACTGGACCGACGGTGCGGCGCACGTCGATGGCGAAGCTTCCGTTCGGAGTTTGACCTGACCTTTGGGCAGAGGGAGGGGTGATCTCAACCTTGATCCGCCTAGTGGATTCACTGCCCCGGAATTCCTCGGCGATGACGAAGTCGGTTCTCAGAGACAGCGCCGGCAAACGGGCAGATTGGCCAGCCTTGATAGCCGGTACATGCAGCAGGGGTAGTGGGTAATCCCGTAGACTCATCTTAATCTCGCTCATGCTGACATGAATGCTCATTGGAACGAGTAAAGAGTAAGTCATGTCTTTAGGCATACCCTTGCCAACCTTGTGGAGGAAGTCGGGCAGCTGGTGGAGCGGGAAAGATGGTTTGTCGACCATGATATGCAAGTCGGTTATGACGGCGCTCATGAGGGCCGGTCTTTGCGGCACGTCAAGGATCCTCTCCGTGTCTTCGACGTCGTCGGGCATGTTGTCAGCTCCCCAGAAGAGACCCCGGAGTTCTCTCATGCCAGCCCTGGCCATGGCATAATGACGGTCGATTCGCTTCTTCCAACTCTGGGCATTGTGTTCGTCGAGTCGGTGCCTCGCTTCTTGTATCGACACGTGAGCATTTCCACTAAAGCCACGAATAGCATCGGGATCGTAGCGAGGTCGGTGTCGTCCATTTTCGCCACCTTCAGAGTCTTTTGTGCTAGGGCGTGTATCCTCGCTTTTGCTGCGGTTCTGGGTACTTGGGTTTGCTGTTCGCCCCCGAGCCATGGCTGATCGGTTTCGAGCGCGGCCAGAAGTTCCTTTGCGAGACTCTTCCTCTTGGATCTTCTTTACCTTAACGCGGTAGGCCTCTTCACGGGCAAGGCGTTGCATTTGCTCTACACGGCCTGCTCTGTAGATCATCCCGAGCTTCCACTCGAAAGCGCCATCTTCGAGCTCGAAAAGCAGGGTTCTCGTCCTGAGCGAGACCTTGGGTACGTTCTTGGGCCCTTCCGGTCCCTTCTCCAGGATATACTCGTTAGTTCCCGTCTTGAACCGGTGATGCAGCTGTTGTGTTGCCTTGATCACATTCATAATGTTGTCGGAGACCTTATGGATGATCATCTCATGTGGAACAGCGATCCGCATGGCTTCAGTGACGATATCAAACATCTTGTCGTCATGATAACCCCCGTGCGCTGACACTCGGCGCGACTCTCTGTAGTCCATCCGGGCAGACTTGATGCTGGCTATTCGAGCCCAAACACCACGCATCCGTGGTGCTTCTGCGTAGAAGCGGATGAGTTTTGCGTAGAAGAAAGGAGCAGACCATCGATGGCGACCGGCCTCCACAGTGTATAGTTGAAGCATTACCGGCGGGTCCGCAGGCATGTCAGCCTTGATTTGGATCAAGGAGGCCTTAACATCGACAGTCACCAGTTCCTTGACAAACCGGGGGACCGAACCGTCCATTTGATCAGTCCGCGGTGAGTCCGCGGGGTTCATTGGTGGCGATAGCAGGTCTACCGAAGTCGTTTGTCGGGTATGGCGTTGCCTTGTTCTCGAGTCGTTCATATCTGCCTTGCTCCGCATGAATGCTTTACTCAAAACCATCACCGCAACGCCGACCGAGTAGTGCCTGTAAAGAGAGTACTGGATCAAAAGAGTTCGTAAATTACAGTGGACGTGCAGGATCGGTCCCTGCTTATCGCTCGTGGTTGACAGGGACACCTCGAAACGAGGCATGTGTATAAAGGGGTCAACCTCCCATTTCTCGGCATTATCGATAATGAAAGCCTCCATTCCCCGAATATTGAGCGTAAGTTTTCGGCCATCGCCTTCAGTGTAGTGTTCTGGTAGCTTCTTGAGAGGAGAAGTTGGAGACTGTATCGAGTTTAAGATCTCTGGGTCGGGCACTACCGCCCGGCTAGCCGCACGCCTCCTTGACGCAGGTCTTCGCTTAAGCTGGTTATCCAGACGTTGGGCCCTGTATTCGGCCGACCATGAGTCGAATTGCAGTGCTACTCCCCGAGTATTAGTGGGGAAGTCGTCGTCAATGCCCGCGACCTCGACGCTGAAGTCTTCAACTCCAATCTGGAAGTGGAGGAGCCATTGCGGTAGCGCACGAATGCCACCATGGGACCCTGGCGACTTCGATCTACTCTTTTTGTCTGGCTCAACATCCAGCCTTAGTTGACGAATAATCTGGCGGACGCCGTCTGTGATCTCAGGGCGGATCATTCGGACAGCCAAAGATTGAACATGGCCAGTGGCCATGACGTGAACATCTGGGTTGGCTCCAAGAGTGATTTTGAGATCGAAGAACTCAGTATCGACCAGGTCGAATCGACTACCCTGTGTGGTCTGATAATAGAGGTGGTGCGTTTGAAGACGCATTTGAGACACCAACGAGTAGTGTTGGTCTTCGACAGCGGAGTGGAACGATTCAAGATCCAATGAAATGGAGGATATTGAAGAAATTATGAGATCGAAGTCGTCCGGGTCGTCTGTGGTCTGCACAGGTGGGAGAGCAATGCGTAAAACTGGCTCATGCATCGTGAACTTGACATTCGCTTTGGGCAACAGCCGCGAAATCAACATATGGCGCTCTCGGGCTTTTGTCTTGGGCTTTTTCGCTTTGGGCCGAAGCAGGGCCAAGAGGACCGGAAGGTGCTTCGGATCCAAATCAACCGAGGGCGATGTTACCACCGAGTTTGCGAACAGGATATTGGCGTTTTTCTCTTCCGCGCTGCCCTCATCTGTGAGCTCTACAGTCTTGGATGGTAATGTGGTTTTGACCGTCGTGGTGGCCATGGGGATGTAGACTATTCTCTCCGGCTTCCCTGTGCCGTCATCTAGGCCCAAGGAGATGGATAGAGCTGCCAGAAGCGCCTCGTGTGCGATATCCTTGGAGGGGAAGTACATCCGATGAGCCGGCGACTTGGGATCTAAACGATGCAAGTCTATGCCTACTTCTTTCATCGAAGCATTCATGACCAAAGGACACCCTGACGTTTTGACCGTTTCGATCTTTTTGGTGAGACCAACCAGGCTGACGGCGAACTGGACCTCCTTGATGCCCCGAAGAATGGAGCTTACGAATTCCTTCGAGTCCGTAACGGCTTGCATGATATCCTGATCTGTACTTCCTGGATGGTCGATTTCCTGGATGACTTTGTCCACCGAGACCTCCATTGACTCCACGGTTTGGTAATCTTTCGAATAAATCCGCTTCAGCCTCTGGAATCGCTCGGTTGCGACTAGTACATCATCGTAGGGAATGTGGACGCGACCCAGCTTGAGCGCTATGGCTGCATCGCGCAGACCGTCCAGGTTCTCGTAGAGGAACCCGTGGATGTTAAGAACAGCGTTGTCGAGGACCTCCGAGGCCTCTCCGCCATGTGCCGTGAATAACACACTCCGCAGAGTAAAGATCCACTCGGCCTGCTGCTTCTGACGATTGCTTCCTGCCCGGCTCTGGAAGAAGAACCGCGCCCTGTCCACAATCTTATGGCGAGTATCCACGGCGACGGTGAAGCTGCCAAATTGTACACTGCCCACATCCAGCACGCTGATGGTCGAATCGGTGGCAACAATGTCGACCATGCGAAGCCAGTGTATGTTCCTGTGTAGCTTCTTGATCTTCTCTTTTATTCGCGTCAAGTGTTTCCAGGTCTCGCTACGCGCTGCGCCAAAGGTGGCCCGGCGGGGCAGGGCGTTCCTCTTCGGTGGCGGTTTCTCTCGAGGGAATGCCGCTTTTTCGCCATCGCTGTCGTCTTTGTCGCTGTCGGCGTCCGTATCCTTGTGGCCTTCCAGCTCTTTAAAGTCCACGGTGACGGCCAGCTCGTTGACGACAATGCTGAGCCAGGTGGGCTGGGAGAAGGTCGGACGGTGAACGTTGAGGCCGAGCCCCCTAATCTCGATCTTGATGCCATCTTTGGGGGTGTAGGCGAGGCGGCGGAGCGAGAAGTAGCCTATGCGCTGGATGGAAATGCCGGTGACAATGCGCAGGACGGCGAATAGTACAAAAGAAGCTATGTAGAGGAGGACCAGTACGCCGAAGATGAAGGTCGGGTTGAGTAGAGCCATGGCGGGCCAGCAACTGCGCCCCTTGTCCTCGTTCGGCCACGCGCCCCTCCCTTGATTATGCCTGCTATCCTGCTATTCAGAAAACGGTTTGGGGATAGGCCATGGGCGACCGGTTCGATCCGCGCTGACGTCGTTGTTCCTCGAGCTTTCGGTTTCCCTCATGATCCCACCAATCTTCTGCTTTGCCGCCGTCTAATTATGTCAGCATGTGCCGAGCCGTTGATGGAGATCGCGTGTCTAGTCGGGTTTCGCAGGCGGTAATCGATGTAGTGTCCGGGCAAGCCTACGGCTTCGAGGTCACGCTCCGGAAGGTTAAATCGGCCAGTATAGCGCACCTAACAAGATGCCAAGTGCTTTTGTATGGTTAATGGTGGAAGTAACCCCCAGGGTCATGAAAGGAGATTGCCCGGGGAAGCCTTGAAAGACAGCTGTTAGCGCAAGATGCACGTCACTGCTAATCTATCTGTAAGCGTTAACCCTCGAAATAGTGGAGGGGCCGGCGGCTCTTCAATCAATGTTCTCAAATGACGAGATCCACTGTAGGTTCGTCCGGAATGGTAAATTTCGATATAAGATATCAGACATACAGGACCAAGAGGCAATTACAAGTCTAAAATATCAGTCTACGTGAAGCTCGTCCGTCAAAGAATGATTTGCTGCTGGCAATCCATTGTTCATCTGCAAGCTGAGTGGGCAAAGTGCTACTACACGAATGGAGGTACTCCGTACAGCAGTGGCTAATTGGGAGCCATGGCTCCAGCTGACCCTAGAAATCCCAAATTTGAGTCCAGCATGTGGCTGCATAAAAGGAACTAGCTCGTATTGAAGAAAGGAAGGGGAAAAAAACTCGAATCCATTGGGATCGGCTTATCTCGGGGCGACAATGAGTCGCCTGTTTAGTCGTGCTTCCTTATAAACCACGAGTAGGGAAACTGCCAGCGTGCATCGCGCAACCTGTCAGTGTCCGGTCGTCTTGGCTCAACGCTTCTTTCCGCTGTTGGGACACGTCGGGAATCGGGAATCCGGGTTGACGCCAGCACTGCAGGGTGGGCCAGGGATGCCAGGATGTCCAAGGGGAAGGGGTTCTGGAAGGGGTTACGCTCCTTAACTCCTGGACACCAATGATCTACAGACTAAAGTCGGGACATACTCTTTATATCAATAGGAGGCGTCATTTTTTACAATTTGAATTGTCATTTCTGTCGCGTCGCCTCTTCAATTGCAAGGGACTTTCAGACCGCACAGATCTCGTCCATATAAACAAATCCATCCATCCAATACCGGGTATTCTTGTCTGCAATGTTTCCCAACGCCGAACCAAGACTCCATCCATGTGCAATACACTAAAACACTAATACAATGCGTGACCAAACTCTATATGCGTACTTCAGCTCTAGCCGTCTAATCCCATTCTAGGTTGTCCATCACCGACCGAGTGGTAGACTTTTAAAGCTTAGATCTCACCACTTCTAGTCGCGTTTTAATATCCTGCAGCGGTTTTGTTGCTGGCTGCCAATCGTCAAACTGCTTGAGCAACTCCGCCGTTTCGGCCGATAGCTCCGTCTTGACAATGTCCTCTTCCAACAAACCCCGCATGACCCAAGGTAGGACATAGGGGTTTGGTTTGGGGTTGATGAGCCCTGTGTGTTTCGGGATATTGCACGGGACATTGCTAACGACTGACGTTTCCAGCGCATGCGAGACAGACAAGTCGTATACTGATTCGTCTTCGTAAAGGCGCGAGTGCCCTTCGCCTGTGTATAGACTGCCGGCCAAGGCACCAGACAGTTCACGAATGAGCCCTTGGTCGGATATGCCCAGGTTGCGAAGCTTGAGCGCGAATCCCACCAGATGGGTTATGAAGTTCGGTGCATGCAGTTGCCCATCGACAAAAACAGCACGGTATATATACGGGTGTGCTGCAGGCGAGTAGACGGCTGACTCCATCGGGACTACCTGATCGTCAATTGAGCCGATGTAGGTAATTCGCGTTCCGCGCTCGAGCACAGTCCGGAGGGATTGCTCAAAGCGTTTGCTGATCTCGCTCTCTGGATTACCAAACTCCCAAAGCTCAGCGGCCGAGCCCATGAACCATTCCACGCCGGTTCTCCATTCAGGGAACGGTCCCAGACAAACTCCTGCCATTGCACAGATTCCAATCCTCGCTGTCGTGATGACGCCTAACTCAAGAAGTTTAGCAACAAGCATAACCCCGACAGGCACTCCCTGTGAGTGGCATGCAAGTAATATCAAGTCGGCATTGCGAATGTGCTCGATCCAGTTTAGCAAAACCAACCACAGTTTGTCCACTCTATCGCCGATCTTGCCCTCGTAATTGAGTGCTATGTTCTCAATCTCACAATCGGCACATCCGTGGCTATTCGCCCATCTTCTGATGGCCTCGGCACCGTGGTTTGCGAATTTAAGCGAGGTCCCGGTTGGCTGGCCAATCACAGCTCTGGTCCAGGAAGTCGGAACGAGCCCATGAACCCCAATCGCAACGGCCTTCTTAATCCGAGGGGGCTCTTTTACAAGGTAAACATGACGGGGAGGAGGCTGTTGCGTTCTAAGCAGAAGCTGGGTAATTTGCTTCAGAATGGACGGATTCTGCTGCATTTGATATGTACTCCGAAATGCCGGGAGCAGGAGGTTTGGGTTTGGTAGCGCCACTGACTTGACGGACGTAGGTGTTTCTGGTTTAGCAGGAGTGGTCTTGTTGATAGGCGTCTCTGGTCTAGCCGGTCCGGCTTCGTTTATGCCCGTGGCCTCGGAGCGAATTCTCTTGTGACTCTTTGATTGTGTGTCTTTGGGTCCCCTTTTCAACGGCTGTTCCTTTGGTTTCTTGGGGTCACCAGCGTCCACGATGACCGAACGTTGAGGACTTGATACAGATTCGTCGCCCACAACGGCCAGGTCTCCTTGCTCCTGTGCAGTAGTGGTTTCCGCATCGGCCTTGGAACCAGAATAACGATAAAAGAAAGCCCAGGTAGATCCAGTCGCGGGCGATGAGACACGATCTGTGGATATGGGATGCTCAGCTGGCGTGGCTGCACCATCGTCTTCTTTCTTATTCTGAGCTTCTGATTGCACTGGACTCGGTTCGTTTGCTTCGTCATTAGGCGCGGTTGAAGCGCCCAACCATCCAAGCCCGAACCATGAGTTCGTTTGTCTGCCCTGATTCGGGGCTGCGGATACTGCTTGCACTACTTCACCCTGGACGGGTACTGGTGCTTCTTGCTGGACCGCCGTCACTGGGATCTGAGTCTCTGCGGGTGTCTTGTTCGTCTGCCCAATATCCACAGGGGCGGTTTCCTGTGTTGCGGCAGATCGACCTAACCATTCTAGCCATCCAGAAGATCTCGCGGGCTGCTCTGAAGACGCAGGAACTATCGGCGGTAATGACAATCCCGCCGCTCCTTCATTTGAATCTTGGGTAGGAACCTCAGCCGGGGTTTCGGTGGCCCCCTCCCCAGTTGTAGGCGCCGTGCTTCCGTTTGCGGTTTTAATCTTTGAGTCATGTCCGTTAGGCTGCGAGTCGCTTTCGACGATTTTGGGAAGTGTCTTGATAGAATCGGTGTCAGAGTCGCGAGGTGTGTCTGGTGACTTTTTGGTGTCGTATCGGCTCCAGTCGGGCATCGCGCCCTTCAGGGTACCACCCATAATATATTCTCGAGTCACCTGATTTTCCGACAGTGCGGATTTCCCGGCTTTTCCCCCTAACGAGGCATACCAGCTGCGGCTTTTCCGTGGCTTTTGCAGAGGTTGCGGCTCATTTGTCTCTTCTCGTTGCATTTGTGAAGACTGTTGTGAAGACTGTTGTGAAGACTGTGATGCATCCTGAGGTGTAGACAAGGCTGGTGTTGTTGATAGCACTGTCGATGACGCGGTTGAAGCTGTAGGGTTATCGGGTTGCGATACACTTGGTTGCGATGCACTTCTATCCCGCCCGGTACGACCAGTTAGACGGGATACAAATGAGACGGGCATACTGGTTGTGTTAGCAGCGGCTGACTCCGAGGGTTGGGTCGTGGATGGTTTCGTGGGAGTCACGGGCAGTATGTCAATCAAATTATGGCAACATTGGAAACATTGGGAAGCCGGGAGCCTGTTTTAATGATAATGATATTACTTCATAGGTGGTAGATGGTTGTTCGGGCATATGAGATAGATGGACTGTATGGGCTGGTTTGGCTAAACGGGCTCACAAGGAGAATAGGTGCCTTCCTTGCCTGGTCTTCCAGTCACCAACGTCACCGGGTGTTTGGGTGGAGGGCGATCCATGCGCTTTAGCTCGATCAGCTGCTGAAGAGGGGCAGAAAGAGGCGTTCATTACTGGCTGACCAGCTGGGCCACTTCAAGCCGCTGTAAGTGGTAAGTTCCTTTTGCGCCAGGCACTGACAGGGACCTTTCATTGACACCCCAGTTCTTTGTACTTATCTTATCGGCGCATGCGATAAATCTTATCGCGAAAATTTTAGTGGATCGGTCGCCAATGGATAACTTTCTTAGCGATTTTCAGACGCTTTTTATTGTAGAGGCCTTCTGTATATCAAGGTTAGGCGAAATTCGAATTCCGCCTTCCGTCACCATAAGATGAGTTCGTTAAAGAGGAAAGACGCCCCTAGCGGCTCATCAGCTGCTACGGCCAAGGCAGTCAAAACTCATGGCGACGCCCGCCCCTCCAAAGCAGCCGGCGACAAGAACTCCAAGGGCCAGTCTAAGCCGACGACGAAACCGGCCAATTCTACCGACTCGAAACCAGCCGCCGCTCCGAAGCTGACAAAACTGAAAGAAGAGGAGCCTCTCTTCCCGCGTGGAGGAGGCAGCGTCCTGACGCCCCTTGAGCACAAGCAAATCCAAGTCCAGGCCAGGCAGGATGTCCTTTTCGAGCAAGAGTCCAGCGGACAGAAGAAGGCCGAAAAGGCCGTCAAAAAGAAGAAGTCCAAGAGCCAGCTCAAAGACGGCAAGAAAAACAAGGACGCCGCCGACGATGAGGACACAGTCCGCGTGGAGGGCCTGAATTACAAGCGCCTTGTTAAGGGATCAATGGTGCTTGCGCAAGTCACTGAAGTCAACCCCCTTGATGTCGCCGTTGCTCTGCCGAACAACCTCGTCGGCCATGTTTCCATTACCGCCATTTCAGATGCCCTGAACGAAAGAATATCAGCTGAGGCTGCTGGAGACGAGGAAGACGACGAGAGCCAAGACGGTGGGGTCGAGCTGAAGTCGTTGTTCACTGTTGGACAGTATCTGCGCGCCTACGTTACCTCAACTGTCGATGAATCCAGTGAGGCATCTGGAAAGCCGCGGAGGCATATCGAATTGTCTCTCCGACCTGAACACACAAACAGCGGCATGTCTAACTCTGATCTTGTTGCAAACGCCACAGTCATGGCTACCATAGCCAGTGTCGAGGACCACGGCTTTGTGATGGATCTGGGTCTGAAGGAGTTGAAGCAAGGATTTTTAGCCCGCAAGGAGCTGGACAAGTCCATTCCTGAAGAGAGCATGCAACCAGGAAACGTTCTCTTGTGTCAGGTTTTGACAAAGAAGGGAAATGTTGCCCAACTTACTACACTGAAGGAGAAAATCGGCCAGGTGCAAAATGTTCCGTCCGACGCGACCACCATCAACACATTTCTTCCTGGTACGGCAGTCGAGCTGATGGTAAACGAAATCTCCGGGCGTGGTTTGGCCGGTAAAGTCATGGGCTCTTTGGATGTGACAGCCGATTTGATTCACTCTGGTGCCGGTCCCCAAGCAGTGGACCTTGAGGAGAAGTACAAGGTTGGCAAAAAGGTGAAAGCCCGTGTCATATGCAACTTTCCCACCTCTTCAGACCCTAAGCTCGGTATCTCGCTGCTCGAACATGTTACAAAGCTGCGACCCAAGACCGTGGATGGATCATCGAGCAAGTCCCCCCTCGATGCCCTTTCAATTTCAGCTTTGGTTGAAGAATGTACTGTCACCAAGGTAGAGCCCGAGGTGGGCGTGTTTGTCGAAATCGGAGTCAAGGGTGTTCCCGGTTTTGTCCACATCTCCAGACTGAAGGATGGCAAGGTTGATATGCTGTCTCAAACTACTGGCCCATACCGAATGGGCTCGGTTAACAAGGGAAGAGTCGTCGGATATAACCCGGTAGACGGCATGTTCCAACTTTCCTTTGAGAAACAAATCCTGGATCAGCCCTTCTTGCGCGTCCAGGACGTGCCCGTCGGTGGCATTGTAAATGGCGTCGTTGAGAAGCTCATCATCGGGCAGAATGGTGTTGATGGTTTACTTGTCAAGATCGCTGAGGGCATCAGCGGACTTGTGCCCGAGATGCATCTTGCTGATATCAAACTGCAACATCCCGAAAAGAAGTTTAGGGAAGGCATGAAGGTCAAGGCCCGCGTTCTCTCTACCGATCCCGTGAAACGACATATCCGCCTTACATTGAAGAAGACTCTTCTCAACTCCGAGGCTGCCCCGCTCAAGTCATTTGATCAAGTCATCGTTGGGATGCAGGTCCCGGCTACTATCATCAATGTTCTCCCTAAAGGTGCCATTGTACAGTTTTATGGTTCGCTCAGAGGATTCCTCCCAGTTTCGGAGATGAGTGAGGCTTACATTCATGACCCGAAGGAGCACTTCCGCGTTGGCCAGGTCGTTCATGTACATGTGCTGAACTTCGATGCCGAAGCTCACAAGCTCTATGTCTCGTGCAAGGACCCAAGCGCCTTCGGTATGGAGAAACAGATGGCTCTTAAAAACTTAAGTATCGGCGCCGTTGTATCTGCCAAGGTTGTCCAGAAGACCGAAGACCATATCTTCGTCGAGCTGGTTGGAAGCTCCCTGAAGGCCATGTTATCGGCCGGCCACCTTACCGACGGATCCAGCAAGAAGAACCAGTCGACGCTGAAAAAGATCCATGTCGGTCAGACAATTTCGGACTTGGTCGTCATTGACAAGAACGAAGGCAAACGTTTCATCGGCCTGAGCAAGAAGCCCTCGTTGGTGAAGGCCGCCCAGGATGGAAATCTCCTCACTTCCTTTGAGGACGCCAAAGTCGGCCAGCTTCGCCAAGGTTTTGTCAGACACATCACGGTTACAGCGATCTTTGTTCAATTCGCAGGCCAGCTCGCTGCGCTGCTCCCCAAGTCTAGACTTCCCCAAGCAACACAGAAGTTGACTGACTTTGGCATGGAGAAGAACCAATCTCTGCAGGTTCAGATTACCTCGGTTGACAATGATTATCGTCGCATTGTTGTTGGCCTTCCCGGCACAGAGAAGGAAGAGAAGAAGACCAAGGAAACCAAGGAGAATGCCGGCCCCGCTATTTCTGCCGAGAATCCCGTGGATACTAGTATTATTACGCTTGATGATATTGTGGTTGGAAAGATCACAAAAGCAAGGATTGCATCGATCAAGAACACCCAACTCAACGTACGACTAGCCGACAACATCCAGGGTCGTGTCGACGTGTCTCAAATCTTCGACACTTTCGAAGAAATCGAAAACAAGAAATCACCCCTGAGCAAGTTCAAACAGAACCAGGTTATCTCTGTCAAGATTCTGGGAGTACATGATGCCAAGAACCACCGGTTTTTGCCCATTTCTCACAGGTCGACCCATTCGGTTCTCGAATTGTCCGCCAAGCCTAGTGACTTGAAGGAAGACGACACTGAACAACCATCTTACGAGACCATCAAGGCTGAATCGACCCACGTGGCTTTCGTCAACAACATCCAAGATCGGGCATTGTGGGTGAACCTGTCGCCCAATGTACGCGGCAGAATCAAGTTCCTTGAAATCTCGGACGATGTCGCCATGCTGGAGAACCTCCCCAAGAATTACCCAGTTGGTACCGCCCTACTGGTCAAGGTGCTTTCGGTTGATCAGAGCCTCGGACGTCTTGAGCTTTCGGCACTTTCCTCGACATCGCGCAGCAGTCTTCGAGTAGACTGGAAGAAGATCAAGAAAGACTGGGTTCTCCCAGCACGAATTACCAAGGTCACCGATAGACAAGTCATGGTCCACCTGAGCGACGCGGTAGCAGGGCCCATACACCTTCCTGACATCAGCGACGATTATGATGAAGCGAACCCAGCTGGTTTTGAGAAGAACAGCATCATACAGGTCTCAGTGGTGAGCCTTGACAAGCCGAACAAGAAATTACGCCTTTCGACCCGCAAGTCGAGGATCCTCAATAAGGCCACCGAAGTCAAGGACAAGGAAATTACCAATGTATCTCAGCTGGAAGTAGGCGAGATCATCCGAGGTTTTGTCAAGAATGTCTCGGACAAGGGACTGTTTGTCACTCTTGGTGGCGACATTGTGGCCATGGTCCGAGTTTCAGACCTCTCAGACAGCTTCCTGAAGGAGTGGAAGGACTCCTTCCAAGTCGACCAAGTCGTCAAGGGTCGGATTGTGTCAATGGATCCGGCTACTGGTCATATCCAGATGAGTCTGAAGGCGTCGGTAGTGGACAAGGACTATACGCCCGTTCTCAACCTTCGTGACTTCCGTCAAGGCCAAAAGGTCACCGGCACAATACGCAAGGTCGAGGAATTCGGCGCTTTTATCCTCGTCGATGGTTCTGCCAATGTCAGTGGACTCTGCCACAGGAGTGAAATGGCCGAGAACCCCGTCGAAGACGCGAGGAAGCTCTTCAGCGAAGGAGACGCGGTCAAGGCCGTCGTTCTCAAGCTTGATCTGGAGAAGAAGCGTATCAACTTCGGTCTTAAGCCTTCTTACTTCGTGGACGAGGATGAGGACACGGACATGAGCGACGAGGATGATGTTGGCGGTGCTGCCGTAGCACTGATGGACCTTAGCGACGATGACATGGACGAGGACTTCGACGAGGAGGATGGTAGCGATAATGATGACGAGGACAGCGCCGATGAAGATGATGAGGACGAAGATGACGAGAATGACGAAGATGTCGTCATGGGTGACGGAGACGCTGATGAGGAGGAAGGTCTTGATGCTGGAGGCTTTGACTGGGACACCAACGCATCAAATAAGCGCAGTGGCGGTGCAGCCGCTGCCGGTGAGGATGCTGCCGCTGACAAGAAGAAGAAGCGGAAGAAGGCGCAGGTCGATGTTGACAAGAGTGGCGATCTGGACGCCTTCGGTCCTCGAACCCCGGCCGATTACGAGCAGCTTCTGAACCGCCGGCCTAACTCGTCTGCCATCTGGATGGAGTACATGGCTTACCAAATGCAGTCGAGCGACCTGGCCGGGGCCCGCAAGGTCGCCGAGCGTGCCATCAACACCATCAACAGCACCGAGGAGACAGAGAAACTCAACGCCTGGATTAGCTATATCAATCTGGAGTTGCAATTCGGCACGGACGAGACCCTCGACGAGGTCTTCAAGCGCGCCCTCCAGGTCAATGACCAGCAGGAAGTTTACCAGCGTGTCGCCAGTATCTACGTCCAAACTTACAGACACGACGTAAGTCCTCTCAGACAAGTAATCCCCCCCCTATTATCAGCTTTACTAACAAATAATTCCCTTTTACAGAAAGCAAATGAGGTCTTCCAGACTCTAGTCAAGAAGTTCGGTGGCAAGTCTCCCGAGGTCTGGTACAACTACGGCAACTGGTTGCACTCGAAGCGCAACGACCCAGAGGGTTGCCGCGCCCTGATGGCGCGCGCCGCCCAAGCGCTGCCGCCGCACGCGCACCTCCCGCTTATGACCAAGTTCGCAGGTCTCGAGTTCACCTCGGACCACCCCAACCCGGAGCTGGGCCGCACCATGTTCGAGGGCCTACTATCGTCGTACCCTAAGCGTTTCGATCTGTGGAACCAGCTGCTCGACCACGAGACCAGCGGCGCCAACGCCAAGAACCCCGACAAGGCCGCCGTCCGCGACATCTTCGAGCGCGCACTTCGCAGCAAGGCCCTCAAGCCCCGACAGGCTTTGAAGTGGTTCAAGCGCTGGAGCGACTGGGAGGAGAAGCACGGAGACGACCGCAGCCGGGAGAAGGTCTCAGCCAAGGCCAAGGAGTGGGTCAAGAGCCGCGAGGCTTCGAAGGGGGCCGCGGACGGGGGGTGACGATGAGTAAATATGGAAGAGGATAGTGCGGTCGGTTGTTTGATCATCGTATCATACGTGTAATCATTGGTTGGTGTTAAAGGATACCAAAAAGCAGTTTATAAATAAAGGAAACGGTTCTTTTTTGTTGCACTCATTCTTCGCACATTGATCACTAGCGGGATCGTATTAAATATTTCTCACGTACGTAAATGCATTCATTGCCTTGATGTAATAATAGTTCGACATGATATCGATTCCTATATAAAGTGGCTATCTACCTAGCTTGCCCCTTTTTCGGTGACTTTCCATGCTAGTTGATTACGTCCAATCTTGTCATAACAAGATGACACTGAGACATTGCAACCTATTCCTATCCTAATAAACTGTAGGATGTCCCGAATCCCGCCAAGAATGATACTTGGTGGGTTCGGAGTGTAGTAAAAACCGACGCCGCCCGCTATGCAGAAAACAAGGCTCAATAACAAATCCCTCCCGATCTCTATTTTCTTTTTCCCGATCCATCCATCCGTCCTAGTCATATATTCGTTTCCCGTATAAAATGGTGTCTTCCATTAAAACAGCATGACAGCCGCCATGAAGAACGCGACCAAAGATACACGGCCCATGCCGACGGTGCCGGCGTTGGTGCTGCCGGCGCTCTTCTTGTTGCTGCCGCCGGCGCCCGCGGGCGTGGTGCGGCCGACGGTCTTGCCCTCGATGCCGTTGAGCTTGTCGGCGGCCTCGATGGCCGGGCCGTGGTCCCAGAAGTCGACCAGCACAAACACGGGCTTAGAGCCCCACTGGGACTGGCAGGTCTGGGCGTGCTTGCCCAGGGCCCCCGCCGTCGAGGTCGAGGGGCTGTTGGTCGTGTCGATGTCGCCCACGTTGGGGAACATGATGGCGTCGCTGAGGGCCTGGTACGAGAAGTGGTTCATCAGGGGCAGCAGACCCTGCTGCAGGGCGGCGCCCGCGGTGCCGGCCGATTGGGGCCGGTCGAGTGTGCAGTTGAAGCCGGCCAGCGACGTCACCTCGTAGGGCGTCTCGAAGACGTGCGCGAACTCGGGCAGCAGGTAGGGGTGCGCCTGCGAGGCCTCGATGGAGGCGATGAAGGTCACGAGGCGCTTGTTGGACGAGATCATGCTCTGCAGGGTGGGCCAGCCCTGGGTGCCCGTGGGGACGAAGCCGTACTTGTCGATGCCGGCCCCCGTGAAGACGGAGCCGAACGAGGCGGCGTCCTGGTTGTCGCCGTTGACGAGCAGGAGCGTCACGACCTCGTTCGGGTTCGCGTCCATCCACCCTTTGATCTTGGCCAGCCAGTCCTCAAGCGGGCCCGCGTCGAGCAGGTCGCACGTCGTGTGGCAGAGCTCGATGACACCGTTCTTGTTGTGGACCTGGGCCTGCAGCAGGCGCAGGCCGGCGTCCAGGGCGAGCGTGGCGTTGAAGTACTGGTTGCCGGCGATGGAGTTGTCCGTCGAGGCGTCGCGCAGGAAGGCCGCGTCGTGGGCGCCCATGTGGGTTACTTGTGAGTACGACTTGCTGCAGAGATCGGGCGAGTTGTTGCACGCCGTGTCTCGCGCCGACAGTATCGAAGATTGGGGCGATAATGTGATTCCTCCATCTGGTCCGCTTAATACGTTCCGGGGCAGCGAGTAGGCTGTGGATGTGAGTAGGGCTAACGAAGCCGCGAGGCGCGGTAGTGAGGGAAGCATATTGTGTGTGGTGTGGTGATGCTGGAACCACAGTAGTGAAAAGGGTGTGTAAGTCCGAGGTGGATACCTATCCGAACAGCAAATCAAGACGGCGCTGTTGTGGAAGAGTCGAATAGGAGAAATATTATATTCCTATAAGGCAAAGAGACACGATAATACATTAAACGAGAAGAAGCACCCAGTTGCCAGCTCGAGGTTCGAAGGATCTACTCGCCTTAAGTAAAAAGTCCAGGGTCCAAGACACAGTTAGACTTGACACACCCCAAGTGATCGGCCGGGGTGGATTTGTGTTTGGGTGCGACAAGAGCCGCGGCGGCGCATGGCCTTGGCCACCACCCCCTGGTCTGTGTGGTGGTTGAATAGAGTGACAGATGGTGTGGCAACACGCCATCGACCTACTCCGTACCAACCTTCCTGTTCCTAGCCATTTTCTTTTTTTATGTCATACACAAGCGGCCAGTCCAGGTGGCTAGTTAGCATGTTAATATGGGTGCAAGCGAGCGATAACAGAAAGATCGTCTCCCCGCTCCCGCAATTATCTATGTAGTAGTGTAGTAGTATGATGGCAGAATCGATGGCGATCCCTGTAAATAAAGGCAAGGCTGGTCACCTCTATTTTGCTGCTCAGTAGGGGACGAAAAACCCGTATTTTAGACCCTGACCTGACGGGCTGCCAACCAGTCGTTTGGAGGGGAGCACGAGATTGGAGATCGCACTCCTCGTCCCAAGGCAGTGACGGGGGTGGGGGCGCACCGGGTGGGGCAATAAGGGTATCCGAAGGGCTGTGCAGAGTCGCAAACGAGGTTTGAAGAGGGAAACGACAACGTCAGTGACTGGTCGCCGCCGCTCTGTGCAAGCTCGGCTTGGTCGCCAATGCGGGCGTCAGAGCTGGAGAGTGTCAAGAGCCGCCCATCCCAAAGAGAAAGCCCTGCATGGGACTAAAAGCTACTGGCTACATCATCCTGGCAAATATGCAGAACGCGCGGCGGCCCCCCAGTACCCAGCCCAGCTTCTGTGGGACCCGCCCGGTAGTTGGCCTCCATAGGCCAACGACGGTCTCTAACCTCCGTCTTTAATCCAAGATCCTCTGATCTACATCGAGTAAACAAGGCTTTTCGCCCTTTAGCACAATCGCCCAAGTGGGTTTACCACTGTTTGTCGGTAACAAGATCGACGTAACCCAGCCACGAGAGTTTCGTAGAGACGCAAAAATGTGTAATGACGGCAGTAATCATTTTGTTCTCAAATGTTTCCTACCAAATGTTGTTGTTGACCAATGCCGCGTCGTCGTCAAACGTTGGTTGCTGGGTCAGGTCCAGGTGGTCGGTGGCTGGCTGTGAACGTTGACTTCCAATCAGGCTCAAGGCTCTTCCACCGGCACCGGCGCCAGGGCCGCGTCATATTACGCCCTGTTTAGGTGGCTTTTCCTTACTCAGTAATAAAAAAGCCAAAGGGCTAGCGTAGTAGCCGCTGGGAAAACATTGAGGCTGGAATATTCGGTGTTCAATGTTTGCATGAAAATCGCCAACGGTAGTGAGACGCCGTGGCTCGTATTGGGTATTGGCAACTCAGGTGCGAGCTGAGCTGAGCCTCCCTCCATCGATCAATCAATGTTACAATTACACGGGCTAGATTCTGGCTAGATGGCACTTGTGGGAACGCCTTCTATTTTAAGCCAGCAGCCACTATTTCAGTGCTTCGTAACTTTACACAGCCAAGCACCACGATTACACATCATGCCGACAAAGGGTTTGGTTTTACATCCTTTTATTCTATGTGGTGTATCCTTCGGCCATTCATCGTAAAAGAGAAAGAAATATTCTCATCCCTTTAATGCATAGCTATGACAGTGACAGTGACGGTTCAGTGCCCTGGACGCCTACAGGATCCTCGAACGGACTGCGGCCTCAGGCCTCAGGCTTATATATAGATGCATATGCCAACATAGAAAACGAGAGCATGGGAAAAAAAAGGTTCATGGCCCTTACTCCGGGTCGTCAGTGTACGACTCCAAGGCTGCCTTTTCTTCCATATCCTTCAGGTGCTTCTGTCCGTCCTCAGTTGTCGCATCGATAATCTCTTCCTCTAAACTCAAAATATTGGCCTAAATCATGGGATCGTGTGTCAGCAATTTGCTATGTCAAGAAATCAGAGAGTGTCAGGAATTTGGTTTTGGCTCTTACCTCGCCCAAAAGCCCAACCAGCTCCTCAGCTTCGTCAACCTTCATCCGGCCCAAGACCGCATTGACCTTATCCAGACTGCCGGTCTCGAGCGCCTTCCGCATATCGGGGGCAAACTTCTCGAAAATGGCCCGGCCCTGCTTCTCCGACTCTTCTTCGCTGTTCGCCGGGGGAATCCGGATGTTGATGACCGTGCCGGGCTCCACAGCGTGCAGCTGGATCTGCTCAACGCCCGCATTGCCCGATGCGGCCTCTTGGGGCTCTCTCGGCGTTAATTTCCTTGCACCGGCTCTTGATACGTGCGTAGGTCTCTGACACATCCTTGTAAAAGACTTCCTGCGCCTGGTGACCCTTGGTGGTGATGCGCTTGAAGAACATGGGGACACCATCCTTGCCGAGGGAGCGGCAGTACTGAAGCAACAATGCCTGGTGCACACAATTTCTGGCGAAATCATCCTTTCCCTCGAGTTGAGCATCAAATGCCATAACCAAGATGCCGTCCTGCTCCTTCTCCGAGAGAATCTGCGGGTGTGCCGAAATGTAGTTATTGCTCTCACGGTAATCGTTCGCCTTGATGTTGGCAAACCTCTTTCCCTCTAGAGAGGCCTGCACCTCGGCGTCATCGTCCACATCCGAGGTCGTGTCAGGGGCCTTGATACCACCAGGGTTGTTGATATCGAAGTTGGGGTTGAGCAGCTCGGGCTTGGACGAAGCAGCCTTGTCGCCGGGTTGAGACTTGGAGACGTGGGAGCTGTCGAAACCAGTGTGGTAGCTCTCGCTCGTGATCTTGCCCTGTTCCAACTTCTCCAGCTCGGCCATCTTCGCGAGGAGCTCCTTCTGTAAGTCCTGGACCTTCTGGAGGTGTCCGCCAATCTCTTCCACCATGGCGTTGTAACGGTTCTCGGGCTTCTTCTCGTCCAGAGCCTTGTTCACCTGGTCCAACAGGGTAGCCATCATCTTGGTGTAGGTCGGCATCTCCTCCTCGGACCCGTGTACGCCCGCGGGTCGCTTGGGCGGCTTGTCGTCGCCCGCGCTGCCGGCGGACTCCATGACGGCCTGGAAGGCAACCTCGGCCGGGTTCCGTGTCTCGGCCTCGGCGGCATGGCTTTTGAGGGCGTCTAGCAAGCCCGATATGCGCTTCATGAGGCCATCGTTGACTACGCGCTCGTACTTGAGGACTTCGATGTGCATCTTCCGCTCCTGGCGCTCCTGGTGAATCTGGTTCTGCTTGGCCCGGATGAAGGATTTCTTGTCGACATTGGGGTGGACTTCGACGTCGGAGTCATCGCTGAGCTCCAGCGCATCCTAAACAAAGCGACAAACAAAAGCCGGGTCAGTAAACGCGAGAGAAAAGACCATACGCAGTCGGAGCAGCTGTTGCTCACCCATTTACTGTAATCTACCGGCATCTTGGCGGTGTTGCTGGCTCTTTTAGAATGCAAGTTTGCAAGTTCCGAATAACCGAGATTTGCCAAACTACAAGTTGATGTGTTGATCAAGGGATGATTGTATCTGACCAAGCGACCAAGCAAGAAGCAATGCGTGTAGAAAGTTCTAGGGCAACTGATTGCGCCCAATGGACTGGAATGTGGGGTGTCCGTCATGACCCCGCGATCTGGGATTTTGGGTGCTAGAAAGCTACCCTTGAATTCAAGACATACCGCAGGCTATTTTCACTTCTGTCCAGTTTATCAAGGTACATATCCAATTACATTGAGACAGTCGGTCTCACACTGCTTCATCTTGTATATAGAGTGGTATAGCGGAATAGACTGATTGAAACTACAGACTGACCTGTCACTCGCATGATTGACATCAATGATGAATCGGGCGGGTAAACACCTGGCATGACGGGTAGCTGCGTCTTCCAAACATACTGGGCATGTACATATTGCAACCCCAGACAGAGTGGAAATGCAATGGAAAGTTACCCAACTATGCTGAGATATTTCAAGCAATGCTTCCTCAAACACCCAAACTGAAATTGCTTCTTCCAAATACTCGCGAAATATAAGTTATATGTTCTGGGCCTTGCATAAGGGACATGGGTCAACTAGGTAACAAGGGGCAATATAAATTTGATATTGACTATGATACGCCTACTCAAATATGGCGAGTTGTATACTATTAACTGCTCCCGATCCAACCCTGTGTAGAAGCGCTACACAACGGCGATCCCTTTTGATACACTATGCCCAATATATACGTGTGCATGCAACGCTTTTATGGTTTTCCCCCAAGATTGTGACCTCAGGTCTCGACTTAAGCCCGCATTGTCTGTCTTTTCGACTGCTTGCGGACTTGCTTCTCGCGCTCCTTCTCGAGGAACTTCTTCTGGGTCTTGGCATCCATCGCGTTGAGCTCGGCGTCACGCTTGGCCTTGCGTTGCTTGTCACGCTCCAGGGCGCGCTCTTCAGCCTTTTCCTCCTCGTCGTTCTTCTGAATAGTCTTGACCAGCTCGTCACGAACTGATCGCACCTTTCGCAGAACTTCAGCTCTGAAGTGAGCCGATGCTGTCAGGTGATCAGGGAATCGGAGGAACACGTTGAACAAGGGGGTAAGTCTATCGTAGTTGTTATCCGAAGGAAGTCTATACTTCAGGTACATGCGCTTTCGTGGCGTAGTCTCGTTGATGCTAAAGCAGTAACTGTCAGTACATTGTGATATATTGTTGTCTGTGTGAACTCGAACCAACAATGGACTTACTTCGTGGGCTTGTCAATGGGCTGATCGCTAATAATCAGGTACTCGAACAGATCGCCAGCCTTCTGGACAGCAGTAATCAGCTCATTGGTGAGAAGGGTATCCGTAATCTCGGCGCTTTCACTCATAACCGTCAGGTAGTTAGGCAGCTTGGTAGTGTCCTTGGTGAAAGTAATGGAGAGGTCGTAACGATCGTCACGGAGCTTCTTCATGTTATCCTTGTTCACAATGGCCCAAACGAAGCCATCATAGTTGCTCTTCTGATCCTTGGCGCGCATTTCAGCGGCACCTGGCATAGCGGGGACAATGGCTGCCTCTCTTCCATCGAAAGGGTAGGTGATGGCCTCGGCGATATCCTGGGGAGCAGCGAAGCTCTCAAAGAAGAAGCCCGAAGCCGTCTCGACGAACGTCATAAGCGGGTTGAAGCGCTTCTTCAGGGTCAACTTGACATCGGTAAAGGCCACGTTCTGACGGCCAGTGGCGTACGTCGAGAACTCGAACAGGCTCTTCTGCTTGAAGATGTGGTCGGGCGAAATATCGGACTTGGGGACACCACCAAAACCAACCAGAGCAAACTCGCTGGTAAGAATCGGGGTGTGCGCCTTGGCCCACGCCTTAGCCTTAGCCTTGTTCATGCGCGTGCCGATGAAGTGCAGGGTGAAGACGAGGGCCATGGCCAGGAGGATGGCACCCTCAGCCTTGAACTCGGACAGGCTGTGGCGTTCGTGAACATTGTACCATTTCGTGAAGGGCGTGGCAGTCGCGCCTGGGCCGCTGAGAGTAGCCCCAGCCGAATCGAAAGAAACGGGTGTTGGCGATGGGGCTTCAGCAAAGTCGGCAAAATCTAAAGGCGCGCAACCTGTCAGTTTTTATGTCTCGTCAAGGCATGCTTGTATGGTGCGACTCGTACCTGAATCAGCACTAGGCACGGCCGTCTCAGACGACTTGGTGCCAACGATGTTCTTCAGGAAGTTGGCCATGATTGCTGTCTTGCTGTCGCTCTCGGCCAGTTGCTGCAAGATGCGATGCGATGCGATCAATTGACACGAGACAGCTACGGAATAGGTGTCTAGTGTGGACTGGGGAAGTGTGCACGGCTCACGAAATCGGGGAGAGCTGTTGGTTTTCTCCACCCTCAGCTTTCTCCAAACTTCCAAAAGTGCAAGCAAGTGTGGAGAAAGCACCTTCGCTTATTTCTGGTGGTACAGACAACATCGAATAGGATATCATCTTGAGATCAATACAGTTCTTGCGAATATGTAATGGCTGCTTGTAGCTATCACATACAGCTGAAACATTCCTTTGGCTTTTGCAGCTTGAGTTGTACGCGATAGATGGTGCTATTGGCAATTACCTCCTGCTGTTAGTCGAGTCCCAACCTCGAGTGTAAGGTACATTCATAGATTGGATGCCAGGGTTTCCACGGCTGTGCCTCCACTGTCACGACATCAATAATGCGATTCTCAATAGTTTGCTTTTGTACATATTTCATCTTAGCTACATCAATGTATGTAACATGCAAACTATGTATCCTACAGGCAAAATAACAAACTGCGATCAATTTCGAGCAATGACTTTTGAAAGTCTAGTACCAACCGCCGTGGACTAATCGCGTGGCTCAGATAGCATTGCGCCACTGCGTCAAGTGGCTGCTGCTGTGGCTTGATGTTTCAATGCACTCAACGTCTTCTATGCAGTTGCTCCGCCAACCAGGGGAGCTCAAGCCCATTATCAGATGTTGCTCACTCCCAACGAAAGCAGCGACGACACCGGTCGTGTTACTTTACAGAGAGAGCCATGACTGACTGATGAATCACAAGTCAAATCCACACCATGTCGAAACAGCCAGCCGTCCGCAAGTACGGGAAGCGCAACGCCAGGTCCAAGGCAGAGCGACTCTTCGTCGAGCTACCTAAGACGCCCGTGCGGGCTGCGTCCAAAGACCTCGATTCTGTTCAGGCAGACGATGAGGACGAGATCAGGGATTTGACAAGCAGAGTTGATCAGGTCAACATACAGGATGAGAATAGCCTGTCCTCGCTGCCTACGCAAAAGCCCGTCAGGTCTACCAGAACCAGGCGAAAAAAGGAGGAGCCAGAGCCCGCGGCGACGGTACCAAAAACGCCAGTAGCTAAAAAGGAGCCGGAGCCGGAGCCGGAAAATGATGCACCCAAAACGCCAGTTGTCGAGGAGGAGAAGGAACTAGCAACGGTAGCACCAAAAACGCCAGTAGTTGAGGAGCAGCCAGTGCAAGAGCAAGCACAGGAACCCACACCAGAGCCTGATGAACCGCAGGAGGAGACCAGATATGAACCGGTGCCTCTCATTTCTGAGATCGACCTGAGGGTATTGACTTGGTCAGAGGTTTGTCCGCCTGGCGATAAGATCGTCAAGATTGCGGAAGCTTCTTACGCCGAGGTATACCGGGTGACCAATGAGAGAGGAACCAGCATCATCAAGGTCATTCGTATGGAGTCCCCCATCAAGCCACAGACGAAGGCCCAGCAAAAGTCCGGCTTAGTCGATGAAGAGCCCCATTCGGAGGCTGATCTGATGGGCGAACTTAAGATCTCCGAGTGGCTAGCCGATATCCCTGGCTTCGTTGTTTATAAAGAAAGGTATATCGTGCAAGGAAAGACTTGCAAAGAACTCCTCGAGACCCACCAGAACTTTCAGAAAAAGGCCAAGAGGCAAGACCCAGGTCGAGCTCAGTTCTACCCGTCACCAAGTCGCTACTTAGATGGCACAAGGTTCCTCGTGGTGGAATTGGGAGACGCCGGGACTGCTCTGGAAGATTTCCATCTCAACTCGACGGACCAGATATGGGACATATTCCTTCATGTTGCTATTGCTCTGGCTCGAGCAGAGGCTCAAGTGGAATTTGAGGTAAGCAAGTTCATTAAGATACGACGAAAAAGTGTGTGGCTAACCTGAGCAGCACCGAGATTTGCATGAGGGCAACCTATGTATCCGGCAAACGGGTGAAGCTATCCTTCCCGAAGACCGAGATACAGCGGCCTTCTTTGGACACTCAGGTCTTGAGATCACAATCCTAGATTATGGTCTGTCTCGCGCGAGAGGCGACTTAGACCTCGAAGAAAGTGAACCAATTGCTTATGACCTCGAGAGAGACTTGAGTATATTCAGTAGCGAGCACGCACCGCAATGCCGAGTGTACAGGCAGATGCGATCCTTCTTCCTGCGGGGCGATCGTACATGCATACCTCCCAAGGGCCACAATATTGCTTACCAAGAGGGAATTGACGGCCCCCTCTGCTGGGCGCTGCATGAGCCCTATACGAACGTGCTGTGGCTGGCCTACATATACGAGTACCTCGTCGACAATTTCCAAGGGCCGAAGAAGGAGCTGAACGCGTTCAAGCGGGCGAGTAAGGACTTCTGGACCCATCTCGACCCGGAGGCCGACGACGCCGTGCCCGGGTTTGCCAGCGCGAGCGACATTGTCATGTTCGCCGTCGAGTCCGGCTGGATCGACACGGAGCAGCTGACGGAGGGCCGAACCGAGATCGAGAGGTCGATCCTGTCGGTATTGGATGACCGCAGCTGCGCAGGGGATGAGTCGTCTTTGCATGATATCAGCGAGGCATCGCTGCGGCGGTCCCCACGGCGCAACAAATGGAGGCCTTCTGTTTGAGACCGGGTTTTACGAACTACATAGAGATTATGATGGATGATAGCATTAGAGACACGGCGCTTGAGGATTGGGATTGATACATATTGGCCGCGCTCTTGAGGCCGGACGGTTGCTGTATAAGATACTAGCTGCATTGATATACACATATTACGTAGGGCACATATCGTCTATAGACAGATATATTCAACGTGAACAGTAGCATATTAGAATGATATAATATGTTTCTGGGGGCATGTTAAGAAGATATTGATGAGTGAGGACGCAGCTTGAGTGAACTTCCTATACCATCGTGGCCGACTGCTTTTAGCAGCAAATTGCTCCCATGGACAATTTTTCTCGATAAGACAGTAATGGATGTCACTACTCATCTTCACATGTAGTTCCCTTTAAAGTACATAAAGCTATATCGTTAGAATAATATGACCATGTGAGTTCGGATATATAATTATAATCATGTTGCAACTGCGACCGTAGCCCCTTTCGAGGGGGTGGTTCCAATGTATCAACCATTATCGATCGAGTCGCGCACTACATTTGTCCACTGCTGCTTGAACGGATGTAAGAGAAACCTGATCACGATGATTCTAAACTAATCATTGGCCGCCATAGCCTTGCGCTTGCATCCGGCTGTGCCATGCAACGAACACATGGCGGTACGGGACACGGTCTTGCCGCTCGGGGGCGGTAAGGACGGCCGTTAGCCAGTCATGATATCGAAGGGGACCCTGGTCCGCTACAATATGTACGCAATGCATAGACGGCAGGATCTGTACGGGCCGGATGCGGAGAAGTTTCGTCCAGAGCGGTGGGAGGAATCGCTGACCCTGACCTTGTGCTCCCGCGACGGGGCAAAGGTCCGTCTCACTCCGGTATGAGTTATTTGAGTCTTGACGAACCTTACCGGCTCGCTCAAGGCTCGAACTCACCACTCGAAGGGGAAGGGGAGGGGATATATCTAGAATTAGCATACATAATCTCAAAGAGTGAACACGTATTTGTCTGCAGTACGATTACTTTTTCAATTTTCGGGTTGGATACTGAAACCTACCCGAAAGTTCAGCCCGGACGCATGTATTTCTACCTCAACTTCGTCGTCCTTGGGATCAGTCGTCGACTTGAATGACCAGGCCAGTGTGTTGAGAAAGCCTAGCTACGTTATTATCGAGCAGGCCACTTCGGTCCGGCTCACGGTAACCAGCTCTTGCTTCAGCGAAAAGGGGATGCGGTTCACCACGACCTCGCCGTCGCGGATGGCATACCCGCAGTCGGGACCCAGCACGCCGCCCTCTCAATCTCCATCTTATCTCTAATGGCAATCGCGAAGGACCGATAGGCGAAGTGCTCTCGTCTGCGTGCCAGGGTATAAGACACGTCGCGCAAATTCGCAGGAGCCTCGCTTAACCACGTTTAGTAATTTGCGAACATGAGCGTCAGCGAGTAAGCTGTCATGGCCGCAAACAACGGCAACTGTGGCTCGTCATCCGGTGCCGTTGTCTCTAACGCAGCGCGGGACTTGCAAGACTCCAAGTAGCTCGCGGCCGATTCTACAACGGTGTGGGTGTTGGAGCTGTCTACTCCGAACGAGGGTCTTTCTCCTTAATCGTAGCTTATCACTTTTGGCAGCAAACATGGTACCCGTGGCAGGCCATTAATACAGGGCGACGAGGAATCCCACTACTCATCTTCACATGCACCTCCTTTTAAACCGCATACAGTGCCATCTTAAGAAGAATGCTACCTTATCAGTCCGGCCATGCGAGCCATGTAATTACGATCGTGTTGCAACTGCGACCGTACCCCCCTTTCGAGAGTGTAGTTACAATGCAGCACCCACTATCGATCCAGTCACGCACTGCGTCGTAGAACCCCTGAGCTTTTATTCTCCTATATACCCTTTACCAAAGGCCCCCATATAAGCACTTGAGCATATTATGCGTTTCCGTCACATCGGGCGCCTATGGGATCGCATCTTTCGACCGTCGTGCGACTGGTTTCTAAAAATACGTGGATTTTTGGATTTTTTTTTGGATGGGGTCTTCGATTTATTCCATCGCCAACAAAAGTATGCAACCAGTTCATCTGAATTGTGTGTTGCAGTGCTTCTCCAAGTTACAGTATGCGGGTGTTCGATGAAGACAAGACGTCCTTCTGGCTGGCCACTGGGTTTGTCGTTGAATAAGACCCCCACGCCAAGACATCCAGCTAACGGGACGCCTAGACCAGACTTGGCCCTGTGCTGCTGAGATGTCGTCATAGATATTTGTAGTGTAGGTATTCGACATTGCCCATTCGGTCTCCGCCGGTTGACAATCATCGTAAGATGCGAAGCGAAAAGCTCCCTCGGATTTCCAGCATACATACCTTCTTACTAGCACTTATTAGGTGATTCGACGTGTAATTCCGGTATGGGGAAGGTTCGGGGTCTGCTCGTGGCATCAGCTCGGGATTACTTCAAAAGAAATGCTAACTCTTAGCTCCCATGGCCGACTAGCCTCTTTGCAGTAATAGGATCGTCTCATCAGTTCATTCTAGCCGCCAAATGGGCATGGTAGTCTTCTTCTATTTCGTGGGGCAATATATTCCGACTTCCCGATCGCTTATGCCGCTGAAATAATTCTGCTTCCTTTGCCGAAGAGCCCGACGGTCTATCTCTATCTGCAGCGTTGCGTGACTGCTGTGATGGGATAGTGCCTGCCTGATGTAGGCGAAACACCCGCGGAAGTACAAGGCAAAGCTAACAACAGCAGACAGTTTATATGACCTCTCTCTGTTTAAGGCGCATATTCCCGTCTCGCCGTTTTTGCTCAATGAAATTCGCCGAAGCTGTCCAGGAACGCGCTGCAGCTAGTGTACGTCACACCACCCTACTCTCAATGCCGGTCGAGTGCCGCCGGATTTTCTCTTACCCTGGGCGCATACCTACTAGCTATGCGTGCGGCATGGGGCATGCGGCATGGGGCACATATCTGGTACTTTGCACAGACAATAGGGCGATCCGCGAGATTTCCCGGGTTGGGCGTTATCCAGCACCCAGCTCTGCAAAAAGCTCATGTAACCCCATTCACGGAAAACATCGATTCCATACTCCCATGTCGATGTCTAACCGTCCCTAGCGCCCTGCCAAGCATCAATCTTTGTCCCAACCACATTTGATCGCAGAAATCGAATCGGGTCAGCTCTCGACAGGCCGCACCCGCCTTCCCCGTATACCGGAGCCTTTTGCTTTTGCACTGACAGTTGTGTTTTCTGTTTTCTCCCCTGCCTGTAAGTTGTGAGCTGTCAGCTAAGTAGCGTCCTTCCCCGTGGCCCGATGCAGCCACGCAGTGGTGGCCCCCTGGAAGGAGCATGTCTTAGATTTGCAGAAAGCCAAAAACAACAACAACCTTGCATATATCTGACCTGTAGAATTCGGTCCTCATCGACTTGGCGCATGAGGCTCGAATCCATCACGGCATGGAGCGCCATTCTGGACTCATTCTAGGGAATGGCGCCCCGATGCCGCCCCTTCTAGGAAGAGAGATCTCTTTCACATTGCCTGATCGCGGCCGAACTCCGGCGGGTGTGGGTTGAGCGCCTAGCACCAACCGAAGCCATATATGGAAATCTTGGGCGCCCATGCTACCTCCCGATGGGAACAACCATCAGATTATTGACTTGCCCTCTCCACCTGGAGATTGGCCTACGATGTGAATGATTTCATAATACCGGGGCCTTTTCTCGCTACAGTCCATCTTACAGGCCAGGCCCGACCTGCTCAGATCGCCCTGCGGTTCGCATTGTGATAGCTACAGTGGGCAGAGAGACCTTCCCGGAGCCACATTTTCCGGCACATGTGGTGAGCTAGGCAATTCGTATGCCGAGACCTGTTAAGTGACTAATATCAGCCATACGGGTGGACTCCTCCTTTACGTATTGCCCATCACATCCATCTGTTCACGTTTGTCATCAGGCTTTCCTTGACCGTTAAGTTGGCTTCTATAACACTGCAGGCTTGGCATGCAGTCAACACTGCAATCAACACACGGCCGAGCAATCTTACCATGCAGCTAGAGAAGAGAACCTGGTCGCCGCCCACTTGCCATATCACTTCTCTGCATATATTCCGGCTTGGTAAGGCCTATAACACCATTCGTCAGTTCCGGGGGCCTTACCAGAGCTCTGACCCGTGCCGAAAGAAACGAAACTTTTAAACTCGTGGGGCATAGGAGCGGCCGCCTTATGGGTCAGCATATAGTCGTATTGGAACTAAAGCGTACATCACAACTAATCCTTGCACTCATGGGGGGCCACCCAGAGGCTACCCCCTTGGCAAACCATGTTGCCTACCACATGGGAAAGGCAATTACAAATTTGGTAGAATAACAAGAAATGATTCACGCGAGGCAGGACTTTGTCCCATAGCGGTGAAGTGCAGGTGGGAACCATGCTTGCACTAACAAGAGTCACAGACTCACAGTGAGAGAGCAGCAATGGCAAATGGCTGGCTCCTCACCTGCAGGTCCCATGTGCTTGCGTGCCTTTCAGGATGCATATATATTAATATCGATCTTCCCCCCTCCTGCTTTCAGTGTTTGGTAGGTTTCTTCCTCTGCGCTCGCCTACTCTAATACCGAGTTTACATTGACTCGTGGCCATTGCCGTTCTTGGGCATTCAACATCTGACGGTGTTAACTCTTAACTGAGCCCCCCTGAGAGAGATTCATCGTGCTCGACTATAACACGATCATTTGCACTCACCTTCCACACGAGGAACGTCAAGCCTCGGTAGCACCCGCCTGTTTTGACTGTATTTCGAACAGTAAGTAAACACCTTTGCTCTTTGGTTTCTTGTTTGCACTCGCCCTTTTGGAGATATATCTGTACCCGCACCCCTTACGCTCCCGCCTTGTACCGAGAACGTCCAAGTCGCTGGCACTCGCCTCTCACGGCCATTATTCAGAAACTTAGCACGCGTCCTTCTTTGTTTTGTGAATATTCTTTCCCACCTGAATTGCACTCGCCCTGCTTGGAAGTGTATCGTCGATCCCGGGCACCTGCCTTTCTCGGCCTGTTTACAGGTCGGTGGCTCCGGCCTGGTGGCATTCTCACTTCCCCCGGCCCGGCCCTCAAGCTCCGCTCTTTTCTTTCCAAGGAACAATCCTTCCGGAGGCCGTTCTTAGGTCCAAGACCGCTCCGCCACCCACCTCACCTTTTCATCATAAAGATCAACCATTTTCCACCGCCATCTTGTGTTTTCCAGTTCCTCCTCTAACGTTGTGATTTCTTTTCAGCCAGCCAACAGTAAACGAACAACAACCGCCATGGCCGGACGTATTTTCACCACGGCCGCACTTGTGGTCGGTGGACTTGCCGGCTTCTCGGCCGCTGCCGGCTGCCCGTACGCCGCCGCTCTCGGAGGCCGCGCCGAGGATGCCGGAGGAGATGATCCTTTGGCCCCGTTCACCGTGGACGACAGCACCGGCTACATGACCGACGACCTCGGAGGCCAGATCACCGACCAGGACAGTCTCAAGGTTGGTCCGAAGGGTCCCACCCTCCTGGAGGACTTCATCTTCCGCCAGAAGATTACGCACTTTGATCATGAGCGAGTTCCCGAGCGAGCAGTTCACGCCCGTGGTGCCGGTGCCCATGGCACGTTCACCAGCTACGGAGACTGGAGCAACATCACGGCCGCCTCGTTCCTGAGCGCCGAGGGCAAGCAGACCCCCATGTATGTCCGCTTCTCCACCGTTGCCGGATCTCGGGGAAGTGCCGACACGGCCCGCGATGTCCACGGATTCGCCACTCGATTCTACACCGACGAGGGAAACTTTGACATTGTGGGCAACAACATCCCGGTCTTCTTCATCCAGGACGCCATCCGGTTCCCCGATCTCATCCACTCGGTCAAGCCCTCGCCCGACAAGGAGATTCCCCAGGCCGCCACGGCCCATGACTCCGCCTGGGACTTCTTCAGCTCGCAGCCGAGCACGTTGCACACCCTCTTCTGGGCCATGGCCGGGTTCGGTATCCCCCGCAGCTTCCGCCACATGGACGGCTCCGGGATCCACGCGTTCCGCCTGGTGACGGACGAGGGCAAGTCGACGCTCATCAAGTGGCACTGGAAGACGAAGCAGGGCAAGGCCAGCCTGGTGTGGGAGGAGGCCCAGATCGTCGCCGGCAAGAACGCCGACTTCCACCGACAGGATCTCTGGGACGCCATCGAGTCCGGCAACGGCCCCGAGTGGGAGCTCGCCATCCAAGTCATCGACGAGGAGCAGGCCCGCGGCTTCGACTTCGACTACCTCGACGCCACCAAGATCATCCCCGAGGAGTTCGCCCCGCTCCAGAAGCTGGGGGTCATGAAGCTGGACCGGAACCCGACCAACTACTTCGCCGAGACGGAGCAGATCATGTTCCAGCCCGGCCACATTGTCCGCGGCGTCGACTTCACCGACGACCCGCTCCTCCAGGGCCGCATCTTCTCCTACCTCGACACCCAGATCAACCGGCACGGCGGCCCCAACTTCGAGCAGCTGCCCATCAACCGCGGCCGCGCCCCCGTGCACAACAACAACCGCGACGGCGCGGGCCAGATGTTCATCCACAAGAACACGGCGGCCTATAGCCCCAACACGCTCAATAAGGGCTACCCGCAGCAAGCCACCCAAAAGCAGGGCCGGGGCTTCTTCACGGCGCCCGACCGGCAGGTCTCGGGCAAGCTGGTGCGCGAGCTCTCGTCCACCTTTGACGACCACTGGACGCAGCCGCGCCTCTTCTACAATTCGTTAACGCCCGTCGAGCAGCAGTTCCTCGTCAACGCCATGCGCTTCGAGGCCTCGCAGCTCAAGTCGGAGCAGGTCAAGAAGAACGTCCTGACGCAGCTCAACCGCGTCAGCCACGACGTCGCCGCCCGCGTCGCTTCGGCTCTGGGAATGGAGGCCCCCGACGCCGACCCGACTTACTACCACGACAACACCACCGCGGGCATCTCCATCACCAACTCCACCCTGCCCACCGTCGCCACCCTGAAAGTCGGCATCCTCGCGACAACGGCCAAGTCCCTGCAGAGCGCGACGGCCCTCAAGGAGCGCCTCGCCAAGGACGGGCTCGTCCCGGCCGTCGTGGCCGAGTACCTCGCCGCGGGCGTCGACAAGACCTACTCGGCCGCCGACGCCACCGACTTCGACTCGGTCGTCGTGGTCGCCGAGGCGGACCAAGCCGGCCTCTTTGATAGTTCCGCCAAGAAGCAGGCGTCGACCCTGTTCCCGGCCGGTAGGCCCCTGCAGATCGCCAACATGGCCTACCTCTTCGGCAAGCCCGTCGGCTACTACGGCGGCAACGGCACCGTGGGCAGCGCGGCGCTCGCCAACGCCGGGTTCAGGCCCGACGAGCCGGGCATGTACATGGGCGGTTCCTCGGACATGGAGAAGTTTGTCGAGGGCGTCAAGAAGGGGCTCGCGATATTTAAGTTCACGAACCGGTTCCCGTTGGACTCTTAGTAGGGGATTTGAACGAGGTTTGGAAGTGGATGGAACGATTTTCATGATTGGGATGTTTTAGAAATCCCCCCTTTAATAGAGAAGTGAGCTTACGCTCATAATGAAATAAATAATGAGTACAAAACTTAATCGGCTAAGAAAAACTTCGTATGAAATTTGTTTTAGAATATCTCATCTCGGAACTGAAGAGGAACAGAGTGAACCGTAATAAAAAATACCAAAAATTAAGTCATGTCCTGTATACACCATAATGCCCGTAATCGTCCCGATCTCAAGAGGGTCATCGCTGTTCGTCCGGATTCGTCCCTCCCAGACCATGCAAGATCCGACGGAGCTGTACTATGGCTTTGCGAGGCCAGGAGTGGGCGAGAGGCTCATCATGGACCGGTTGAGTACAGCGGTGCGCACATGGGCTTCATGCCGAGGTGGAACGATATCATGTATAAGCCGTGGCCACACTTTCGAAAGGTGCTGTAGTTGATCGCCATGTCGGTCACGATGCCCACGGTGAACTTGCCTCTGATGATACTCTCTTTAAAACAGATTCGAATGCCTGTGCCCCGTCCAAGTGAATGCAAGATATCTACGCCAATCTGCGACCAAAGGTGCCCTCCAGTGACCCAAAGCCCCCCTCTTTCTATGCAGCTATACGCATACATATGATACACATGAGGAGTTATTGCTATATGTAAGTATGTTGTGCATACATCGTGCATTTTCTTGCTTCGGTTGCATATGCAAGAACGAACACGTGAGGCTGTTTATGTCACGAGTGACCCCCTGGTCTAGGCAAAACTAGCCACGTAATGCTCAGTGTTTGGAAGTACGATATGATGGACGAAGATTTCATCTCAATTTCTCACACAGGTCTTCCGAGTTTTGGGTATATATTTTATTGTTATAGGTATGGTAACTATACGAAAATGCAACTTCGTGGTCTCTTCCCTAGTAGGAGTGACATCGAGCAAATATAACGCCCCTGAATCCGAAAGCTGCGCCTTTCCTGTGTGATAATGATATATAAACGACAATTTGTGAACGCCCCTGAACTCCACCAATGATGGCTTCTCGCCTCGAACTATATGGATCAGTCTCCCGAAGAAGCTCCAGTATAGAATGAATCTGATAATGTTCAGCATCTTCTTTTGTTTTCTTCTTCTTTCTTCTTGTACCAATCTAGTATTTGTGCGATATTTTTGTCGTTTTAAACCGTCTGGTTTCCATTCCGATTTCCGGTCTACATCTGTTCCGCGGCCCTGGAAGAAACGACTCGCTCAACCGCCTCATTCAAGCTGATCATCGGGGGAGCCAACCGGGACGCCTGGGGAACGTTTTGCTGCTGCCCCTGAGGCGGGCGGCCCAGATACCGCAGCTCCAGACTACCGCGGCGGGAAGCGGCGGGGGTGGTGCTCCGAGATGCCGCGCGACTACCGGGCAGATCCTCCTTGGGAAGGAACTCGACATTGGGGCGGTTCACGAGGGTAGGGGCGTTGCTAGTACCCGTGTTTCCACCCGCACCACCGTTCTCATCGCCGCCGTCTTGGCTATAAACGCTGCCACTGCTGTTCGAGCCAGCTCGGCTCTGGGCGCGGCTCTGGGCAATAGCTTCCTCCTCGCCGCGCGAGGCCAGGGTCTGGGCGAACTTGGACCGGGAGCGCAGCCAGGGGCCCTTGACGTAGACGACGTAGACGCTGGCGGTGAGCAAGAGGGCGAGGCCGAAGAGGATCATCATCATGGGGAACTTGCCGGCCTTCTCGAACATGGGGACGGCGTAGGGGGTCAGGATGCCGGCCAGGAAGTCGCGGGCCCAGCCGTTGCCGCCCGTGGCCGAGGCAGCATACACACCGTAGGCGCGCAGGGTATAGTCGATGGTGGCCATGTAGATGGCGTAGTTGGCGATGCCGATCAGGCAGCTGGCGATCATGGAGGGGAACCAGTGGACGTGGCCCGTGACGCCGGGGAGGCAGGCGACGAAGGCGAAGATGAGGAGGCCGACCGAAAGCAGGGGGGCGGTGAAGTTGAGCCACCAGAGGCGGGCCTCGTACTGGGCGTGCTCGCTGGACGGGTTGGCGGTGCGCAGAGCCGTGTTGCGGCGGATGGCGGGGATGAAGGATAGGTAGGCCAACACGTAGCCGAAGCCGATGGGGATGAAGGCGAGCGAGACACCGATGGTGCCGAAGCCCCAGCCGCCGCTAGAGTGGTGGCCGTAGATGAGGACGAAGCTCTGCACGAACATGAAGATGAGCGCGTCGGAGAAACCGGACAGAAGAGCCAGTGCCGTCACGATAGGCTCGCGGAGCAGCATGTGGAAAGGTCGCCACTGCGCCTCAGCATACTCGCGCCAGCTGAAGCCGCCTTCCTCGCCGAGCTCGCCGGGGCCGTAAACGCGTGACATGGGATCGTGCTCTCCCTCCGCAGACTTGCGCAGCTTCTTGGCCACTTTATCCATGACAACGGTAGATCGAGTCTCAGGTACGGTCCACCAGTGGACGAGCTGGACGGAGGCGCCAAAGATTAGCTGGACCCAGATGCACCACTGCCAGGGGAGGTACTCCTCGATGAAGCCGCCGACGACGGCGCCGACGATGGAGCCCAGGAGCGAGGCGAGGGACATGAAGTTGGTGGCGTACTGGAACCAGGGGTCGTCGGGGCCGTACATGTCGGTGATCATGGCCAGAGTAACAGAACCGCCAGCAGTGGACAGACCACCGAGAGCGCGGGCAGCGATCAAGGTAGCGAAGTTAGGCGCCATGGCTGCCATCAGACAGAAGCAGTTAACCAGGAACATGGACAGCTGGAGCACGATGCGACGGCCGAACTCCTCGGACCAGGGTGCCCACAGCTCACATCCGAAAGCGTACGTGATCAAGAAAGCTGCGGCGCCCCAGACGGCCTGCGAGACGTCGACGCCAAAGTGCTTGGCGACGCCGTTCTGGGCGTTGGAGTACAGGGTCGTGTTGAGGTTCATGGCGAGCTGGGCCAGGCCGGCGACGATGAGAATGCACCACTTCTTCCTCTGGGTCCACGAGGTGGCCAGGTGGGAGGCGTAGTGCACCCGCTGAATCAGAACGCGCTCATCCTCGTCCGGGCTGTTGCTGTTGTCGTTGCCATTCCAGATGTGGGAGTTGATTTTGACAACAATCTTGTTCGAGAGGTTGGTGAGTCTGTTGCCTTTGTTAGGCGCAGCTGGCATATCAGCGTTGCCCTGGGCTCTGGCGGAAGAGGGATCCCTAACCATAAGGTTTGACGGCTGGGAAGTCCTTTCGTCCTCAGTTGGCCTCTCCGAAGAATCCCGAAGGGGGGAAACCTTCTGGTTGTTCAAGGTATTCGTCATCTTGAGTTGTGTGTTGAGTTGAGATAGGGTGAGTAATGTGAGTGTGTATGTATAGAAAAGATGGAGAAGAGAGATAAGCATAGATCAAATAATTGGGGGAGGAAGTTATCGACTTTATACCCTATTCTAACAAGCTGCTCGTGGAAACGGAGAAAGGCATATCTGCAGAGGCTCAAAGTTACCAGGCTGAGCAGGTATGGGGAGTGGATCGTGTAAGCAGGTTGGTGTTGGTCAGAACCAGTATAAGGTTGACGAGCCACATGGTTGCCTCGCGCCCAGGACGGTAGAGTTCTTGCTGTACGTAAATTTCAGCACATATACCCCAAGTAGCACCATGTTGATGCTTCTCCGATCTGAGAAGAGCCCCAGGAGTGGACGAGTGCGCCTCAATTCCGGAACCGGAGTTACCAACCTGAACCAATACCAAAGCCACAGGTTGGAATACCACTGGCCCCCTTAACTTTGTATCGGAGACAGGTTCGTGGGCTTGACCAGTCTCGATCTTTGCTCGATTGGTGGTGGATGCAGACATATATCCGAGGCAGATGGGCCTGTGTTGCTGCGAGGACGATGTGACGAAGTTCAAGGGACAGCCAGAGCTCAAACCGACATGATGAAGTAAATGAAAGAATATATATAGATCGTTATTCTATGTACCGATTCGACTCTGGGGTATATTCGTGTTCCCATCTCAGCATTTCATTCCTTGACACACCTACACAATACATCGGCTGAAAAAAAGGGGGGGGGATCAAGTTGTACAAGAGACTGATAAGCATCGCCCAGTTTTTAAGCTTCCCGAGGACCATACATTGGTAATAGTCCGCGCCTGGAAACGAAAAAGACAACCTCAAACTCCCCGCCAATTGGACCCTCTAAATAAAGAAACTCCTCCCATATGCTGTAGCGCGCGTAGATCAAATAATCAAACGTATCGCAAAACCAAGTGTTTCGAATTGGTAGTTGGAAAATGCAGATAAATCATGTGGCCGAGCACCATGATGCAGGGCCTCGCTCAAGAAGCCTATTGTATGGGCTTTTTTCCCGTAGCATCTTTGGGTGGGCTTTGAGGGTTCACAGGAGCACTGGTTGTGCCCGTGGAAAAGCCAATGATATCGCGGTCATCGTCAATGACACGACCGTATCTATACCATCGGTTAGTTTCACTGCGCAACACGTACGACGGCATATTGACGCGAAGGAGGGGGGTAGGACTTACTCTAATAATAACCTGAAAAACCAGACCTCGAAATCCTCGTTTCGCAAAGTCTTGTTGGCCCACTCTCGCTTTTGGATGGTGAGCTTCTCGACCTCTTTCTGGCTTGTTGTGCCGTCGCCGAAATACCGGACGGCCTCGAGCCACTCATCGCCCTGCAGACTGAGCGGGATGTAGTGCACCCATGGCTTCAGCCAATCCATATGCCACTCTCGGAAGATAGCCCACTTGAAAGCCATGCTTCGACTCTTCAAGAAGGCGTAGAAGCGACCACTGAAGGCATTGCCATCAATATCAAGCAAGTATTTGTATCGCCAGGCATCCTGCTGTTCTACGCGGTCCTTTATGGTGAAGAACTCCCGTTGGGCTTCGCAATCGCCAGGGTCACACTGGCCAATGTGGCTAAAGTAGATGTCCATGATCTCCTTATAGTCGCCCCGGTTGACCAGCTTCGACTCCCAATGCTGACTCGTCCCGAACCCGGTGTTGACTAAGATCTTGGCCTGATCCGCCGCATTGACCTTCTGCACGAATCGCTGGCGATGCTGGCGGCGCCAACCGCCGTTTCTGCTGAACCCGCCGGTCGTACTTCCGCGCCAGTAGAATTTGTCCTCCTTCTCGCTCCAGGGTCTGTCAAGTTCCTCGTTATAGGTGACCTTGCCATACCAATACCACGGCGAGGGGTAAATGATGTCGGAATAAGACGAAAGCTTCGACTGGGAGAAGATGGGGAACAGGTCATGGACGATGTTGAAAGCGTTCGGGCGGTCGAAAAAGCCGTAGGACGAACTGAGCGAGGGCGAATTGCAGATATCGGACATGGCCGTGACGTTGTATACGAAGCCCAACTCCCCAAGGGCATACTTGGAAAGGTCGTCCTTCTTGTCTTCGTCCTCGAGGCCTCTCGCGGGGCTCTCTGGCGGGCAGGACAAACGCGAGTGTGTCCAGGTTGGCTGATGTGCGAAAACGTTGAACCTGGTAAGTTTGCTCTCCTCCAACTTGGTCCCGGCGCTCAGACCCTTCGGTTGTTTCGTGAAGGTGTTCTTTGGCTTCTTCCGCTCGTTCGCTGCTGGCATGTTGATCTCCCTCGCCCTCCTTACGAGCCTGGATAAGTCGTCATGCGGCACCATTACTCTCGGCTCGTCGTGGAGATTGAAGCACAAGTCCATGCTGGGCAGCCACTGTACGAATTTGTCCATCATCCCAGCGGTCGCCTCGCGTTGCCAATCCCCGCCTCCCTGCATATATGATACTTTGCCGTCGCGCACCAAGACTCCCAGCAGCTGGTTGTCGAATCCCAGGGCTTCCTGGGCTCTCGCGCGGATAGTGGCCGGCTTGAGGCCCCAGAAGGGCGTCAATGTATCGTGGATGTTGTCGAACTCGTCGATAAGTTGCACATTCCTGGCCTTTGCGAAGGCGAACCATTTATCGAAGTTGGGCGGTGGGGGGATGTTGTATCTCCTCCGGTATTCTGCGACGGCGTCCTCGAGCGTTTTCGACTGGCCCTCCTTCAGCACCTTGAACTCGTGCTCGGCTTTGTCGATTAGGTGTCGCATTGGATGCACCCCGACGGGTGGGGCTTGGGGCGTAGGATCGTATTCTTCGGGCGGCGGCGCTGGCGGTTCGTTTAGAGACGTCGCGGATGTGCCATGCTTTGATGCCGGGGCTGGAAATTTAGTCCCGAGGTTGGTGGCGGGTGACGAGACTCCTCGCGACAGGGACATGACGCAGATGACGAAGAAGACGAGGGCTGCGGTCAGGAGCACCTGCCGAGGTCGCATTCGTGCGCCCATGGCCGCTGGACTGGCAGCAGCACCGCTGATGCTTTCCCTTACTAGATGTGGAAGTGAGCCGCCGTCCAATGGGGGTTCGGTAGGGGAGTATGCAATAGTGATAAGCAGGCGATTATAGAGGGAGCAAGAGACACGACGAATAGGTCTCCTTTGACTACCCAAAAAGGAAGAAGGGGGGAATTGGAGCAAGAAGATTATGAGTATGGGGTTGGCTAACGATTGACAAGACGACGCTGCGACATTTGGACCGGCCAGAAAGTCATCTGAGGTGTGGGGGAAACTCAGATTGTGGTTGTCTGGGGAAGAAGAGACGATGTATAGACGCGATGGTGTGCTACAGCTACCATCCGAGTGTCTTGTCTGGTCTCGGGCTTGGTTCTTGGTCTTGATTCTGCCGTGGTGGTGCCCTCTTGGTGCTGTACACTAATAAAGCTTAGTGGGAAATTAGAGACGCGATATGTGGAGGCCGGCAGTATAAGTGATACGTCACCTACCTCCGAGTTCGACTCGAGCATTCAGGAGATAGATGCAATTGCGACAATTTGGTATCTCCTTAAGACTGACGAGAGCAAGTTGAGTCGCCAGCCAGTCCGCCGGGTTTTCAAGTTTTGCCGTGCACCAGAGAGGTCGTCCTTCAATGTCCCTTCTTGGTCACCTGTCACCTGTTTCGTTTTCTTATGGAATTCAAGATCCTACATAGAAAAAGTGGCACCTACTTAACGCTCTCTAATCAGGGATAGGTATTCATCACCAACGAACTGATGCAACCAATGGTGCTTGGGCATTGGCAATGTCGGTTGGCAGTTTTGTTCCAGGCCCCGGGTGTCAGGGCCGGGAGAGTTCTCGAATCATTCAATGGGATCCATCCATCTGCTTTGCGCGCTCTCCTGCATCTTCTGCCCAAAGGAGCAGGCAGGTAAAATCGATGTGCTTCGCCCGCGGCATAGCGTGAGACCGTCTGCTGTTGCTGATCCCTGTTTCAATTAAACCCACATTCTAGAAGGGCCATGACGCGTAATTGGGGGGTTGCATTGCATCTCCGACCGTCGCGGCAGCATGTCAAGCAAGCGGTACGGCATCATCTTTGGGAGCTTTGTTTTGGTTGAAAACCTAACAGATTGAAAAGTTGGACAAAGTAATTGGGTGCTAGCATAAATAAATACAATCCGTTGCCCAGTGACATCAGCTTACGGGCGCAAACTTTCCCAGTGCTGACATGTGCGAGGCTTTGGACACAAGGATCATCAGCTTTGGTGGACGGTGGATACGAAAGTATAGGCGAATAGGGCCAATATGTAAGTCATTAGGTTAGGTTCGTGATACCTTACAATGTACGTGATGGGTGCGCCTCATTATTGGTCGGAAGCGTGTCCCTGTCCTGGCACCATGATAGCGTTAGTAGGAATTGAAGGGGCATTAGAAGGATATGATTAATTCCGTTTGCCATATTTATATTACTTGAGCAGTCATTAGGTACAAAACAAACATTCTGATATATAAAGGTTAGAATGCATCATTGATTGAGCATAATGCGGGGGCCATGTCAGGTACGCGTCTAATTCCTTAGGCGGTGGTGATTGTACAACAATCGTGAGACATGGGCCAAAGCGGCACAGCTTTGGCGTGATACCCATCAGCTCGAGTAATCCGGGCCGGCCCTGGCGCAACGCTTCCTTGTGGGACCGCACCGAGATCCAGATAACATTGAATGGGATAAATATGTACGTAAGACACGTGCTACATCGAGAGTTTTCGCATTTTGAGCTTCTCTGGTTGTACACAAGCCTGTATACGAATCAACATTACATCAAATAAGTACGATGAATATCCCCCGCATTGGCCGAGGTTTCCCACCCCGGATCCATCCCCCAGCAAGACCATATCTTGGCGTATTTCCTACGGCAGTGCATTTGGTCTTGAACCTCACTACCCAGAAACTCGGCGGTTGTTAAGAAGCTCTTCAACAAGAGGCAACAGACACACTCTTTGACATAGGTTCTGCAATTTGGCATTGACTTGTAATGTGCCAATTTCCAAGATGCGGTCCACCACCAAACTACCACTAGCCGATGCCCCTGATCTACACTTGAGCTCCCATCCGACCCCGGAAGAATGCGCCGAGGCCTGGTCCGCCACCGCGTCGTCCTGGAAGGACTCACTAACCTTACCCGAGTACCTCGAAGAGGCCCAGTACCTCACGACGGTCCCACTTGCCCGTAACGGAGGTAGGACCATGTGGATCCTCGTGGACAAGGAACTACCACCCGGCCAGCGGCAGGTCCTCTGCTCATGCGAGAGCTTCCGCAAGCGAGCGCTCATTAGTGACGCGAAGGGAATTGTCAAGGAGGGCATCGTTCACGGCATTGCTAGTGTCTTCTGCCCGCCGGAGTACCGGGGCCGCGGCTACGGCACCCGTCTCATGAAGGAGCTAGCCCAGGTCCTGCGCGAGTGGCAGTCCGAATATGGCAGGAAAAGCATGGGCAGCGTCCTATATTCGGATATTGGGAAAAAATACTATGGTAGGCTCGGTTGGCTGCCCAACCCTCAAAACGGGCACTTTGTTTTCCCGCCTGTGAAAATGGAGAATAGCACAGCGCGGCCAGTCCTCGAAGCCGGGCTTGGAAAGCTTTGCCTCAGGGACGAGGCTATGGTTCGTAAAGCAATGGCAACTCCTAGCCCCAGCACGAAACAAAAGCGTGTGGTGATTTTACCAGACTTGGATCATATGTTGTGGCATATCCGAAAAGAGGACTTCGCTACGGACCACATATTCGGGAAGAGAGCGGAGGTAAAAGGGGCAATCGCCGGAAGCCCCGGCAAACAGGTCTGGGCAGCCTGGGTGCGTCGTTACTATAGGCGCACTGGAGACCATTCCGACAAAGATAAGGAAAAGCAAGACGGCGAGAACGTTCTCTACATCCTCCGCCTCGCAATGGAAGGCGATGAAACTGCTAATAGGCCGCATGAGGGAAGCCAACTACCTCCACATACAGATGCATACACGGAGCAGGCCGCAGCGCTTCAGGCCGTACTCCGGGCCGCCCAGGCGGAGGCAACGGTGTGGCGGCTGGACCACGTGCATCTGTGGGAGCCATCCCCCTTAGTGCGGAGGCTACTTGGGCAGAGCAGTCTTGATGCCACCTGGGTCGAGAGACACGAGTGCAGTATCGCGAGTGCACTGTGGTTCAATAAGGATGCACCGGTTTGGGTTAACAATGAGTACTATGCATGGTGCTAGGTAGGGTTGTAAGTAAAGACGATCTCTTCGTATATCTGCGTCTCGGTACCACCATCGATGCGAATGGGCAGGGATATAGTCTCCCCAGCGGTGAATCCCATTTTCTCGTAAAAGGGGGCTGCCTCGACGGTGCTCTCCAAGTACAGGGGCGAGCCGCTCGTGTTGGACTGCTGTATGCCCCATTGCACCAACAACTGGCCAGCTCCACGGTGGCCAAAAGTAGGGTCAGTACCGATGAAGGAGAGGTCTTGAGATTAGTAGATCAGCACTCAGGATTACGACTTAAGATATCTATGGGAACATACGATAGCCGGGAGCATCTCCGACGGAGCGGCTCTCCACCTCGACGGCTTTGGCGATCCAAGCTCCGAGAGTATCGAGATCAGTACCCTCCGGCCATATCCAGGGCGGTTCGACGTGGTCTTCGCCAGGAAGGACTGGATGCGACCACTTGGCAAATGCGACAACAAAATCGGTGTTCATCTCCGGGTCTAGTGATGTGTCAGGCTCAATAGCTTGCTTATTGTATTGCATGATACTCAGTGTCTTGAGGATATGAACAACAACTACCACCCCTTACCATCGAAAGCTGTCACCACTAGTACTGTCGTCTTTGAGTCATCGATATCGGCAAGGGCCTTGTGCTCGACGCAGGTCTGCAGTCTCTTGCGAATAGCGGGGGTTGGGAACTGAGCATGCAGCATGGCGTTGGGCCCGAAGGCTGCCATGTGTATCTCCGCAATCCGGGGTGCATCCTCCGGTGTAGCAGCACGCATGTGAAGTTGCTTCGATGCCGTAGCCATGATTCAGCTGCTGTTTTCCGTCGCAAGCCTCAACTTTATCTGCCTACGAGATAGTAAGCCTATAAGGAATGTAGTAGGATCAAGGCTCCGTAGCCCACCCCGGAAGCTAGCGAACTGTCGGCCGGCCGTGGTTACCCGTTCCCGTGTGGAACCTTATATAGCAATATTTTTGGCATAATATCAAATCACAATAGAATTAATGGCGAAGTGAAATCATTTCATGTTTGACAGGTAAGGTAGACGGATGTGGCATTCTCATGGTATCGTCAATCTTTTGGTTCTAGAAATCCTCAAGCACATTGCTTGTTACTATCCATACCCCCCAATCAACGCCAGAAAATGCTGTAGCACAGTGCTTCATCCATTCTAACCCGCAACTATTTTTTCATTCAGATCATGGTCCAGAGTTCCCTATCGACCGACATTGTCCGCCTAGTAGAAGAAACCGATGATCTTTCCAGCAACGTGCTTGCGGCGGGCCTCCTCGTGGTCCATGATTCCAGCAGAGGTGGTGAGGATAACGTAGCCGAACTGACGAGCGGGCAGCAGCTTGACGACCCACTTCTCGAGGTCGGCAAGGCGGACGTTGTAACGGGGAGAGATAACACCAGTCTTGTTAAGACGGCCGTTCAGCTGAACGACGATCTTGCCGGAACGGTGGTCATCGACCTCCTCGAACTCGCCAATGTAGCCTTAAGAGAAAAAAAAGTCAGCAAAAAATGTGACGTAGGACTAAAAGTGAGAACTTCATTTCGTTATATCAGAGACACTTGTAAGATTCCTTCGCCCGTAGTGATACGCTTATCTATCGGCAACTTAAAAGACTGTGGGCGTGGGGAATTTGAGACCAGTATCCAGTTATCATGCCGAATGGGCGAGGGGTCGGTGATCACCAAAGGGCAGGGAGGAATCTTCCAAGCAAGTGTCTCTTCTATAACAAGATGTTCGTTCTTTCGAGGGATGACATACCGTGACGCTGCATGACAGTCAAGAACTTGACAATGACCTTCGAGCTGGGTCGGATAAGGACCTGGCGCTTGCCGGTCTTCTCGGCGTTGTTGATGGCGTTGAGCGCATCGTTAAGGACGGAGGTCTTGACCATTTTGGCGGTGTTGTGGTTTGATTGTGGAGATTCTCAAATCGTGGTGAAGGGAAGTGAGGTATCTGCCAAGAGAAAAGTTTTTGGTTAGCCTTCAAAAGCCATTGAGCGTGGAGAGTGCCCTCTACTCAGGATGGAGCTGAGAGAGGGTTCTGCCCGCTCAGTACTGGAGGGGAAAGCGTATCAGGAGCCACCAAGATCTTTTGATAGTCACTGAAGCGCCCTCGGAGGATCAAAATCCATTTTGCGACAGCAACATCGACATATCGATCAATTGGCAGCTCCTGATTGCTTTCCCCTGGCTTCTTGAAGGGCGTGTCGGGACAAATCACTCCATCCTGGTGCGAACATACATACCTCGTTGAAAGTCTTGAGCGACGGTGGCTTAGGACTTTGTGAATGATTGATGGTGGACGGGAGAAGGCTACTAAAAAATCCAAGCTGTGAAAATTATTGACGGGTAGCCTCAAGCGGTGTGTAGTGGGTAGTGGGTGTGTGCGTGGCTGCACGAGCCACTTTTCTTTGCCCTAGTGAGATCTGATTGGCTCAGCATCTCCAAGATCTACCCCACTAAGAATCACAGGTCCGGTTCAACGGCAGAAAGCAGAAAGCGCCTGCCACAAGCTTGAGAGCGATTGAATTGCCAATTAACAGTTGAATCTGGAGAAAAGTCTTGATAATTTCCCACACCAACAACTCTCACCAACAACCACAACTCCATACACCGCACCACACTCTTCGAGGATCGCCACCGTCATATCGCAAATCAAAATGGTATGCTCCTTCATTTCCATCGAATTATTGAATTTCGAATACCCCGCGGATCTGGGTTCGCGCCTGTGATGCGCTGCCGTTTTGCGACTGCCATCCCACTTTGCACACTTTGTGGAAATAATTGTGCACATAGGCGCACCTGGCCCAAACAACCCATGCAGTCAAAGCATTGATAATGCGCAAGGCAACAGCACGCTAACATGTGGTCTTCTTTTTCTAGTCGGACGTAGAAGAGAACAACGCCCCCGAGGTCCCCGAGGAAGTCGAGGTCTCCGCCGATGCCTCCAAGGGCCAGATGTCAGTTCTGGACGCCCTCAAGGGTGTTCTGAAGCTCGCTCTGATGCACGATGGTCTTGCCCGTGGTCTCCGTGAGGCTTCCAAGGCCCTCGACCGTCGCCAGGCTCACATGTGTGTCCTGAACGAGGCTTGCGAAGAGGAGGCCTACAAGAAGCTCGTCATTGCTCTTTGCTCCGAGCACAAGATCCCCCTGATCAAGGTTCCCGATGGCAAGCAGCTCGGCGAGTGGGCTGGTCTCTGTAAGTTACATGTCACACAACAATTTGACAACGGGGAATGCTGTTACTAATGCGCTTTATTTCAGGTGTCCTTGACCGTGAGGGTAACGCCCGCAAGGTCGTCAACTGCTCTTGCGTCGTCGTTAAGGACTGGGGTGAGGAGTCTCAGGAGCGATCCATCCTTCTCAACTACTTCCAGACCGAGCAGTAAACTGGCTAAAACCCGGCGTTAAAATGGTGGGGCGGTATAGATTTTGAGGATGGATATTACGATACGACGTCTTCCCCACGGATTCATGGGATATACCACTCTATTTGCTGGAAATAGGGCACTTGATACTGCAATGGAACGGAAAAAGTCGGATTGACACAATCATCATGGAAGACCCCACCTTTGACAACGTGAATGAGTGATCAAATATGCAGAGTTTGTGGTTGTACCAGTCGCAAATAAGACCTTGGAGCTGAGCTTAGACTCAAATGAATATGGGTATTACGGGAACTCCGATGACATATGTTGGTGGTACGCTCGTCCAAAAGATATTTAACAGTATGTGGCTTGGTATCCCATAACGTATAGTGTTCTGTGGACTTCCTACCACAAATGATGCGACCTAGCCCGGCCCAGTGCCGACTATCAAAGTAACACGGGCACCACAACAATCCGTTCTGTCCAAGAACCCACAATGTCCCAGCCTTATCAGGCGTAACCATCTCCCCAGAGGCTATCATTTCCAAAAGCGTTGTTGGTTTTGCTGCTAAGCGCTGGGGTTAAGCGCGAACAGGCTTCTGACCAATCATGGCAAGGCCCCGGTCGACATCACTGCAGGTGGCATGTTTGATGTTACATATGCCAGGGGGGAATTCAACCAACACCCCGGCCTGAGGGGAGAGGGCCAGTTGGGTCTTGAGCACATCATGCTCGACTGATCGATCCTACCAGTTCAGTCTCTGGTCATATAATGCAGGCCAGAGCCGGCAACTGATGAGTGACAGTCATATTTAAGCATGTAGTCCAGTTCAGAGTGATATGATCTGGAATTAGACCCCATTGGGATCGATTGGGATCATGAGAGAAACGGAAATTACGGGGCCCTCGCCGGTCGAGGGTTGCTCTGCCTGTCCATTTTTTGGCGACGAAAGTGACAAGTGGGAATATCGTGGAAGCTCGGATGATAGCGACAACGGCACAGAAGAACAAGTGAGCGATACCTCGGGAGAAAGCGATACCACGGAGGGAAGTGAGGATGACGACTCAGACGACGAAGAGGCATCCCCGCATCATTACCTCCTGCCAGAGCAGGTGGAAAAACAGCTGCGTCTCTTAGACATTGATCCTGAAAGAAGCGAGCCCTTCCTCTGCAGCCAATGCCGAACGACCGACCTGCTTGCCGCGCTGGCTCACACCTCCAAGGTGTCACAGGGGGCGGCCAACCCGCTCGTCGTGGCAGAGCGCATCGGGCTAGACCCGGACTGTGCTCTCTGCCGCCTATTTCGGGGAACTTTTCTCTCCTCCTCTGAGATTTCGGAGGACGACGACGACAACGAGGAGAGCGCAGCCGTGGCAGCACATCATCGTGCCCCGCCGTCGTGGAAACTGTCGGCCTTCAACAAGCGCAGCATGCTGATGGACATACGCATCTCGTGGATGTTCCAGCCCGTCGAGGTGGCCATCCTGTACGCCGGCGAGGACGCCCACGTGCAGCACATCAACGAGGAACGGGTCGAGAGGGAAGGCTTCCTGGCGTGCGCGCGGACCCGCGACTTGCGGGCGCTACTAGAGAAGAACCAGTCTACCGAGACGGCGCCGCTGTCGCGATTTGTATTGCCGCAATACGATCCGTCTCTGGTGCGCGAGTGGCTCGGCTTCTGCGACATCGACTTGGATGGCCGGTTCGGCATACCCGGGATGAGAGTCATCGACTGCCACTCGTATACTATCGTGGACCACTTGCCGGGGATGTCGTATTTTGCGCTCAGCTACGTATGGGGCTTGGCAGGTGCTGACATGGTCGCTGCCGAGACACAGCTGATTGACAGGGCAGATGCGCTCCCGCTGCCGCCTATGATACCCAGGGTAGTGTCGAACGCTATCCAGGTCGTTGCGGAGTCGGGCTACCGATACTTGTGGGTAGATCAGTTCTGTATCGATCAGTCGGCGGCCCATGAGCACGTTGCCGAGCACATCTCCAAGATGGACCTGATATATATTAATGCGGCACTGACAATCATCGCCGCCAGTTCCGGAGGGGCGCTGCCGGGGGTCGGTAGTACTCCCAGGACAGAGCGGATGATGCTGAACATGAAAGGCCGGGTAGACGAGAAGACGGGAACGGTTGAGGACGACCTGACTATCTTCACCACGCCTGCTCCGGTCGCCGCCCTTCAGCAGACAGTCTGGTACAGTCGGGGATGGTGTTTCCAGGAATCCGTTCTCGCTCCTCGCAAGCTGTACTTCATGGACCACGAGATGGTCTTCCAGGCCGATGACATCAACTGCAGCGACTCATATCCGGAACCTCACGACGCGCTGGTTAACATGTTCTATGAGTTCCAAGAAGCCCCGTTCCTGGATTGGTCAGCATCTTGGAACGAGGAGTCTGGCGATAACTCAGTGCCGTTTTCGAAGGAACCCGACCCAAAAGGTATAATGGACCAATTCGCCCGCAAAGTCAACCACTTCCACAAGCTACTCGAAGTGTACACTGCCAAACAGCTGTCCCAGGCTTCCGACTCGATCAATGGATTCGCTGGGGTCTTGAAAGTCTTTTCTCGTCACGACCCGGCTTTCCAGATCATCCAGGGACTTCCAATCCTAAACGTCAGTGCAGTACCTGATACTTCGACAGACAACGCAAAGACGCTTATGGCTTGCCAGAAAGCGTCTCTCTTATATGAACTTTGCTGGTGCCACGACCCTTCGCGGATGAAAGAAAGTCCAGAGCGACGAGGCCATTTCCCTTCCTGGAGCTGGGCCGGTTGGAAGGGCCAAGCCTCTTGGCTGAATAGCGGCATGTGGCTAAGAGATAACAGTATCAATGAGAGCGTGTCAAGTTTTGACTTCGAAGGTATAGAATGGGAAGACAGCAGTGTCACTGACTGGATGGACGTCTCCAGTGCATCACAGCCGTGTGGCAACGCGAAATATTTGGTAGGAAAGGCCCCTGTGTTGAACAGATCTGAAGGAGGAGATATAGCAAATTGGAAAGACGGCGAGGAGCATAACAACACCATTGGCGGGTATTCGGTCAGTTCTGTAGACTGGTACCTGAGCGTCAATGCCCAAAGCCACGAAATAGCCCACTTCCTTGAGAGTGGAAAGTGGTCTTTTCTTCTAGTGTCAAAGAAGCCTTGGAGAGATGGGCGTCTTTCTTTGCTGCTGATGGTAGTATCATGGGAAGAGACCGATGATGTCAAGGAATTAGGAAACGTATGCTGTCGTCAGGGGCTAGTCAGTGTAATTGTCGAAGAAGCACGCTTTGATGTTGAGGCACTACCACAAACGAAATTTCGACTTGGCTAGAATTCACGTCTGGAATGACGGTGCAGCCCAATTTACCAGTCATAATCGTTAGCATCCCATTTATAAACTATTTGTTCGAACGATCGAAGAAGCTACTTCAAGGGCTCACGAAGAAGGATGTGGTAACCATCGCCCGTCTTCACCTGGCCGATTGAAGCCGCATAGTTTGCCTTGTCATCAGGCTTGCACTCTGGAAGGCTAAAGGCAAGCTCCATGAATGCCGGGTCGTAGGGCGTCAGCCCCTTGATAAGAGTTGGCAGCAAGCCCCCTATAATACAACTTAGCGATACTGTAGAAGCGGCCTGACGGAGTACCTGGGTATACTCACCTTGCTTTGCCTTGTCTTCCGAGTACTGTTGCGCAACCGTACTGAAGGTTGGGCGGTCACTGACAGCTTTGTCTGCGCCAAGGAGCAGAGCGAGAGCTTCCTCCTTTTTCGAGAACTTCTCGCACTGCATTGGGCGGGTTTTACGTCAGTCAACCCCTACACGACCCGACACAATGGAATTCAACTTACCAGGATATGGCGGATCTTGGCCGATTGTGCACCTTTCACAGGAGCCGCTTTCTGCTCAGCACCACCACCTCCCTTGCCGCCCTTGCCCTTTCCATCCCCCGCCTTGGCGTCCTTCTTCGACTTGTTGTCGTCTGCTTTCTTGTTGCCCTTAGCCATTGCGACGGTTTGGTTTCGAGTGCTGACAAGAGGTCATATGCCTGCCTCTGCCGTGTTCTTCGACCGCTAGTCTTGGAATCTCCGCTTTTTGAACTATATTCAGCTAGCCCTAAAGTCAGCACATCAAATGCGCATAGGTATCCGCAACATAAGCAGCAGTGCAACGAAGGATGAGACTGACACCCTCAAAGATATATGCCGAGAGGGCCAAGAATATAAATTCGTGATATTGGATCTCACTTGGATTATTTGACCCCGAGGGGCTACTTCAGTCCAAACCACTGATGCCCAAACCTTCAAGATTACTTGGAGAAAGTTTAAACCAATAGGAAGGAACCCCACTGCCAGCCACAGCACAGCAGAGCTCTGAACTTGCCCTCTTGGGCTCAATTGGCCTTCTTGCCGCCATGGCTTTTCCGACGGGGGACCGGAATTTTTATGGCTTCATTTAGATCCAGCGGTTCCCTGGCCTGACCAGTATGCTTCAGCATGGACGGTGATCATCTCAGGTCGCTCTCAACTCAGTGTCCACCACTTGCCTGTTCATCCTTCCACGCGAATCAGAGCATTATGCTCAGTCGCCTCTAGGAGAACGATGCTCTGAACTCGCGGTCCCGTTTCCAGCTATCCCGATCCAGCCTCTCTTCTTCCCTCTGGATGTTCCACTCCATATACTTGCCGTTGCTGATCCTCTTCATCTCATTGCCCTCCAATTTCTCGTACAGCGCCCAGTCGTCAAGCTGCGAGGGTTTCGGGATCCGCTTCAGCTCTTCCATTGGCCGTTGCTCAAGCACCCGCTGCAACTTGAGCTCGAGACGATAGGTGTCTGACACGATGTCCAGTTTTGTGCCGTATTGACGGATGGTGTATCTACAGTACAATTGTTAGCTCCAATTGTCCTCGTCTACTGGTGGCCATCCAATTCAACTTACAGGCCATCGTAACGGACACCTGCTTCAGGGGCATATATACTTCTCAGTCGGTAGCCCCTGAGCATGCGAATCTGCTTTCCCACCTGCGAAAGCAGGGGTATATGCATGTCGCTCGAACGGCCGAATCGTATGTATTTGGTGAGCTCGATCCCATGCTCATAAATGACTTCTTCCCTCCCAGTGAGGAGTGGCAGTGTGGTGATCCCATAACGACCGCTCGTGGGCTTCTCGACCGAACTTGTGACTATACCGTCGCGTTGGGCACAGGCTAGGTTGAGCCACCAGCTTTTACAGTGGTAAGCAAAATATGTCCATACTCTTAAGGGGGAGGGCACCTCGCATACTCACTGTCCAGCCTCGAACTGCAAGCGGCCTTCTAACTCGGATATCGGATTGGTCTCCTTCGTTTGCCACTTTCCCAGGTCATAGTTCAAGTCGTTATTGAATGTGACTTCTCTTAATCGGCCGACCCTTACTAAATCGTTCGTGCGGTAGTTGTCGATGAACAGGTATTGCTCGAGGAAACGCTGCCTCCACGCATTATGCAGCTTGGCGGCGAGTTCTTGTAGCTTGTCCACTTGGGCCACCATCACCCAATACCCCAAGTGCAGGACCGTTGCGTAATTCGAGCCTCTAAGCAGCCTGGCGAACTCTATTATCTCTTGGACCAATTTGTCGAGATGGGCACTCTCGATACAAGCAAAGTCCAAGGCAGGGGTAGTGTACATCTCATCCCTGACAGCGTCCTCCAAAAAGTTTTTGAGGTTGGTGTTTTCTGGTTCGAGGCTTTTCTCGTGCTTCATTAGATGCCGAACTCTGTCGGACAGGTCCAGCAGTGTATCCTTGTCCCATCTCGGTCTACTGCCAGAATCAGAACTCAGTGATTCATTAGATGATGCTGCAGAGCCCAATCGTAAGTATGGTCGAAACGGTGCTTACTCGTGGGACAGACGTACTTCTCGGGGATGGAGATCTTCTGGCAAATGGCAAGCCGGTCCCATCAAAACTAAAGTGCCGGATGTTCGGGCTCAGAAGCTACGCCAAGGTCAGCTTGCTCCCAGCGCAAAGAACCAAGAGTCACTCACCTGGTTCATGATCATGTCCCTCTGTCTTCCGAACAGCGACCTTGAGTGGGCATCCTCGGCGGTCGATTGCAAGGGAGCCGGTCTGGGCTTAGGGAGAGGACGTTCTCGACGCGACCTCGTGCTGTGACGATTCGTCAGGGCGAATCTTTCTAGTTTGCTCATTTTGGCTGGGTGCTTTCCAATAGGTCTACTGGATGATCGAAAGGAGGCGGTGGTCTAGCACACGAATGTCACGATGACATGAATTAGGCGGGAAGCAACAACAGTGTTTCTTAGGATCTGCCAGCAGTACGCCCCAGCGGGTCTCTGCTCTGCAGCAGGCACGGGAGAGGTATATCGTGAAAAGAATGTATCAGTAACTATGCAGGTATCTAGGATTCTTTGTCGGGTGAGAATGGGCAAGGTTGCGGACAAAGATATTCTTAGCGGCCCAGACCGCTGCCAGAGTTCAGGAGACAAAGAGAAGGAGCCATCCATTTCCCAGTGGCAATTCTCCGTGAACTGTTCCTTCTTCATTGGGTGTTCTTTCCCAGTCTTGTTAGACAGTGTCTAAGCAATGCGATGTCACGTCCCCTTTGGGGGTATTTAGCGCAACGCCTAGCCAACCATGAGCCAACATAGCATTCTGTTCAGCACCATGTAATCGCAAAGAACAGCGCACTACAACCACAAGAAGTATGACAGCTGTAATTTATTAGGTAGGATAAAGGTATATCAGTTTGAATGTGAGAGTCACCTATTAATGATGCTTTGCCTCAAATTTGCCGCCCTTCCTTAATAGCTTCGACTTGCACTACCGCCAACTGCTTAACCACCGCTTCTGCACAATTGACCAGGACGTATATGCTACTCACGCATCAAGGGTTTGCCGTCGGCGTGAAGTTGTACCTCAGGCACCCAGCATCCACGTATCCGCCCACCCCTCCATTGCCGGTGCAGTTAAGCCAGTTGTCGTACAGCAGATCCGTGCAGACGACGTCGTGGTTTGGCGTGTCCTGGGACGTCTGGTTCAGGGGCTGGGCCGGGCTCGCCGAGTCCACGGTGGTCTTGCAACCCTTCACCCAGCTGATGGCGAAGTAGTACGGCACGTCGTTGAGCGTCGCGCTGTAGGTGATGGGCGCCTTGCCGTCGTACATTTCGTCCTCCGAGAGCGCCGTGTTCATGCACGCCTGCTGGCTGCCCAGGCGCACGTTGTCGCCCTGGATGGCGCCGTGGCCCGGGAAGTCGGCCTCGTCGTTGCAGTTGCGCTGGAACAGGGCCAACGCGGTGATGGAGGCCGTGGCCGAGGCCGCCGGGGCGTTGTAGGCGCTGCTGCTGCTGGTCGCGGAGGGAGCGAGGCTCGAGGAGACCATGGGGCTCTGGACGACGGTGGAATATTTCAGGCAGCTGTAGTCCGCCACGTTGCAGATGAAACCCGACGGACAGCATCCATTGCCGCAGCAAACAGTGTCTAGGACCAGGCTCAGTAAAAACTCACATCACTACTACTGGTACCAGTCGTCCCTTCTCCGAAAGACAGGGATATACTCAAGTAAGGGCAAAGAGTGACTTACTATTCCCGCATAGATTTTCCTGGCCGCTGGGCGTCGTACAGCATGAATCGCCGTTTAGATACGAACCGCATCGGTCCTGGCACTGGAACTGATTCGACGTGCAGTTTGTCGTACTCTGTGCGCTTTCAATCAGCAATGGAAGAGAAAGCCACCAAATTACCAGACCGGCTGAAAGTATTCTGGCCATGGCGAATGCTACTACTTCCACAAAGATGACCGAAGCAAGTTGCGAACCCCCCGAGGCGATTGCTTACTGGGAACCGAGAACGTTGAATTGTGTTTTCTCGGGCGCGCGAGAAGGTGTAAATCAAGAAAAGACAGGCTTCATCGCGGTTCATTTGGCATCGGGAAGAGGCAGGCGAGGCGCAAACAAACTGGACGCTACTAATGTTTGTTTGCTTGCCTCCGCGTTTGTCCCGCCATCGGTACTTCGCCTTTTGACACATGCATCTACTCGGTGCTCGCGAATAACCTCAGTCCGGGGATCGCACCTGGAAGGCTCTTAATTGAGAGATTCTCAACCAATCCTCTGCAGCGTGTGTCAACATCCATCGTCGCCAGCTACGGGATCCCGCCTCAGACATACACGTTTTGGATTCAGACAGTAGTTGATCCAGATGGACGACTGCATGACCATATAATCTTGGATACAAACTTCGCACGATAACAAAGAGAGACCGGAAGAGGGTTTGAGGGGGAATCTGATAGCCTTCATAGGGTTTGACACGTGAAGCGGTTTGGGAAATGGCGTAAAAGAAAACCTTATCGGCAGTGACAGACTTGATTCATGATAGCAAACAAATGGTATCTCATGTCTGCTATGTCTATTGCTCTGGCGAATGTCAACACCGGCTGTGTAATATTGACCGAAGGACACTCGTGAAGCAACCTTTCCCCCTTGATTTCCTCCTTTCCCTCCAGCGAGGATTGGCGATGTTTTCGAGCCGCACCAAGAGGTGTTATCAAACGGCCGTTGATCCTGGTTGTCCAGGACCTACGGACCTACCTACCTACTACCCATTTCATCGGTTTATCCCTGAGGCGGTCGGTTCGAATTTCAGCCAGCCGTGTACGCCAGAACCACATGCTTATCCTATCCTAAGAAAGAGGATCGCTCCTCTCGACCTTGCTCCCTCTTGACCGCTATAAAGGATTTCCCTGTATACTAACCAAGCCATCACAATCGGCGTAGAACACTACGTCTCGGCCTGTCGTGTGATTTGTTCCGCCCTGCGCCGATTCGGTCTTCTCTCTCCTCCCTAAGACGAACGCCACCCATGCAGGGCGTTGTTACGTTCCTGAACGGGCTGAAACCCCCCTTCACCCCTCCCTCAACAGATCCTACGCACACGGTGAGAATGAACGCCATACGCCGCCACCGGCTGGGAAGCGAGTAGATCCAGCCCGCATGATCAGATCTGTCTCGGAACAGGCCACCGAATGACAAACGGCCGTACCCTACACGCCAGAGGGAGGGGGTGCGCGCCATGTTTGCTTGATCGGGGAAGCCCGACCCGGCACATGCTTAAGCTTGTTTGGGCTTGTGAGAAGAATTGGACCACAATCAAGAAAAAAATGAAAGGAGAAGAAGGGGTAAGCCTCTGTTATAGCCCAAGTGGAAATAGTTGTTTTTCGTTACAGCTGATAGTAAGGCTTTGCGCTGAACGGCGTCTTGCTCTTCTGCTATGGCCGGCGAGCTGGATACCCTCTTGAGAAAAGCCACGTGCCATTGTCACATCCTATGTTGCACGCATATATACTACGCCTCCCCACGTACAGCACCACGATGTTGATGTTGCTGCTGCTATAAGAAAACGGAGTGGTGATGGACGACATGTGGACGCATGTCAGCGAAGCGACTGTAACCTAAGGAGAAAAAGGGAGACCCGGAAACAAGACCCGGAACTCCACGCCGGTCAAACAAAAGACCAATGACCAAAGAAACGTCTTTGGCGCACGTGGAATCTAACAGAGGGGGAGGAGTACCATTGGCTAGGGAGGCGCGTCTCCCGTCTATTTACGGAGCTTGGGACAGGTGGTATACGTCAGGTTAGCTGTCTATAACCACGAGATCCCCGCGCTACAGTGGAATCATTGCGGGAGCTTATTAGCAATCGTAGGGCTGGCTGCAATCCTTCCAGTCGGACTGTCTAGTATCATGGAATCACATGCCTGCCTGTTTATCCTCTTCCTCCTCCTCCCCTCCCCGAAGAGGCCACATATGTAAGCTTACTACGTAGTATAATAATCATGCTATATATGCACTTACGCGTAAATAGCTGCCGCCAGGTGGAGGAGAGCGATGCAGGCGGGATTTGGAGGTTTAGAGAGGACGATAAGTCGAGCTGCTACGTCCGGTTGGTTCGCATTTAAAGCCCGATTAAGAAGTCTCGGCAACGTCAAGTTTTGACGTGGGAATTCCTTCAGGCCCCGATTGGACCGGAGGAAGCATCGCGGAAGATCCTAGTGCACGAAAGGGATCCTCCAGCTGCTGCCCAGGCCGCCCAGGCTGCCAGGGTTGCTGAATGAGGATGATCCTCCCGTAGGCCCAGGACGCTTTATCGTTTTTCTTCCCATCATATATCGGAGATTATAACTACAAGACACGAAGGGTGTGTACGTTCCTCCAGGAATAGAGAGGCCCTGCCGGCAAAGTCGAGATTGGGGCATGCAGGTATTCTCCGTCACATCTGCCTGCTAGCAAGGGCAGCACGCACGCACAGCCAGCTGATGTAGAATCCATGCGCGTGCTTTCTACTGTGTGCTTTCGCTTTGGCCTAATGAACCCATCGAGATGATGAGATGTGTGTGATTGCTCGCTTCAAATGGCAAGGTATGCAAGCACATGCCGCAGACGGCCTCGGTCAGAGCCGACGTGCTCCCGGCAGACATCGTATCATTTTGGTGCGGAAGGACACACTGGGCAGTGGACAGCTACAGTCGTAATAAGAGTGGTGCGGAGTGCGCTCGGCCAGGTTCGTTCGCTTTGCTCACTTTCACGGTTGCGGTGCAGGGCATGGATGGCAGCATGGATGGCAGCATGGTCTGCCAGGGTTGGGCTCCTTACCTAAGTAACCCTGCTCCACCGCGAATGGCAACTCGGGCAAGGACCACGGGCGAGGGTGAGATGGCTAGATAGAGAGAAACGAGTCTGCAACAATGGCTTGACCAAACAGACTGGGTTGGCTGGATCTGGCTGTGCTGGCGGAACATAAAATAAAAAAGCATGGTATGCTAGGATTCAATATTCCCCGAGCGTTTATGGATCGCAGGGAGGATCGCGAAAGGAGAAAATTAAAAAGCCATTTCCACTCGGGCCCCATGTGCGGTGTCCGCGAATGTAACGCTGGTAGAGTGGCTAGAGTGGGAAACATCGTGAGGCTCCGCTTTGACAAGCAAAAAGCAAAAAGACACGAGAGGGGGAGAGTGGAGGGGTTTGGGCACAAGGTTTGGGGACGACAACGTGGGAAATGGGTATGGGCAGGCACGGTAAGCATAAATCCAGTGCTGTCAGTGTCAGTGTCAGTCAGTAAAGGTTGCGACGGAGATCGGCTGGAGAACACTCCAAAGGCACGCCGCAAAACAAAACGTAAAGGAAAAGAGACCCTTTCTCTCGGTCAGGCATCTTGACCGACTCGAAAGATTTTGTCGGATGAGGAGTGCAGCCGAAAGGTTTGTTTTGTTTCGCGCCACACGCAGCTTGTAGTCACAACAGCGGTCATGAATTGTCAGAACCAGTCACAAGCAGCGCCGTCTGCGTGTCGCGTCAAAGGACTGACACCATGTGGTCCCGGTGGCCTGGGAAGCGAATCGAAATAGATGTGTCGTTGCTTATGCACTCCAGCTCGTCCCAAACCAAACCTTCCTGTTCTGTGGTTTTGGGCTGGCAGTTGGTCGGGAGGAGCCACACAGGGTATTGTTGCTTATTGCAGGAGGAGGTGAGTGCTGGATTCATGCCCATCTCTCCATTTTTGGAAGGTGATTCGTCCCAGGAATCGCCGGATCCGTGGGTTGCCATCGCATCGTCCGGTATCCAAAGTGGCTCAGAAAAGAAACCATTGTACCTGCCCGCCTGCTGTGCTGTGCTTTCCCGAAAAACCCCCCACTACGGCTACGCCAACCCACCCCTCATCACTCATCACAAAGTCACAGCGGAAAGATGTCAAAAAGCAAACATGCGGTCGGGCTAGCCCGCTAAGTGACTTATCATAATGCTATTCCTAGGGTACTTGGGTGGGTGCAGTACGGCGTGCGCAGGGGAGAAACAAAGAAAGTGACAGACCTGACGTCGGAACTTACAACATCACGTAGTAGCAACTCCAAGCTCTGGAGATCTTTCGGGTGGAGATTCCTGATGAGCCAAGTGTTTTGTAGATCGCCAAAGCTAGATGGCCTCCATACAGACCAAGCACCTAAAGATGGAGGACAAGGTTAGGGGGAGTTGGTGAGAGGCGGGACCTGTTTGGTCATCTGAAACGATAGCTCAAGACAGTTAAAAAGGGATATACTGTAGACATATCGGAATAGTCTTCTGGCTGCTTCCTCTCCTGGCCGGGCGCCGTCCCTCCCTGCCGGCCGCCGCTATGAAAATAGCTGAAACAAGCCACAGACGGAGAAGGGACCCGGGCTCTCGCAGGTCTGCGCATGGAGCTGAACATAGCTCGGTGACAAGTGACGGCTGCTGCATGGAACGAGTCAGCCGGGAAAAGTACAAACTCGTGTGAAGCCTCATACGATCCCGTTGTTTGTCCTATGGACAGCTGAAAAGCAAAAACAAGGGAATGCACATTTCGAGATGGTTTCATCTCATGCTTGAGTCCGCGTCGGCACGAGTCAAAATCGACTGGAGATCGAACGGGCACTCACTGGCGGCAGATAGATACCAGAGTGTCGGGCTTATTAGCGGCCTCCTAGGGCTGCGTGATAGGACGACGCTCGTCAGTCCCGTAGGGCCACCTCCCAGTATCGAAACATGAAACCCCATGACACGATCATTGGCAGACAATAGGTAGCACATATGGGGTATGTAGTGTTATCCTCATCCGTCCCCAAGGCCGGCCCCAAGGATTAATTATTTCAGGTGAACCCAAGAAATTGCGATATGTTTCCGCCGTATTTGACTACTAGAAAGTTTTACCACGCCAGGAGTAGTTAAGCAACGTCGGTTCCGTCTTCATATCGGCCCTTTCTTTGCGCGACCAAGAGGATCGTCAGCGGCAGCGGCGTCAAAATGGGTAAGGAACACCTGGTCTGCGTCTAGCCTCGTCTCCAGGAAATCAGGGTCCCTGCGCTTAAAGAGGACGGCGTGAAACCGGCGCGCAAAGTTAGCTCGGACGCCGATATTCCAGAAGATTGGAGTTTTACTACTATGTACACATATTTTAGTCTGCTGCGAGTTTCCTTGGGGCAAGGCGTCTTTTGCGACCAGCCTGAGCGACTTTAGTCCGTAAATAACGTAACGCGAATCCCGCAAGTAGTATACGTTTCAACAATATGTTTGTATCTCCCTCCGCAAGGACGGACTGAGTTCCAACACTACTGAGGGGAAGCCATGTGATGGCCGCGGCGAGCTTAACTCTAGCGGGTTGATATCGCGGGGTTACAGGAGACCGGTCGAGGCTGAATACCAGAGCCCAGTCGCTTCCATGTGACTTGCGACAATGTTACAATGGATGGTGGCTTGATTCAAGGCAAGAGAAGCTTAAGTGACATTCCCGGTGGCGTTCAGAATACCCGGCGTAACGGCATTACGAGAATTCGGACAGAAGCGCCGAAAATTGAAAGGAGAATCTAGAGGCACGATGCCGCGGAGGTAGGTATAAGATTCTCTTATATTGATAATTATCGGACACTATAGAGCCTTAGTTGCACTTGACGTCCGGCAAGGTTGCATTGTGAATTGGCGCGATGTAATGTCGGCTAGGCACTTTTTGCGCGGTACTTTTGGTCTCTGCCTCTGGGCCATGCAGTGCGCTGAATCAAGAGCGAGCGTGCCCATTCGGGTTGGGGATGCCGGAAGTAAGATCTGACCGTACCGTTTGAATGCAACGCTACTTATCTCTCGAGTGCCGGGTGAGTCCCCCGTAAGTTGTAACCGTGGGCCGTAGGTTGAAAACGCCCCGACCGTCCAGGGCCAGGGCCTCAAAGCCGGTCCTGCTCGGCAGATTTTGCAGGTAGGCCTGGCTCTCCGGGCGATTTTCGCGTGGTCAAGGTCTGGAGAAAAAGTGAAGCGATGGGCGATCGGACTCGCGGAGCCTTTTTGGTGGAGCGGGCGCCTTGTCTTCCCTCGCGATGAGTTTCAGGGCGCTGATCGGTCAAGGTACAGCTCAACGTCTTTTCCACAACGTCGCACGCCTCAGAGGACCAAGCGAGGCAAGACAAGGAAAAAAGGCGGGGGAAACAGACTTAGACGACGATGTGATGCCTAGATCAGTTCTAGTTCGAACAGACATCGCTACGGTCAATGTTACTGTACACCGCAAGGTCGAATAGCATTTGGTAGAGTCGCAGTCGCACACATGTCAACTGTGCATGCCTGTCTACTTACAGACTGACGTTGCAGTCTATATCACACACATGAGCGAATCTGCCCGTTGACGTATTTGTTTCACGCAGTGACCAGACGTTCTGGCGATCATCAAACCCATGGTTCTGAAACATGCGGCTCAACAGTCGTTATTGGAGCCGCAATCGACAAATCATATTGACAGCCGAGTCAGTCTTTTGCTTCGAAGGCCTGCGTTCTGCAGCCGAATTCGGCTGAGCGATTTTGCCATGTCATAAACGTCTATCCATCTGAGGCCCGCACTGATGTCAATCTGTAAAGGCGACGCTGGCAAACAAGTTTATAGCTGGCAATTTATGTGGTGCGCGTATCCTTATTACATTGTTTTTGGAGATAGATGACTTTACGCATCTTACATATCGAATCGTGCTGCAATGGTACGTATATCCCGGTAGACCGACATGCACTGGCGCTTTTCTCTTGCTCCAAAAAGCGACTCCTATCACAGACCGGTGTAAGGCTTTACCAAGCATCTGAGGAAGGATCATCCCGGCCCAGAGTGACGATTACAATTTTCCACTCATACGCAAGGAATATGGTAACACCAGCTGGGGCCTTTCGAGGTTTATCCCGCGCTGCAGGCTGCGTATGAAGGAAGTGCATCCTTGATTCTCTCGCGTAACACACAACTATGTAGTGAAAATGTTTGTGCCTTGGCAGAGACGATGAAGCTCTGCACGCTCTAGCAGTATCGGTTCGAATTCATGCCGACACGCCGGCTAAACGCTCGCTGGTGATGTCTCTACGTGATTGGTACCCCAGGACGCGCAACAGCATCGGGGAACGGAGCAATATTTCCTGAGGGGCGGAGAGGGCGGCGGCAGCAATGCCTGTTTATCGACAGACGACCCGAGCTGTCGGTATAATCCTCCTCTTGGGAGAGTAGTACGACAGGCACGCCTTCCTTCTGCGCACGCATATGCATCAAGCAGGGGAAGCTGACGAAGATCTCAAGGATGCCAGGGGCCCCGCGAAGATAATAACGGCGAGAGGGAGGGTGTGTGTATGTGTGTACCATGTAGGGAACCCGGACCGGTTTTCGTACTGTAAGTCTGACTGCAGCGTATTGCCTGCACGATGGCCGGGAATAGCTGCTCTAGGCAACTCACTGCGTGCTTCTTCTTTCCAACAGTGCCTCTCTCAATCTGCGATGAGCAGAAGGTGTTCGGTCTTTGCGACGATATCTTATCAAAATGCAGATATGTGAGTGCACGTAGTCATGGGTGACCGCTGTTGCAATGCACAGAAGGTGGCATGAACTACCAGCTTTTCCCTATTAAGTGTTTGACCCCGCAATTCCTGTCATTACGTCGTGACCTCATACCGTCATCCAGTCTGTTGCGCTGCTGCTGTCGTTGCTGTTGCGCATTATGGCTTTCCTGCATCGCTGTTCACACAGCTCGCAATCACCGCACAGGCTGATTAAAAGTTTCGTTTTGGCACATCCCGTTTGTGGGTGGACGAATGCCCAATTGTGCAGATCCTTCCTCCAATAGTGAGAATTAGTGCGTGCCTGGACTGCATTGTCGAATCACGATCTCAATTGGAGCCAGGATAGGAATGAGCAGAACTCAAGGGTACCATGCCCAACGACAGTACGAGGATTTCTGCGAGGATGCCCGCCCTTGTCGTCAAGCAGGGCAGACAGGGATATCTTAAGAACCCCCCTACTGCATTCAGGAACCTTAGAGGCCTGTTCACCCGCGGCCCAATTGGCTGCTCTCCAGCTCGCCCAGACACTTTGGAAAAAGCTGGTGCTCCTTTTTTTTGTCCCTACATGTACATAGGTACGGATAGGTGGTGCCAAAGGAGAGTTGGAATGGGTTCGCATAGTGCCGACCCTTCCCGGCAATATAATAACAAGTTCAGTGTGCTTATGCTCAATGTCCAATATCCAGAATGAGTATTTCTGTGCCGTAGTCACTAGCAAGTCGTCGGAAGTCTCCTAAGGAAGTCGCTTGTTTATTAAGATTGCACTTTATCTCCCGAAGTAGTGGGTGGATGAGATATCACCCCATCGCCATCCATCATAGCATCCTCGATTTGGACGGTTCGAACATTCTACCACTTGTCTCATTTTGTCTGTGCGCTAGCTCCGAAAACAGCCAGCTTACAGCTGCTTACTTGCAAGGAGGCCGGTCCGGCCCAAGGTAGCATAGTCCGACGCGCCGTTTCTTGTGGCTTGAGATTCCCGATGCAGGGGAAGGGTACAATGTTGAACAATACCTGCATGCGGAAAAAGCCACGAATATCACATTAAATAGCCGATGATTCAGGGAGATGCCGTTTCCCAACTCCCCACACGTTAAAGTCCGAGGGCTCTCTAGCAGATTGTGTTTGAACCTTACAGGTCTGATATGACTCTTCACCAAATTGAGCTGCTTATGCTTAATGTCATATTCTACGACATGACTTGCTTGTAATCCGCCGTCAATCCGGCTGCACTGAACTCGGGGACCACAACTCCCTGGTTTCCGGTGGCCCAAGTGGTTCTGGTCTGGTGGGACTCTTCTGACCCTGACCCGTTCTGGTGAACATGGGAGTCGCAGCAAGTCTCTTTTTGGCAATGGCTGTCTATTTGCAGTAGCCTGGCCCGAGTCATAGAGGCTAGTCGAGTCTTGCGTACTGGGTGTCCGGAATATGCAAACCAAGACCAAAACAACCCCAAACCACCGCCATTTGGCAGCACAGCTGGAAGCATGGCGATTTAGCAGCTTACTATAATATCTCACCTCTTGACATTGGTCTCACGGCGACCCTTTCGTTTAATGGCGTGCTCCCCCAAAGGTCTCGCCACGTGCCGTATATCCAGATGTGATCTGTGTCAACCAAGCCAGTCACCCATGACAGCTAACGGTACTTGATAGCTGGTGCAATTAGACACGGAACTTGCCAAAAGTGCTGTGCAGAGTACATTCCATCATTGCTGCGGGTAAATACAGGAGGAGGAAGAGCATTGGCATGATCCTCCGAAGAGGACCTGAAGAGAGGATTGCTTGTTTGGTTGCAGTCTATGAGATATGAAACATTTCGGGCTGGGTGCAGATCTCGAATTACCTGATTGGACGAAATCGTGGCTTGGTATGCATTCTTTGTCAGAATTGTAACCATTTTCAACCACTCATATATCAGCTTAGGTCGCATTCTGACAACCGACTAAAAACTCCAGGGCTGCGGCGGCACTTCTTTTCTAAGTTCTCAAGAATCTTCGATTTCGAAGACGCTCGACTCGCTGAACTCTATTCCCCAACCGCCTCCAACCATGTACCTAGTCTAGCGGTGAAGTGAAAGATGGGCAACAAACAAACGTCCTCTACGACTCTAAAGCTAATACTAAGGCTATTTGCATTGTGCAGCAATACTTACTCCGTACACAATTTCGCATTCAGCCACATACGTACATGTATATATAGTAAGCAGTCGGCGATATATGCCTGAGCAAACCAGTTGATGTCAACATCCTGGCCGGTCAGGGAGGGCTACGTACATACATATAACAAAAATACCTACCCTACCCAGACGCACTCTCCAACCTCATGAGCATCAATGGATACTTTCAGCGTTGATCATGGCCCATGCGTCAAGCCGACGACCCCAACCGACAAGTCCTGGATGGAGATGCTAATAACCTAACTGTTATCTGGTGTCGACAGTGCAGCAATGCCCTTTGGCAAGACCCAACCTAACCAGATCTAGCACCAACTGCAAATGCCGTATATCAGCTATATATACATTTATATTTTGATATCCTCCTAATGCTTGTATAATATACGAATATCATAACCAAGCGGTATAAATACTCGAGTAGAAGTTGTGAAGATGACAGTTCGATGCTGGCATATTTTGTGTAACCGGTATTACATCTATGAACGATCGATCGGCTGAAGAAGGTTGGCTGTTTTGTTTGTGAGAATGGTTGGTCGGGACTCCTGTCGATTGTCCCTCCCTACCTGGACAGGGTCTCGCATCCTCTCGTCATGTCCGACCGACCGACCTGTGCAACAAAAGGAACTCGCGTTTACAGTGTGAAGTGAACGCACGTGGAGTATATGTAAGGAGGTGGGAGGACTCTTAAGATCCGCAGTCCGACCACCTTCTGTTGATGTGATAACCCATCAGTGCAATCAATGCCTTACTTATATCTTGTCCATCTTTTGATCTGAGCACGATCTACGTACATGCGGTTTTCGCTTCGACATAGCACGAGCATGAAGGATTCTTGACTGAGCCTTCGACCCTCGGGGCCGTGAGGTTGCATTCGATAGAAAAGCATCGACAGGGTGAGGCCGACTGGCTGTACAATAACCAAAGTACTCTCCGTGCCGTACGTACCCAAGCAGTCTGCCACCGTCCGTAGTACATTTGTAGTGGACAAAGGGGGCCAAGAAACGAAACGTGTGGATGCCCGCTGCATGAGCATGGAATAGCGTATTTTACTGGGAGTGCTTGGAAATGCCGCTAGCCCTATGCATAGTAGTGCCCTCGGCGCCCTTGCTGGGGGGCTTGCTGGGAATGCTGGTATGCTGGGTACATGGTAATTAGTGGTGTTGCAGGGCCCCACGCGCCGCTTTCGAGAGCCACGATTTTCGGGGTCCCTTAACTTACAAGATACACTCTTTTAGTGCCTCCCCCATCCGTCACCCTTCATGTCTGGCAGTTCGTGATGCCGAATAACTGCACCATCTCCTCTCCATACAATCCCTTGAGACCTTGACTGTTTGGGCACTTATTTCTCCTTCCTTTGCCCTATCCATTCGGGTTGAATTAAAGAGGGGACGTGCATGTGGGAATTTGCCTACCTTACGTTATATGACCTCGAAACCCCCCGTTCGCTCTCTCTGCTTGTTTCCTACTCCAGGATTTAGGCCATTCCTCTCTTTGCCCCTTGGTCACTTGTACATGCATAAGTTCATTCATTTGTTTGTTTTGCAACTTGAGATACCCAGTCGTTCTGTTTTTCATAGAAGGGCAACGTACATTGTCTTGCGCGAAGTATTTCCTGTTCTCGACTGGCCTACGCACACCACACACACCGAACCCGGTCGACGAAAGGGCTTCACTCAAGAGCTAAGGATCCCCGGGCATCTCAAACAAAAGGAAATCCGGTTCGGAACCGAGCTGGATGCAAAAATACGAAAACATATAAGGCATCAACGCAGACATCGACACGAACATTGAGTTGCATCGCATTTGCAGAGGCCAAGGAAAGGAAGTTCTGGTCGTCCTTTTTCGTCCAATCTCCTGCCGCCGGGCCCTCCCGTTTGAACGGTACCAGCCAATTGTAAGCTGGTGGAAGTCGTACCGAGCTGCAGCTAGAGCTTCGACGGAACATCGATAACTCGGCAACTCGAACAACGCCCAAGAAGAGCAATCAAAACGCATTGCGGCTTCTGTTTTCAATCCAGGTATGTAATTTTTTGGCTCAATGGGCCGTGGGGTTGAGTTCATCGGCCCAGAACAATCACTTGTAACGGTTTGCACCTCGAGGGCGTTAGACGTCATCCACCTCAACCACTGCCCCAAACAAGTGTTTGCGCGCAAGACCAACCGCCAGAGATAGCTGTGGCCCATCCCGCGCGTATGCAAGGGGCGAACGCACAATAACTTATCTGCTGTGCAACGATGTCTTGCGCCTCCGGCATGCTCGCATGAAGCATGGCTTTCCAATACTTCTCCAGCACGCTGCAGCCTGCATCGTGCTTGCGAAGGAACGAAATATCACCTCCAATAAGTCGACTGAGTACTGCAGGGGAGGGTTCAGCAGCAGCCACTCCCTCACGGCACTGGCGTCATCAACACCCGGTATTGATATGATATCCACCGGCAATATTATTATTCCCCCCTGCTTTTTGCTATGTGCAACGAGGTCCCCTACCAGCGCTCATTTGTCCTGTACTTGGAAGAGACTATTATATATAGTATGCTAACGACTACCCTTCTCAGATCTAAGAGCTTTTAACTGAGTCTCTTCGCTTCACAGCGTCACTGTCTATCGGCCTAAAGGGTTAACACCACTTCAAATAGGTAGGCCGTTGGTTGCTTTGCTGCGATAGCAAATTAGCAATTCCCAGCAAACCGGCTCCGGCTTTAATCGCAATTTCGGGACGCGGGCAGAAAGACTCGGGTTCGAGAAGGTCCTTCTTCCAATTAAGCGAAGACGAAAACTCCATCGTCTAGCAAAAGCAAAGGAACAGCAACAAACCAATCTTAGACCTCGCTTGTTGTGCATTCACCCATTGAGCCGGGACACAACCTACAGCCTTCAGACGCATACTCACGACCAGCATTGGGCAGCTTGCAGCTGAAAGGCCAACAGCATCGTACCATTCTTCTCGGCAACGCAACCCCCTGTATCGAAGGCACTCCGCACCCCCTGGTATTAACCATACCCCGGACGATATTGCATAACACTGTAAAGTGTGCAGCAGGGTTTCTGACCAGTCCCATCGCGCCCAGCTCTTGGACAGTTTTGATCTGTCTTTATATCCCTTCCGGGTATCGCATTGGAAGCGTGGCTCGTCCCCCACAAATATCTTCTCGGGTGGTACACATTGGTTGTTGATTTCACATCTCAAAACACACTCACACCCTCGACTCACTTACATAACATCGTCGACTACGTGTAATAGAGAGGAAGAAATCGATGAAGTCGGCCGAGACATAGCCATCGCTCCGGCCACTAATACAAGACACAACACCCGGCCCATCATGCATCAATCTATGTATGCATCGCAGAGGCCCCCTTCGGGGAAGGCTGCCAAAATCCTCGGCGCGTCAGAAGACTTCTCTGGCGTGCCGCCACCTCCCAAGAACCCATTCCATAACTACACAGATTTACTCGAGCCCGCATTGGATGGACCGCCCTCGCCAGAGCGCCTTAGGCAGCTTAGCCAGGAGATGAGGCGTGGCTCTCACGCCGATATAAGGCGTGGTTCGCACGCCGACATAAGGCGCGGCTCACAAGCCGATATCAGGCACGTTACTCATCCGGAAGTTAGGCGCGGTTCGGTTGCGGAGAAACGTCACAGCCAGCACACTACGTCGTCGGGCTCCTCATCCCTCTTATCTTCCGCAGACCGGCCGTCATGGGAACATGGCCTGGAGCAGATCAGTCTGTCGCGGAAGTCTTCCCAGCGGTCTACCTCAAGCGGTGTGCCGTCGCGTGAGGGGCGCCCAGAGAGTCTGCAGATTTTCGGAAAGACGTTGTTCAACCGCAGGGGTAAGTTACGGAGGGGAAGCAGTGACCAGGGCTCTTCGATCAGCTCTCCACAACCCGATGAGGTTGAAGCTCCTCCAGCCGAGCGTCCGACCGGACGCAAAATGTCGCAGCCTTTCCTCAGCGGCGTGTTGTCTCGGCGGAAAGAAAAGAAGGACCCCGAGGCGGGTGCAAGAAAGATACAGATTTCTGGTCCCTACAACTTCCAGCACCTCACACATTCACAGAATGACGGTATTGACAACTGCGAGGACAACATGATCGACCTCTCGGACTCGCGATACGCACGTCGGCCAACAGACCCGTTCCCAAAGGGTCTACGGCCCGAGGACTTGCATTTCGCCAACTTCTCGTCTGAGAGTTTGTCGAATATACAAGAAGACCCATCTACCGGGGGGCATGTGCGAATGAATAGCGAGCTGCTAGCGCCACAGACGCGGCAGCACCGATACTCTCCTCCCGCGCCGATTCGACCCCTGCCGAAGCGAGCGCAATCCGAGGAGCAAATGCGTGGTCCGCCTCCTCGACCGCCAAGATCTCCTATCGGAATGAGCTGGAGCTCGTCTGTCGTCCCCCCGCCCAGGCTCTCTAGCCGGGCGCCATCCCGCCAAGAAGAAGAGCTTGATCCCCTGGAGCGGCCCATGACCAACTGCAGCTCCCGACAGCCACAACCTTTTCTTCTGTCTCCTGCCCCACCGATGCCAGAACCCCCTGCTTCAGCCCAGGGCCTAATGAGCGAGTTCCTTGGCCCGGACGACATCGTCGAGCAACAAATTGGCTCGCATGCTATCACAACACCAGATGACGCAGCTTGGCCTTTGACGGCCAACGTCTTGACATCATTGCCCGATGTGCCTGAGGAGGAGGAAGGATCGGCCGCAACTCGACAAGATTGCACCAGCCTAACGAGCAACAACTCGTCCTTGAGAGGTAGCATCTCGGCGCCTGTACTCCGCCAGACGCCGCAGGCTCCGGTTCCTGGTCGGGTTCCTGGTCGGGTTTCCGGTCAGCGTCCCCCGAGTAACGCATCCGAAACACTAGGCAAATTCGACATGTTGGCAGCTCAGCGTCTCATGCGAGGGACCATCGATGAAGACGCGAGTGTGTACGAAGACAACTTAAACTGGGAAGACGACATCGATTATTGCTACGAGCATGCTGCCGAAGCCGACTTTGACTACGCCTGGGAGCGACCGTCTTGCGACATGGGGCAGTGTGAGGACGAAGACGCGCAAAGCCCCAAGACAACCAAGCCGAATTCGGCGCGAAACTCGGCTGGCCTTCCCGGCGGCCATCTGTTCCTACGCAATAGGTTTGACGTCCCGGCTCTAAGCCCAGCCAGCCAGACATCTCTGGCCTCTTCGCAGGGTGCCATCACACCGATAATGCAGCAGGGATCCGTAACCTCGAACTTCTCCCTGCCCCGAAGGGACAGCTCCACACTCGTTGGCCGAGGACATAGCCGCGTGCCGTCGCGGGTTTCGGCTTTCAAGGAATCACAGGGATTCATATCACCATCTCTGTTGATACCAAACGATTACCATCAACAAATGCTTCTCCACGAGAACGAGTTCAGGGAAGAAGACGAAGATGATGAGGCCATGTTTCTGAGCCATGGCACGTCCTTCCTCGGCCCATCTGACTTCAAGAGTGCCAATGCCCGCGCAAGTTCTTCAACGACACACTCGGCGCTCTCAGATTCCTCGAGTCGCCACAGGTCGGCAGCTTCAAACTCGACGGCTTTTACACGCTGGACAGCTAGCAGCACCTCCACTAGCATCGAAAGCTGGCAGGCTCCTAGCGAGGACAGTGAGATCACCGTCTCGAAGGTGGACAATGACGATGTGTCACCCCTGCCTGTGTTCCATGATGTCTTCAAGCGCGACGCCAGCCGCGAGCGCCACAACAGGGCTCAGTCGCACGCCAATGTGCTTGCTGCCAACGATGACGATGTCGCCCCCCATGAAGGTGTCTCTCCCGGTATGCCTGTTAAGTCCCGCCGTCGAGCGAGGACCAACAGCCGGAGTCACAACAACCCACCAGCTCAATTTGGCCTCTTCCCCGCAGTTCCGTCCTCCAACAACTACTTGCCAGGTGGTCGAATCTAAGCCGTAAAATGTGTTTACATATTATGCATATATATATATATATATATCCCTATATTTCTTCTAGCAGTATCAGTATTGATACTCATCCCCCATTGGAGCCTCGAGCTTCGGTGTTGGCCGTGCCTCGGCTGAAACATTACCTCTACAAGCCGTTTCCAGGCTGTATTTTATATGTGCAATACAGGCACACCAAGCATTTATGGCGTTCTCATCTGTCGTTACTGGCGCCTATTCTATTATGTTTTCAATTTATTTACGTTGGGTGCGTACTCTTGGGCCCCATAGACAGCGGTTGCGCGGAAAAGATCGCATTCTCTTTTGTGTGTTCCAGGCTGGTTTGCAATCCATGGGAAATGGCCCCAGATTCGTTATACGGGAAAGACCTAGTGGCGGGAGGCGAAAAGGGACATCAAAAACTGTTTTCGGCGATGTATGGAATTTTCTTGAAGATTTGTCTTCAGCAAGCCGCGTATAGAACGAATGGGTCTCTGGGTTTCATATCCCCCCCAGAACCAGCTTTACATTCAACGTCCACATCACTGGGGCGTAACATGTACTTCACGGACTAGCCAGTCCAGATTTTCATTTATAGTAGTGTACCTTGGAAGGGGAGAGGAGAGAGAGCGGTTTATATACTTAGACGGCCAAGGGATGCTTCCAAAGCATCATAAAATATCAGTTCTCCGGCTATGCCTGGATCCAAACTTTCAAGCTGCCTTTGCCGTTCTTTTGACCAGGATTCGTTTGATTATGACTATGACTTTGTGAACATTTGTTATTTCTTTTGAGCGAAGCGAACGACGCTTCGGGTAAACGGTGCTCGCCGCCATCTGGGTGCCCAGGCTTGACTCTGCTGGTTGAGTGTAGTGTCGATCTATTAGACCCCCCATCATCCTTCCTGGACTGCGTGGTCGCACCGACTTCTTCACGAGCTGCTGCTGTCCTTGGCTAGGAGGTCCTCCACGCGTTTCACTTTGTCCGCGGCTGACTGCTTCTTGTCCGTCCTATACAGTAAACGTCAGCACACACACACAACATCCGTACGCATCTTTTCGTATTGCGCATCTCCAGAGAGAGGGGAGCTGGGTAGACGAGGGCGTGTTCGGTTACTCACCTGGAGCCGACTCTCATGGACGACTGGACCCGGAGGACGCCTAGCGAGTGGACGAGGCTGTGCGCCTGGCCGATGAGCTTCATGACCTCATCCCACGAACCCTCTACACGGAACACATTAGCATCCATGTGTGTGTCTAGTGGCTATTAATGAATTAATTCAATGGATTCGTACCGACGGTGGTGCCCGCCGAGTGCATGGTGCACGTCAGGCCGCTGGCGTTGAGCAGCTTCTGCACCTCGGCCACTTCTTTGGCTACTGAGACGCTACCTGTGCCGACCTGGACATACGATAAGGAATTATTAGCATTATGTGCCTAACTTTCCGGTTTGCGATAGGAATACGGACGGGTATCAGACAGAAGTCGGCATATGCCCGCTCGGGGGTGGCGATGCTGCTGTAATCCATCCTAGAGACTGCTGCGTGGCTGCGGAGAATTTTGGATCTGGATGTGGCGGTAGTAGTAATAGGTCTGATGAAGAGTTGGGCCGTGGACGTTCTGATCAGGCTATAGTTCCTCGACCAAAGAAGGATGGGATGTCTGGACATTGTACCTAGGAAGAGATGAAGATGTCCTCCCATCCGGAGGGGTCGGTCTGCAACGAACGATTGTTGGCGGGGTCGTCGCCGTGCCCGGATAGGGCCGGGTTTGCTAGTGCGGCGGCCCCCCTCTTTTTTTCTTTTTGGCTGGCGGGCAGTTTGGCCTTCCAGCCTTTGAAATGAAGGGAAAGTATTACTCATCTTCAGGAACCGGCGAGAGATCTCCAGATTTTCCAGATGGATATATCCGGGGTCTGATCTTACATATTGAACTGGGTAACCTGTAGTAGAGATGAGAAAACCCCTCATGACTGCGGTTGGAGCTGAAGCTCCCAGGAGACGGACGACCTTAAAATGATGGATATATGGCTGGGGGACTAGCTATATTCACTGCTACGCAACTGCATCCAGCAGCTCGCCAGTACAACCATATGTCGTCATGTCAGTGTGTGGAATTCCTAGTGGTTGCTTGATTCAACTCAAAGTATATGCATATCAGCATAGCGACGGATGCTGCTGTGCCAGGAAGGGTCATCCTGAATCGATTGAGCTTCAGCTTCCGCTAGCAACTGCAACCCTTTTCGAAATTAGTAAAGGTATGTTGATGTCGGCAGAAGTCATCGGCAATTTCGTGTGTGCTGCTTGGGGCCTCTGACTTGTCGTAGACTCATAGCAGCTAATGACGGCTAATAAGATACAAACTGCCCCTCGAACTCGTCACTAGATAAGGGGCACATACAATAGGCGAATTAGACGCGGGAGGAGCCATGTCCATCCATAGCTTAGATGTACTGATCGTTCTATACTACTACCCCTCTGCTTTATCGTCGGGAGTCAAGACAGATTTGATATTGATGGACACGGACGAGGGATTGAGGACAAGAGATGAAAGAAGGCAGGTTCAGGGTCCTCCAACGAGTGGATTCGCGTGCACCTTCCATAGCCAGTACCGAGCATGTCCTTCGTAGTCGGGGCGTTGTGTCATTGCCATCGCCACTAAAAGGCCGCTCGACGAGGAACTGGGGATCAGAAAGGGAAGAATGCAGGGTCTGTATCGCCAGACGATTGAATCCTCGTGTATAGTTTAGGTATTGTGGTATTATTACCGTTGCTTGATTACACGTATATCTTGGGACGCCGTACCGGCTTCATGCTTGGCGAAGCAGTCATGGTCCTTGACTGTTCATGAAGCGCTGCCTTATGACCTGGACGAGTTCCACAAGGCTATATTTGGGGTTTTATTATGGTAGACTAGGACTTGATAACTACATGTAGTCTCAAGCGCGCCCGGGTTCCAGGTTACTTGACACAGATGGGTAGCAGTCTACCAGTAGCAGCGGGGTATGCAATCGACAATACGACAATGGTAAGGGGAGGTGGTAGTTTGGCGAAGATTCATTCGTTCATCAACAAGACTCGAGCAAGTCTCCGGTAAGACCCGGTCAGTAAGGGGTTTTAGGAGCTTGCCTCTCTTCTGTTTCAATCAGACCTTGCTCGCAAGGAACGACAGTTTCAACCTAGTGTCTTCTCTTCCTTGGATAAGAGCAATAGGGATGATGATGTTGGTTTGGTATATCTTCTGGGTGTCATCGAGAGAGACAGTGCAGCAAACAATCTCGGGGGCAGCCGTGAAAACCTCGTAGAAGTTGTCGTGTCATTGAGCACTAGGAACGGCAGCATCGACGAAATAGCTTCACCGTAGAGCACATCAGCGCAATGCGCTGATGACTTGCGCTTACTAGGGATTTCTCGTTGAATAGCAATAATGGCAATGCTCTATACCCAGCACGACGTGGAGTTTGACAATGACACGGTAGCGCAGATGGCCCCGATGCTTGACCGCTTGGCACATCTACACCATCTCTACCGGGTCTGTAGACAGACATGATCCAAGATGGGTAACTCGGGGTTCCGACTCTTGTGCGCGAAGGGGCTGGACCGGGATTCACGTAGAACAGACACGCACTGATGTACGGCTATGGTCCATCTTGTTTCTCATACTGTAAGGGGTGGTGATAAGCTTTAGTAGACAGTCAAGACGCTGGACTTGACGACGTCGTCGTCCTTTTGCCCTCGTGTAGCAGAATTAGGGACGGGTTGGCTCAGTTGGTCAGAGAGCACTGGTTGCAGCGACGTGGCACACATGTCAACTTGATTCACGTCCAGGTTCTCACGGACCTCACGATGCTCTCGGCATCAAATCTTCTGTACGTTCATCGCCTTGTGCCTCCCTGGTCGACGTGCGACTCGTCAAGGCATGTGTGTCTAATCTGCGTTCTAATCCGTGAAGTCCAATATCAATTCAACATAAATCACCTGGATACATCATCGTAGGGTGTGAGAACAATAACGTCGAAACTGGCGACCACGCCTATTTGATATTGCACGCCGTATGTTATGGCTTGATTCTCCAATCAAGTCAGGGGGCGTGTGAGCTTGAAGTCTTTGCCCCGAGTATCCATCCTGCGTGAGGACATTCAGCCATCACTTGATGACGCGGTCTTCGTCAAGTAAGCAATTCATAAGCAGTTATATTGATAAGAAGTGGAAGTTTCCGAAGGCCGTCTCAATGGGAGAAAATGTTAGCCGGGCTTTGTGAAGATAGATGCCCGGCATCTAGATCTGTCTACATGGAAGTCCCCTCTCTGTATGTAGGTACGCTCCCCACGATATCATCACCCTCTCCCCAAAGCAAGTCATACCTACCAGCACCCCTTATCCTACAGATGGATAAGAAGAGACTTAACGATATCTATCACCCCATGGGCGAAAACAAGATATGCCTGTCGATCGCCGGGGCTGCTGGCGATGCATACCCGTCGACAGGGACGAATGATTTGGCACCGCAAGGGGGGAACACGAGTCAGAGGGTGCCTTTCTTATCAATGCATTCAAGCATTGCCAAATAGCCGTAGGAGCCTCCTATCCAGTCATTCTCCCGTGCGAGACGGGCAATGATTTGTTAGCGGTCTCCCCCTGACCAAGGAGATCACCCCATGGCGTGATATAGTATCTATCACACATCCGTGTGCCGGAAGGCTGTCCCCGAATGTTCGGACGAAAACCCCATTTGTCGCCCCTCCTCCCCTCCCCGTACTGTTACCCGCCCAGCATGTCAAGTCTATTGAATACTATTGCCACCACTGCGGGCAGGGGAGGGAGAGAGGGGACGACAAGAAGTTCTAGGCGCATTCCGTCAAAGCCCGTCATTCCGCACCCCCCACGAAGAAGAAGAAGCCCGCAAGTCATGGGGAGAAAGTTGAGTTGACAGCTGCGGAGGCCCGTCTCTGGAACTGGACCGCAATGCGGGGTGAGGGGGAGGGAACGCGATGCGTGCGTGTACGGTGCGTGGGCGACGATCTGCGCGACTCATCCGGCCAAAACCCTTAGTCAGGAACATACTTCTCGGGTCACGGGGCGGTTGCCTGTCAAACTTAGTTCCTGATGACTCGCCAAAGAAACCAACCACAGCAAGCACAGCACCTCTGGGCTTTTTCTCTGTGCCGTTGTTTCTCATCAGACGAACACATGGGACTCACACTCACTCAACATCCCGGCAGTCCAGACCACTACAAGGAACCACATCATTCATCCTCATCGAATTGCCGATCCACACACTCGCAGGTTGTTCTCGACCTTGCTGGCTTACAGGGGAGGTCCCTCGTGGTTGGGTTGAGCTGGGTTGGGTTAGGAGGCAGCCTGGGATTTACAGGTCATGACAGCAGATAACAAACGCAATTTATCCTACTCATATCACAACGGGAAATGGAATGTACGCAGTGAGATGGCCCCAGATGGGGACTCGTCGGCAGGTACGGACGGAGGTTTTGCAATGATTCGGACCAAAGCGCATCAAATTGTGAAGTGAGGTGTGTTGATAGCTCGTCGAGACGTTGTAGTTTCCATGGTCTTCCCACCTGTGGTCCTGGTGGTAATACTTACGCCGTACCGTTTCATTACATGCTCAGGGTTAAAATCAACTGAGATGGGCGTATTTCATTTTCACACAGGTGTCCAGCCGCGGGGTTACTCGCTGTAAGTACACCACGTTAAGTACTGATTTATGGTTTGTGTGGTTTGGGGCGTGCCGCCATAAAACTTTGGACCCCAAAATACCTGCCCACAGGGCGGTTTCATGGCAAAAAGATAAATGCTCCTGCTGGGAACCCATTTGATGTATGAAGGGTGATTGATGATGGACAGGAAATCTCTGTTCGAGTCGTTTAGATTCCACAATTGTTATATGTTCGTATTTGGATAACACTCCTTTCGTATATGTGCGTGAGTGTGTGGGTGAAAAGGAGTGAGTGCATTCTAACTTCGCTGGAATCCACGGATGGATACGATACGGTACTGCTCGAATGAACTGTAGGTGAGCTACATACGTCAACCATGAGCTGTAAACAAGAAGCAAAGATCGTGTTATGAGATATTCAAAACCTCGCAAGAGCGTTGCGAGGTATAAGCATTGATTGTGCCACGGTTGCTCGGTAAATATGGCGAGGCGTATGTTGTATGTAACTTCTCTGCATACACTGCGAGGCCACAAGGGTTATTACTCACTACGCTCGTGACATACTGTCCAACCCCTTCTTGCCTCGGCCCCTTTCCTTCGCGATCACGAGGTTACAAAGATATACGTGAGAACGAGGGGACTCTTCGTAATAATCACAATGACGATGAGATGCATCATAAACTATGTGCGCAATCCTTCTTGGGGACACGTGGTGTGCAATATGGGAATGGTCCCGAGACGTCAACAAGAACATCAACCTGGAAATGGCAAACCATACATATACTCGTCGTCTATCTATACTGCGGAATCACCCTCGGTCGCCGGTTATGCGCGGGACGATATCAAGCGGAATGATTTATATACTATTAACCTAGATATTATATGCCAAAGCAAGTAAAGTTCCGGGGTAAACCGTCGCTGAATTAAGCTTTGCCCCTAAACGGGTGCGCATCCAGTCACTTCCCGCCAGTCAGTCATTTTCATCTACACATTTCCTGCTCGACGACGACGCGAAGGCGCAAGCTACGTACGACGGGCCGTTGCAGGCAGGCTATGATCTACATAGATAGGGCAGCCTTATGCTAGAAACACCACCCTTTCATTATGGTATGGGTTCTTCAACTATAGATAGCTTTTAGCTAGCTCAGCCCATGGATCGCGGGGGGAGGAAAGTCTAAAATATGATATGTGCTACCATCTACTACCAGCCCATCTCGCTGCCTTGCCATGTAGACAGACAAGTAAAGACAACAACGGCCCTTGCCGCACTTCCGATGAAGCAATTGCGGTGGTAGGGCGCCTGGGGGCCAGCCATGTGACCAGACAGCGAGGACCTCAAGGTCTACGCCCTTCACCATAAAGCTTGCCTACCGAGTACAATACATCACCACGTAACTTAAGCTAGAGCAAACGATCGATAGGCTACTTCCCAGCCCTGGAAACGAAGCAAGCAGTCATAGAACAATGGCACACCGCTGTGACTACCATGCAATGAGGATCATCATGTGTCATGTATCGATACGCCGTGTGGACATACTGTAACTATCTATAGAGGAGGCCGGCGAGCGAGCGCTGTCCCATGGATGCAAGGCAGCTTCACTGTCTTAGGGGGCAAGCCAGCAAAATCTTGTTTGCGACGGCATGAAACATACAGAGCCGCCACGAAAAAAGCCATCCCACCACTCCATCGTCCAATCCATCAGGAGATAAGGCACACACGGCCGGTCCGAGAGGCCGAATGAGGACTGGCAGCACCACACGTCTTCTTCAGATGGGTGGTACCTACCAGAATGGCTCCAAAAAGGCGATTCATTGCATCCACCCAACTGGTCAGATAGGGGCAAACAGGTCGTCGCGCCTGTGTCCGCGATACGCCCTCTCGCGTTTGTTCACTTGTTCTGCTTCCTGAACCTTTCCGTTTTGAGATGGCCCAGCATATCTATACAGCCGCGGCCAGCGCGATGGGCAGGTAGGTAGGTAGGCCACACTGTCAAGCTGATGTGTGCGCGCCCCATCTCGGGAGATTGGCCACTGAGGGGAGATTAAGCAGCAAGCCACCAAATTCACGCAAGACGTGCCGCCCTGGGATAAGATCGGCTTGTAAGACAACACTGCACAGGCAGTGTGGCTAGCACTGATGGGGGATAGAGAACCCCGAGGTCGCAGCAACTTTGAGGCATTAGAACGCAACGGGCGATCGTCATCCTCGTCGTCACCGCATATCTTCGGATACATGAACGCGAACCTGACACTTGAACCATTATATCCGGGCAAGTGGAAGAATGCAGCCTTGCCCTACCTGCCACAATGTCATGTTCGAGGATAGCGCGCTTGCGGTAGAGCGAACGAGAAATGGGCCGAGCCAGGAGCATGGCTGGCACATGGCATGGACTGTCCCTCGAGCCGTGCTAGAATATCTGATACTCGTTCTCGTAGAGCTACCAGCCCGACAGCTACATTAGCCAGTGATCTTAATTAGCATCTCTGTTTTAGGCGTGACTTGACATGCATGGAAGGCTGAAGATGCGCGGTGCGCGGGTCACAGATCCTGCGGTTTCTTCTCCTTCCCCTGCGACGGTGCTTATTCGGGCTGACCGCCTAGAATAGAAGAAGCTTGTTCCATGTAAAGTCTTGCGCCGTCTCGCCGCATGGCGATGCCCTTTCCAGAGAATACCCCGAAATCGCACGCGACAGTTCTGGTATAGCCTTGATTTCAGGTATGGCCCGGCATTGACACGCTTGATCATGCCTGGTAAAGCGGGTTTCCTTGGTATGGCCGAGAGCAGTCATGTTGCAGCAATAGACGGGACAGGCATATGCCCCTGAGCATTATCAGTAATAGAACATCCGAACACGACGAACACACCAGCCATCTCATGATATGCGCTCCACTCTGGTGTTGGGGGTGCCCAACGCGAAAAAAGATAGCTGAGGCTGAGATGGGGATCTAGACAATTCCGCCTCACCGATGCGCTGTCATGGGGCTCAAACACTGTTAAAGCAAGTAACTTGACAGGGAGCTAGCAAGGGGCGCTCTGCTTTCTTCTCCCGCTGCTCTAGCACACCAGGCGCGCTAAATAATGCTTGAAAAGCAACATGATGAAAGGTACCGCGAACGATCGCATATGTGTTTGCTTAGCAGCTTAGCAGCAGGAGAACTGACACACTGAAAGCAATTGACGTCAAGGGCCTCTCAGCTGCTTCTCTGCTCGGCGCCCAGGATATCCGTGGGACCATGTTTGTTCGAATGATCGCCGCCCGGTGATGCTTGGCGAAGCAGGTTGCGCAGATATTTCCGGGTGATAGCCACCAGGGAGCGCGGTACATGTTAGCCATCTCTGGTCCACTTGGGTAGGGCGCGCTGACCAGAAGCACCGACATAGATTGGTCCCAGGCCTCCAGTCGGTTCAGTCATTATGAGATGATGGCGAGAATATCCATCCAAATTGGAGCCCAATAATAGAACCATCCTTGATCTTGATGATGGTGCCCCATCAAGTCGCAAGAGCGTGGTTTCTCGGCCAATTTCCCCAGCTAATAACGTGCACTAGCAAGCACCAATGGTAGATCCCTGAGACCTATAGCCCAATGATATGAGCAGCTGGACTAAAAAATCAATGACTAGAGCGGCTGGCCAGACTATACGTGTAACGAAACAAATTAGACTGGGGTAAAGAAAGATTTGCTAACCATCACGCCCGCTGCTGGGCCCTCAACACCAAGTCCTAACGAAGCCGAACTCCGTAAGTCTGAGGGCCTGGTCTGGTCCACTCGCAGACCTGAGTAGTAGCTAATATGGAGCACTGGAGATGTACAGTATTTGCCCTAATATCGGCATACGGCCAGAGTCGGTCGTCCACCTTGGGAGCTTGGAGCAGCATGGAGAACTGTGTGCCAGTGGGCAGTAGTCGTATCCATTGCAGGCAATCATCCCATTGGCCCACTCGTCGGTGACGAAGGCCGCTGACCGCAAGGGAAGCGATGAATTGTTGACGCGAGTCCGGTCACGCCGCCTGTAGTTCAGCTTTGCTTTGTGACGTGACGAAAAAGCTCTGCATGGCAGTTGCATGCATTCATATACGGCCTGGTTCAGAAGAAAGATATGTAGATGCTGGCAACACGAGCATGGGGGCATGGCATGCAGACAGGGTTCAAGTTGGCCGTTACGAGTCTGGTGGGTGGTGGTGTTGTAGGTGGTCTTTGGGTATGCGCAGTACTTCTGGTCTGGTATGCGCACATAGACACATACAGTACTCCGTACTCCGTACACACGCGCTCTCTCTCTCCTATCCTATCCGTGATATGCGGATGTCGCAAGCTGGGCGATGGGGCACATGGCCGAAGTGTGACATGTTCGTGTCGCCGCACAGACGCGTCCAGGGAGATAGGATTGACAAATCTAGGCCGGAGATGCAACGAGTCATTGTCTGTGCTCCGATTGATCATGGATCAGGGTCCCTTTCGAAGTTTCGATAGCAAAGAGAAACGAAACGATCCTTTAGTCCGGCCAATAGATAGCGCCGAACGGCTGAAGTTGCTAAGTGCGGGAAGCTAGTCGGAGCAGCAAAGAGGGTGCCTGTGGTGTGGGCTGAGGGCGAGTAATGATCTGCAGTAGGGACGAGAACTACTGGATCTGTACGGAGAAGACCTGACGCTTTCTAGAGGTTATTGGGTATCGAGGCCGGAGGGAGAAGGGAAAATCGTGCCAGCGTGTATTATTGTCGATAGCGAAAAGGGGCATCTGATTCGATTTGGTTTGATTTCATGCCTGCCTTAGACGATAAGTCAGCGCACCTCGCGGCATATGGGTCTGTGCTGAAGAATGTGGTGGTACTGAGAGTTCATCTTCACCAATATCGAATTTTTTTTTCATTAGCCCAGCCCAATCGCGGTGGATCTGTCTCCTCCAGTAGCGCCTTGCATTCCACAATGATCGGAGTGATCAGTCCTCAGTAGTGGCAGTTATAATCTTAGTGCTGGGACGAGATTCATGTTGGGCCAAGGGCCATTGGATGATGCCATCCACAAGTCAGATCAAGAGGTGGAATCTCGGGGTGGATCGATATCTGTTTCTCGAATCTCGACAATGCTAAACCCAAAGCCGCTTTTTCGAACCCGCATACTCGATGCATCCATTATTTTGCTATGTTCAAGTTGAGGTACTGGAGGTTGAAAGCCTCACTGCACTGCATACATAGCCCAAAAGTACTTCAATGCCTGTCTCCGTCAATCTATCAACTAGGGCATCCCGTACAGACACAGCATTGAACCGTGACAGTACGTAACCAAACCCAAGCTATCTGGCGCTTGACGTCACGCCCTCTTGCGGGTACCGTCAAAGTTACGCCGCGCAACGGCCGTTTGCAAGGACCCTATGGCCGGCCATATGGAACGTGTAAATAAAAGTAGGCCACGTACAGTATTGTATTGAAGGCAGGTACCTCCTTCCACTGGCAATACTGTGTGCGCATCCAGCGCTGCTTTTGGCCAGGTCGTCCACGAGGACACAAATGCACATAACCTTTGCTGCCCGTCACGTGCCCTATGGTTCTGAAAAGCTTCTTGAATCGCCAGTTGTGGTATGCAGGATATTGTGAGGGGCAGCATTTGCTGTATTGCAGCTGATTTCCCATGCACAAGTGTGTTCTGTCAGCGGATTGCGTTTTTACCCTACCCCGTGTTTTGTAGGGGTCGTCAAGAATTCGATATCTTGGCCAAGTCCTCGTAGTCCTGTCCTAGTCGCGGTCTAGCATCTAACATCTATGGTGCACAGCATGAGTGGCGCTTGAATCCTCCGCCCAAACGTTTCTTGCCATTCGTTACCAAAGGGGCGGTTGAAGCTAACCACAAGCACGAATTAGCAGGGTAAGCACCAAGCGTCTTCGTTCTAACGAGAGGGGAGGAGAGATGGGCGGGCGGGCTTTTTAGGTAGGAGGCGATTGAAGCGATAGCCGGGCTCAGATAGCCCCCGAACTAAACACGATCCCAAACGATGCAACTCTGACTAACCAGACGTTTAACGCTCTGCGATTGAAGCTCACACACATCATGCACTTGCAGATGCATACAGTCCTTGGCACCGAGTCCTTATGTTCAATGGGTGAAAACACGAGTGCATGCGAATATGAAACGTAAATAAACCGCGCATGCATTGAAGCCTATGACGATACACAGTGCTTTTGTTCAGTGATAGGTACTGCCCGGACAGTCAGCCAGCGGACGGTTGTAATCGGAACATGCTGACCGCCACGCCACGGTGGTGGCAGCCCAAGACCAAGACTCCCAAGCGCGTATGTGCATTGACAAAACCAACGAGTAGAACGACCTATCATACGCAGACAGGCGGACAGAGACGGTATCTCATGCCGATGTGTCGAATGAGATGAGGTGAGTAAGGTGCACAGTGAGCAGAATGGGTGTGAAGAGAAACAAAACATTATGCCGCCGACACGTCGGGGCCGGGGTTATGCGGAGGGAGAGGTTGCACACTGGGGAATGCTGATGCTGCTACCAGTCACCCTGTGGCTCGTCTTCCCATAACCTCATTCGCTTTCACAAAAAGAAAGGAGGTGCGACAAGTCAAACTTCATGGCACGACTTGTCGGAATCTGTGTAGCGACCGTCCAGTCCCGGAGGTAGCGCCCGTGCACATCTAGACGTTTGGTTGGTTGGAGGCATGGCATGTAGGTACTTTGGGGGGGAAAAGCAACTTGAACCCTTCCATACGATTGATGGATGATACCTCAGGTACTAGATACATCAGCTGTGTACGGCATGTACGGTACGGCGTATATTGAGTGATGAAATAGCATCCAGACGTATTGGCATGGATAGAATCGAATGAAGAGGTGTCGAATTTCTTCTTGCACCAATCGAGTGCCAGCCTCCGTGCACGGTAGCAGTTTTGAGAAACCAGAGGCAGATAGGCCAAACTGATACCTGGTATGGTGTATACATATTTCGGAATGATAATTATAGCAAGTCCCGACTATCAATAGGTACCTATTGCACTTATGTGGGAGCACTTGTAGGATGCCCAACATACCACTGCCGTAGCGTGTAGTCGGCCTCGCCATGCAGTAGTTTCAAAGTATATCTCAGCCTCTCATTAGCACCATGTAGGTAGGTCTGCTTGTCTTGTCTGGCATTGGCATCGAGACAATTCATCATTTGCATTGTGCTTTTCCCCTCCGCCCCGACACGGATATGCGATTTCACAAGCAACGCAACTAACCCCTCCACCCCCAGGCTTTAAAGTGTTGACGTTTGTGCAACTGTCACACAGCAGATACCCGTCGTCAGCCATTCGGTGATCCCATGAGGGGTGGCAAGCCCGGGATGTGCCATGGCACCAGTCAACGTCCTTTGTATAAGCAGAGGCCATCCACGTGAACAAGATCCTAGGTGTCGCTGCATGATCCTTGGGTACTACGTTCGATCAGAAGGCCTGCGCCTGGGAAATTTCGCGAGGTGCATGGATGGAATGGTATGGTGGTCGTTCTTTTTTCCCTTGCCGACCCTGTCCATCCTGCGGGGACATGGATGTTCTCTTTCTCCCCGTCTCTCTTCTCACATCATGAAGACATGGGGGATGGGATGCGATAGGAGGTGGCCGACAACCACCAAGCAAGATTAGATGAGCTCTGGTTGAGCGAATGATTACCTCATTTCTGAGCTCGCTTTGAGCATGCCCTTGTATCATTCGTAATGGTGGCTAGTCATTCCATTGCCACGCCGTAATCCCATCATCTAACATGTACCGACCATGGCCTACGCAATGCATTTTATTGATCATTTGATTTGGATTTATACTTCTTCATCCGTTTCTGGGTGGTGAAGATGGCGGTGTGCCAATATCGGTGGGGATACGCAGCTGCGTGTGATGATGTGTACTGATTGATCTGATCATGCCAGGCCTACACCTCCCTACCGTACGAACTTCCTTATTCAAAATAGAACCTGAATGGTCCGCATTCTCGATCGGGGCATGGCGTCCGCATTGAGAATTGAGAGCGCATATCGGAGGGATGCGAAGGGGGGTGCAAGAAACAACGGTGCCATACGTATCACCATGTCGTTGAATTATAGTAGGGGCTACTAGGACTACCACCGCTACTCTCGAGTGTTCTGGGGGTGGGATAAAACCACGAGCAAAAAAAAAAAAAAAGCAGTAATAAAAAAACATAGGTCGGTTTGCTTGCGCGAACCATCTAAGCATGCGACCAACCAACAATGAGATACTGTGCCCCTCCAAAGCATTAAACGCTTTTTTAGTCTATCCAGATCTCTGGAAACCCGAGTCACTGGCGACGGCGCGCCCTAAAAAAGCTCCTGACAGATCGCCTTAGCGGAAAATCTTTCTGGGGAACCATGCTTGGGGGTCTCTAAAACAGAATTAAACCGCATTGATGGTGTTGCAAGAATGCACCTACATCATGTATCATAAAACACATTTGCCTGTGCGGACGCGGACCAGGACTCCGATAATCCCATGAGATTGTTCAGGAGCAAAGAGGCTTTCCAGGCCGCATCCCCATGCATGCCCCCTCCCCTATTCATATTATGCACCCAATGGTTGTGTGCAGCCCTTGTCAGTTGGGCGGACTGTGCGCTTTCTGTAGACACAGCAAAGAGAGTGACGCATACCGCATGCATTGGATCACCGAAACAGACCGACCTCTTGTTTTGATTTGGTTTTTTTCCCTCATTGGTTTTTTCTTCTTCTTCTTGGTATTGACCCGGGAAACTGATCCTGTCCTGCCACCCCTTACATCAGTACCGCAGCGTGGGGAGTTCACTAGAAGACATTCGGTTAGGTCGGCTTTCACGGGGTTAGGTATTGAGTAGCCCCTACCGCCCTGCCAAATAATACCTCTCAACCACATGCAAGTATACCTAAGTAACTAGCCACCTCTACGAATACCCGGCCCTTAAAGCCGAGCTTACGAACGCGAGGACAAAACACAATACGTAATCGACTTGATGAGAAACAAGTAGAGGCCTAGGAGGCGTACGGTACGTCCGAGATAAAGCCAGCACGGTTACGAATGGGATCCGGCGAGATGCTCCAGTCTCGATGCTATTATGCATGGTACGCTCGTCTAGCTGAAAATGTACTGGACGCTAACCAGATGGAGGATCCACCTGTGAGGAGGAGCCAAGAGCCAGTGCAGAGCCAGTAGCCCAGTGCAAGCCAAGAGAGAAGGAGGGCAAAAAAAAAAAAAGACGCTACGGCGCAGTGCTCCATCGTGGACCAGGTTTATTCGCGGCCTGAAGCCCAGCGAAACATTGGCCAGCTTTTTGGCCTGCATCTCGGCGAACAGAGCTAATGGGGATGCCAAGTTGTTCTGAGGGTTAGGGGTGGGGGATTCTGTTGGAAAATCTAGAACCTTGGTTGGAACTGCTGCACTCCATCAGGGCATTGCTCGTGATCTTGTGATCTTCTGGAGACGCGAAGGGCACAGCAGTAATCATTGAATAATACCCGGGATCATGATAGACGAACCAAAATACTTCTGAACTCTTCCTGATGTTCCCTGGGAAAGCGGACATGGGGGCGGAACGGGCCCCGATAATTCCTACTTTCGGTCAGACGAAAAGAGAGGCAAAGCATGCAAGTGAGCGGTGGTGAGTGGTGAGTGGTGAGTGGTGAATGTGGTGGCATGGCTACGTAAAACCGTGAAAAGCCAAAGGGGGCACAGACATCAGAGTTTATTCCGTGGCCAAATTGAATCGTACTGGGCTCCCGCGACAGCCGAGAGGAAAGCTACGACCACGAACCGCCGGCCGAGAGTTCTATCATCCCAACTACCTACGTGCTGGTAAACGGTAAAGCTGCCTCCATAGTACTCCATGCGATATACCACTATTTGCTTGGTACCGTCCTTGACAGCAACGTCAGGACACAGCGGCGGGCGGATTCTGGTTACAGGGAGGAATATGATACCGACATAGCACCTACAGCGTACATGATATCTCGGGAAGTTTCCGAGAATTGTGGCTGCAAGCTACGAGAGCATATTGTAGCTGCTACAGTATGTGTCAGCAACCTAACGGCCATCATGAATGATGCGGAATTATGTGTACGTTTGCATCAATAATACATGGCTGCTATTAGTCCCTACCGCCGTACTCCGTACTCCTCCCCCAACCACCGACCCCGTCCCTAGTAGTATTCATCCCTCGATCCCCATCGCACGCACAAACATCCATGTGACCAATGTAGCAATTGGATGGTTCGAACCCTTACACAGTATCGTACTTGGCCAGCGATACTTGGCCAGGCCAGCGAGATATATTTCGACAGGACTGCAATGGCACATCACTCTCTCCACACCAAACCCAGCTTTCGCGACCCACGTACGTAACATGGTCCTGTTTCTTCTGCAGCGTTCTATTCAACTGCCACGCGAGCGAACGAGAGGTGCGCACGCAACTCGCAAGGTGAGGACGAGAAATGTCCGCTGCACCCTTCACCGCTCGGTCGAACATTCCCGTTATGGGAAAGAGCTTGGTATCAGATGGACCCCCCGAGGGCGAACTCCCCGCCCTTGAGGCGCCTTGAGCATCGAGTTCTGTACGCGCTGCCCACTGCCCTTCCACCCCCTGTACGCCTTTTTGCTTGCTTTGTTCGGATATATTCGAAGTCAACCTCTCAAATCCTCAACGTCCTGCTCGCTTCCGCGGGTCAGACGTTAGCAGTTAGGTTGGACAGGGCAAATTAAGGTTTGGCAAGCGTGTAATATGTCATTGCCGTGCAGTCCTTCCGACGGTTTGTCACTCCACTGTGAATCATACGTACATATTCCTACCATCCAGGACGATGCACACATTGATAATCAACTGGCGATGCTGACGAGGGGCGAGGTGAGTTGAAATTTTCTCTCTCTCGCTCTCGCTCCCTCTGATTTTAACATTTGGACCTATCACCCACACCGACAGTATGCAATCATGAATATGCAGTATCCGCTGCAGTGCATTGCAGTTCAGCATATGCCTGCCTGGCAACCTGGCTCCTCCTGGTAGGCAGAGAGGAAGGCATTGCGTGTATCAATTGCTGATTAAACAAAAACGCAAGCTAAACGCGGTACTCGTGCAGATCTTTAACCATGGGTATGCCTTGTTCTCGTAACTCGACAGACAACATCGATCGGAATTGGGATTCGAACGTCCCATCAACGACCGACCCAGACCAGACCCAGATAGAGGGCAAAAATAATACCCATAGACCAGCATCCCCTAGCCTCGTGATCTGATTGCTTACTGTTTCCCCATCTCTTTCGACCCAGCCGCCCATGTACCCTACCACCCGTATGTATGTGCGCACATACGACGATATCAAGATGGGCTCTCTCTTGACACGGAACACCCACAAGCCGAGTAATTGTTGGCATGGGAGGAGCACATGAGGGTTTCGATTTCACCCTTGATTATGCAATCATTAACGAATGCACAGCAGCTGGCAAGTCTAGGCCCAGGCCTGCTCCACCTAGGCTCAATAGCGAATGGTAGAACTGCCTTTGCCCCGGAGCGAATTTCTGTCAGGACCTGCCGTGGAGATGAGGCCCGATTCGAGGTGGCATCGAAAGCCTCGTCGCTCGTCGGCACGGAGTTGCATTGCACATTCAGCCAGCACGAGTCAGCTCGCGATCCGGCACCGGGCGGTGGATGCCTTTTCGGCAGGAGATCTTCGTTTAGCAAGCGACAGCAGAGCAGGTTAGGGTCTCAGGAGACCGTGATGTTGCAGATCCAAATGACATGATGCTATTAAAAAAAACACGTCGTCGCATATCACTGCTTTGTACAGGATTATTACCCAATTCCCCAGCATTGCTCATACACGCAATCTTAGGCCCATCCGCTGTCGTAGGTAGATAACCCAATCCCTACAGTAGTATCAGCAGTGGCCGCTGCGTTGTTGGAGAACACCACCCCTCCAAAAGACCCCCTGTCATAGTTAATAGAATAGTGCGTAGCTTGGCCCTTCTCGAAAAACGTGGAGAAGGCGTCATTTCCATTTGCGCAGGGGAACGCACGAACTAACGACCTTACCTTACCTTACCTTTACCCATCCATTCCACCCATTCATCCATTCATCGCGTAGTACCCTCCCCAGATGGCATACATACAGCACTTTGTTCGTATCGAAGCTATCTGCAACAACAGAGATTTAGGCTTGTAGATTACCGAAAGCAACTAGCGCTCACTTGCACAGCATCTAAGACCCTATCTACATTCCGCGATGGTCAAGCAAACAAACAGGTATAGGACACCATCTGGCATCAATACATTGCCCTGGATCCATTTCGACCGTGACTTACATACGCGCATTACCTCAACGTATACGAGCAGGCATCCTTAAATCAGCAGCTGGCATGCCTCTTTTGAGACTAGAACCGCAGACCCAGTCCAGCTGAATAGAGTATACACCGCGAAAGGGCCCCAAGCGATGTCGCGTACGTCGAAGAATGACGAGCTCGCCTTCCTCACCTGAAAGCAATACATACTATCTGATCATCGGGCCCACCGCTAGCGGCCGAGTTCATCTCGAGAGATGCCGAAATGCCAGCAGCAAGCTGATGAGCGCGAGCGAAAGGCGACAGACATGCTTCATACGTCTATCCCGACATCCACCATCCATCCACAAATGCAAATACATAATCCATGATGCGTTGCTGTTCGTCGAGTTGCAACCCCACTTTGCAAAACACAGCAGCAGCAAGCAGCAGCAGCAGCAGCAGCAGCATGCATACGGCACATCGATGTACATTGGTATAGTACATTACGAAATGTACCGCCATTACGCGCTAGGTGAGGAGACGATATCATTCTTTCACAGTGCGAACGCGAGGCACGTCCGACGCAGTGTACTTGAGACATGGCATGCCAAGCAGCCACCGGACAGGGATCCGCATCCCAAATGTCTGCTGCATGTGGCCAAGGTTCTGTCCACTATCGGTACCTGCCAGCGACACCACCGTCTGCGAGGCCAGGCAGGTAGACGGAAGTATAGATCAGCCAGGGATTTGCACGAGATTGAATTGCAATGAGCTGGCCAAACCACCCACACCGCGGCACCACAGGCAGTTCAGTAGCAGTAGCAGCAGCCAGCCGTATAAGCATGGAAGAATCCATACACAATCGTGGTGTCTGATTTGATGCACTCTTCTGGCATTGCTTGCCTAAACTCTTAAGCAGAAACCCCAGGAGGGCCAAAAGAGAGTTTTCGCATGGGAGAAGGGACACATCGCGACAGTAGTGATCCAGCCCCCTCCCGCCACAGGATACTTGACGCGTCTTTTGCACACCCCCAGCACTTCAAAGCAGCAATAGACGGCGACCAGTACCTCGTCCTGCCATGTAATATTGGGTGGTAGGTGTAGCAGAGTGGACAAGGAAGACGATTATGGCCAGGCTATCCCAGTGTCCAGGTTCATGAGCTCAGCCTCTCGCTCCCCACCTTTTTCTTCTGATCTTCCTATGATTATTGCAGTGTCAGGTCCAGCCAGTGGTTGATGTGCATCGAGACGGTACTTGCTGTTGTACGTACAGTAATGTAATTCTCTTGCCTGTCCCCTACTTGTTTCTTTTCTTCCCTGTCTTGGGACCCGGAATCTCCACTACCCCTACCAAGAGGAACCATAGCTCGCGTACAGCTATTGGACTAGCCCGAAGGGGCAAGTACTATCATACTCTCTCCGGATATCCCAAGAAAAGTACATATCACAGCTTCTTTAGAGGGCTCTCGGTTCAGGCCGACATCGAGAAAGCAAGACAAGAAGCAAAAAGATGCAAAAGTAAATAAAAATAAATATTGGAGAAGGGCCAATTGAACAAACATACAAACCTTCTGTCATGTAAAACGCGGCAGCGATTCGGTATATATAGAATCAGACACGTTAATAATGCAAGTACACAAGCAGGCGCGGCAGTTCTCTCAGTGACTGATGGCGAGCGAGAGCGCGTCCGATACGGACGGCCCAGATGGACCGACGAGAGTGGCACTGGAAAAGGGAAGGATTCGAAGGGTACTTCCTTCCCTGGAACTACTACATACACACACTCAACTCACCTGCCAATTACCTGGCCAAATCCCTCAAATAATATATGATAATTATTGCTTGCCATACCGCTTCTCTTCAGGTGAAATTGAAATTTCGACCCGACCTGACCAGACCAGCCAGACCAAAGAAGACCAAGCAAAAGCAGAGAGTCCAGCAAAAGAGAACAAGACGAAGCAAGAAAAAAAAAACCAAGAGGCGCTTGGTTTCTTGTCCCCTGCCCTGCTGCTGCTGCTGCTGGCCCTCACTTCCCGTCATCATCAAATTGATCAGATCAAATTCTTTTCCACCGAGACGGCCCTTTCCCGCCTTTTTCTATTTTCTCGACTTTCGGGCCTCACAATCAATTCCCGCTCCCCCATCTTCAATCACACACAATCGAATCTCTTGTGTGCGTGTGCTTCTGATTCCCATCTTGCACACACCCCATCTCCTCCAACCCAACTTTCACAAGCTTTTTGTTTTCCCATTCGCAAATCTTCGTATCGAAGGAGAACAGAAAAATCATCGGCAAAGTTCTACTTCTACACCCACCACGACTACTCCCCGGTACAAAGATACTTGTCTTGTACCTACCCTGCTGGTCTACTGCTCTTTAATGCGTGCGTACTCTGTATAGCGCATCGCGCAAGGACGGCCTCATACTAGTCGAACACCCTAAGATCGAATTTATCTACCTTGGGTGTAGATTGTTTGGGGGCTAAGCATCGCTGGCGTGTAGTCTATACCTGCTTCAACCCATCATCGCACCTCGCCATCATCCCTACTGCCACTCGTCGACGCGCTTGAACCACGCTCAGTCTGGTGCCCGCTGCCGAAAGTGAAAGGAACTGGTAGCCGACAGCATACTAGTGCACGTCAACAACTAGGCGTGGATCCTGTGTGTGCGCGCGTGTGTGTGTGCAGTCAGTTCAGAGTCAAGTAGCCTGCGTGTGCAACAACCAGGGATCTCCTCCAAGACGAACGATTCCAAGAGGGCCCCAGATCTTAAGCCAGCCAAACCATTTGCTGATCACCCGGTATCCGACACTTGTTAGCTCTTGGTCGAGGTACTTGCTGGCCTTCGACTGCGCTAGACTTCGGACTAAACAATTTGAGGTCAAGCTCGGCATCACTCATCCCAATCATCCTGGCAAGCCAGCCAGGCCCTCTCTATCCGCACTATTTTAGCAGCAAGCCTCCCCCTAAGCCCACCTGGTCGACTTGGGAAAAACCGCGCCAAAGCACGCACTCTTATTCACTCTCCCCTTCATATAATAGTGAGGACGAGGGGCTCAAAGATTGCACTAGTTTTGAGCTACGCCCTGCTGCTGCCCTCTTACTACTTCACACTTTCGTGGAGTTCGTCAGGCTGTACGACTAAGGAGATTACTTGCACATCATTTGGAGGTTAAGTTGGCAGCCGCGATCTAAATAAGCTCCGTGATCCTTGCCACCAGCCTCTGATCTAGCTGGAGCCACTCGCCTCTGGATTGTCTGTCATCCACTCCCTTCTCCCTATCGTTGGCGTCCTCTTCCCAGACGACCCAAAGACACCCTGAACTGGTGTTTTGGTTAGGCCTGTATTAGTGGATCTCCACGCTTAAGGACTATTTCATCCATCCAGGCCCTGGAGCTCAGGAAAAGACCGGAAGCGCACGCTATCCTTCCGTCACTGGCCGCCATCACTTGGACATATACACCAACGCAGCCGCGTCTTGCTTCTTCGGTACTACCCTCTGCCTTTCTTCATCACTTGTCAGAACAGTAGCCCGGCACCACATCACACCATCCGAGACACCGTTATCGCTCAAGTAGGACCAGGCTCGAGAACTAAAGCTCTCCGGCCATCCCACTGTTCGATCGCTCCTACTCTGCTGTAGTATGTTCGCGAACCACGCACGATCTCAGCACGCGTTCGTCGAGCCTCACGCACCGCTGCCACGTACGTCCGCCGTTGGAAGCGTGAGCCCAGAAGCGCCTTCCAATACGCTCCCTCTTTCGTCGACCAACAGCTCTATGGAACGGGGTCCCGAATACTCGCAGACAGGTTTGCCTTCGCCCTATCCAAGCAACTTCGGCGACACTCAGTCTGAAGTCTCCTCCGCAGATCACGCATCTGCTGCAGCATACCCGAGCGGGCAGGAAGCACGTTCAGCCAACTACTCGACGTCAGCTACGCCGACGTCTTCAGAGTACGGCGCTGGTGTCTTCCCGCAGTCAGCGCGGTCAAGTTCGTTCCCCGAACACATACAGCGTGCATACCATCCCGCAAGCAACCATAGTGGCAGCAGCGGAGGTATGGCGCAAACACCAACAAGTCCGTCCATGCCTTTGCCAGATGGACGCAACCATCAGTCCCAGCAAGTCAAGTCTGACAACGAATTACCCATAGATCCCAACATAACGGCACCCAGCCCAACGTACCCTCACCAACAATACTCGCCTTACGGCGCGCCCCCTCCGGGGGACATGTCGCACGGCTATGCGCAGGGTAGTATGTATAATCAGCCACGACCAGACTGGGGAAACTATGGTCATCCCGGAGGACACATGGGACAGCCCCAATCAGTCTTTACTCCGACATCTGCGGCGCCACCCGGCAGGCCAGCCCAGGTAGGTTTTTGTTGCGTTTCTCCTTCTCTCGGACGACAAGGCGTGGATTCCACAACGCGACGCGTCGCTGGAGACGATGGGGGTCAAGTTGCGACCCTGTCTGTTTTGGCGGCTCGTCGGTTCGTGCGATCCAGTCATATCGAACCCTGGAAACGACATGTTGCGCGTAGATCTTGTTTTTCCCTCTTCTCGTCATAAAATAACTGATGTTGGTAATTGACACAGTATGGTACGCACCAGGTTTACTCTTTTGTGCCGATTCCCGGAGCACAGCAACACAAAAGACCGAGGAGGCGATACGAAGAAATCGAGCGCATGTACAAGTGCGGTTGGAATGGTTGCGAAAAGGCCTACGGTACCTTGAACCATTTGAACGCACACGTTACGATGCAGAGCCACGGACAAAAAAGGACACCGGAAGGTAAGCTTTTCCCCTTCCATGGAAACCTGTTAGGGTTGTGGTGCAGCTGTTTGTGAGACACGGATGCCATTGTGGTGCACACTTTGATGATCCGCGCGCGCCCCTAAGTTTGGCTGCTCTGGGGTTCTGGTAGCCGGTTGCGTTAGGCACGAGCCGGACTCGCACCAACTTAGGAGGGCTAGCTCAACACGCCAGACCAGGGTTTCAACCAGACTGTCGGGATTGATGGCTCAATATGCTGACATGATTTTTGCAAACTTCTAGAATTCAAAGAGATCCGAAAGGAATGGAAGCAGCGTAAGAAGGACGAGGAACAACAACGCAAGGCCGCCGAGGAAGCTGAGCGCCAGAGGCAATCACACAACCCAGCCCAAGTTCAGAACGGCGCGGCCGGACCTGACGGTCCAGAGGGTGCCCAACCGCCTCAGCCCTACTCGGCCGGTGGCCGAAGTGTTCACCTCCCGCCGATTGGTTATACGCCTCAGTACCCTGCTCCTCCCTCAGCCGGAGTCACCAACGTTTCTGAGTACAGCCCAACTGCCATCGCATACCCTAACTATCAGCAGCCGCAATCGCCCTATGCACCTCCAAACCCGCAGATGTACAGTCAACGTCCGTAAAGTTGCATTCTGGAATCGGTTTGTTCAGGGGATGCTAACGGCGAGCGGCAGATAGCGGCCAATCTGAAACGTGAATCTGGCTTGACGACTTCTTGAGCTTCTCGAGGGTGTGTCAAGCCCAACCAAGAAAAACGACGATGAAACATACGACTCAACTAAAGAGACTTTTCGAAAAAGGAAACCAGAAAAAAACGAGATGGATGACAAGGCTGAACGGCAAGACTGGACGATTCTCCGCAAGGAGCCTACACTTTTCCCTCGGTTGTACCATATTTAATTACCCAACCGCGGACAACTTCGTATCTGCCATGTGGGCTCTATGGCAGTCCAGACATGGTAGAACGACGTTGCCGTGATAGGGACAGTCGATACCCCTCATTTTTCACGCCCATGGAGTTTGCGACGCGACTCACACGCATCTGGACTTGACGGCCGTTACGATCATATTCTCTTTTTGTGCATCTTGCATTCGGTATGGGGAAGGTGGGCTGTATAAATCTGGTTCAACGTTTCGTGGTCACCTTCGGCATGGGATTGACGCTATCAAGCTGTTGTTCTGATCGGGGATCTGAGCAACGGTTGGGATTGATAGGCAATGTGGAAGCTTCAGGTTAGGAAGACGGACGGCCTCATGGTTGAGGCTAGCAGGTCTTTGCAATGCTGTTGAATGGCATGCAAATGCCTCGGCTTCGTTGTCTACATACTTTTACACGTACATACGCGAGATGTCTTCTTGTTTTTTGGGGGCGACAGACGACTCTGCTCCGATGCATTTGCGACGCACCCATTTCTAAAAAATGACGAAGAGGCGTCTCTGGCCCCAATGCACATATACACACGTCTGGGGGGCTTTCGTTGGTTTTAGTAGTTCAGACAGCACGAGATAGGCAATACATTTTCTTGGGCAAGTAATTCATATCTGCTTTCTTTGTACTTTGGTGATCGAAGATGAACCAACCAATACTTGCAAAAACACGCCGGTGGCAAAGGTGTGTCATGTCGGCTACTAGGGACAGAATGAATGAATGAAACCCGGCGGCATGGTAATCTACTGAACCAAGCTTTTGCATCTATGGAAATCTGACCCAGCACTCTAAACCACATGGGCTTCCTTTGTGCTACGGACGCCACGAGGAGTAAGACATAGAGGGCTACGTGTATTAGCCTTAGGTACTCAGGACATGGTGTGTTGACAGTACACTCTACACTCTACAAGGGGGGTGTCCTGTAAGCTGCCTGCTAGCGAAGTTGGGGCAAGCTAATGAAGCAAGTACTGTAAGAGAGAGAGAGGCGAGCGATGGCACGAATGCCGTGTAACCACACCTGCGCGCGCGCTATATGGCTTGGAAAGGGGTCCTGTCAACACCCACGTGGGCAATGCAAGACTTGCGTCGTTACTACTAACTACCTACACGGACATATATCTAGGGGCTGCGCGGGCGGGCGCGCGGGCGAGAGAACCGCGGAAGGGTCCAATGAATGCCCTAGACTTCAATGCCCTATGTTTTCTGCGCGTGAGGTTGCGCGAATCACTGACGATTGAAGAGGGGCGCTGACCGTGCAATCGTATCTCTCCAACGTCAGACGCAAAGCTGTAGGCTGTAATGCAGTTAGTTGTAACGCCCAAAGCTGTGTCCACCTGATTTCCCCCTCCTTCTTGCCAGTGGATTCGAGATATTCTGCTCCGACGACGGACGCACAACTGCGGAGGTTCCGAGCCATAAAGTGGGAAAGACGATATATTGCAGCTTTTGCCCTCTGATCCTGAATGCGTAATCCGTTGGGTATGGCTACGTAGAGGGAGTCTCCTCTTCAATTACTCGAGTCAATTCGTTAGTCGGACCCGATGGCGGGGTTCAAAGAGGAGGGTAAAAGGGGGCATCTGTCATGTAGCTAACCTAGGCTGACGGTTGGCAAGTTCTCGCAAGTGTGTTTGTCCGTCCCTCTCTTTAAACATTGAACTACACACCCAACTAACGGGATCACCACCAGGGTCTGAATTAGTGGACTTGGGAGGGGGGACTTGAGTCGGGTGATTCTGGTTTAGCCATATGTAATGATCTCCTCATAAGCCTTTTCTGGCTGGTGTCGTTATTTTAGTGCTCGCTTCTATCCGGGACCACCTAAAACACACATAACCGAAGCTAAGGCGGCCGTTGCTGCGACCGCCCTGCAACCCACACACACCACTACCACTGCGCGCGACAGACAACCCCTCCCCTCACCCACCACCCCCATCCCATGCCTTACTTCGTCGAACTTGTTGACAAGATGACACCATCCTAAAGTAGGCGCGTCTAAGTTAGCGACGTTGTTTTGCGCCGCCGCCGTCTACCCAACAGACCGGGTGGCAAGCCGCTTTTCCCCAGCAGAACTAAGCAAGGGGAAAGAGACTGTGTGCGCGGCGTAGTCCGTCACGGAAGAAGAAAAGAAGAAGGGAACAATACCAAGAAGACACTAACACGTACAGGGGCTTTTTGGGACAAAATACCCAAGTGGGCAACTAACTACCTGCCTAACCTAAATATTAGCTTGTTCAGTATATTCGCTCGTGGATTTCATGTTGCGTTCCGTCCCGTCCTGTCTTGTCGTTTGATTTAGATTGCTAAGGTTTTTCTGGAGGAGTCTTACTTCCCTCTCATGCCTTTTGTATCGCCGGAGTCCGCTCCGCACTCACGCAACGAAGAAGCGCTTCAGATCATATACATGTTGGAATTGCACCGACTCATCAAACTGCACGTGAATATACAACATGGCCTTCCTGATTTATGTGAGTGCTGATGCTTCCTTCACTGCCCCATACATATAATCTACGTGCACCATATACCTAATATCGATATATTGCTGTTGCATCAAGGGGTAGGGGGCAGGGACAAGCCGAAAAGCTTATCAGAAACGCATCCTCCTTCTCGAAGACATCTAGAAGCTTTCTGCATTGGCTAGCACCAGAAAACATGTTCCCTCAACCCGGTAAGCCAGAAGGAAAGGGGATCTCGAAGAAAAAGAACCATGTCGTTTATTGCACCCATTACTACTTACTGCCCTTCGTTTATGCACAGAGTGACCCAAGGCTGCGCAACTAACCTAGGTTCGACCCGACTAGCCACGGTTGGTAAGGTAAGGCCAGAAGTACCTCCTTTTCCTCCTGCAACTCGCTGGCACTGTCTTGTTTCCCATTACTACCTTGCTGCAGATTAGATCAATTCGACTTGCAGACTAACCGACTGGCCAGCCTTTTTTCTTTCTCTTACAACTACAGAGTAACCTGCTACGTACACGACAGAGAAGCTCTCATTAGCCCCCAGCAGCCAAGCTGGAGACGTCGTTATATATATCTTGCGCAAACCCCAGACTCACAAATGAGAATGGAGGGTTTCGCCCCGCTTGCTGCAAAGGGACGCTTCGGCCCGCATTCTTGAGCTTCTTCGACAACATCAATCTCTTGATCCCATGTGGCTGATTGATACAAAACGCATCTGGGTATTGTCTACATTGGCAGTACTACTAACAAGTACACCCTACCTAAGAATACTACTTCTTTTATTTCCAAATCCACATGAGAAGACATTCTCGTGGCTGTGATTGTACTGGGCTTTTTTAACAGTTCGTCCGTTCGTCCCCAGACGTTGGAGCGGAATTGACTTTCGTCTCGCCTGTAAGCTTAAGTCGCCGCAACGCTCTTGTAGAAAGGCTTGCTTCCTGACACCCTTTCATTCAATGTTGCATCTCTCTTTGATGCTGGCATCGAGAAACCGAAACTCTATCTGAACATGTAGGAACCCGGGTTTCGAAAACACTCAATACTCAACAGCCTCTCGTGTGGACGGAGCTGCGACGGAAAATGTAAGAAGATCGAGCGCAAAAGCGACAAAGTCATGCGACACATTGGCAGAGCGCGAAGGCAGGCTTTCTTTCTACTGGCCGGCGATAATGGCTGTCTACACAATTGACGAACCGTCTTGATACTGACCGTTTCGAACCTGTCACACATGCGACAGCTCAGCCTGCCGATGAACGGCCCGGCTGTTGGTTTCCACGATGATCGACGACCTTGGAAAAAGAAGCATGTACATTCTGGCCATGACGTAGCGGCTCTCATTCTCTTGTTCACAGCCTGACCCAACCAACAACACCAACTACCTCGCCACCTTCAGGAGAACGGGCCCTCAGCTTTGATGCCTTGAGAGACATTGTCTGTGTTACTCATCCACAGTCCTGTTTGCCATGCTCTCTGTCTTCCATATATTTTCTCCCCTTCTCTCTCAGATGACCTCCGTCGACAGTTTCCATTAAAGCGCCCGCCGTTTTTCTAATACGCCTTCACTGGCAAGATTGCACCGTCAATATCCATACCACTCGCTTGGTTTTCCCCCTCATTTTCGTGACTGCCTTAATACAACATCGCGTATCTTATCATTCTATCTTCGCTATTGTTGTACGTGCAAGAACTCGAGAAACGAGCGTGATATCAACATCTCCAGTTCGTCTCAAGCATATCATCGCGGGCACTAGCCGTTAGTGGGAAAAACGACCCCGACCATGGCCCCACACGTTCGCTCGACACCTTCGACCACGGCCGAAACGATTTCTTCGTCGCCCGCTTCCCGTTTCCGCGAGAGCATACCAGACCCTCCCTCCTTTATTGACGTGTCTGCTTCCACGTCGCATCTCCGCTTGGAAAAGCAACGTCCCAGCCTGCAATCTCTGAAATCCGTTGATTCTGTCCCCGTCACTGGCGCCTTCCCGCTGGGCACGCTGCATCTCAACGATCCCAAAGACGATGAGGACATGGTCCCGGACAGAGACATGACCACACCTCTTACGGTACCGGACCGCTCACCGGAGCCTCCACAACCCTCCGCGCCGGTTTTAGAGCTTTTACGGAGTGGAGATGTGCTCATTCTGGATGACCTGCCAACGGGTTTCACTGTCGGTTGCGACACCATCTCGTTTGCCGCAACCGAGCACTTTCTGGGGTTCCGGGATATCCCCACCGGCGCACATCTAGTTTGGATCGCACCGTCGGAGACCACATCCTCGCGAAGTGCTTACTGGATCTTTACCCCGGAGAAGGATCCTCAGAGCCCTGGGCGAGTCTACGTGAAGCAGTGGGACAAGTTCAATGAGGTCCTAAACGAACCCGCCAGCCATGCCGAGGAGCGGTTTCAGAAGGAGCGTCTCGAGGAGGGGCTTGGCACCCTTGTGTCCTACCAGTTTAAAGGAACAAACTCGACTGTGCCGCCGCCGACATTGGGAAGCCACGCTGACTCGGATGCGTCTGCCTTTATGGACAGCGCCACGGCTTGGTACCAGCTGACGTTCGCCATAACGCCATCACTTCTCAATCGGCTTGCTGGGGAGACGAAGGAGACATGGCCGGTGAACACGTCCGACCGCGTCGCTGGAGGGACAAGTACAGTGGAGGAAGCTCGACTCTATGCGAACTCGACCTCCCAGCTCACGTTTACCTTTGGCATGGAGGATTTACTGTTCGATACCAAGGCCGAGGGTGCAGAGCGCACACAGCAGGCCCTCGACCCCACAAGCTGGATCGTCTCCGAGCTCCGAAAATCAGCGTCCGAGAACGATAACGAGGGCTCGAGTTCGAGGGGCCTCCACGACCTGGTTGGCGAGCTCCAGTTCGCCTTCCTCACCGGCATGCATTTGGGCAACTACGCCTGCCTGGAGCAATGGTGGCACTACACGACGCGCGTCATCTTCCGGGCGTACCGCCTCGCGGTCGAGGAGCCCCAACTGGCCCGCGATCTGATCCAGACGGTGCACGCGCAGCTCGTCTACAACGACCGGAACCTCGAGGGGTCGATCCTGGACACGGCGCCGAACGGCGGGTCGGGTGGCGGGGGTGGGGGCGCCAAGAAGCTGCAGAAGGCGCTGACGGTGTACAAGTCGCGGCTCAACGAGCAGCTGCTGGCGCTCGGCGACGGCTGCACGTCGGCGCAGCAGGCCGTGGGCGCCGCCTTCGCGTCGCTCGAGGGCTTCCTGTGGACCTGGGACTGGGACTTGCGGGGCGAGTACCTGCGCAGCGGGACCGTCATGCTCGAGGACGGCGAGGTCGTCCAGGCCGAGCTCTCGGACTTTGAGGACGAGGACGAAAGGGGGGACTTTGCGGCAGTCGTGGTCGATGTGGATGAGAGTGGGCGACCGAGGGACTTTGTTTCAGTTTAGAGGGGAGGTAGGAGGAGGGAGAAGAAGAAAACTAAGCTCAGATAGTAATGGATGGCTAGGGCATGACGTGGCGGAGGGATTCGAGAAGAGAAGGTGGCTAATTAAGCATGGCGGAGATGTTCAGTGCTTGGAAACCATGACCGGAACTCTCTTCTTCCGTTTCTTGAGAGCGTGGCGTTGGGTGGCATTGGTTGGTTCTTGCGCATACATTCTGGTATGTGGCTTGACTCGGAGTCACTTGGTATCTCGAGGCAGAAGCACATCAAAAGTGCTACACAGACACTCGATCGAGTAATGGTTGGGGCTGGGTTGAACCTGATATATGTACAACCTACCCCTGAAATTTGCCAACTGTCCCTATTTGAAGACCGAAAGATCGCAACGGGGGCATCTGGTAAATTTCAGGAGTTGCTCGCTTTAGGCTTGCGACTTCAGTCACGGGGTCTTGCTCACAGACAGTCGCATCCGAATGTTCTCCAACCCACGACGATCCTTTCAACTATGCTTCATGTTCCACGTCTTTCACATTGTGTGGGACAAATTCGGTGGTGATGATGCAGCCAATGATGCCGAAAATGCTAGGCTGGCCGTTGACACCAACTTGACCAGGTCGTCGTCCATTTACCATCTGGCGAGATCGACAACAAGTCAGGTTAGAATCGACTGCCAAACGGCATGCCGGCCCGATGAGCAACCTTCGTGGAATTGCAAGAAACTATTTCTTCAAGGTATGGTGGTACTTTGAGGGTTGTTGAATGTACTTTCTAGAACAATATTCTCCCAGGCCTAGCTATCTATAATGACTGGGCATCGACGGAAATGAGGCCTTGGAAACCCAAGGCGTCTTTGACGTACCACAAACTGTATGTCGGGTATGAGAACATGGTTCGAAAGTAGTCCACCACTCGACTTACTCCTTCCTAGTTGTGTAAACGTTCAAGGACGCCGAAACGCAGACAGAGAGGCTTCTGGCAGTCGGTCACTGCCCTCCCCCTTTCCCAGGGCAAGATGTTCTACAAGCTAACAGGTAGCTAATAAGTTCTCGCAGATCGACAACTGGCCGTGCCTTTCGCGGCGAAAGCGCTGCTTTTGGTAGAATGATTTCCTTACCCAACAGGGGCTAGTCAGTGTATCCAATAAACTGTCACAACTAATGGGTTACCTTCGTACCAATTGCACTTGGGGATCTCTGATATGTACAGTATAGCATAATCTATTGGGAGCAACACTTTCACCAAAGGGGATATATTGCCGTGGTAGCTAGAGTCATGCTAACACTCACTCTGCTCCTATGAGATGCTGGGGAATACACCCCCTTCCAATGTGACTCCAACCAGGACTGGAGAGAGAAGAGCGTTGTATACGCATGGCATAGGTTGACAGTAAGGAGTGGGGACATGGGCTAATAGACAGGAGCAGGCAAACCGAGTATACTAGTAGTACAACTCGATGCATTTCAAACATACCAGCCAGGGAGATTCTGTCGATATCTGCGTCTCCTCAGCATATGGAATTAGTGATATCACGGTATTCGTTCAATAGACGTAGACTCCGGCAGGACAGTCACGAGGATGGAAGCAAGTGGTCCCCCAGATACTCATTATAATCAGTAGCATACATCCCGTGCTTCTGGGAGGTAGACTGCCCCAAGTCAAAGATTGTACCCACTGATCCTAACATTGCGTAGTTATCTTGGGGACACTGCCGTGTTTAATCAAGGGCGCGGTGCTGATCACGCTTATCGTCAGGCAGCTAGGCGTTCCTCCTCAGTCCCATCAGCTAGAACATGCACGGTTGAGAAAACATCCAATGATCGAAATTTCTTTCATTCGCCTAGTCCCTTACAACCCAGGCAGGAAGAAATAGCTGCCGTGAAAATGCATTGATGATTGAGAGGGCTTGTTTGTACCCTCCCGTGAAAGGATCCTCTTTTGTGACTCCATCAGAACCGATATAACCGTGCCGATTCCTGCTAAAAAGTCGATAGATGCCATTCGTGCGTGCCTTCGTCACATTTACCGACCGGCAAAGCTGGCCTCCGACTTTTTGGGTGACCAACTTTGCCAGCTGGCCAGCCAACCATCCCCACACAGCATCCCCAGCACCAAAACCGCCAAACCCATAAAAGCGTTTAACGGTAAGACTTCTGGTAGCGCGCGCGGGCACCGGGACCGCCGAACTTCTTGGGCTCCATGCGACGGTTGTCGGCAACGAGGAGGGTACGGTCGAACTGGACGAGAGCAGACTTAAGGGCGTTCTTGCTGTGCTCATCAACGTACTTCTGGTAGTAGCTGACGATGGCCTTGGCGATAGCCTGGCGGACGGCGTAGACCTGAGAAGTGCTGCATCGGAGTTAGTTCTGAGTTCTGTGGGCGTGTTGAAGATAACCGCAAGTCGCGGCACCAGACATCAAGCCAATAGCAATTCGCGATGCTGAACCGTTCGTCGGGACAGAGGTGCACTTACTGGCCACCACCGGAAACGCGGACGCGGATATCGACGTTGGCGAACTTGTCAAGGCCGAGGATCAGGAGAGGCTCGTAGACCTGGAGAAATTTCGTGTTAATTCGCGACCACAGCTGATATTGGCATTAAGATGACGGCTTACCTTGAAACGGAGAACCTCAGGCTGGACCAGGCTGAGGGGCTTGCCGTTGACCTTGATCAGGCCAGCGCCGGACTATTCCAAAATTTCCGTCAGCACTTCTGTACATCCCACTTTGGCCATTCTCGTTCCTCGCTCGTTGCCCGAATCGAATCCACAAATCGCGAATTTTTGACATGAATAATTTTGACGTTGTCGATCACGGCGTATCGTCGCTCTCCAGCTCGACTCGGCTCTGAGGAGGAATGTTGGGGATTTTAATCACTAACCTTGCAGTGCGCACTGGAAAGTTGTGGGTTAGCTTGAGTGCATTCGGACTTGGGGACGGGATTACCAACACTGCGGTCGCGGTCTTCTTCTTGCCGAAGCACTGAACGCTCTGGGAGGTCGACATGATTGCGGATTGATGTGGTGCTGTGGGAATGTCGATCGAGAAATGAAGGGATTCGCAGCGGGTATAGGCGTGGGCGTGAGCGGTCTCGATTTTCGGCAAGTTAAGCTTGAGAGCGGGCGAAGTTACAAGACTGGGATTTTTTTTCGTGTGCCCTAAGGCTAGAAAGACTTGGCGGACTGCTGTGCCACACCGTGAGGGTCAAGATTCTGTGGCTGAAAGAAAAAGATTAGATAAGAAGGGTCCGGTCAAGTGGGGCCAAAATGTGCCAAGGCTCCGGAGGCTATCTGACCTACCCACTTTCGTCTTTCGTGGGGTACAGCTGCGCTCCCGTTCCATCATTCAAGGTCCGTCCAGGCATATCATCAATTTCCCCTTACCTAGGCCGTGACATGCTTCATTCGTGAAGTGAAATTTCTACCTGCAGATAAACTTTCCTAATCACCGTACGCTTATCAACGAAGAGAGTTTATAGCGGATGGTAGTGCATGCAATCCAAAGGGGAACGACTTGACTTACCAACACCCAAGACAATACTGGGGGCTTGCTTGCAGATACATAAGTACCTACATAGCTGCCTGTGCTCTCGAAGTTCGCAAGTTGCAACCTATCTTCTTCACACCCCTAATAAGAAAGCTCTATAAACGGCCGACTGAAGCATTCATCCAATCACTCACTTAAGATGTCGCGCAAGGGCGTAGGTCTTGCGGCTTTTGACCGCAGCCGCCTGACCTCGGCGCAGTTTGCTTCACATGGCAATAGTCTGCGCAGCACCAACGCCCAAGCCTTAGAAACGCAGCTTTCCGTGTTCAAGTCGCTTCTGCAGCAGTTTGCCCAGACGCATGCCAAGGACATCCGGTCCAACCCGTCGTTTCGCGCCCAGTTTGCCCGCATGTGCTCGGCCATTGGTGTCGACCCACTTGCCTCCTCCAGCTCGGCAGGCGCCGGTAGCAGCAGCGTGTGGGCGCAGTTGCTCGGCAGGAGCGTGAACGACTTCTATTTCGAGCTTGCGGTCCGCGTGGTCGAGGTCTGCGGCGCTACCAGGGGCGAGAACGGCGGCTTGATCGGTGTCAAGGAGCTGAGGGAGCGTGTCATGCGCGGTCGCATGGAGGGCGCCCCTGAAGTGACCGAGGATGATGTCTTGAGAGCCGTTGGCACGCTGAAGCCGCTCGGCTCCAGTTTCTCGGTTGTCAAGGTTGGCAACAAGCCATATATTCGCTCAGTGCCCAAGGAACTCAGCACTGACCAAAGTGCCGTGTTGGAAGCGGTCCAGGTTCTAGGCTATGTGAGCGTCTCGATGCTGATGGTGAATCTACGATGGACAAGGGCCCGCTCGCAAACAGTGATCGAGGATTTACTGGGCGAGGGTATGCTCTGGGTAGACAAACAAGCTGAGGAATGGGAGTATTGGAGCCCTGGATTCATGATGTCCGCCGAAGGTGCTGGCACCGGATAAAGGGGATACCAGCGCCGTCTTGGACAAAACCTACTACCCATTCGTCGTCAAGTACTCGCTCAGAGGCAAACCTACCGAGGTGTACAGAATCGATCATGGCATCGAAGAATTTACTCGGCAATCCGAGGAATCCATGGCCATAATGGCTCCGAAGTCACGAAATGGCGCGTCTGGACACGCTTTAACGACGAAAGCAACAAGCCTCCGGCGAACACAAGTTTCCAACGATGAAGTTTACCTTAATACCTATGGTTTTTGGTGTATATTCCAGCCCGTCAAATTAGCCTGTCTCGGTTCATGCTCATTTGCCCCTGATCTCGACCGCCAAAAGCTGTATATTTGAATGAAGTGAATGAAGGCTATAGAAGTCAGCCGAAAAGCACAAAATACTTATCTGGTCTCAAGACTACATGTATACTGTTGGAGGGTATATGGATGGACAGGAGCACGTCACATACCCTCGAGAGGTCGGAGCGGCTCACGCCGCACCTTAGGCGTTAAAAATACAACAAAAACAATACATCGTGTCCTTTGCCGTTCCTCTTGGCGGTCGAGGTTGTTGTTCTTGTTGTTGTATTCTTTAACGTCTAGGGAGCGACGAAGCCGCCCCAACCTCCCGAGGGGTATAGGACGTGCGTCCTATCCACCTATTTATCCTATATAGTAACCCGAACAGTCTGCAAGTGATCCCTTGAATCCGAGGAGCGTTTTGTGCCTCTTGGCTTAATTCTGTGACCTTCATCCACTCCGTGTTGGAAAACTCAGCGTCGCCTATTGTGGTATGTAGGACACGATGTATACCATTGCGTCTGGCCATTTCCCTAACCTTGAGAGCTTGGCATTCACGCAATAGAAGAGATACGTATTCATCTTCTGACGTTCAACAACATAGCATGCCTTGCTCCCATACGCACAGTTGTGCCTACATGATGTGGTCGCCATCTTACCTGGTCACAGTAAGGAATACCCTTTTCAATTGCAGGGGTTGCGGGAAACACAAATGCCCTTCCGTCGGCCACAGCTGGGAGAAACGACAAAATATTCATCGAATTACGGCCACTGGCAAGTCAAGTCACGTTGCTTGTTGGTTCAAATGGCAAGCTTCAGATGTGTCATTACATTATACAAGCTATTAGGCAAAAGCGTTAGGTTTGTGGACCAAGCAGTTGGTGTGAACTTTACGGTATTTACGTGTTCTCGATATCCAGGTTAATGTTAGGCACTGCGGTGCTGTTGGCTGGCATCACGTAAGTAAAATTCCAAAACTCGAAGCCACTATGGGTTTTTTTTGGTGTCAGCAAATTTGTCATCGCACCGTTACGAAGCTGTGATGAAGGAGACTCAAAATGCCTAAAAGATGGGATAGAAAGGAATAGATGGCTCACTGGATGGGCTTGCAGCTTCCGCCGACCAAGCCGCAGAAGCTGACGATGGGCACCGGATCCACGGTCCCCGACACCTCGATCTTGACGCCGTCGAGATCCTTGCCGAGGTCGGCGAGGTCGCGCTTGGCGCTGCCCAGCGGGTTCGCGCTGACGAGGAAGGTGAAGCGGCTCGTCGCGTTGCCGTCCGGATACGTCAGGTTCAGATTGCCGGGAGCCACCTCGGCGTCGAGCGCGGGCTCGGTCGGGTACAGTGTCAGGTAGCCCACGGACTTCTTTTTGCTGTCCTTTTCGGTCGTCGACGGGGAGGGAATTTGCTGCGCCCACTGCACCACGGCCGGGTTCCACTGCGACGAGTCTTCGCGCGGCCCGCCCACGTTATTCATCCGGAAGGACTCGGCGCCGATGGTCAGGTTGGGCGAGAGCCAGGTCGTGATGTTGCGCGGGGCCAGGTCGTGCGGCGGCGCAAAGGCCGAGGTCGTGTACGTGTGGTGGGTTTCTTCGCCCTCCGCCGATATAGGGAACGCGGACAGGCTGGCCACGGCCGCTTCGGGCACGAGGGCGTCGTGGAAGGGCGCCAGCACGGCGATGAGCGGCGCGTACTCGAAGTCGTCGGCGTGCGCCATGGACCAGGTCTGCTGGCTCGCGGCGGCCGTCTGCAGGCCGGGCGCGTGGTCCCGCCCCGCCAGCGTCCAGATGTACAGTGAGAAGATGGCGACGTACTTGTTCATGTCGTAGCCGTAGGCGCGGTCCCAGGGCCCCGCCAGGTTCCCGAGGTTCGCGTTGTACATCTGACCCGCCGTCTCCCAGATCTGGCGGATCAGGCGCTTCCCGTGAGCGCCCATCGCCGAATCCTCGGCGGGCATGTACTTGGCCCAGAGCGTCAGGCCGTAGAGGGAGACGCCCATGTACGTCCCGCTGTTGAACTCGGACAGCGTCTGGTTCCGGTCGAAGAGGGCCAGGACCTCGCGCGCGTAGGCCTCGCCCGCGGCCGTCATGTTGGCGTCGCCGCACCGGCGGCCCGTCCAGCCCGAGGCCACGGCGCGCATGATGGCCGGGTTGCTGTACGAGGGGTACAGGTTGTCGTCGTCGACGCCGCCGACGCGGTAGCTGTCGCCGACGGTGGCGTTGTACAGGCTCTCTACGATGAGCTGCTGGACGTCGCCCGGCAGGAGGGAGCCGAACTCCTCGTAGATGACGATGAGGCTGGTGCCGATGAAGCCGCGCCAGTTGGGGTCCCAGGAGTTATAGATCTAGGCAATTTTTACATGAGTCATTTGAGAGACAGACAATTTGCAACTGGGAGAAGGAGAAAGCTTACCACGGGCTTGTAGTCGCCGTGTCCGACGGTGGGCTGTTCCGGATAGACGGTGTAGTCGCCGAACCACTGCAGCGTCTCGTTCTTCTCCTGGTCGTCGATGATGTTCCTGATGATCCTGACGGCCTGGTCGACGTCGTCGCCCCGGTTTCGCTGCAGGAGCCCCGTCGCATACCACATCGACGACCGGGTCTCGTGCTGGCCCGCCGCCAGCGGGTAGTAGAAGTAATACAGGTAGCCGGCATCACGATCGTAGATCTTGTCCATGAAGTCCATGGACTCGTCCAGCAGACTCTGGGCGTGGGCATGGTCTTTCAGCTCGACGGCCGAGCTCACGCCGGCTGCGGCCAGGAGAAGGCCCAGGAGGCTGCTCGAGATCCAGCTGGCCCGCTGGAACAACATGTGGGGCGAAGAGGTAGCGGGAGGCAAGAGGTGACGGTGGCGAGAGGGAACCGGGTCTTGTCATCATGGGGCCGGCGGTCGTATATAAACCCATCTCGGTTCACTCCCTCTCGCCTAGAGGCCATGGTACCTGCGTCCTTCCTTCCCCGCAACAAGTCGGAGGCTCGTCATGATAACCAGCCGTCAACCGGATACACATTGGGTCAGCTGAAGATAGACAGGCCCTCGAAGATCGCCACGATGTGGAGATGAGCTTGTCCTGACCTTAAACCCCGTCCGATATAGCTCCGCTCAAGTACCGAACCAGCAACGATGGGGGGCTGATACTACTTCGCAAAGACCCCTAAGAGGAAGGTGCTCTGGTGCCATTCTTCCAGCGTGACCGTCTGGTTTGGCAGTTCCCCGCCGAATTGGGCCGGCGGCAGCGGTGAACTGGTGTGGTGGGGGTTCGGCCAATGGCCGGGTTTCACCGGCTCCGATCAGGAACGGGGGTCTTGATACCCAGAACCAACGGATCGTCGCCGAGAAACCAGCCACACGGTTGATCCCAGCCCAGCCAGCAGGTTTGCCCATAGAAGAATTGGCATGACTGGAGTGGATTCCATGATGTGAATATTCTGGCTTGTAGGGCAGATGTGGTTATTTACGGATCGTCACCACATGTGTGGTTCCGCGGAGACCACTACATAAGTAGATAATAAATGTACAGCTTCTCATTCGGCGCTAAAAAGTTTCCATACTCCAGGAGATGGCGAAATGAAGTTGTATATGGGAGGTAAGTATACTATATACAGATAGATGATTGATTATACGTTGAAATCGGTTGGATCTTATTAACATTTTGGATTTGATTTTCTGTCTCCTCTCCCTGATAAAACAACGAACTAAAGAAAGCTAAAAACTTCTAGATCCATTCCCATCTCTCTCTCTCTCTCTCTTTTTCTTGTTCATCATCCCAAAATACACAATCCATACCCCGGTTGGCAGTCTAGCAACCCGCAGAGGAGAAGCCCGCCGCACCGGCCATCGCTCCGCTTGCAGCAGACCCCGAACCTGCTGTCCTCGCAGGTGTACCCCGTTCCCGGACCACACGACCCGTCGACGCTGGGGACCAGGGCAGTCGGACGTGGTGGAAGGAGACTGGTGGAGGAGGATTTGGAGGAGGTAGAAGTGGAAGTGGTAGTGGTGGTAGTACTAGAATCAGGTCTACTGGTGGTAGTAGAGGTGGTGCTTTGTTTAGTGGAAGTTGTTGCTGTCGAGGTAGGGGCAGGTGGAGGAGAAGACTCGGGAGGAGTGGTGGTGGTAGTGGTAGTAGGGGAGGGGGAAGGGGAAGGGGATTCGCTTGCCTGGCATCCGGCTCCAAAATCGGGCTGGCATCCCTCGCCGCAGTAGTCGGCCGTGCTGCCGCACCAGCCGTGGGCCGAGCAACAATCACCAAACCCGGAGCCCACACACGTGATGTCGCCGCCGCAGTCGCCCTCGACGCTCACTTTCTTGGTCGAAGTCGGCGCCGGAGCCGCACTAGTCGGTGTCGTCTTCGTTGTCGTGGTGAGCGGGCTGTCGGGGACCCCCGCGCCGGGCCCGCTGGGCAGCCTGGTCGGCGAGGTCGTGGGCGGGATCGGCGAGTCGGCCGGCAGCGTGTTGTCGGGCGCGCTGCAGGTCCCGAACTGGGCCTGGCAGCCGCCGCCGCAGTAGTCGATCGAGGCGCCGCACCAGCCGTTCTGCGAGCAACCTGGAGAAAAAGAACGAGCAAAGAGCGTTAGGAGAGAAGAAAAGAAGGACCACACACGCCAACGAAAGAAAGAAAGAAGAAAAAGCAGCTACTGGTAGAATATGATGATGGTGATGGCCAGCGGGAGGAGAAAGAGTAAGATGAGAGACATACAGTTTCCGAATTGGGACCCCTGGCACGTCACGCCGGTACCGCAGGCGCCGTCGGGGCTGACCTTGAGCGTGGGCGTCGCGGTGGGTCTGGTCGTGGTCGTGGTCGTCCTACGGGTGGTGGTAGATGTGGGCTTCAGGCAGCCCCAGGTGCCCGTGGGCTCGCGCGTGGTGAAGTCGTAGGCGGGGACGGCGCCGGTACCGGCGCGGTACCAGTTCTCGGCCGGGTCGCCGAGGCACTGCCCCACGGTGACGGACCGGTACCCGCTGCGGAAGAGCGAGTCCAGGATGTAGTCGGTCAGGTTGTAGACCGTCTGGTAGTGGATGTCGTGCTCGATCTGCAGGTAGCTGTCCTGGCACGGGTTCGACCCCACCACCGCGTCGTCCCAGATGTCCTTGCTCGTCTGGATCTGCGACGGGTCGTCGTGCAGGTAGCCCTCGGTGTCCAGGTCGAAGTAGATGGCGTGGTAGCCCAGCGTCGACAGCAGGTTCTGGCAGTTCCTCTCGCAAATCGAAAAGGGAGGTCTGCATATCCCCACACAAACTAGGTCAGCATATGTTTTTCGTTTTCTTTTCTTTTTTTTCTCCTCGGAGAGGCTGCTACTACTGGATGGTTAGGAAATCTCGAGTTCTGACCGCATGTACGTAGGAATGTAGCCAAGGATGTCGTTAAGAGCGATCTCGTTCCAGATCATCTGGTTCTGGGCCTGAGTCGTGCTCATTTGACTGAAGTTCTGGTGTGACCACGTGTGGCTCGCAATTTGGTGGCCCTCGGCCGCCATTCGCTACAGAATAATTGGGTGTTAGACATTACCGTGACGGGCAAAAGCCCAATCGACTGTTGCTGGCTGGCAATTACCTCGATGACGCCTCTCCAGGGGTACTGCGGGTCGTTGATGGCCCCCTTGTGCAGGTTATAGCCCGTGATGAAAAAGGTAGCTTTGGCATCGGCCGCCTTTTCGTAGTGTCAGTCAGTAATTTTGTCCTCCTAGTAAGCCAAGAACTAGAAGAATTGCCACGTACAGCCAACTTATCCAACAGAGCATCGGTGAAATTATAGGGGCCGTCGTCAAACGTGAGCGCTATGTCGCCCTTGGTCACGCAGTCGTATACGCCGACACCTCCGTACTGGACCCTTCCGAGCTTCGGTCTCGCAATGCCCGACGTATCGGCGCCGCTGGGCTTCTTGTTGCCATCACAGCCAGGGCCGTAGTTGAGCTGGCAATCCGGGGCTGAACAGTAGTCCGAGTCCGAGCCGCACCATCTTCATAAATCGACGATACTATCAATCAGTGTCTTCCTATGTATGGGGCGCGTGGACAACGACTGAGGGGGGATGACATGGAAGAACAACACACCCTTCAGCAGAACAACAATAGCCGGCGGCACAAGACCCACGGCCTGCACCGCATCTACCGCTCTTGTTCTGGCGCTCCTGGATTTTCGCTTCTTGTGGTTTCGCCTCATCCTCGGCGCTCCCAGCGTCGCTGCGTGGTCGACTGTGTCGTGCTTCCACTGCTGGTGCTGGCACCGCTCGAGCGAACTGGCTGGTATCCTCCGCCAAGGTTTTGCGCGACTTCAGTTCTGACAGGAATTGTCGGCCGCCGATTATCCTAGGGGCAGCATACTCTGCTTGATGAGCAGCCGCTAGGCCGGCCCAGGCGGCCAGAACCAAGGCAGGTTTCGACCAGATCATAATGAACAACTGGCCAGAAATCAAGCTATCCGCGGGAACTATGTCGAAGCAGGTGGTCAAGGGCTCTCAGTGATGTCTTATAAGTCACATCGACCAGAGACGGTCAGCTCTAGATGCACTCGGTTCTAGAGGCCAAGGACAGAAAAAGGGGTTCCGAAGTTGCTGCCAAGACTTGGACCATATTGGAGAGCGACCAAAGGGTCTATTGCTAAATTTATACATGGACTCATCATATGCAAGAATGGAAACATAAAAAAATTCAGGTGGTCAAAGACCCAAAAAGCAAAAACAAATTGGGCATATATCCGGATGCTACCCTTTTGCAGCTCGCGTTATAGCGTAAAGAGAGATGTGCATGCACGCTGCAGTAGCATACGCCTGAGAAGTTGCCGATTAGCCTGGTCCACACCCCTCGACTATATGCAGGTGTGCAGTAAACATCATCAGCACACGGGGAAATCCCCTGCAATTGGTTTCGACCTCGTCTACAAGGACTCGCTAAGAGGGGGAGAAGGTGCAACATCGGTAAGACACATACCTCATCAGCTGGCCCTTAGTGAGCGAGGCTGTTATTGCCCCTAAAAGCGTTAAAGGCTCATTTGGAGCCGAGTATATCATATCACGATCATCGTCTTGTAACGCCGGTTCATATGCGACCCTACACAAGACAGGTGTTGATCACTCAATCCGTATCGGCAATTCAACATGATCAACATGAACATCCAAGAGAGGTATGTTCACTGGAGTATACTTTATCCATGTCGCTTATAAATATCTGGATCGAAGCTAGACTCGAAGTGTAAGCGACGATGGGGCAATTATTCATGTGGCATTTGTTGGCATAGGTCGTATCTGCAGACGATGTATCGACTTACATGCAAGTTAGTGGACTGATGAGTAGTCGACCATCATAAGGTGGTTTCTGTTGGTGGAATCTGCCCGACGAGAGAGCGCGTGTTGGCTTGCGATACTACCCGGGATCTCCAAGGAATTGGGGAAGATCGATATTAGGCGGAATAGAAATTCAATATTTCCCCTGGTGGTGCATATGCCCCATCCAGCACAGACTTCGCTTACTTCCGTTTCAGTGCAGCATCTCATTGGGAAACTATCTCGCATGTACGCCAATCAGCAAATTAACTGGCTGAATGGATTGTTACCTCGTTGTCGCGGTCATGTTAAATCCGGGTGACGAGCTCGCCCGTTAATGCAACTTGAGCTCATCCGCATGCGACATGCACATCGATGACGAAACTCGGCACAAAAAAACACCGTGTTCATTAATAGAGGCGGTATAGGTATATTCTTCTCGACGAACACCATAATAGTCATGGTTGACGTATGCTCTTCCTAGCTGGTCAAGGGAACGTGTCCATGGCCTGCCATCGTGATGGAACGACGACATCTTCAGCCACCAGTGCACGAAGCGAGTATTGCAACCGTTACCCATGATTCTCGCAAGCTCTCGTTCCGAGTCCTCGACACTCCTGATGTGCATAGTCGTTGCATTGCAACCGCATTGAGCCCCCTTTTCAACAGGTTCGTCATCAATCCAAGAATCGGCCTGAACGGCATCCCAACCAAAGGTTCTGTTTGAATCCAGGTAGCCAGATGTACAAACTCCAATGAACTATGGGATCTTGATCGTTTTAGGATCTAACTTTCGCCTGGCGGGAGTGTTGGGTATTGCATCGCTTCTGTATTGCGTCTCCCGGCAATAACTCGGCCTGTGCTGGGTGAGTGGTGTATTATGGCTTCTGAACCTTGCTTCTACCCCAGAAGAGGCTGCTTGCATGGTGTTCGTCCGGTAACAATCTTGTCGTGCTATTTTTGGAAACCTGGGCATCAAGGCCTTAATGTAACGTCTTCAAGATCTATCCTGATCACTTGCAGGGCCCACGAGGTGACCTTCTTTGTCGTCATTAGAACACCGCTCGCGTTCGAGCTTCATGTCCATAATGAGACTCAACTCGGGGCAGTAATCGAAGATGGCTTTTCGCTGGTCATGGTTCTTCCACACCTCAGGTGCGAGCGAATTGCCCCCATCTCTGACATGGAAGCCCATAGGGTTGGGAATGTAGGTGTCTTCAACGGCCAACTGGCCGTCGGCTGCGGACGCGACCCGGGCACCAGGGAGGACCGAGACCCTTTGCCCAAACCACTCGTCTTCTGGCTGCGTGTCGTTTTGTCTTTCCTGTATTTTAAGGACTCGTTGGATAGCAGATACTTTTCTTAGTGAGAGGCCGCCGTTACCAGCGAATTTGTCATCCGCCGTCCTATTTCACGATCGGTCAGCGCAGCCATTGCGTGAATACTGGTGTATAAATTACCTTGGTGCTCCAGCCCAATCCCAGCTCAACCAGTCATTCAAGCTTTGGTTCGAGTTGGCGCAAAGGATGCTGTCGTACTCATACTTCAAGAGCCACTCCACACCGGGCAGAAACTCGGCGTAGAAACGCTTGTCTGTCAGGAGCCGGTGGACCTTCTCCTTGCTGTCGATCTCCCAAGGCTCAGGGAGCACTAGGAGGTCCAGTTTGCCGATAGCCTGCTGGTGCTTGGTGGCAAAGCTGCGACCGACGCTGATAGCGGATTTGTTGGAGCCGACGAACAAGAAGCGCCAGTCTGGAGGAACCACGGTGATCATGTGCAAGATCTGGGGCACGAGATGGGGGAGCGGGCGCGGCTCGATAAGGAGCGCCACCTTGGACGTATTATAACTCCGGCGCGGGTCGTCTCCATTCTGGTTGGGATGCCAATCGATCTTGACAGACGGAATCTTCTGCCGCGCTTCGTCTAGTCTCGACTTGAAATGGGCCTCTATCTTGGGTTTGTAATGAGGGATGAGCCCGGCGATGAACCAACTTGGAGTTGCGATGTTAGTGGACAAGGCGCGAGGAAAGGGGAGCCAAGAACATACGTTATCGCCAACGAAACCACAATAAGGATTTTGGTCCTGTTCAGGTGAAATAGGGAAACCAGCGAACTGCGCGACGAGGCTGCCATGGCGGCAAGTGGTAGACCGAAAATTGCGCGCAAGGGAGTTTCGCAAGATGCGCCGATCAGTCAAGAAGAAAAAGTGCAATGAAGGTAGGGAATCCAGAGAGAGAGAGACAAGGTGTGCCCAGGGAGAAGGAGAGAAGGGAGTAGTTGATGCGGTTTGCTATGCCAAACCGCAAACTGTCTCACGACAATGTCGTACAGAACTGGGACCGGGCGCCGAGGATGTGCAGGATGTGTATCTGGGCTGACAGCATTATTGTCGCAATGAAGCCGACTGGGTGGCTGATTACTGATGCCACAGGACAAGGACGGGGCCAAGAGGCAATTGAATCCAATCTGACAACGAAATCAGGAATACGGAATAGCAGAGCTTAGTAGTGGATCGGACGATCCCAAGGCTTTCCAAATCTCGTTCTCCTAAGCCAGACCGGCGGATGCATTCCTCGTGCTCTTGCTGATGCTAGTGGAGTAGTCAAAGGCTCGTGTTGATACAACCAGCAACTAGGAGATAGTTAAAGTTTGGAGTCGTCTTCCCAAAAGAGCTACCTATGTGCATTTTGGGCGAACCCTTTGGGACTTTTGAAGGTGTACCTCGAGCTAGGTAATTGCATGTGTGACCAGGCAGCAGAATAAGCATTCCACCAGCCATTTTAAGTCCAAACCCCCCGTTCGGTCAATTTATTGGCATGTACTACTTTTACTTCTCATTGTAAGCAAAAACCGCAAGTATGGACTTTTCTGCGGCAACCATGGCGTTCAGCTACGCTTTCAGCTGATTTGCATCGTTCGTGGCACAGACGGGTTTTCTGATATGGGGGTTGAAGCCATCGAGATTGGGAAATGAGGGATCGAGCCTGGTCAAAAGGCCACAACCACGCAATTTAACCCATCTTATCACCAAATTCTTAGGTTATTGTACCACGGCCCTGTTCATCAACAGCTCGGCTCGCCGGTAGTAAATGAAAAGGCATATCTCGTGCATGTCAGCCTGCTCAGCCCACTCAGCCCAGGATGGGTCGGGTTTCCGATAATGAGATCAGCAACGTCTTGCGTGGCGGCAGTAGGTTCCTCCGATACGAGCTGTAGGGTGATGGTGGGAAGGTTCTAGGACAATATACGAGCAGGAACAGGCAGCCGGCAATAGAATCCAATAGCCCATTTGACTACTCGAGAGATTCGGAGAGCTCACTAGAAGCTGGAAATAAATACATTTTCATGTTACAGAGCCAGCCTCGAGCGTGCGGTCACTTATAGCGCCCCACCAATGAAGTCGATCGTCCGGGAAGGGGCGGGACGGATTACGGAATTGGTAGGTGCAGGGGTCTGGCTGGTTCGGGGTTGATGGGATTCGACTGCAGCCACGAAAACGTTTCCACGAATCGCCGCCGGCCTTGCGAGTCTGTTGTGCGAGGATTTGTAGGGTCTATATCCACTTCGTCTCGAAATGCTGCAGCAGTATGATGTAGGTAGGTACAATTTACTGCCCAGTTTCAAAAACGACAGTACATACCTAACCAGTGGGATACCTCAGCTATCTAAGCCTTCCGCCCGTTACAGGAATAAGGTGCAGGGCGGGAGAGTAGGCCGTACTTTCGTCATTTTTGAAAGCATCAAATCAGGGAGGAGAGGGGGCTCCGGCATGCTTGTCTATTCTTAGCATCAATGCAAGGAGGGTTGGTCTTCCCATGTTGAGTTGTATTATACAATGTATTCGATGCTGTCTGCCTTGCTTACTGCTTGCACGACGGTGCAAAATATTGTCAACCTGAACACAAAAGGTTCGATGTAATTAATCCCTCTTCATATACATCAATCATCTCCTCCCCTTTCGCCCACCAAGTAAAGAAATTAAGCCTGAACTTGGGGGACACAACATTCTTCTCAACTTGGAATAGTTGATGATGATAACCGAATTCGCGTCACCTTGTCACACCCACACTAACACATCGGTCTAAAAATGCGTAGCTACCTCCTCTGCGCAGATATCCCCAAGCCATTGAGAGGCTAGGTAGGATAACACAGCACACCAACCAGCCCACGCAGGCTGAGACATCCCACCCTCCAAGACAAGACCTATGATGCGAACCGCCCCGAAACCCCTTCTGAGCCCTACTTCCTCCCGCTGTCTCCCCCACTGTCTCTCCCGTCCTCAACCAGGCTCTCGGGATTCATTTGTTGACTTGTATGCCTATCTTGGTATTCTTTTCCTGGCCCTAGTCTTTCCTTACCTACTATGTCTTCCCGTCACGAAGAGAGGACCATGGACCATTTATGGGACAAGTCCAAAACGGCGGCCTACTCGTTATGGTCGTGCACAACACGACGAATGCGCATCGCCGGCGCAGCATTCGCCTTCTTGTAAGTAGTCGTCTTGACCTTGTCTGTTGTGTCATGGCCCCGGGAGTGGGAAAGTGTGCGACTGATATTCTTGCGACAGCATCTTCGCCTTCTACTTCTCCATACCCACGATCAAGACGGTAGATGTCCCTAAGATATCCCTGAACTACGCCGGGCCGGTGCGCTCGCCCTACAACGAGAGCAAAGTCGCATTGCTCATCGAGAACCGAGATAACCCCATCCTGGCGCCGCTGATGCTGCACTTCATGTCCGTCGTCCCGCCCGACTGGCGTTTCCGCTTCATGGGCTCCTTGGAGTCGGTGCGAACCATCAACCAGTCCGTGGCCATCCGGGAGCAAGTCAGCGCCGGCAAGCTGGACCTGACCTACATCCCGTCCAACATGAGCACGGCGGGCCAGGAGATGATCAGCCGCTTTCTGACCAACCTGTGGCTGTACGAGACGGTGCTGCAGCCGGCCGAGTGGCTACTCGTCTTTCAGACGGACAGCATCCTGTGCGCCAACAGCCGCCAGAATATCAACGACTACCTCGACTACGACTGGGTCGGCGCGCCCTGGAACCCCAGCGGCAAGTTTGGCGGCAACGGCGGCCTGTCGCTGCGCCGCGTCAGCTCCATCATCGAGATCCTGCGCGACCAGGTCCGCATCGATGGGTCGCAACCCGAAGACGTCTGGCTCGCCGAGCGACTCGGCCACCGCCCGGGCGCCAAGATGGCCAACGGTACCGTCTCGCTCACATTCAGCGGCGAGATACATGCGGGAGACAAGGAGAAGATCGACAAGGCGGCCGCGGCCCGGCCCAACGGAACCCTTGAAGCCGTCGAGCACGGCGACTACGTCAGCGGGCTCGACGACTGGCGCGAAGGCCACTACGAGCCCATGGGCTACCACACTGGCGGCACCGGCGTCATGCTACACAGCGGCATCTGGGGCACGCAGGCGATGCGGAAGCACATATGGGACTACTGCCCCGAGGTCAAGATGACCCTGTTCATGGATGCGGCCCAGTACGTCCCCGGCACCTGCAGAGCCAACTGGAAACGAGACGAGCTGGGCGTCATGGAAGAACCTTCAGGTTCTGTGGGATACAACGATGTCGGGTACGGAACCGAAATCATCGACGGAGTCGAGTACCCGATGCTGCCGCCCATGATCCCCTGGTAAGAACTCGCGGCTATGGTCGTGAAGGCGGATACATACCAGTAAACCTTGACAATTATATCCATAGAGCGTTGCATTTGAGGGAAGTCGTATAGAGCGAAAAGGGGGTTTGGTCTTGACAAGACATTTGTAGCATTATGGGCTTTCGTTAGAAATAGCATATGGACAGGCGTTTGGGGTGACTGGCTGGTCAAGAGTTTACAGGTTCGCAAATCAGCTCGATAGTTGATTTGCTACGATTACATTCCATCTCGACGAAATCAATACTTATGATTTTCTCCAAGGGGACAAAGATGCAAATCCCGCTCGCGATTGACAACAATTAAGAACAGTAACGATGGACAACGGAGGTGGTTGTATTACGCCGTAGAGATTAAGTTTGAATATGTTTGTGTCAAGATGCCGGCAAATTGATTCCCCCGCACTCTCGGACATTTCGTCAAGGGTCATGAACCGGCCATGTTTGCCGATCTATGCAAGTACCCGTTCGTCTGCAGATAAAGGCACATCCTTGGGGGCTTTCTCTTATGCTCTCGTGTTGCCCATTGCTTGCACTTTGTAAACGTATTCGACCAGGTATACTCCGTCTTCATCTGCTGTTTTTAATCGTTTCACGCAATGGCTGCTCTTCAACCTCCTGCCCCCCGCTTACACAACGACGTATATCCATTCATATATCCGTCAAAGTTCCGCGGGTCCCTGCAGGGCAAGGTCGCTCTGATTACCGGTACGTTTGCTGATGTAACTTGCCAAATACGACATCAAGCCGATTGGGGGAATCACAAGGAGGATAGTTGGTGGTTGAGGATGACTTCCCTAACCTCCCATCCACCCTCGTTTCCCCCTCTCTTTCTGTGTCTGTGAACTGAAGTAAAGACTTCCCGATGATCACGCCTGACATATCATTTCATTGCAACAGGCTCCGCCGGCGCCATAGGTCAAGCCGTAGCAGAATGCTTCGCTGTCGCTGGCGCGAAGCTGGTCTTGGTCTATAACCGGACGCAGCCGGCGACCAGGGATCACTTTACAAGCCTGGGCGCGGCCGACGCGCTGGCGGTCCAGTGCAACGTCGCGGAGCTGCGGAGCTGCGAGGAGCTTGTGCGCAAGGTATGCCTATCTCGTTGAAGGACCGACGAAGAGCAATACTTGCTGATAGGTGTTCTCCACCATTATCCAGGCTCTTGAGGCGTTCGACACGATCGACATATTGGTCAACAATGCGGGCGCCAATGGATTGGAACCGGTAAGCTATTCCAGACATTACCCCTTTACCCCTGTTTGCAGCCCTCCCACGACCTTCTTTTCTCCTCCTTTCTAACCCTTCCCCCGCTTTCTCAATATACTGACCAACACACGAGTGATTATTGCATACGCAATAGATGCACGTGCAGTCTCCAGACTCCTTCATGCACGACTTGGCCGTCAACCTGCATGGCCCCTACTATCTAATGCGCCTGCTGATGCCGGTCATGCGAGCGCAGCGGTCCGGCTGCGTGCTCAACATCACGTCGCGGGCCGGCGTGCTGCCCAACGTGCCCTTCAGCACCAGCTACCACTCCAGCAAGGCCGCCCTCATCAACCTGACGGGCTGTGTGCAGAGCGAGGTCGACGTCGACGGGCTCGACGATGTGCACCTGTACGCGCTGCATCCGGGCGGCGTACGGTCCGAGATGACCTTGAACAGTGGGTGTTACTCCTATTCCTCTCTTCCCCCTTTTCCTCTTCCCTTCTCTTCCCCCCTTTTCTCATTGTCCAGACCCTGGTAGAAAGACATGCTCACTGTAACCCAGAATACAAAAACGCCACCAACTCCCTCCCTGACCATCCAGATATCGCCACCAAATTGACCCAGCGCGTCGACGGCTACAACGACTCCCCCTACCTGAACGGCATGACGTGCGTGGCGCTGGCGACGGGCCTTGCCCGGCACGTCCTGCGGGGGCGGTACTTCGACGTCGGGCAGGACCTTGAGGACGTGTTGACATCAGGTGCTGCGGCCATCAAGGCGGATCCGGAACTGTACACGCTGCACACGCGGTACCTGGGCACCGTCCCCGACAGCTCGGGCAAGGTGCTGGACCCGCCGTTTGCGTTCCCGGGTTTCTAAAGGGCGAAGAAGAAGGGCTACTTCCTCCCATGGCTGATATTCTTTCCTGGCCAGGATCTAGTTAATGATTATTGAATTTCATAGACACGTCATTATGGAGATGATCCTGTGAAATCCGAAGGAAAACCACATAAGTGATCCTGCATCGCCATTGCCAATTATCACATAGAAGATTATTGTCTGCGAGTTATGCTCCCCATCAGCGTCCATATTAGCCGACCAGGGCCCGTGTATCATTACTATTCAAGGGCCAGCCCTTCCTAGGATTGGCCAGCCACAGAGGTTCCAACGGGGGAAGGTAGTGGATCCAGCACGAGAACATATCGCCTATAACAGAGGATGCTACACATGTAGGGTTATAAATGTAGATAGACATGACTTTCGGAGACGCCCGCTCTCTTCGCACCTTTTTTATTAGATATATGCCCTAGGTAATGCAGCTGTGATACCATCAGGGAGGAGTTGTTGCCGAGATTCCTTTCCACCCAAACACCCTTTTCGCAACTCAGCCACTTCTTAGTATAATAAGTATGTAGGTTATGTCCAATCTCGTCTTTCACGAGTATCCTTGTTCTTTTGGTAAATTCTAAGAACATCCCCAGCTCACCGAGAAATGGGTGACATGGCAACAGATAGTGATACCACCTACGATGTCATCGCGGTGGTATGTATAGTAAAGACAGTCGGCAGCATTATAAAAGCAGTGACAGAGTAGGGCATGCGCAACGAGACAAGAGACAGCAAAACGAGATGTTCTCCAGGCTGGTAACAATGCCGTGTTTAGCTACTAGTTCAAGAGAAACAATGGCTGCGAGAAGAGGGAAAATATGTGATTGCTCGCCGATCTCCAGTTCTATGGGGGAATATGCTGCTGTGGAACGATAAACATGTATAATGCCTAGGTAAAGCGAAATGATATAAAATGACAAACAAGGGGCCCAGCAATTGTCAGCGAGCCACTGGTCGCGGACACAGTGTTACTTGCTCACGGACGCCACCTAAATCCCGGGCCCTCCGCCGCTATGCATTCGTATGGTATCGTGGGCTTGAAACATCGCTGAGGTTTCGTATCATCGAGTATTATAGGACGACGAGCGACAATGCGCAGGCGTGCCCAAAATGGTATACAAGGTGTATCCCAAGAAAACAGAAAATAAATAAGGAATATATTGGGTGGTGAAAGGCAAGCAGAATATCCTCGTCCAAATGATAGAAGGACGAGCCGTGATTTCTGTGCGTCATTACTTCGTTGCGTCGAGGTTGTTGTAGCTGCTGGGTATCGTAGTGGATAGAGGTAACCAAAAAAAAACTTCAAATAGGAAACGTCTAAATCTCTTGGATCCAAATCTGTCATCGTCGAATTAGTATGTTGCATAGTCTTGCTGGCGTTCTGATTGAAACTTACCTCCATCTTGCCAACGTCTTGCTTTTGTTTCCGTGCCAGTGACTTGGCGCTCATCATGGCGATATCCAAATCATCCTGGTCACCCATAGTGATCATATCAGCTGGATTTGATGAGTCCTCGTCGCGGACCCTGAGCTTGAAACGGCGGCGGAGACCAAACTTCTCGCGAATACGGTCCTGCAGATCCGCGAATTCCACGGCAGCACCGACCATGATGTATCGAACATCTTCGGAATGTACCTTGATGCGGATCTTGCGGATGTCTGGTCTCCTCGAGCCACCGCGGGAAGATCCCGACATGGAATTTGTCGGCCTCCGTTGAGGGATCATCTCAAACTCACCCTCGTCGAAGGAATCGTAGTCGCTACCCTCAGGCTCATCTTCGTACCGGTTGTTGTTGCCGCGGCGACGTGTTGAAGTGCTGCTTCTCGGATCACCTCCGCCATCGTACATGTCATACACATCGTCAGGGTACCCGTCATCATCCCGTGGCGCGCGGCTTCTGGTATCTCTCTGTGAATAACCTCGGTTCGGCGGCGACCTCGTGGCAACGGACGCTGCACGAGAAGGTGCACGTGACGGTCCTCGGCGATCTTCTTGGGGCGAGGCCCTTGTGTAGCTGTTGTTCCTGACTGGGTCTGTGTTAACCCTGAGCGGCATCGGCTTAGGCCCATTCCTGACAGAAGCACCACGGCTCATGGGAGCTGGCTTGTCGTTCTCGGGGGGCGGAGTAGGCGGGAAGTTGGCCCCGCCACCACCACCTCCACCAGGAGGAACTGGCATCCGGCTCTGCAAGCCAGGCTTCACGAGATTTGTGGCAGCGAAGGAAATGTTGTCAGATGGGCGGTCATCCTTAACGCTAGCTTTGCCGGCGTTCTTGATCTCGGAACCAGCGAAGCCAGTGAAAGCGTTGGCACGGTCCGAAGCAGCAACCAAACGAGCCTTGCCCAGATAATCCTTGGTCTTCAAATTCCGCACCTTTGCATCGTTAGGTCTGTAGACAACGCCCACCGGGATGGAGAAAACGGTGTAACCCTAGGTAACAATTAGCACTAGTGTCTTCAGCAAGAGGGGGGTTAGTTTGTTCATGGGCTGCGAACCTCTGCTTCTTCGCGAATAGCCTCATCAATGACATTGTGATCCTCAACAACCTTCTCCTTCACGGCATACTGCAAGTCTTGCAGACCAGCGTCCTTTTGTTGCAAGTATATGTAGCATAGACCTCGGTTGAATAGGACTTCGCAAGAATATAGCTTGAACAGAAGGCCCAATTGAGCATAGTCAATCATTGTGTTGCCTCGGAGGTATAGTAATGTGTCGTTGAAATTGGCCAGGGCCTCCTCGAAGTCACCCAGTAGAAAGTTTGAGACGCCTTGCTGGAAGTAAGCCACGGCGAGGTATTGATCCAGGCGGATAGCTCGTTGATAACATTCGACCTAGTCGGATTGATTAGTAACTGCACATTCGCGATGAGCTATAGCAACTTCTATTCGACTTACAGCTTTCTCGTGCTCACCCAGGGTGGCGTGGATAACACCCATATTGAAGAGAATCTTGGAGGTATCGGCGATGCCGTCGAACTCCTTCAAAGCTTCGTCGAATTCATTGTTGTCGTAACGGCCGAGAGCCGCAACCCACGTCTCAATTTCCTTCGCAGAGTGTCAGTAAAGCTATCTCTAGCTACGGATTGATTGATCCATAGGAAAGAAAGTGGGCGGATGGGACAAACCTGTTTCAACGACATGGTGAAGTTGTATGTGAGGAATGCAATTCAAAAAGTTGAGGATGCGTTTCCTGGAGGCCGAAAAGGCAAGAAGCCGCTCTGCGACTTTGTCTGCCCGTTCTGAAACCCGCCTGTCTCTGATTTCCTGAACCAAATTCTAATGCACCCAGTGGGGTCGATTGCAGTGGCGGTTAGGGGAGGGGTTCCAATGGTTGCTGGGAGATGCCCTTTTTGAATGAATGGCCCAGCTCCCTCGCTCTAAGATTGACTAGCCTGTGTGCTCTGTAGCTCCCCGCTCAGTCTTGGCTTACTTATTGGCCTTGGTCGGGTGACTCGAATTGAGGAGCAATCTGGGAATTGCTCACGCGGGTCTTTTGGTGGTAATTATTAGTAGTCGAAATTCGAATGAGGCTCCGACGAAATCCTGATTCTTCCTTCTGTGCCTGCGTCTCGGATTTGCTGCCGTCCAAAGATCGGTCCCGGATTCTTGGGTTGTTGGTGCGGATAAGCGCGCTGAAGCTGTGTTGGTTGGTGGCGTCTGTTGGCGGGATTGATTACTTTCGTCGCTACGCTGCGCAGGTACACATGCACAACGGCCCACGAGCAAACAGCTGATATGATGGTTGTGTCGTGGTGTAGCTTATTTGCCAGGCTCTGGGCGGCTAGGGGTGCTGAGAGATTCCGGTGGTGATAGGCGGATTATACAGCGGAATCGGTCTTTCTTTTGTCCCAAGTGTACCGGAAATGACTGACTGAATTAGGGTAAGTCGACCGGATAGCGACTTTACGGAGAATTGCTACTGCTATTTCCTCGGAAGATTTAGTCAGACTGGAGAATAGGCAAGTAGGGGATGCAAAAGTTAAGTAGGTTGGGTGCGAGAAGGAGTGGATGGATTCAATTCAACAGCGAAGCCAGCGCGCATACGGGGACTTTGAGGGTGGCTGAGTTGGGGAGGTTATGGGACTCGGTGGGAAAGAGGAATGCTCGAATGGCAGGTCAATGCCAAGAAGCTCCAGATGGAAAAGAATGGTGATTTCTGGGATGCCGCTGGCGAGGGTTGCTGGGTATATCATGCAGCAGTATGCACTCAACGCCTTTTGCCTGGGATCAACGGTCCGTTGTAAGTGAAGTGGGGACCGAGTTTGGAGTCGGTGGTCTTCCCTGCGGACAAAACCATCAGGATGCCTGTGCGTGCGCCGCACAAGAGGAGAACAGGGGGTAAGGGGGGTTTGGTTTCTCCCCCGATGGGCTCCAGTGTCGTGATTCTCAGGCAACCCGTAGAACCGTGTGTGTCTACAAAACATACATGCCATGCAAGCTTACGTACCTGGGGAACATTGATCAAATCTGCACTGACGAAAATAAGGTATAGCAGGGCACGGCGGGTTGGGTATGTGACATGGCACACTTGGGCGTCGGTGTGAGTGCTGGTGTGTATGGATGGTAGGTATGGTGGATGTACGGAGTACTGTAGTAGTCTTGTCTTGAGTCTTGTTTTGCTGGCGCTTATGGTGACGACGATTTACTGTGAGTGTTGACGGAACGCGAATTCTACCTTTCTTTCATTTTTTCCCTCTCTTACCGAGGCCAAAACATGTCAAAGACGACAAGCCAAAAGGATGCGTTTTGCTATATTTTAGTATCTGAACCCCTTCGGATTCGGCACAGTCGACGACCGATGACCGGTGGTTACCTGAAGAACTATATCGCGTGTTGTTGAGCGATCAGATACACCAAGGCCTGGTCCAGGTCTAGGGGCAGCTGGTTCTGTAATCTCATCTTTACCTAGCAGCAAGTGATGATGCCAAGTCTCTCTTGTCACAAGTATGTGCGTTTAGCACCTACAGCTGAATGGCTAATTGCCAGTACCGCCTGTAGCAGAAGGGGACCAGTGGGCGGCCATCTGTGGTCGAGGGCTGTTTTTACTCCAAACCATCACAGCCACCAAAGGGGAAAAGAGCCGCCTTCACCTAGTCATTGCCAACGCGATAAACTTTCGACGTTGGTGTGTTTGCTGTGGCCGATCGGTTCATTTCGGACGATATGATGCAATATGTGATAGCATGCTTTATGTCCCGTAATTCCCATGAGGCTGCTTGTCTGCTGGAATATACCGTCGGATAGACCAACAAGCGCTTCGAGTCGCCGCCGCCGCCTACCTTCGTCTTGCCTGCTCCTTGGTCCTGGGGCTGGCTGCTGGGCAGTGCTCAATTGCAACTGTGTAAAAGTACTGACCTGAACGGCCTGCCGCTTGTGCGACCTCTCCACAAAATAGCCAATGCGGGAGCGAACAGTGACATCCATGTAGTCTTCTGGATTCGGAACAGACCCTGTCCTTTGTAAAGCAGCAAGTGTTCCAGGTGACCCAACTAGCCCTTGATTGGTTCTACGAGCTAGAAAACGGTGCCGTACCTCCTTGACACTAACCGTTCCAAGGGCGCGTATCGATGCTGTCGCCCCATGTCACGCCTGGTACAATGGCTGTCAAGAGGGTATTTGGTAAGAAACCTGATCCTGAGCCATGCTGGCAGAGGCTGTAGGATGTTGGGCATTCACCTAATGGCCATTTACACTTTTCTCATCTCCCGGCTCTGATTTCTGGATTGTTATGCTGTGTGACCGGGGAAACTCGATTGATGACCTATCAATTGATCCCCTTGCAGCGTGCCTTACTTTTCTATTTTAGCAGCATTGCCAAGCTTCGGAAATCCTGAATCCCATTGGCCCTTTTTGTGACCTGTCAGGAGAACTGACTTGGGAGTCTGTCATCGAATAGATAGGCGCTCGAAAACCTCCATAATAGACGGCGTCGCTATTTCCCATCACCACGTATGTAAGGAACAGGTAATTCAAGTCGTTCACGTGCATTTTGATTGCCTATCTAAAAATCACCGACATACTGTAGGCTATGTATAGAATGGGGTAGACATGGCACATGTTCGTACTCGCAATAACCTAGGCCTAGAGTTTCTAGCAGGCAGGTAAGGATGTAGCTACTGTAACCGGCAATGGCTTCTGATACAGAGGACGCCGCTACATTGATGGGGCAGGTCCCATTGAGACCCATTCAATAGTAGAGATTTCAGCTTCCAGCTCCACCGAAGCACGTATCCCAAAGCCACCATAAAGTTGGATGCCGAGTCCCGTCCAGCCTGCCGAAACATTGCTTGGGATGTGCAGCCGAGCGTCAAGCTGTTTCCTGTGCAGCAACTCTAATTCCGTTCCGCCAGGACATTCCATACCTAAGCGAGTAATAGGCATGTGCGGGTAGTAGATGGTGGACATCTGCGTGACTCGCTGGTGTAAGATATAGATAGACTCAGGCACGACTATGTCCCTATCCCTGATATATACTCTGTTGCTTAGTGTGAACCTCGCCCGGGAGGTCGAGCACGAAGCAGCCAGGAGCCCTTGTATAAGTTGGCAATGCGTCCTTTACACCTATGTCAACTGTCTTGCGTAAGCAAAGACCGATACTCTGGCACGCTTAGGTTGTGATCCGAGTTTTTCTCTTCCTTTGTAGCGAAAACGGCCTGTCAACACCTGTGAAACAGAGTATGGATTTAAGGATTTGCAAGGGCGATGCCTGCATAAGAGGCAATGCTATCGCATAGTACGAACGCGTGCCCAGAACGCGGGTGAGCCAAGAGCTAATTCATCGCGAGTGTACACTGGTTCTGGGGCCGTTTGGAAAGCTGGAGATGCCTCTCCAGGACAATGTTTCGGTTAAAGCTGCAATGTCTTCATTGACTGAAGTCGTGGACCAGAATGAGCCTCAATGTTTCCAAATCTATGGTATGGACTAGGTATGGAGAGTATGCAGCCTCACTCGCCTCGTATATAGTGCTTGCGTTTCTAGAAGGATAAAGTGGAGCTGATATAGCCTTTGATCCTCCCGTCCGAGATCTATCACTTAAAGTTATCCCCGAAGGACATTAGACCCGTCTGATTCGTCCGTATCAGGACCCAAGGTTGGCCCTGACGACGGCGAGGAGGGCCTGCGGTCTGCTGGTACTTTATTGATGCAACCATCTCGGAAAAGTACAACACTTGTTTGAACCGCCTCAAGGAGCCGCCGAAGAATCCTACGATGAGGTTGTACCAATAAGACTCACTCAAACGGGCAGAGCCCATAAGGAAGATCCCTTTCCCGAATATCCCTGTGCTGTGTACAGGAGTACATTGATTGGCTGCGCATTGGAGGCGTTCTTGTTGAACGACGATCAATCCTTCCGCTTGCCGCGGTGACGCTTGAAACTACATCTACAGAAAATCACCAGCCAACAACCCAACAGTGCAGGCAGGCGGCAGGCCAGGGGTAGTGAGTAAGCTGCTAATGTTACACGCCTCTGCCGGTAGCGAGATTCTGCACGACCACCGCAGGATCTGCCACGATGGCGCGACCCCGCACCAGCGTCGTCCAAAAGGGATTTTAGAGGACTTCATAAGACCCTTTGCAGACTTCAATCGTCAAGATATCAGATCTGGCAGCAAAGCCTTCAGACGTGAACAATTTTCAATTATGCCTCCCACAAACTTAGTCAACTACGTGTACAGTGCCAACGATGAGGAGAGAACAGCAAGTCTCGGCATCGCCCTCGTCTCATGTTTGAATCTGTCACTTGTCTTCCGAGCCGCATCCGGTTACCACTAAGTGGGGATCTTTGGGGCCTCTCCGTTTTCCCCCTTGCACGGTTTGCGTACCTGATTTTCTGTACTCTTGCCCAGTTGGGCCATCGACGACCGTTGCTCAGCCAGAGGGCATGGAACCCGCTGCTCACGGTCCTGCTCTTGGCAGTGTGTGAATGAACGGCAAAGATAGGCTCGGGGGATAAGCTTTAAAGGACGACGACAAGGACAGGTCCTGGCCGGTGCGCCCGGCCAGCTCGCTAGGCCACTTGATTGCCTGTAGTGAGGTTTAAAACTGGATATGTAAACACTATCTGCAGATCAGGCTGGAGATCGTGGGCAAAAACGCTTGAGATGTCGTTCCTCGAACATGTTTCCGATTGCAGCAGATCTATGTGCCAGCTTGCGTCAACCCGCGCGCCCTCGCGCCCGCGGACCAGAGGCACTCTTTATTGTTTGGTTGTCCAGCCAGTTCTAGACGGCCGATCACAACTTCCAAGGCTCTTGATGACCAACTCCAAAAGCCGTACCTTGCCAATATACTTTCGGGGTGAGCCGGCAGTTCCCAGCCGACCGCCAGGTAAGGGACCCCCTTGAACCCGGCCCAATTGCTTGCTTTGCCCAGCACTGCCGACCGCAGCGCCAGCCCCCAGCCAAGCTTTCTGTCCAGCAAGCACCACCCTTCAACATACCATTTACCACATGGCAAATGGCCTGATTCTGATGGTGGTGCGATTCCCCGCGAGTCCATCGAACCACCCGGCGGACAGAGCCAAGCTGTCGGGCCCCGAAGACGGCTGTTCGAGATATAAAGATTAAGCTTACCTCGTTCGATACAGCTATTAGTATCAGACGATATCGGGCTACCCCTTCGATCAACAGTCCCCTCCAACCAACCATTAAAGGGCTCGAATTGGTCAGTTCTTACCCCGACAATTTCCGCCAAGCTGACATGACAGGTATCGCTGTAAGAGTCGGGACAGCGTCCACGTTGTCGGGTGACTCGGTACCTCTCCTTCCCCGTACACCGATGGTGCCCGACGGAGCGGACACACTTTGCGGATGATGCAATATCTGACTTCCATATTCGGTACTATAGGCCACCTAACATGTGAAGGGTCCGTTACACGATGATAAACAGTTTGCGACTAATCATATCCACTTGGAGTGTGGTAGCTTCATTCGTCCTATCTTGATGGGGGTGTCATCTAGCAGGGCAGACAGATCGCAAAGCTCTTTGGCATCCAGCACCATGCTCAGATCATGCCCTTTGCGACTCCATCTACTCTCTCTTCCCAGAGAGTCTTGCCGGAGCAGGAGCAAACTTGCTTCAGGTTTTCCCACATGCCTGCACTTCTTGCAATAACACCAACGACAGTATTCTCGTCGTTTTGAAAACCGTCGTTGGCATCTTGACGAGATACCACCATGGAATGACCAATGACTTCCCAAACTTGAAAGGGATGGTCTAAGAAGACGGCGCCTTTCCCGTCCTTTCCAATCTCGAGAGATCCAAGTAGGCCTCTAGGCTGGGTGGTTCCGTTACCTCCAGCCCATATAGGTCCCGTAGTTGCTGCACCGTCACTCAAATCGCCATATGCACGGATGGTAGCCGTGTATTTGCCCGCATCGACTCCATGTAATGTCAGATCGACCAAGGTCGTATCCGGGGACACTTGCACCATGCGCGCAAGACCCCTTACTTCCCTCTGTTTGCCATCCTCTGGCGTCACTTCGCCATTACCATCCTCGTGAAATGTTTCGAGAATGCAAACGGCTGAGCCTACAAATTTCGATGGAACGAGGAGTCTCAAGTCAGCAAACTGCAACATAGCCTATCCCAGCGAAGATCACCTGGCGTCCGAAGAATAAGAAAAGAGCCGCGGAAGGAATCCGAGGCAGACTTATCACCCAGCCAAGCTTTCTGTGGCAAGGCACGCTGCGATGATGGGAGAAGGAGGAATCGTTCCATGCACCTACTGTTTGGGGCACCCGATCCTCTCAATATGGCATCCCGACCTGTGGCTTCGATAGCACTGACAATGGCCGATGGAGCAGCTGCGGTTTGAGAAGTGTAGATTAGCGACTGACTAGGAATATTTCCTCCGCAAGACTGTGGCTGTCATCCGAACCAGGGCGAGAAGTGCGGGTGGTATGTGCGAGGGTGATCGGTGACATCAGCGATGAATGGATGAATGGGCGATCTTACCAGTCCCTTCAACGGTCACTAGCTGATCCTTGAGGTCTGCATCAACTTTCGTAACTCCGTCGAGGCTGTACAACGAGTCTGAAACGGCCTTGATGCAGTGGTCACATGTCATGTGGACGTTGAAGAGGGTCTGAACGTTTCGAGTTTCATCAGCTTTAAGCACACGCTACAGCCTGAACGCCGCCCATTTCGCCTGTTTCCCTCCGATTCTTCCTCCTGATGAGTAAGACCCTGGGGGTCCTCTCCCGACTTGTTTTTGCAGCAGCAAACAAGTAGAAACCTAAAACCGGGACGACGATATTTGAATAAAATGGGATGCGGTGAGTATACGCACCTGAAAAGGCGCCTTCACTTTCTGGTTGGTGGCGGTCATTCTGAGATCGGGTTGCTGTGATTGGCGGGGTAACGCGGGCGGATTAAGCGGATTAAAACGTTGATAATTGTATTCGCGGTGGACGTTGTGGAAATACGATGCAGTAAAGAAGACAAAGGACGCAGAACCGGTCTTGATAGCTACGGAGCGGAAAGTAATTTTGCGGAGGTGTTTGATGAACATTGGCATATCACTGGACAGTAGAAGGAAACCGAGCTCAGTAGAAACAGAGACTCCGAATAAGTATCACGATTTACCTGGGGCCAAATCGACGAAGCCGGATTGGCTCCCGCAACTGACTAATAAGGCTGCTTTGAAATCAGGAGCGTATTCTCCTCCGCCTCATTTAACAATGAATGCAAATCGATCAATGTCGAGAAAATAATACACAAACTTTACAAATAGATGGGCTTCGAGTCGCTGTCGAAGGCATCGCATCGCATAGAAATGCTGCATGCAGGGTGCAATTGATAAAGACACATCAAATCCTGATGTCATGCACAGCCGGTTACAAGTGACTTTTAGCTTTACAGCATTAGAAGCCCGGAGCGGAGCCCACTTCTAGCCGACTGGCCGATCCCGACTTTGCTGCTTCCAATTGACGCACGTGATCTGTACCGAACATCGAAATTTTGATTAGAGCTAGTCGACATTCTAGGCTAAGGGTCCGATATCACGACAAATCGATACCTATTTGACGACATTGATGCGAGATTGCCAAGATCTCTCAATCGCCAATTCCTCAGCATCTATAGCATTGGCAAAGCTAGACTGAGCGAGGGGGAAGCTCCCTCAGACCAGCAATCATGTCGCAAACAATCGGGCTGGTGAGTACCTACCTTCCCTAAACCCCACGGATACGGTGCTCTTCTTCAGGTGGTCACATTTCCCATGCTAACGGGCGGCAATCGAACAGACCAAGCTCTCCTACTCTCGTGTTTGGCACCATGTCTCCGCTTCGGCAATGCACCCAACCCTGTCGACGCAGCCGGGCGTGACGCCGCCCTCGCTGGGTCGGCTGGCCTCGCGCATCGCGACCATCCTGATGGGCAAGCACAAGCCGACGTGGGACCCCTCGACGGACTGCGGTGACTACGTGGTGGTGACAGACTGCGCGGCGCTGCACGTTACGGGCCGGAAGAAGTATCAGAAGACGTACTACCGACACTCGACGAAGCCCGGTAGCCTGAAGAGCGTCACCATGGACGTGCTCATGGCCAAGTACGGCGGCTCCGAGGTCCTCCGCAAGGCCGTCAGTGGCATGCTTCCCAAGAACCGCCTCCGCGACAAGCGCCTCGCCCGCCTCAAGGCCTTCGAGGGCTCCGCCCACCCCTACAAGAGCAACATTGTACGCTTCGGCGGTGTCCCCGTCGGCCAGGAGGGCTGGCAGGAGGTGGCTAAGGCGATTCGGGAGACCGATACCCAGCGGTTATGAGGAACGGCGCATGCTTAAAACGGAATGATGATGAATAAATTGGGTCGAGGAGAGGAGGGTTCCGGGGAGGTTACAGCGGGAACCTCCTGTGCCTCGAGCTGAAGAGTCAAGGCTGGGTCGCAATGAGAGACGACCTGGCTTGTACATATATACTGTATATTCATGAGCTTTTATGCAGCATGGCTGCTGCCAAAGAACATCACTCGAGAGCTTGTAATACCAAAAAGCAACGACCAAATCCATTGTACTTGCACAAGCCGTTATATTTTCGCAGAGAGTGAGATGCATATATTGAAAGTGCGTATACTACTAATTGCGGTGCCATCAAGGTCAACTAATGTGCAAACCAGCTTGTTAAACTGTTAAATCCATTAAGAGAGTATTATTATTATATATTTATAGCTGCTTATTATTGCTATAATCCTCCTTAGTTCTTAAGAATTTATATTAATATTAAAAATATAATATTATATATTTATAATGTTTAATAATTATAGACTATTACTTAAATATATTTAATCGTAATTAAATTAAAGAGATATATCTACTTACGAGAGTTTACATTCGAAAGTATTAGCTAAGAGACTCCTAGATTAGGTTATATATACCCTTAATTCGAATCAGTACTAAAGATACACCAGATACACAGCCTATAAACCGTGCTTCACCCAACAGGCTGCGGGCTCATAATTGTGCATATACAGCGCCAGTCAGTGATTTGGTCTTTGGTTCATATAATCCTAGTCCTTTGACATTGGGTATGGTGTGGGTTGCGAAGCTAGTCTTGATCTAGGTAAGGAATATGCCACAGCATCACGGGTCTCGATACTGGCAGGGTCAACTCAAGTTGGCTGTAGTTGGGAACTGGAAACCATCCATGCTAACAACTACGGAGTAGTTAGTAGCGGGCAGGTCTTCGCCTCCTCACTGAGGTGCTTCTTCCCTCAAGAAAACACGCTAAACGTCACAAACACAAACAAAAACCCTCCATGCCCTTGCCAAGCTTTCTGCTATGGGATCCTGGAGCTGCAGGAGGTTCAGCCTCGTGTTGAATACCAGACTGGACTCATGCTATGCCCTCTTAGAGGCGGCCCTGAGAAGCACTAACAACAAATTGCCACTCCTTATTCGTTGAGGACGACAACGGTCTTGCATTCGCTTTAACTATGTACATAACAATCTATCAAAGTAATCTGAGTGGCTGATAGGTATCTCAGACTTAAGGCATAAATTCGTAAGCTCCCAATGGATATATCTGACCTATCCGATCAACGTCTCAAACCTAGTACAGCAATAACAAGGTCGCGAAGCAGGTCATCCTGAATGGGGAAATGGATTTGCAAGTCTTAGTCGCGGGTGACTTCGCACTTGATGAGACCATTTGGTCCTGATTGGGGAGCGTAGACTTCGGCATCCTTGCCGGTGTTCTTGACCCCCTTATGCCACGACAGATCTATTGAGTTCATTAGCAAATGCCTAACATCGTTTTCAATATCGTTGAACTTACCGATCTCGAAGTAGTGCTTGTTTGGCAGCGCGTAGGAAACCGACTCAGTTTCGGGGGCAGCCGCGAGGATCTTTTCGCACATCATGTACATGGTGTTCTGAACACTGGGGCTGTTCTCCTCGGCGAAGGTCTTGAAGGTGATGTTACGCGCCTCATCGTAGGCCTTATCGAAGAGTGCCAGCTTGTCCTCGACGTCCTTGACACTGCCAAACTTCTTCCACTTCCAGGCAGCGTCGACCTCGGTCGACAGGATGCGGTCCCAGGTCTCGGGCAGCGTGGTGAACTCGTCGCGCACGAAGCTGTGGAACATGGACCCGGTGCTCTTGAGCACCAGCAGGCCGGCGATGCTGCTTCGGATCTCGATGCCGGCCTCTCGAGAGACGCGCGCGTGGACGTTGCGCGTGTCGTTGCCGTCACGGTAGAAAGAGTGCGGGTGCGGCTTCCCATCGACCTGCATGCGCGCCCAGCGGTACTTGACGATGTCGATGTTGGCCGCGGTCATGTGCGGGTACTTGTCGAGGAAGTGCTGGCCCAGCTTGGCCGCGAACAGCTCCGGCGGGTTGACGGGGAACTCCTTGGCCTTGATGTAGATGGTGTTCTTCATCGAGTCCGTCGCCACCACGGGCCCGTTGTCCGCCCGCGTGTACGAGACGTCGATGTCGCCCTCTAGCAGGCAGCACACCAGCAGCTCCGAGGGCGTCTCGATGCCTGTGGCGGGGTCGCGCTCGCGCTTGAACACCCGGACGTTGTCCTTGCCGTAGCTTGCGGAATCTAGGCGAGCCATTTCTGGTTTTGTGCTGATGATTCTCTTTGCAAGAGGACTAAGCGGGTTGCAAGAAGAAGCAGATGTTTCTATCTACTTCTTGAGCTGGCGTACTCGGTGGCGGCGGCTGTAACGATGGGCCAACTATGTTGAGCTCGTGTATGTGTGTACGTGCGATGTCAAGCTTGCCGGGTATCTCCGAATTGTGAGCGATGGCGACAACAAGAGCTCAGTACTCTACAGCTAGTTCAAAGGAGTGACGAATGCGGTTTGCTACTGGCGATTGCATGTAATAGGCAGTGGACTAACGGACAAGGACACCTACGCAAGAATAGATAGTCAAACGGAAGTAGGAGAGCAGCGCGGCGTTTTATATCTACGAGTATATGTTCTCCCCCATGCGAACAGGGCGTCGGAGGACGCCACGAATAGTGGCTATCCGCTAGTTACCGAAAGCTAGGACTATTTACCGACTAGGCATGGAGGATCCCTCTTTTCCTTCCTTCCCTTGTTGCGGGCGATAGCTTACGGTCAGGGTCGAGCTTGGAAATGCGAGCACAGAAAACCGCTCGATGCGCGGAGGACGCCGATTGCCCCTTCGGACTTCAGAGCTGGTGATGGTTCACGCTGCACGGCCGACCCCACTCGGTATCGAAGTCACCACCAAACCAGGACTGGGGTTGTCTGTCTGGAGTCTGACTTCTGACAAGGTTGTTGAGCTTATCAGGCAAGTCCAGAACCGTAATACTGCTTAAGTCGGCACCTCTTAACATACCAGACATCGAGACACTTGGTTACTATTGATGTACTCAAGATCTGATGCAACCGGTTTTCTCCCAAGCACTTTGGATGAGGCTTAATTTTATCATTAATGGCAATATTTAAGGTGATCAATCCCTAAGATGACGACTGAAAGTGCCTGTAAGTGTGGTGTAAGCAGTTCCATACTTGGGAACCAACACAGGCGGCCGTGCCAATGGCGGGGTTGTCACGCAGAGGGGAAAAAAGGGTCTCAAAGAGCCTCTATTAAAGCCAAGCCTATTATCATATTGATCTGGATCTGGAGCTTGACCTCGTCGTACGTTTTCTTCCTCCACATACGGACCTCCATATCTTTCATTGTCAATAAGTATTCCTAATGGTTCAAGATAAAGATTGGTGGCCAGCTCCCTCGTTGTCTGCTATTCTTTAATTACATATCCAGTGGTTTATTCACTTCACTTCACGCTTATTACTTCCTCATACCCATTTAATATGATCTGCACGTTAGGACTTATGCCGGCAGCCTTAGCCGAGAAGCGATGGGATATGTATTGATACGCTTGTGATACTGAGATGGCATGATCCTTGGCAAGCTCTTATATAAGTGGCTCGCTCGTTAGCATTATGATATGAAGAGGGAACCAACGACCTCAATGTTGCTGTAGGACAGGAGATAATCACAAGGAAAAGAACTACCACTACCTATCTAGATGAACCACTGTGACTAGATTGGGTATATATATATATGTAGATACATAGTAACAGTAAGATGAGCCCAGCATAAATACATGTATTCTATACCTAACCTCAGTCTTGGGGCTTTTGGTATTAGGCTGCTGGAGCTTGCTAGCAACAATGGAATAGCTTGAGCTGTGCTTATGTTATGGGTTGGGTAGGTAGGTAGTTTCCTTGTAAGTTAGGTAGATGCGTGCCCCCTGACTATTAATACCATCTTGTACAAATGCCATTGGTGGGTGAGTGACCACATGAAATGGGATTGGCAGCACTCATGACTCCTGACTTCTCCGTGGAAGAGCCTGGCGCCTGGCGCATTGGGGTTCCTTTCTGGAGCCCTGTGAAACATTGATGCTGGGTTATGTTGGATTGGCACATAAGTTGGTAGGCGACGCTACCAGACTACCTACTGCACCTACCAATCCAATGCCGCCCAAAGCACCCCTGTCGCTGAATCAGCTCGGCACTCTGTAACACGGACAGGCGGGCGCACTGCCTGCTCAACTGCATCAGAGACATCGGATCAATACCCAAGGTTCAATTCAGACAACCATGGCGCAAGGCTTTGCACAGATGCGCTGGAAATGATAATTCTGCCGTGCCCCATTCTCTTCATTTCCAACATCTCTATAGATCCTTGCTGACAATCGCCCATGTAAGAATTGCAGGGAGGCTTGGTTATCGATCGCACCTGGTTCTGGTTCAAAGGACACTCGTTTGGAGGATACTGGGAGACTGGCACGAGTTACGCGGATCCCACTTCCCATGTTCTGATACAGGCCTCGACGTCTCCAGGTCCACATTCTACCTACTTTTGCAGCGACACGAGATCCAGTCGTCGCTGCTGCGGCCGCCGTGCAACATACAATCGATCTGCCCTTCACCGACAAGAACCCACTGCTGTTGTTGAATCGTGACTTAAGCCTATCAGTTGGCAATCGGGGTTGTTACTGCTTAGGTACTACTAGCGACAATCGATTAACGCACTTGCGACCGACCCCGACTCAGCATAGCATACCTATAACCCTGATATCGGCGACATTGTACAACTGACCTCGCGACCGGCATCATCTCAAGTCTCTCAGCTGTGAAAGAGTGGAAATTCTCTATTAATCAACTGTCGCGACCGTAGTAGCGCTGTCTTGGTTTCGCTAGCAGGAAGTCGCTCCTGTGCATCTTGGGCAGTCGTGGGCGTCGTCGCTTCCACTTCTCCCTGCAACCCAACCTTTTGCAGCTGCCCCGTCACCAGCTTGGCACTCCTAGCTAAGCTGTACACGATTGACAATACGAGTGCGGCTCTTCACCAAGCAGAAGCGAATTGGCTCTGCACATATTGCTTTACCAACTGGCAATAGTTCTACCTCGCCCTTCCAAACGAACCCCGCGTCCAAGGCGACTCTCGAGAGCGAAAGAACACACCTTGGCCTAAAAAGCTGAGGCAGCAATTATTTTTCGACAAAGACACAAGGCAGAGCACTTACAGAGCTCCTGGTTCCCGCCTTGCCTTCGAAATCCATATGCGACCTTCTATCGAATGAGCAGTCCTTGGCGAATGTCCCACATGGTGGACAGCACGCTGGGTCTTCCACAATGCTGAGCACGTCAGCTACGCCAACCCAGAAGTCCCTGGCGCCACCGCTGCCAGGCACATCAGCAGCTTCTTCAGTTGCGACGGGTCGCCCAAGTCTGGATCGCGATGGGCTCCAACCACCCTCCACAAATGGAGGAAGGACTATTGCCGGTTCTGCGGCACGAGGAGGCACGTCTTTCAACGCAACACCGGCGCCAGGAAGCTTCAGCTCTGACTTGCGAAGTCAGCTAACAGCATCGAGGGCTGGCTCGCGAGCGGACGGTTATAATCTCGACAAGTTAGAGGAGGACGGTATCTCGATAGCTGACCAGACGATCAATACGCTCAAGGAGGCACTGGGCCGGGAGATGAAGATTAAGGAAGGAAGCGAGAACCTCCTTGAAGCGTTGAACATCAAGAAGGCCAAACAAACCAAGGAGCAGCGAACACGCGTCGAGGCAGAGCTCAACTCATCAAACCTGAGAATCAAAGACCTTAGGCAGAAACTGGCGGATGCTCAGCGTCAAAAGGCCTCACCGGTTACACCAACAAGAACGCGCAATGAGGGCCTATTACAGAATAACGGCGTACGCTCGCCTCCTAGCGCATCCCGTAGCGGCGCCGGGTCAGACTACGAGGACATCACAGAACAGTCGCCAAGCTTTGCCCTTGCTGAAATATTGCAAGCGCTCGAAGTAGAAGGCCTGACCCCGGAGTATTACGTAGGGCGCGCCAACAGCCTCGTCGATCTGTTCAAGAGATACCCCACACTAAAGTATGATTTGGTATGGTCTATTTTTGGGGATCGAATGCAAGTGATGCTATTAAGCGACAGCCGAGAAGTTGTGGCAGCAGGGTATCGAATGATTCGGTACGCTATATCTGACGTCTCCTCGCTTAAGAAGATCCGTAGCCTCAATACCGACTATATGGTGGTGGTATCGTTAGCCAAGGATCGAAAAGCAGATGTGGAGCGCGAACAAGCTCTCAAATTCATACGGGCATTCCTCGACGTTAAAGACGGTATTCGAGAGATTTCCCGAGCGGTCGTCAGGACCATCGCTTCAGTCGCTGAACATCCAGATGACCGGTTACGTCCGATTTGCATCGAAACGTTAGCAGAGATTCTCCTGAGAGACCCTGCCCTGCTTGTGGCGTGCGGGGGCATTTCACCCCTATCCGAGGCACTATCCGAGGGAACATACAAGTCCCCCGAGTCCTTGGCTTCTGCCCTGTTATATCTGCTGGACGCCCCCAAACACGCAAATATCTTCGGGCGGGATACGAACTCGAGGTTATGTTCACAGCGTTTACCGATGCTTTGTTCTCCTACGAGGACGTGGTGAAACGGAACTCCAGAGCTATTGCAACTGCCTTGAAATCCTGGTCAGGACTCATGACATTGTCTATGCACAACTACAGAGCCATTGGATCTCTGGTCTCAAGTTTGATCATACCGAACCCTGCGCTGCGTGAGACGGTGATAGACTTGCTCTTTTCCCTCCTTCGAATCAAACCTCCTGCCTGGGCAACATCTTTCCTTGCTGGGAGGCGTCTCACGACCTATGGCAGAGTGGCAACCTTGAAATCAACCACGGTGGCCAAGGGTGACTCCATGTACGAAGACGAGGGCGCCGAACAAAACTTCGTGGAGCACTATACTGCGCTGCTGTTGGCTATTCTAGTCAAAGCTGGGATGATGCCCAACTTACTACAGGTCGCTCAGGACAATGGGAATCCTCCTTTGAAGAGGAAGACGACACTCCTGATTGGCGAGGTTCTCAAACTCGCGAGTCGCTTACTACCACCGGAGTGGAGTAGTGAACTACAGTTACTGCCGGAGTTGTTCTCCGCGGCTGTTGAATTCAAACAAGACAACCGCTTTAACGCCACGGGTGTCGTTTACCAGATCAGCAGTGTGAGTAGGACACTCTACCGGTCATCGCCAACAAACTTCTCTCAAGGCAATATGTCGTTGAGCAGTATAAATGAGCAGCACGGTTCAGTCGAGGACGGACCAAAAAACAATACTTCGCTGAATACCGATGATGCCACATTCCGCCAGCTCCTCATTGACTCTGGAGTGCTGGGCAGTTCCAATCCATTGAAATGGAACTGGGACGTTGTCCTGCGCATAATCGAAGGGCCCTTAACCAACGGAAAGCGGCTCGAGGAAGCAATCAAAGCCTCAAAGTTCGTGAAAAGGGTGATGAGTTTCTACAGGCCTTTCAAGTACAGGTTCTCTGCTTATAGGAGCACCCGTACTACGCAGAAATATGTTCGCGTTGGGTGTGCTCTGATGCACACGTTGATGCAAACTCCTGAAGGATCCAGGTATTTGGCCGACAACAAGCTCTTAAGACAAATCGCCGAGTGCATGGCTCAATGCGACCCTGTAAGTGCTTCTCCAACTTAGCCAAGCCATCGTGATAAGATTCTAACCGTTTCAAAGACCAGTGGCCTCACTGCACAGTACCCAATGTTTGCGAAAGACAACCTCACCGATACCCTTTGCTCGGGATATTTCCCAATGCTAGGAGTGTTAAGTGGCGATACAAAGGGGTTGCAGCTACTTGAGAGATGGCGCATTTTCAACATGATGTACCATATTGTTGATTTGAAACAACGGCCAGACCTGATCAAGGTTTTATTGACCAACTTTGACTACAGCCTCCAGGGTCATCCCCGGGTGCTCCTATCCAAGGCGTTGACGGCTGGCACAAAAGACATGCGCATTCATGCCACTAATGTCCTGCGAAAATACGCCATCAAACAACGAGTCACCCCGTCGGGGCAAATTGTTTCGGACTCCAAATGGGCTATTCAGCTTTTGGTAACGCAGCTTTATGATCCTGAGGTCGAAGTATGTGCTACTGCAGTCAAGATTCTTGAGAAAGCATGCAACAGCAAACATCTGCTCGAGTACATTGTGGAGTGTCGGCCAGCACTCGATCACTTGGGCGAGATAGGGGCTCCCTTGCTCTTACGGTTCTTGTCTACTTCCATTGGATATCATTATCTTGATGGCCTTGACTACATCAGTAATGAGATGGATGACTGGTTCCTCGGTCGCAATGATTCTTATGTTAGTCTCATTGAAACCAGTCTCGCCAGGTCATTTCTGGAGAACCCAGATGATCAGCCTCATCGCTTAAGCATCTACGAGGACGAAATGGAGGCGGACCATGACAGCCATGTACCGCCTCATTTCTATCGGGAGCTGACACGGACAAAGGAGGGATGCAGGCTCCTTGAAGACAAGGGGCATTTTGAAGAGTTTGCGTCTATAATACGAGATTATGGCATGCAAACCGAGGACCCTGAGACCCTCACCAAAGTCAAAGGATGCATGTGGGCTGTTGGCAACGTAGGCTCCATGGAACTCGGAGCCCCTTTCCTAGAGTCGACGGATGTTGTGGAACACATTGTCAAGATTGCCGAAACGCATGAGGTGATGAGCTTGCGAGGGACAGCCTTCTTCGTGCTGGGGTTGATTTCTCGATCTGTTCATGGGTTGGAGATCCTGTCTGAGCTCGGATGGGACTCTAACACGTCGCCCCTCGGTACATCCCTTGGCTTTTGCTTGCCGAAAGATCTTTCTAAATTCCTCTCCTTTGTGCCGTGGAAACACGAGACGGCTTCTTCTGTAGTCCTGCCTGATACGCAGAAGACCATTGTGCAATCGCCGCCCGCTGTGATGAAGGATCCTGATGAGACCAATCAGAGAGTCCTAGAGCTCATGATTGAGTTGGGCAATATGGTGATGTACAAGAAGGCGAAACAGGAGCTTTTCACTCTAAGGCAAAAGAAGATTCCCGGCTTCCGGCAGCCGGCGCTGTTCAAGCGAGTTTACTCGCTGCTTGAGAACCATCATTACCGCCTGGGTGATCGCCACATGATCATCGAGCTGTTCGACAAGAGTGTCCTGAGGAACATAGTCTACGGAGACGAAAGCGAGGATGAGGTGGAAAGCAGCAGTTCTGGCGATGAACAGAAGACGGAGCGTCAGAGGAGCATTAGTGACCCTGCGGAGCTCGAGAAAGACTTTATTGCGACACAAAAGTTCTCCATCTAAGGTCGTAGGTCACTTTTATTATATCTATTTTGGATATGGCGGAAATCCTTGCGGCGATGCAGTAGTTTGTTTCATGGGGGTACCCCGAGGGCATTTGGGAAATGGAAGTCATTGGGGGTTGCATAGTGCTGCTGGAGTTGCCCATGGAGAGCAGCAGGCGTTGGCTTTGGCAAGTTCGTGATTATCCGTGTGTATACTACTCGATCAACCAGCATTCAAAGGACGGCACGGGCGTAGATAGTACTCAGGAATGGTACCTAAGGCGAAAAAAAGCAGTGTGGGTTGGGCGTTGGTACTGGGGTTTTGGGGAGTGACATCATGTTACTGTTAACTGCTTGCAACTTCTTCTGATCTTTAAGGTGATGGATGATATGAGACGGCAGACCTACCCAACCAACTGTGAAACCTGCGAAGTCCCAAATTTACCCATTTTAATAGGGCATTTCGAGCTTGAGGGTGTGCATGTCGGCTCTCGGTGATGTGTTAGGTAGCCTGGAAGCTAGTAAGCCTTGAGTGTTCATGCAGACATGGCCCTAAAGAGGTAGTTGATTCTCAAGCGCCGGATAACGTGACGACACTTATGACACTATTTTACCTTTTTACAGTGGCCGAATCGCCCTATTTCTGTATGCCCCACTAATCCCCGCTATAGATGTCCCTAGGAGTGACATCGTACCATTGATTCACCCTCCAGTGTGTGCAAACGGTCCAGGATAGTTGGCTGGAGGCAGCGACGGTGGATTGGGGGATTTCGATATCGGGATTGTTAGGGGCTCGAAGTGTACACTAAACCTGGAAGCATCCGAAGGCGCTTGCGGGACAGGCGCTCCTCTGAAACCTACATACAGGTAGCTCAACCATCTGTGAGACCTTCCTTCCGTACCCCATTTGGACTGTTGACCAGTCACTCACTCACTTACTTACATGTACTCAGCACCTCTACAACTGGGATTGCTGAAGCATACCTGCCATCCACACATTATAACTCAATTCGTAGCACGGCCGTTCGACAATATTGTTTTGTATCCGCATTACCAATGAGCATGGATAACACGCAGCTTCCGCCGGCGAGCTCGCACAACCCGGAGCTACGGGGCCGGGTTTTGTTGGTGGCTGGCTCGGACAGTTCGGGCGGCGCGTAAGTGGCTGCCCCATCTGTGAACGAACAACCCCCATGCATTTCAACTCGGCATGGGCGCATCGATCTTCGGGGCTTTAAATTCAGGGATGGGCGGCTAACTAAGACCGCAATCTAGGGGCCTGGAGGCTGATCAGAAAGTCTTGGCAGCTCATGGCTGCTATGCCATGACAGCCACCACCGCACTGACTGCGCAGAATACTCTGGGTGTAGACGACATCCATCATATTCCGGTCGACTTTGTGAAGAAGCAGATCGATGCGGTGTTCAAGGACATCAAGCCCGATGTCATCAAGACTGGTGAGCCATTCTCTCTGAAACCTTGATGGGAAGTGATGATAGTCCGGTCCCTGACTTCTAGGTGGTCCAGGCATGTTGGCCTCACCCGAGACTATTGGGATGGTAGCCAAGGCTTTTGCAAGTTACAATGTGAACAGATTGGTTTTGGACCCGGTAAGTTAACTGATTGACTTACTCACCCTATGACAAACTCATCCCTTGGCGCAGGCTAATGAAGAGTCCAGGTCATGGTGGCGACTACCGGCGCAAAGCTTCTCCCCTCGGAAGCCGTAGATGACTTGCGGGAACTTCTGCTACCGCAGACGTTCATTGTCACTCCCAACATCCCCGAAGCGCTGCAGCTCCTGACCGTGCCCGGCAAGGAGCCCCCGGCAGAGCCTACGAGCGTCGACGACCTGGAGGATCTTGGCCGACGCCTCCTCGAGCTGGGGCCGGAGTGGGTCTTGGTCAAGGGTGGGCACACGCCGTTCAAAGGGGACGGCACGGTGGCCCGGACGGAGGACGAAAGGGAGCTGGTGTATGACGTGCTGGTCGGCGCGGACAGCGTAACGCGGATCAAGGGGGCTTACCAGAAGTCCAAGAACACGCACGGGACCGGCTGTTCGCTTGCATCCGCGGTGGCGGCGAACCTGTCGATGGGCCTTGAGCCGGTACAGGCTGTCAAGGCCGCCTGCGCCTACGTCGAGGCAGCCATTAGGTTGGCACCTGGCTACGGAGAGGGCAATGGCCCGCTGAACCATTTCCACTCCATGTATACTCTACCATTTGCGCCGTAAGTATTTGCCTCCGCTCTGCTGTGACAAGAAGCTGACGAGCTGTTACACCTATACAGGGACCGTTTTGTCGACTACCTGCTCGAGCGACCCGATGTGGCACCGGTATGGCATAAGTTTGTCAACCACCCGTTCGTCCTCGCCATGGGCAACGGCACACTTCCCCTCGAATCGTTCAAGAACTACTTGATACAGGACTATCAGTACCTTGTCCACTTCGCGCGTGCCAATGCACTGGCATCGTACAAGGCGAAGAGTATGGAGGACATAGCAGCGGTAGGTGCCTTCCCAGGAGCTACAGAAGATGACACTTACTAATCGCTACGATAACTAGGGGGCCAAGATCGTGACACACATCAACACGGAGATGAGCCTACATCTCGACTACTGCGCCTCTTTTGGCATTTCCAAGGAGCAGATCGTGGCCACCGAGGAGCACCAGGCCTGCACGGCGTACACGCGGTACGTGTTGGACGTGGGCATGTCGTCGGACTGGCTGGCCTTGCAGGTGGCCTTGGCCCCTTGCCTGCTCGGCTACGGCGCCATCGGCCAAGTCCTCCACGACGAGAAGAACCAGAACACCAAGCGCAAGGGCAACACGTACTACAAGTGGATCTGCAACTACGTCGCTGAGGACTACGTCGAGGCGGTAAGGACGGGCCGTGTGCTCATGGAGAGGCATGCCAGCGGATTGAATCTGGGACAGGTGGAGGAGCTGGTCAAGATTTTCATACACGGTACCAAGGTGAGTTTTGTGCATTTTCCCCCGGAATCCTGATGTGAGATGATTTGTGGCGGCAAGCGAGCCAGATAGAGATACATCTGTACTGACCTGTTGGATGTGGTGGTAGATGGAGATTGGATTTTGGGAGATGTTCCCTTCTGCATAAGTGCCCGCAAATTCGCAGGGACCAGGTCCATGGGGGGCATCCGCATGATATGGAGTAGGAGGGCCTGATTTTGATATTTTAGACATCAACCAGCGAGCATGTTGGGGTGGCGGCGGACATGTTTGTTTCCTGGCCCAACAAGCATCCTTCCATCAGAAGCATTTCGTTAATGGAAAGCGTACCGGATTTCACAGGTAGTAGATTCAATGCAGTGTTTGCCGTTGGCTGCCTAACAACAGCGAGTGTTCTCTCTTTGTCTCTCTCACCGCTCGCGATCCTCAAATATATGATACTGTACATACCCCAGACTTTGATTCGTACTGGTTGACCAAATCACCATTTCCAAGCTGAAAAAAAATCCGATTTGCAAGTTCGTAATAATAACGACATATTATATTTGACCTCTCGAATAACGAAAAATAACACTAAAGATTATACGCGTTTTTAGAGACTTCTAGGTAGCGTGAAGCGCATCGCTGATGTCAATGTACACCGAGGAGCCTTGGAGCTTGAGAGTGATCCATCACATGCCGCTAGCGGTTGCTGTATTTTTTTTCTTCGTCGACGTCCCCCTAAATCCACTAGAAAAGTCGCCTGGCAATGCCGACTTGCAGCCAGCACAGTGGGGTTTCGCAGGAATCTGCTACCACCGGAGCTTATCTGGGTTGGGCTAGCGACTAGCAATCAGGGACTCGTGCATTGGCCCCACTTCTTGACTAGCTAGACCGCGATTGGACCTGCCTAGCAGGGAAGGAATGGCAGAAAAAAATCTGGTAAGCAGCGATTGCCTATTTTTTTTCTCTTCCCTGTCTTTCGCCGCTGCTCAACTAATCTCCGTTGGCATCACATCAAAACCCAACTCCCATCATCCATCTCCATCCGAGTTTTGTGTGACTTTCTTCTTTCTCCCTTCACGCATCCTCTCTTTCTTAAAGAAAATCCTCCCAGGTTTTTCGGTTCTCTACACTACCTCGTCTGCATCCAAACGCGTCGCAGATTTAATCTCAGATCCGAAACAACTTGCATCCTCCCAAACATCAAAACACAAGATTCATAATAATCCGATTGCGCTGAGCGGCAATACCATCCTCAATCAAACAAGCACACACATAAACGCTTCACGCACAATACCCAACTCCGTCAACATGTCTTACGGCGGCGGCGGCTACGGCGGTGGTGATGGCGGTGGCTACGGCGGCGGCGGCGGCGGTGGTCGCGGCGGTGGTGATCGTTACGGTTCTCGCGGCGGCGGCGGCTACGGCGGCGGCGGTGGTCGCGGCGGCGGCTATGGGTAAGTCTTGCTTCCATTCTCTCTTTCCCTTGACGTTCAGTGTCTACTCGCTTTTGACGCGAGCGATGGCACTCAGCCCTCGCGACATGGCGATGGTTCACCTGCATTCCACTATCCCTTCGTCCTCAACTTGTTCCTGTTCATCGCTGACTTTCTTCATTTCTAGTGGTGATAGCAACGGCTACTCCAACGGCGGTGGTGGCGGTGGCTACGGTGGTGGTGGTGGCTACGGCGGTGGCGGCGGCGGCGGTGGTGGTGACAGAATGTCCAACCTCGGCGCCGGTCTTCAGAAGCAGAGCTGGGACCTTGACACTATGCCTAAGTTCGAGAAGTCTTTCTACAAGGAAGATGAGGCTGTTGCCAACCGCTCACAAGCCGACATCGATCGGTTCCGACGCGACCACCAGGTCACTGTTGCCGGAAGCGATATCCCCACACCTGTCGAGACCTTCGACGAGGCTGGTTTCCCCAGATACGTTATGGATGAAGTCAAGGCACAGGGCTTCCCCGCCCCTACCGCCATTCAATCTCAGGGTTGGCCCATGGCTCTTTCCGGACGCGATGTCGTCGGTATTGCTGAGACCGGTTCCGGAAAGACCCTTACGTACTGTCTTCCCGCCATCGTTCACATCAACGCCCAGCCTCTTCTGGCACCCGGCGATGGTCCTATTGTTCTGATCCTGGCTCCTACTCGTGAGCTGGCTGTCCAGATTCAGCAGGAGATTTCCAAGTTCGGTCGCTCTTCTCGCATCCGAAACACCTGTGTCTACGGTGGTGTGCCTCGTGGCCCCCAGATCCGCGACCTTTCTAAGGGTGTCGAGGTCTGCATTGCCACTCCTGGCCGTCTGATCGATATGTTGGAGGGCGGCAAGACCAACCTCCGTCGTGTTACCTACCTCGTTCTCGATGAGGCCGATCGTATGTTGGACATGGGTTTCGAGCCCCAGATTCGCAAGATTGTCAGCCAGATTCGCCCTGATCGTCAAACCCTCATGTGGTCCGCTACCTGGCCCAAGGAGGTTCGCGCTCTCGCTTCCGAGTTCCAGACCGACTTCATCCAAGTCAACATTGGTTCCATGGATCTCTCTGCTAACCACCGCATTACTCAAGTTGTTGAGGTTGTGTCAGAGGGCGAGAAGCGTGACAAGATGATCAAGCATCTTGAGAAGATCATGGACGACAAGGCTAACAAGTGTCTGCTCTTCGTTGGTACCAAGCGTGTTGCCGATGACATTACCCGATTCCTCCGCCAAGACGGCTGGCCAGCACTTTGTACGTCTCCTTCCCCCACTTCATGCGAATCTCTCTTACTAACATTGTTCTAGCCATCCACGGTGACAAGCAACAAAACGAGCGTGATTGGGTCCTTGACCAGTTCAAGACCGGCAAAAGCCCCATCATGGTGGCCACTGATGTGGCCTCGCGTGGTATCGGTATGAATATCTCCCCCTCCCCCTCCCCTCCCCTCGTAGCAACTTCCAGCAGTGTTATATCCGCTGTGCTTTACTCTCATGTATGTCTAGGGGCTTTCTCGATTGCGCTGCACCTGCCTGACCTCTTCGTGCTTTGTGGTTCTCGTACACTGCGAGTGACTGGGATTTATCATGATATGACCGCCATTGTGCTGTTATACATGAGTTTCGTTCTTGTACCTCTTGCCATCTTCATGGTACAAGCGCGGAATTGTTGGCATTTCTTGATTCAGTCAAGCTGTCGTAAACCAAAATTCCTGAACTCCCCGAGGACCCGGGCCGTATTGAATCTGCTCCAAGCCTGGCATTTGGCATGTTGTCGCAACAGACAGTCCCCTTTCTCCCAGGAGAAAAAGCACGGAACTATATACTTAGACACAACCAGTCTTTGGGATTTGCTACACATCCCCTTGGTATGATGACGCTAACCTATGTAATCAAGATGTGCGCAACATCACTCACGTGATCAACTATGACTACCCCAACAACTCGGAGGACTACATTCACCGTATCGGCCGTACTGGTCGTGCCGGTCAAACAGGCACGGCCATTACCCTGTTCACTACTGACAGTGAGTTTCCCCCTCCCAACACTTTGAAGTCGAACTTTTACTGACGCAAGATATAGACTCGAAGCAGGCTCGTGACTTGGTCAATGTTTTGACGGAAGCAAAGCAACAAATTGACCCCAAGCTTGCTGAGATGGCTCGTTACGGTGGTGGCGGTGGCGGTCGCTTCGGTGGCGGCGGTCGCGGCTGGGGAGGCGGCCGTGGCGGTAGAGGAGGTAAGCTTTCATCCCCCCAAACACGATCCCTTTGTCGACCATCAGTCTCGTACTGACGTAACACTCAGGTCATCGTGGCGGCGGACACACCGGTGCTAATGATATGCCTCTAGGAAACCGACGATGGTAAATCTCTAATACCATCACGGTACATTAATCCGTAAAATCGCCCACAAAAGCAGACATGGGAGCAGGTAGCTCCATCTCACGTTCGCAGAAGAAACGGCAAAAAGTTGGCGTCGAGGATAGAGGTTTTGGCTTTGGTTGCTCTTAGACATGGGTAAAATACCTTCATTGCATCAGTGTGCATCTCGTAGCCGAGATGAGACTCCGAGTCCCAATACGCTCGGTAGGTCTTCACGCCTGCATCGCAGAAGCACGAGGATTTGCGCGTTCTTTTCATTTTCTGTTTTTACGGCCCTCCATTTAGATTGCGAGGACGCTACATGTGCACTAAGCGAAATACCACGAGAGCATGGTCTGGGGGCACTCGAGAGACCTGAGTCCATGGTTTGGATCTTACTGACCCAAGCTTATGACCAAGATCAGGCTATAATCAGTCCACTCGCCTATCGAGCCGAGACTTGAGGCTTTGTACAACACCAAAAATGCTAGTTCTGAACTCGAGTTTTATATGTTGATGTAGATACCTCCTGGCTGGCTCTGATCTGTCTGACGAAGGCATGCTCACAGGACAGTCAGCATAGCATAGTTAAGAACAATGACTGTAAAATAACAAAGACACATCGCATCGCTCGTGCACTTGGCTTTAAAATAGTGTTGTCGTAAGACCTTCGAATCATTGAATGCATACGAAAGTGCAAGATTACTTAATGTTGATAGAGCCATACGTACGGTATTCTGAGTAACAATTAGAACGTGGGAACACTGCCAAAACCGAAGCATCTTCCAGTATTCTTAATCAATCGTCGCCGTGGAAAAAGCAATCCTCCTTCCTCTATTTATACATCCGGGAAGAAGAACTCCTGAAGCCATCAATCCATCATCATCATCTAAATAACCTGACGGTATCAACAGAGAAACTGCACCCCAATATCCTCCTCGACAAATCGCACCTTGCACGCTTAATGGTTCCTTGCTTCTCTTTCTCCTCAACGTTGATCCAACTCACTCGAGACCTTTTTCCCCTTTACTCTCCCTTCTGTCGGTGAAGGGCGAAAACAGAAAGTTTTACCGGGGAGCTTGGTTCTCAACGAAATCAAGGGCCTGCTCGGTGCTCACGACGTTGATGTTGGAGTTCTTGTTGCGGAACAGGACACCGTAGCACTTGTCGGCGACGTGGACGATTTCGGGACGGAAGGTGGTGATGATGAACTGGGTGCCGGCCTCCTTGGAGATGGACTCGAGCAGGCTGGCGACGGCGGTACGGTACTGGGCGTCCAGGTTGGCGTCCACCTCGTCGAAGATGACCATGGGCGAGGACTCGGCCTGCTGCAGCGCGAAGATGAGACACAGGGCGCAAAGACCTGTTTTAGTGTTTTGTCAGTATTTCATTTGTTTGTACATAAAGAAAAAGGGAAAACTTACTCTTTTGTCCACCGGACAGCTGCTGGATACGCTGCTGCTCGTCTTGGGTCTTGGAGTTGAAGGAGACGCTGATACCGACACCGGTATAGTTCTCGATGGAGCCGCGCTGCTCCTCGTCCGAATCCTCGGGGTCCATGCGGCGGTCGGCGCGGCGCTGTATGACGAGGCGGCCGTGGCCGGCGGGGACTAGCTTCTCGAAGATGGTGGCGAACTCCTTGGAGACCTGCTTGAAGGTGCGCTCGATGGCCTCGTCCTTGCGCTGGTCCAAGTGGGCCACGAGCTCCTCGATCGACTCCTGCGACTGGTCCAGCTCCTTGCGGCGCTTCAGCAGGCGGTCCTGCTCTGTCGTGAAGCTGTTGTACTGGTCCAGCGCCTTCTTGTTGATGTGCTGGTACTTCTTGAGCGCCTCCTTGACCTTCATGAGTCGGGCTTGAGCCTAGATTGTTGGAAATCGAACGAGTTAGTCGACCGAATAGCTTGCAAATGGATGGAGTTCGTCTCCGAATGTAGGAACGATAAAACTTACCTTCTCCTGTGACATGTTTTCGTATTTATCAAAGGCCTCTTCGGGCAGCACACCAAGATCACGAATAGTCTTCGAGGCGTCAGCCGCCCTCGTCTGGAGCAACGCTTTCTTTTGAATGCTCTTCTCCATCTTCCGTTGCTGCTTGGCAATCTCCCTTGCCAGTGCTTGCTGTTCGGTCTCCTTGTTTGCCTTCTGCTCCTCGAGGTTTTCGATGCGCGTCGACGCGGCCTCGATCTCCGCTTCAGTCGCCTGGATCTTGCGCTCAATCGCAGTAGCTGCTGTCTGCGCCTTCTTGAGCTCGCGCCTGGCCTCCTTGAGGTCGCCGCTTCCCCGAGAAGAACCACCTTCGAAGGCCTGGGCCGTGAGCTGATCCAGCTTGAGACGCAGGTTGGAGCGCAGCTCGACCTCGAGAATCTGCTTGCGTCCCTCCATTTCGCGGCGGGCGCTACTGGTCTCGTTCCATTGCTTCTGTAAGTCTCGCACAGTGCCGCTCAGATCTTCCAGCTGCCGTTCCTCATTAGCTGTCAGCGCCTTCTTGAAGTCTGATGCTAGTTCTGCCTCGTGAGCACTCAGGTTGTCGCCGAACTCCTTCATGTTCCTGTCGACAGCATCGCGGCGCTTCATAGCCGCCTCAAGACGGTCTTGTTCCCGGACGATTTGGTTGTTCTTGGCATTGAGCTCTGACAGCATGGAAGTATAGCCGCCGTCTAATTTGTTGAGTTCCAGGGCCAGTTTCTTCTGCTCGCCGGTAGCGCGAGTAATCTCCTGGTCCTTTTTCTCAATCTTACCCCTGATATCAGAGGACTGGCTGACGAGGTCTTCGAACTCGTCACGTAGTTTGCTAACCGCACGGACAGCTTCCAGACGAGACTTGCTCGGATCAATGTAACCACCCGTCATTGCTCCCTTCTTTTGCGCGATATCACCCTCGGGGGTAATGCAGTCAACGTTATTGGTGCGAGCATATTGGCCGGCAACAGTCAGGTTGGGACACAGGACCGATTGACCAAATACTTGTTGGAACGCCTTCTCGAACTGGGGGTCGAACTCGATCGTGTTGATCAGGGGAACGGCATCATTTGCTCTGGGAAGATTGGCCGGCCTAGGGTGCAGCTTGTTCAGGGGCATGAATGTGACTCTACCGCCGCGTGTCTTTTCGAGTTGGTTGACAAAGTACGTTGCCGTTTGCTCGTTATCCACCACATAGTGGAAGAGACTGGTTCCTGCAATCTGCTCTACAGCCACCCGGTAAGCTTCGCTCACTGTCATGAGCTCTGCCAGTGTGCCGTAAGCGCCCTCAATGTTCTGTTCTTGCTGCATTCGCCGGATGTTTGCGAGACCGCGGAATGTGGAACCGTCCATCGTATGGGAAAGCTCTTTCTCGGCGCGGGCCATCTCGGAGCGGCAGTTTTCTCGAATAGTTTCTACTTTGTCGTCTTCTCGACGGAGTAGCTTTCGCTCCTCGTCAAGCTTGTCGAAGATATCCTTGGCATTGGCGACTTCGTCGGCCAGAGCAGTTCGCTTAGCACCGAACCCTTCGTTCCTAGCCCTGAGATCTGCGACTTCTGCCTCTAGTTGCTTGATGGTCTTCTCGATGGCTTTCACCTCTTCGTCCGCGTCGAGGAGATTGGCTTTTTGTTGACTCAAGGTAATGTTCAGCTCATCTATTTCCTTCTTCAACCAGGCGTCTCGTTCAGCTTTAGTTTTGAATTGACTGCTACGCGACTGCTTAGTGAACAATCGCTGACGACTCGCCTCGGCCTGGTCCAGTTGCTGTTTGATCTCTACCTCCTTCCGCTTCCTCTTTTCGTATTCAGGGGTAATTTTCGCCAGCTCCGTTTCTTTGGAGGCAATGGCCGCCCTCACCTCCTCCATCTCAGCATCGTGTTGGTCTCGCGCTTGCTGCTGCGCAGATGCACTATCCGACAGACTCTTGACGGCCAGTTCGGCCTTGGCCTTCGACTTGGACGTCTCTTTTCGGTCTTCGTCCAGCTGTCGTTTGTCCAGTCGAAGTAGCTCCAATTGCTGTTGGAGCTTGTGGATATCCGAGTCTAGCTGAGCAATGACCTTTTCGCCAGCGGTATATACTTCGCGTTGCTCGTCGGTCTGGTCGATACCATTCTGGCGGTCGTCGTCCAATTTTTCCAACGTATCGTTGACCAGCATCTGCTCTTGGTGGTAGTAGGCGTATTCCAGGCATCTTCGTTCGCGATCCTTGTTTTGGTAATCGCGCAGCTCGTCCTTCTCCTCTTCAAGCTCGTCAAGCTTGTCCTTCACCGACTGTAGTAAGGCGTCAATCTGGTCTCTCTTATGATTCGTGTCCGCCATAATCTTCAAAGATTCCGTGCGACGCTCCTCGTAGACCTTCGTACCGGCCACCTCCTTCATCAAGGCCAATCGCTCGGACTCCTTCATATTGGTGAGGGTGGTGACGCGGCCCTGCGGCACGATATAGTAAGGGTTGGACTTCGAGAAACCGGCCGACTCGAGCATATTGATGACCTCCTTTTTGGTAACGGCCTTCTTATCGATTGACCACTCGTCTTTCTTCAGACTGATTGTGCGCCGCAGAGTGACCTCCTTGCCGTTCGTGGGGAATCGTTCGTCGCTGTTGTCGAAGATGACCTCGACATAGGCGGACATGACGGCGGAACCCGAGCCTTCGTGCAGAAGGGCCTGCCGCTCCTCGCGACCCAGGTTCGAGTAGGCATCACTCAGGACAAACCGGATTGCCGCGAAGAAGTTACTCTTGCCCGAACCGTTGCGTCCAACGACGACATTGGTACCGGGTGAAAAGGGCTCGATGACGGTTTGGTCCTTGTAACTGCTGGTGTATCAGTATGCATGCGCAGGGTATGAACAGGAAGCCCGCCTGGAGGGCCTGGTGGAGGGGGCGGCGCGCACCTCTTGAAGCCTTGGATAATGATCTGCTTAATATACATGATCGCGTGGGTTGCTGCCAATCGGGCAGCGCGATACTAGTCGCAAATGTGATGGAAAGTGTGTCGCGCAAAATCGCATATAGTGTAAACGTACTCAGTGGTCGCAGGTGTTCGACATGATATGTATGTGGGTGCAAATGGTCAAAGAGTGCGGTGTACTACTACTGGCTTGGTAGGCATCAATTAATCGCTAAGACGAAAAAGCGGCAGCGACGAGACGCGTCCAAATCGCGAATCAATAACGGGCCTTTTCGGTTTGGCTGGGCTGGGCAAGCTGGGCTGGCGTGGGGTGGACGATCAAGTCGTAGCTTCCCTGTTACAGCGAGCTTGGAAGGTACCAGCCACACTGAGGCTAACTTGCACTTACAAGCAGGCAATTGGCTCCCAAAGGCCAAACTCAGGTACAGCTAGACAGGTCTCACAGGGGCCTGCTCACTGGGACCTAGCTTCAATGTTGATTGCTTTTGAGCGGGCTAACTCCTGGCGGGGCCTGCAATTGAGTTAGGTACGTTAGGTGAGTACAGGCGGGCGGGAGGCGGGAACTTGCTTCAGTCGCAATTGCGTGCTTTCGCAGTTGCTTCGGCCTCTGACCGGCGACAGGGGCCCCGCTATATACTTTACATTTCTAAGCGACCTAGACGGCCGGCTACGTTTTACTTGATTCTGCTTGTGATTTTATGGACTTTCCTATTTTACCTCCAATATCGACTCTTTTTAACTTGTTCACCGTGACCCAGTATATGATCGATACGAACAATTGCGACCATGTTCCGTCAAAGTGTTCGTCGGTTTGCCACTACCACGGCGCGGAGGACGGTTACCCCGGCGGCGGCCCATCCTCCTACCCTGAGGAGCACCGCAATTTCCAAGGCGCAAGGGATCTCTAGGGGCCTAACGGAGGGTATGTGAACCATCAACAAAACAATCGGGTTTCCCGAGCTGACCGAAGTTCGTCTTCGTACGTCATAGCTATCGGCAACACGCCTCTGATCCGCCTGAACAAGCTCTCCGACCAGACCCGGTGCGAAGTCCTGGGCAAGGCCGAGTTCATGAACCCCGGCGGTTCCATCAAGGACCGCGCAGCCCTATACGTAGTCCTCGACGCCGAGGAGCGGGGCCTGCTGAAAGCGGGCGGCACCGTAGTCGAGGGCACGGCGGGCAACACTGGGATCGGTCTGGCGCACGTGTGCCGGTCCAAGGGATACAAGCTGGTGATCTACATGCCGAACACGCAGTCGCAAGGCAAGATCGACCTGCTGCGCCTACTGGGCGCCGAGGTGTACCCGGTCCCCGCCGTCGCCTTCGAGAACCCCGAGAACTACAACCACCAGGCGCGGCGGCACGCGGAGCGCCTGACCGAGGAGCAGGGCAAGGGAGCTGCCGTTTGGACCAACCAGTTCGACAACACGGCGAACCGCCGCGCCCACGTCGAGACCACGGGCCCCGAGATCTGGGAGCAGACGGGCGGCAAGGTCGACGCCTTCACCTGCGCGACGGGTACGGCGGGCACACTGGCCGGGACCACGGCCTACCTGAAGCAGATCTCGGGCGGGCGCGTTAAGTCGTTCCTCGCGGACCCTCCCGGATCCGTGCTGCACTCGTACATGGAGTCCGGCGGCCAACTGAAGGACCGCTCCGGGTCCAGCATCACCGAGGGCATCGGCCAGGGCCGCATCACGGACAACCTGGCTCCTGAGATGGAGTCCGGCGCCATCGATGGCAGCCTTAACATCAGCGACGAGAAGAGCATCGAGATGGTCTATCGGTGCCTCGACGAGGAGGGCTTGTACCTCGGCGCCAGCAGCGCCCTGAACGTGGTCGCGGCCAAGGAGGTCGCCGAGAAAATGGGACCCGGCCACACGGTCGTGACGGTCCTTTGCGACGGCGCATACCGGTACGCTGACCGTCTATTCTCACGTAAATGGTTGGAGAGCAAGAACCTGCTGGGCGCGATACCGAAGCACCTGGAGAAATACATTGTTCTGCCTTAAATCATATAAGAGAAAGATTAAAAGGAGGTCGTTGTGATTTAGCTTGTATCATATGTACATAGCGAGCTTTTGTCACCCCATCGGTTCAATAGAAACTGCATATAGACAATTGGTACATTTGTGATATTACATTTGTCTCGGATGCTTGTACAGTGTGGTTCATGCCAGGTTTCAATCTATACATATATACATCAAACACTCGAGGCTTTTATGCGCCAAAGAACTTGCCGTATACGCTCTCGCCTCGGCCTGCCTTGCCCTGGGCCTGAGCGGTCTTCCGCGCACTCTCCACCTCAGCAGACAGGACGTCGCGTCGGGATTGCAACTGGCGCAAGAGCTCGGCGTCCTTGACCACCTGTACGGCGGACTCCAAACCATGGAGCAGCGGGGTCGCCATCGTCACGAACTTGTTGGGGCATGTGAGGTAGGCCATGTCGTTACGGGCCTGGTAGGCTTCAGGCTTGTGCAGCTCCTTCAGCTGCTTGCCCTCGGGCCATAACCTGACGACATCCCGGGCGTACTTGTTCACTTTCTCCAGAACGCTCTCAGTGTCCACGCCGGCCTTGACCACCAATGCGGAAGCCAGGTGTAAAGGCGCGATAAGGACCTGGGGATCGTGCTCTAGCGAGTATGTCAAGGTGGTGGCATCGCTGCCAGGGGCCCGTGACGTCTTGGACTGGTGCGCCTCGGTCTGTAGGAGCTCGATGATCATCTCGGACCAGCGCAGGGCCTTGTCCGTCTCACTCTTGCGCCATCCGCTTTCGACTGCCTTCAGCTGCACATACAGCAGCATCTCGTTGAGCCTCTCGCTGTTATCCAGCCTGTAGCCGGTCCACTTAGCCCGGCGCGCGGCTTCGATCATCTCGTAGATGTAACCCTTGGATCCTATCACCCGGGTCATCTTGGTCCAAAAGTTGGCGTCGAGCTTCTGGTGTGTGTTGTGGATGCCCTCGAGCAGCGGGCGCAGGTTGACGAAGTCGTCCTCCGTCTCAAAGGACGTGACGGCCTGCATGACGGACTTTTGCGTGTTGGGCAGGCCGCCGCCCAGCGGGTTCAGGTACCGGAACTTGAGAATCTCGCCATCGATATCGATGATGACTGGGTCTGCAGCGAGCTTCTTCTCATACCGTTTTGACATCAATTGCTTGCGCTGGGTCAAGGAGAGATATGAGGGGAGGATGATCTTGGTGCGGATGGTGGAGAGGAGTTCGTCGAGTTCGGTTGACGATGTGGGCGTGAAATGCGCCACTTGCTGTGCTGCAAAGAAACCCCAATTAGCACCCTAAAACAGTGTTTTATGAATAATTATATTAAGAGCTACATACCATTCCTCGATGGTGTAGAGCTGAAGCTTCGGATCTGATTTGTCGCTATCCGCCTTGTGGCCGCCTCAAAGGCACAATTGCTGGCGCTCACAGCGCCTATTATCGGTCTCCTCGACATCTTGAAGTTGGGCAATAGATCTAGGCCTCGGAACTGTTTGTTGCGAATGGGGCCGTCGTAAAGTCGTCGTCGTCGGCTGGAATTGGAACCTCACTTTTATCCCACTCTCCAATTGGACTTTAAAATTTCCCAGTACAAGCCCGCGCGACCCTGGGGTAGGTAGCTCGAGCCGCGATCCGCACCCGGAACAACCTTTCGCCCCCAGTTTTCGGGCCAATCAAATAGCGTCGTTGCGACCTCTTTGGGCCCCTGCAACTGCAGAATTTCGAGATCGCAGGAAGCGTAGAGCTTCGCCCTCGACCAAGGAAATCGTCTACGAGCTGAGGTCCTCACCACCACACCAGACACCATGATGCTGCAACCAGTGAGGCGGCCACTCGGGCCCCTCAAGTCCCTCCTCCGAAGGAATCGGCAGGCGCAGCAGTTCGTGGCCCGCTCAATGGCCACCGAGACCACCCCAACAGAGACGGCCGCATCCTCCATACCGCCACCAATCTCGACTCTGGCCGCCGCGAAGAAGCCGACCAAATTCCGTACGCTATTCCCAGACTCGGTCCAAATTGCAAAAATAGAAAGGAGACAAGACGAAATGACTAACTAACCCACTCCAGACGTTATCCCCTCCAAAACCCCCGGCAAGCCGATCCGCACCGCCTTCGCCGTCTACGCACCGCCGCCCTCGGCCCGCGCCGCGCACCCGAACCCGCTGATCTCGTACCACGCGCAGCAGATCCGGCGCCTGGATCGGACGGGCGCGCGCACCGCCCTCTTCTCCAAGAAGAACCCGGATGCCGCCAAGCCCGGCGACGTGCTGCAAGTGACCACGAACCGGGGCGAGCCGTTCGCCGGCGTCTGCCTGTCGATCAAGCGCGCGGGCGTCGACACGGCCATCCTGCTCCGGAACCACTTGACAAAAGTCGGCGTCGAGATGTGGTACAAGATCTACAGCCCCAACGTGCTGGGCATCGAGATCATCTGGAGGCGGCCCAAGCGCGCGCGCCGCGCCCGCCTCTACTTCATGCGCAAGCCCCGTCACGACATGGGCAACGTCGAGCACCTGGTCGAGGCCTGGCGCCGCTCCCGCAACGTCTTCAGCTCTAACAAGGGCCGTGGTACGCAGGGTAAAGGCAAGGGCAAGGGCGGCAAGGGAAGCAAATAGGAGGCCCCCGCTGCTGATCTGTGTTGTAAAGCTGGCAAGTGAAGTGGGCGAAAAGCAGAGATGGTCATATGAGAACGAAGCTCATAGTGACCATGGGCTTTCGTCACGCCGTGCGAGGATATACGGCCGGCCAATCGCTAGAGGAGGCCTTGGCGTGAACGTCTGAAATGGATGAATGCCAATGTAACACCCCTGAAGCTGTAACATAGAGCAATACTGTATAAAACCCATAAAAGGACATAAATTTCAAGCCAATGAGGAGCAATACAGTGACTGATCGAGGACCTTGTATTGAATAAATGCAAAATTTCATCGGGTGACCTATAGTCTATACTGAATGTCCCCTTTTACTAACCTTTCCAACGCCCGTGAATGCAACATAGGGGTATCATGGCCAATGTATTAATTCGAATCACCTGAACTGTCTTTTTTAATTCTAGGTCAGAGACACGTGCTATCAGAGTGGGTTGGGAATGATATACGTACTCTATTACGAAAGCCGAATTCATATTCACTACGGCCTGTTGGACGGGATGAATGTGCTCATACTCCTCCGACACTACGCATGCAAATCAGGAAGCCAGAATACTAAGTCCTGGTCTGCCGTGGCGAAGAAGTTGTGCCGGGGACTCCAGGCCACGACGGCGGCGCGTCGTTTGTCGTTGTCGAGTTTATATATCGGGTCCAACGTCTTATTCTCTGCATTTATTTGTCCCATCGTGTCCCAGACCAACACGTTCTCGCCTGAGCCGCTGATGACGTATCGGCCGTCACTAGTGAAACAGCAATCACCACTGCTCTCAACTGTTGCAGCACCTGACGAACCTCCATTAACGGCACGCTCTTCGCCCGCTGCAAGTCGGCTGATGCCGCTTTCCGGCTTTCTAAGGTAGGCGCGCATTGACCCATTGAAGGAGTCGATGAGGAAATGGCCACCGCCTTTGGTGCCCAGGAGTAAGGATCTTCCGTCGTTGGAAAACTCAAGCTTGGTCCAGCCGTTCATGACGTGGTCTGAGTCAGCAAACACGCAGCTCTCGACAATGTCGAATGTCGAGAACGGCGCCTTGTCGAAGTTTCGGCGGTCGTATAGTAGTATTTGGCCACTGTTAGGAGATCCAACTGCAAAGACTTCGCCACTGGGGTCGAACGCTGCAAGATACGGTGTGTTCAGGTACAGTGCGCCAGTCGCATTACGAGTGCCTGCCTCCCATAGCCGTATCGTGTTATCCTTGCTGCAGGAGATGAATTCGTCGTTGCCCGGATGCATGGCTAGGCATGTGACAGCGCCTTCATGTCCTTCAAAGTACCGTACGAAGGCATTATCGTGGGTTGTGAGGTATCGTATAGCATCTGCGGCATTGTGAGCACTGATTCCCTCGTCCGATCTCCGAAGACCACATACCATTCACCTTGGTACTCGCGTAGACTATGCCAGAGCTAGTATGCGTGAACTTCGCCAGCTTCACGCCATACTTCTTACTCAGCAGTTGCTTGTCGTGTTTTCCGTCGCGGACTTTGTAGATCTGGATCGTTTCGTCGCTCTCCGAGGTCATAAGCAACTCGCCGGGATCGTCGTAATCGAGACTCAAGATGTGTGGGCGCGATCGTTCATCCTTAATGCCTTCGCGCTTGAAAAGCTGTTCATTGTCAGAATATGGACCAGCAATAAGTTCGCAGCTGCCCATGGGCGCGTCGGGTATCGTGCTGTAAGCTGCACTGGCAGGATTGGAGGTCAACGACCCTGTAATAGCTGTAATGGAAGACACTATCTTCTCTGGCGACGAGCAAAGCTCATTGGCTTGACCAGTACTGGCTGAAGGCGCATAAATGCTGGATTTGGGAGCCGGCGTCGAACGGCGCAAACCGAGCTGAGAGAGGCGCGCCTCCTCAAAATCAACAGCTGGACGGATAGCTACCTTTGTTGGTGCGAACTTCCCAATGACGTCCGGAATAGGTGTCGTGCTCGGAACGTTATTGCCAAGTGTGCGGGTTATGTTGAGGGAGGGAGTGGCTCGCGACGAGCCTGACCCAGAGTCCACGTCCATCGGCGTGGACGACATTGTTGTGAGGGTTTGGGTTGTTTGGATAAATTCCAAGAGAGCAAGACGAGGCTTCAGGTCTGGCGGAACTATTCCACCAATTCACCAATGTGGGGGAGGGGGGCCGCTACGAGCTCCAGCAAAAAAGACCCCTGCCACTTCCCTGTCCAGACTTCACCGCTTACCGAGAGCAGTGCAATTGACCAGACTCCGAACTAAGCAGACCCAGTCATAAGCTGTACAATTCGATACGTTGCCAATGCTTGCATCACGGTCGAATAGTTGTATATAGTTAATGATCGGGCATTTTAAATAGACTCTGCGTGTATTCCTGCTTAGTACAACTATTTTTGTTGCCATTGCTCAAGACGAGCTGTTTTAGTAGTGAAAATAGTTAGTTCGGAGCCTTAACAATGCCATCAGCATTGGCCGAGAGAGCAAGATCGGTTTCGACGATATATGGCTGCAGAAGAGAATATGTAAGACAATGTTATACTCGCTACCTAGTTACCTAGGAGGTAAGTAGGCTCTGAATTCCCCAGGCAATAATTACGCCATAGAGCAACCTCCTCGGGTTGAATGCAAGCAAAGAATCAGGTAGATCCTGTGCTTCTCTAAAGCTCGAGGAGCTGCACGCAATTCCCCGCGATTCCCATAGATGGCGGCTGAACTGCTGTCGACCCCACTAAACGTCACAAAAATTCCCCAATAGCCTTGTGCAATCCATCAAACACCATTTGCCATCTGGAGCACCATCAGAGAGAGCTACACACTCGAAAGCCCGCCGAAACAGCGAACAAAAGTCGCTTTGCGCCCAACGACGCGAACCACAACACCTGCCAATTCTCGATCCTCGTCGGTGTATGTACCTGCGTACATCTAAACCACTATCAATCAGAGGAAGCGACAGAGTTATACCACCCTTCTAGGCGACATCGTCCCACCTACCTACAAGATGCCACACTACGCCAAATCCGAAGAATGGCTACGGGAATCGCAGCTTCTCCTTGAAGCGCGCCCGACCACCGTAAGCTCCCCTCTCCCCTCGCGACCAGCTTTCGTTCCTTCCCTTTCCCTTCCTTCCCCCCTTATGACCTTGCTCACTGTCTAACTGTACCACCCAGACGCGCATCACCACCAAATACGCCATCAAAACCCCCAAGCTGCGCAAATCCAAAACCGCCGACGACACACCCGCCACAGAAGCAGCGCCCAAGCCCCCGCGCGGCTTCCTGACCCTCAAGACCTACGACCCGGCCAGCGGCGTGACGCTCAAGTACCGGACGAGCAAGGCGGCCGAGGTGTCGCGGCTGATCATGTGCCTGGGCAAGCTGAGCCGGCCCATGGCGGGCCTGCCCGAGCAGAAGGACGAGGTCATGGCCGACGCGCCCGCCGAGGAAGGCACCCCCGCCGCGGAGAAGAGCGAGGCCGCCGCGACAGGTACTACGGCAGCGCCGGCGGCGCAACAGGCACCGGCAACGGGTGGTGGAAAGGGAAAGAAGAAGAAGGGCAAGAAATAGAGTCTCGCATGCACACGAATAATGAAACTGTCAAATACCAATGTCTATAAAATCATATCGCTCAGTTTCATGAAAGCCACTGGGAAGGTATACAAAGACATCCCAGAAGTAATTCAGACTTCATGACGATTCAATTATGACTAATGACATGGGTTCTTCACTAAATTCCAAGAGAGCATTACACATGATAAAACGGATGCAATGAATCAGAGTTTGTTTAATCTTTTTGATTTGTTCACATGTGTACTACTTATACACCAACATTAACCAGACGTGACCTTCGTTTTCCCCATTGCTGTACATCGCCAAGCACCCCAAAAGGGGGTGAGGCCACAATATCATTCCCCGGCCCCTGAACGCCTGCCTGTATCATGAGACGCTGGTTGTATCTATAACCAACATCGGCCTCGCCAACATCAAACAAGAAAAATGCAAACAATAGGAGATGAGAGAATATATGTTCTGTATCCGCTCTGCGACGAAGCGTCGCAGTTGACGAACTTTGCTCGCCAGCATTTCCCAATGATCTTCGCATGCAATGCAGTGGAAGAAAGAAATCGCGCCCGAAAAGACCATGAGCAAATATACACAAGTGTGTAGGTCTATCCGCAAGAATGAGGGGGTATCGTCAAAAAGGAGAAGAGTAAGCAACAACTGGCCATCGAGGCGACTTGTTTAGAAGTCCTCGTCGAAAGCGAAGTCACCACCGTTCTCGTTCTGAGGCTCAGGAGAGTCATCGACGTTCTTCTTCACGGTGCTGGCCATGACACCGGCCTTCTGGTAGTCACCGACGCGCTTCTCGAAGAAGTTGGTCTTGCCACCTAGGGAGATGTTCTCCATGAAGTCGAAGGGGTTGCTGGACTTGTAGACCTTCTCGTTGCCAAGAGCGACCAGGAGACGATCAGCGACGAACTCAATGTACTGCTTCATGAGGTCGGCGTTCATGCCGAGCAGGGCACAAGGCAGAGCCTCGGTCAAGAACTCCTTCTCGATAGCGACGGCCTCAGTGATGACCTCCTCGACGACAGCCTTGCTGGGGCGGTTGTTCAGGTGGGAGAACAGCAGGCAGGCGAAGTCGGTGTGGAGACCCTCGTCACGAGAGATAAGCTCGTTGGAGAAAGTCAGACCAGGCATCAGACCGCGCTTCTTCAACCAGAAGATGGAGGCAAAAGCACCACTGAAGAAGATACCCTCAACAGCGGCGAAGGCAATGAGGCGCTGAGCGAAAGTGGACTTCTTGTCAGAGATCCATCGCAGAGCCCAAGTAGCCTTCTTGCGAATGGCGGGGATGGTCTCAATGGCGTTCAGGAGATGATCGCGCTGGGCGGGCTCCTTGATGTAGGTGTCGATGAGCAGGGAGTAAGTCTCGGAGTGGATGTTCTCCATCATGGTCTGGAAACCGTAGAAGCATCGAGCCTCAGGGATCTGGACCTCGCCGCTGAAGCGCTCGATCAGGTTCTCGTTGACAATGCCGTCAGAGGCGGCGAAGAAGGCCAAGATGTGAGAGACAAAGTAGCGCTCATCATCAGTGAGCTTGTTGGTCCAGTCGTGCATATCCTTGGACAGATCAATCTCCTCAGCCGTCCAGAAAGAAGCCTCGTGCTTCTTGTACATTTGCCAGATCTAATTGAGGGGTTAGCTTCGGGTCGCGTCTGGGAGCCACTTTACGCGTGAAAGACGCGTTAACTTACCTCATGGTACTTGATGGGGAAGAGCACAAAGCGCGAGGGGTTCTCCCGCAGGATAGGCTCATCAGCCTCCTCAGGCTTGATTGTGGGTGCAACGCCGCCCTTGACCTCCTTCGGGGCCTCTTCGAGAGTGGGCTTTGACTCGACAACCTCGGTACCAATGGGGGCGTTCTCCTTGCCAGCCGACAGGTCAAGCTTCTTCACGGGAGACTCCATCTTGAATGCCTCGATGGAATCGGCGACCTATTAAAGAGTAACGCGTTAGTCGAAAATTCCTTTGTGTAAGTAGCCGCGCATGGTGGCGCGAAGACGTCATGGACATACCTTCTTGGAGGGTGTGATTTCGGTGGCCATTGTGAATGTGGGAGTGAAGTGAAGATGGAATGAAAGAGAGGATGAAGTCGGAGAGTGAGATATGAATTACCGCGTCGAGGGGTTTGCGTGTAAAGTGGTTTGGAGAGTGTGTTGAAGTGATGCTGTATGAATTTGGCTTTCCCAGGAGCGCGACCCGACTTTTAATAGCTGGTCTGGAGATCGCGTCAAAAGGTTATGTGGGTCTCAACGAAGACGCGTTTGCAGCTTTGTCTTAGACTCCGGGAAGGGCTCTGCAGGGCTCTGCACTCAAACTGCATGCTAGCCCCGCCAGCCACTGCCATTTTTTCTCGCGTTGCCAGGGGTTGCCCATCACCACTCCCCACCTAGCTTCCCAAGATGGACACCTCTAGTGACCTGATCCTGTCAGAGAAACGCGCCTGAAGCACGCCCATTCACCACCCATTTCGCTTACACCCGGTAGCAAAGCCCTCGGCGCCGTGCTCGGCCCCTCCATAGTACGTAAAGCATGGCAGGGATCACCGTAGCTCGACGCGCTTTTGTCGAGATGCAAGACGCGTCTTCATGCCCTTTCCCATTAAGCTCGGATCTGATAACAACCCACTGAGCAGAGCTATCACCGTACCATTGGTTTCGGGGCCTAGTCTCGTCCACGGAACTACGGAGTTAGATGATGACTTGTTTGCTTATGGGACGCTGATGTGTGCATTATTAATTGAGCTGATTCTCAGGACATGAAGATCTTCAAAAAGTTGTGAAGGCTGTAGCGAGCTCCGCGGACCGCATCGGGCATATCGGCTCTATACTGTACTCCGGACGTGGGGAACCATCGGGCCATGTTGATGGAATGTTGACCATATGTTGACAGTAACTAACCTAATGCCTACCCTACTGGTAGTGCAATGGTGACATATCTGCCTTGCTTGGTTCCTTGAGTCACCACACGACATCCACGCGTACTGTAACACAAGCTTAGTCTCAGATGGTCTAGCCGGGGGATAGCAACGATTATCAGCTCAATTTGCGATATTCATGGAATCCTTGGAACATTGAATCAGCAGAGTCTCCACAACGAACTGCTTTCAATTAACTATACCATGCCATGCTTGTATCGAAATGGTCTTATAGGACAACATTACGATGGTAAGCTTAGTTACTAGCAGGGTAATCTATATTCCCCTGTGGGATTGTATTGGGCATGTGATATTATGTACAAGTCCATTGAGCGTATACACTCACGAGCACGTATGCCTCTTTAGTCAAAGTGTTGGCTGGTGACGCCCATCTATATCTATGAACAGGACTGGATGTCTCGGCCAGTGTAAACGCTATTCTCCTCCCCACAGCTGCGAGCCAGGTACACATTACGAACCCGAGCAACCGGGACGCGAGCAGCCAGACTCCGCTTCTCTTGTGGATTTCGAGGGGACGGCACATCATTTGACACTAGGAGATCGTTCGTAGTGGTGACGATGACTGATGACCGATCTTTAGAAATCCGTAACGCGTCCATTAAAGCTATAGTCCCCCGCAGCGCCCCAGCGCAGGGGCTCGTTCTTGGGCCCGCCGACCTCTCCCGTCTTGGGGTTCTTCTCGCCCTCGAACTCGGGCGGCGCGCCCTTCCGGAGCGGCACGTTGGGCTGCACCGTGCCTTCTTCTCCCTCGATCTTTGGCGTTGCCGTCTTGACGGAAATCGTAGGCTCGGGCGTCGGCGTCGAGGACGGGTTGAACCCTTGCTGTGTGTTGGCGGTGCGCTGCAAGCGCTCGAACTCGGCTTGCTCCTCGGCGGGCAGTCGCGGGGGCGCGGGGGATGAGGTGAAGCTCGAGGCGGCGCGTCGGGTTGTGAGGGTGGTGGAAGAGGGCCGGAGGTTGGAGAGTGGCCGGGCGATGCGGAGGACGCGGAACGCCATTTTCAGAGAAGTTATTTCGACAAGGAGGGGAGGCTTGGAGAAATGAATATGCGTATTAAGTGTCTAGGATGGGGAGCAGTAGATGCGTCTCGTTCCGGGTGACTAGAGTTCGTGCTTTATCTGACTGTACGGTGGCAACGGCTAAAAAAGAGGCTCATTCTAGCCCAGAGCTTCGGGAAGTTTTAGTGGAGTCGCGCGCCTCGGTGTTGAAACGGTAAGATCCGCGTACAACCGGCCGGGGATTTTGAAGCATCACCTGCCATGCCATCGCTCGTAAATCTTCAGTGGTGATTTCATTGATCCAGATTAGGTTGTTTCTTGCCGCAAGCTAGCTCAGACTAGCAATGCACTTCTGCAGACTTCACACCAGTACATAAAAAGTGAGGTTACACACAGGCTGGAAATATCAACCCAGCGATAGCTTTTCTCTGGAACTCCCCGTCGACCCCAAATATATGACTTGCGGAGATATCACCCAAATCTGCTGTTTGGGTTGTATGGTTGCGGTCATAGCTCCCAATATCGACATCAACCTTGAAGCGTCACGTAATCAGGGGCAAGTATAGCATCTTAAATGAAAACATTAATTTATCTTTCCGCTCGTCTTTGGCCTATGTAAAATGGTATCACATCTATCGCCCTGGTATCGCGCTCGTATTGATGCATTGCCAATTCGCCAACATGTCGTAGAAAACAGTATCGCTCTACCTCTAAAAGAGGGATTCCAAAAACAACCATATCGTATCTCATGATGTATAGAAGGGATAAACGCAACATCGCTCATTTTAGTACTCTCCACGCGTTCTCAATCCTTCTTGATTCCTATTCGGGCTCCGGGTGCCCCTGGGAGGAAGAAGTCAGCTGGGTCCACTATCCCCGTCGGCTGGCCTTCCTGGAGGGGCGATCATCACGACGATCATCGCGGCGGTCATCGGTCCTGCCCATCTCGGGATCAACAGCGCGTTCCCTCTGGCCACCCCAGCCGAAGAAACTGCCGCCACCGCTCCGGCGGTCGTCGCGCACCCGAGCTTCGCTAGGCCGCGTGGGCTTGGCTGGTGCCACACCTGACGACTGTCGGCGGTGATCACGGTCGTCAGTCATGCGCTCGTTGCGACGAGGCTGCGACGAAATGTGATCACTCCTCTCAGACTCGTGCTGCATGCGATCGAAGGTATCGGGGTCGCTGGGGTCGACGTCGGGTACCGGCAGCCCGCTCTTCTTCAGGTTCTTCTTGCCCTTCTCGCGCAGGTGGTTCTCGAGCGCAATGGCGTTGTTCGTGTTGGCGCGCACCATGGCGTCGAAGATGTCGCCCGCAAAGGGAACTAGGCCGACAATGAAATCCACGATCACCCAGAAGTACATCGTCATCAAAACATTAGCCGGGAGGCCACCTTCAACCGACTTGGCTGTGCGCACGACCATCATTGCCAACATGGCGTCAACTACATCACCAGCGCTGTAAATCGCAAGCGCCGTTAGCTATTGAATCGTATAATTGGGAACATCGGCGCAGTAAACACTTACATTGGAACGAGGCCGATGACACTGCCCCAACCAAACTTGATACCGCATAATGTGAACAAGCTGGAATCAAGTCGGTAGGCACGCCTCTTGACTTTCGTCAAGACCATGGCATCATGTTCAGAAAGGCCAGGCGGCAGAGCCTTGCGGACCTTCTTGACCTTTCCTTCCTTGCCCGTAATTCGGGTTGCAGGTACGCTCTCGAAGTAGGGGTCCTATGCGTTTCCTTCAGTTAGCCAAGGCCGGAACTCCAGGTGTTCGTGAGCCGCAACGGGCGAGGCGACGAGCCAAGAAAGAGAGGGTGGGTCGAAGGATCAGAAATACTAACCTCACGGCCGAACTTGTTCTCAATGGTTTCGCCGAGGACCTTTTTCAAGATCGGCTTCATGATAAGTCCTGCCATATTGGGCGATTATGTTTGTCGTTTAAAAATTAAGATATTTCCGTATATTTCTGTCGAAAAATTGTGTTTGCGAGTCTGGTTGTTGATAAGAACGAGTGACCTTGGGCGGCCTCTTGAAAGCGCGGTGCGAAACAGTTCCGGAACAGTCTGTCTGCAGGGGTCTATGTAAATTGAGAGAAGTGGAAGATGGCGATTCGAACACCCAAACCGAACTGTGAGCTGTCCTGCGGTCCCCTTAAAAACCTTGGCACATTAAGCAGCAATTGGTGTCATCGGGATGGTTTCTACATATGATGGCTGGCAAGCTCTGCCTCAATATCAGGTTTTCTCGTCGTGCCACCGGCTTGCCAGCTCAACATTCCTGGTCCATCACGGGCGCATTGAGGTAGTGATGTCACCAGCAGCTGCTTGTCATCTGCCGGGGAGGCCCCTGCAGACTGGGGCTCTCTAGGTGAAATATGGGCTAGCGTTACGAAGATGATCGGCAAAGCAGAGCTCTCTTAAGCTTTAAAGGTGGGTTAGTATGAACCTCTCGTTGGCTCGTGTGTAGGTCGCCTCAACCTGCTTGCCTGATAGAACTTCCGGAAGATTACACGAAACGAAAACCATGATATACCTGAGCAAAACTTCACCGTCGACAACTGAGCAAATGCTCACCGTATGTTGTGTTACCTCCAATCAAGGTGACGTGGCCAACGAACGCTCATTGTGCTGTTGAAGATGGCGCATCTCAAGGGATATAATACTAGGTATACTACATCTGCACGACAGCTCGAGCCATCCTAACGTGATGTCATTCCAGCTCCTGAGTGAAATTGGGAGCTTCGTCATTTAGAGATAATCCTTCGCTTTCTGTAAGCAGTTTTGGTTTCAGTGAACATTTCAAGCTTGGCAGTGGTCTTAGATCCAACTAGCCGTCCTACTACCCAGCAAATCTGCATCCCGTTGCCAGGTATTACACCTGTAGTTGGAGCTATCTCGTTGCTAAAGACACCGCTGCCAGCCAGCTATTTTCCCAACTATCCCACAACATGCAAGCCTGCCACTGAACACCACTGCACCACTGTTTCTACCAGCCAGCCACGCCCATTACCGGCTACATCCCAACTAAACCCCTAAAAATAGGCGAGTAATATGATGCAAATTGGAACTCCATTTTTGGAGTCTAGTAGCAAATGTGAAACAATTGACAGTGGTATAGCTACCCAGTAGTCTAGGACACAGCCTTCGATATAATAGAAGCGTTCAGATTTAGTGTCATTAATACTGCTTTTGCCACACTATAACCTTCTTATACAGGGCTTACAGAATAGATTGTTAATAGTTGTGGCGTCGTAAGCCACATACCTTCGCCACAGCATTGGCCCTGCTCAAGAGTTTTCGACGAGGACCATGTCGCCCGCCTTTCTTTAGGATGGGGTACCTACATCCTGCTTGGAATCTCATAAGCAGCTATTCCTCCAACAGACAACCTCGTAGGTCGATTATTGCACACCAGCAAAACAAGAGAACAGTACCAATTCAAAATATGTAACGATGTGATGATGAACTTCTATAAGAAGAGAACAAAAAGAAGGACACATATCGTTTGAGTCAATTAGATGACTCGACTGGGGGTCGAACCCAGGACCTTATCCGTATATACTGCTGTATATGTGAAGGATACGTGATAACCACTACACCATCAAGCCGATTGTTAAAAAACCCGGCTCTTAATTGAGTCTATATATGTTACCGAGCTGCGGTGATGTCGAAAGATATATGCCTGCAAACCTCTTGGGCGATAAGGTGCGTTCCTACGGTTTTCTTTTTGGAATATTATTCAATTTCTTTTTGCACTTCTTAAGAGATAACCTGTAGGATGAAGCAAATGGTTTCCAGTTCCACTTCTGCTATGTGCGCTACATACTGCGGCAAGTCAACCTGTGCAATGAGTCTCTATCTGCAGGAAAGGGTGCATATGCGAAAACATGGACACAGATGAATAGTGAATTGTTTTTGCCACCTAAAGAGTTGAAGTCCTGTATCTACTATAAGTACATCCTAACTATTAAGTATTAAGATACCAAAACTATTCACCTAGTTATAGACCAACTCTGGAATACGATGTTGGCCGGCGTGACTGACTACCTAATTAATCGAGTACAAGCCGACCTACGCCTTGCAATTTTAAGTTGTTGCCGTTGGACTGGCAGCTCTTTTCTCGGACCGACAACCAGAAGTCCACCAGTATCAACTCACACGTAGGCAGCGTGTTTCGATCTTTGGGCAGCAGGGCAACATCTTCTTGGGGCTCCGGAACAACACCCTGGAGTCCGCCGGTAGTAATACCTGACGCAGGCAGTGTCGCTGGATCTTTAGGTTGGAGTACAACATTTTCCTAGGGCTCCGGGGCAACGACCAGGAGTCTGCCAGGCTCGGATCCATGGGCAGAAGGGTGGTAAGACATGCCTCTAAATAGATGTAGCTTCGGGCATTCAACTCAGAGTCTGGTTTGTTCTTTCAGTACATGTAACTACACGCATCGTGCGGGATCAAATTTCAGTGCCTTGTCAGATCGAGTCGTGTTGCTTTCAATTATGTGACCAAGGAGCTATATTTGACTAACCAATCTATCGAACGTCTCGGGCCATGGACCATTCAAGTAGGCGTTATTGGCCTGCATTGCGAGATACCCATATGGCGTCGGGGGTAGCGGCGGTGGATAAAGGGCACATCGTGAGGACTACCTATGAGTATGTCCGTTGCACATAGTTAACTCGATCAAACAGTCATATGCTGCGAGGTGACGGACGTAGTGCATATCGTGTTGAATCCGTATTGCTAAAGATTTGGGGACTATGGTGACATGCCCAGCCAGATACGGCAGTAGGATACTGTTACAGGACGTCGTTACTAGGTATCACGGCCAGGTGGGAGTGTGTGTCCGTTGACACAGAGTTGACGCGATCAGGTGATAGTGTTGTTGTCTTACTGGATTGCCTCTATCCAAGTATTATATCTTCTTTTGCCATCACCAAGAGAACAAATGTTATTCTAAACCAACCACATCCCCATCATTAAAAGGACGGGGCCCAGAAAGACCACCAACTCGGGCGGCTCTCCCAGCAAGCGTCCCGAAATACCTGAGAGGTTCGATTCGAAGCAAGGCATCGCTGGTCGGTCTTATCAGCAATGCCACCGCCCTTTAACCTGAAGAAGAGGAACTATGCCACTGTATGACAACAAAATCTAGCTTTCAGCAGTTGTCATTTTAAATTAATTATAATTACATATTCTACATTGCCATTCACAGCACATCTGCCAACAGTCCCGAGACAGTTTGAATGCTGGCTGGTCCGCATATGGCCTACACATACGCCGATACCAAAGAGCCGCGCGCCACCGCCGACGTCACTTACGGGCTTCGTGGTCCGATCTATCGCGCTGGCCTACTCACCGCGCCCCCTGTTGTCCATGCCACACCGGGATGGGTGACCGCACCAGCCACCCTACCTGTTGCCTATACAAACGTATTCAGGGCCATGAACGCCCCGGTTCAGTTGGGAGGAGACCACCACTAAGACTGTTCGCACCACCGGCGGAAAAGAAAACGCCGCCTTAAAATGGGCCGGGTGTAGGAAGAAAGGGGCAGGAAAAGGGTTGAACTAGGTGGCTTTAAGTTTATGCATCTATCGTACCATCGTTATCAACTGAGTCTATTTCTCGCCCTCGTCCACTGCCAGCTCTTACTCTAGTTTATTCTATGCCACTCAGGCCGCCTGCTCGCGTGAAAAGCTGCTGTCAAGCCCACTGGCAAGAAGATATATCGTCCTCAGCATCGGCACCGCGACCCCCCTCTGCTTCGCCAGCTTAACCACATTGCCCACAATGGCGTCGACCTCCATGCTCTTCCCCGCCAGCGCATCCGCCAACATGGACGGCTGCACGCCGGGCGCCTTGCGCGCCCTCGCCCGCCCGATCTGGAACTCGATCATCTCCTCGTTGACGTTGCCGTAGCCGTACGCCTGGGCCACCGAGGCGATCTCCCGCATCGCGTCCCGGATGAAGTCCAGCGCCTCGCCCTCGCGGGAGCCCAGGAACTGCACGTCGCGGCTCCGCGTCAGGGCGCAGACGGGGTTCCACGACGCGTTGACCAGCAGCTTGGTCCAGCGCTCGGCCTGGACGTCGTCGTGAAGCTTCGCGGTCGCGCCCGCCGCGGCCAGCAGCTCCACAAACGCCTTCGCGGCGTCCTTGGCGGCGGCCGATACCCCGGTGGCCGGGTACGTGCCCACGTGCAGCAGCTCGACCTCCTTGTGCTCGACCACGGCCGGCTGGACCTGCGTCGCGGGCAGGTAGACCACCGTGCTCAGGAGCGGGTTGTCGGAGAACGCATCTGCGTAGGGCTCCTCAATGGCCACGCCGTTCTGGATGAGCACGATCGCCGTGTGCGCCGAGACCGCGGGCCGGATCAGCTCGGCGGTGGACGGCTTGGTGGGGAGGGCCTTCGAGCAGACCACAATGTAATCGAATGCCTCGCCGTTGGACAGGGCGACCGCGTTCCCCACCGTTCGGGCGATAGTGGGCTTGACGTTCAGATCATTGCCCCATAGTGTTGAGTGGATGGTGAAGCCGTGTTGGGATGCAACCTCATAGTTTGAACGGCATATCGCTGTGATGTTGGAAGACGGGACGGCCTTCGAGAGTAGATAGGTGTAGACCGACCCGACACTGCCAGTGCCAAATACTAGGATTCGAGGTGCCATTTTATATAGGGTAATGTTGGTGCTTAGGATAAGGGGAATTCCTGCACAGATGTTGTATTTGATATTAGCAGCAAGGACTTATCAATTGCTCTTATATCGCGGGGTTCCTCACTGCCCCACCAGCCCAACAACAAACATCATGAAACGGCCAGTAGTTCCTTCCCATGTCGAACTCGAGTTTTTGGATACCTACCTTTTTTCCGGAAGGAAAGGCTGGCATACGTTTAAGATGTACCTAACTCATTGGAAATGGAACAGCGCTCTGTATCTAGGAGCAGTACCAGATTAATGTCGAGTGACTCAGGTTCCAGGGATCTTCGTCCGGTTACCACACCACCAGACTCAGTCAACTCGGGCTCCGTGATAAGCACGAACTCATGCAAGTTACCAAGGTACTCTTCGGAGGTCTCGATCGATTCTGTTCCAAGGTCGTTGACACATTTCACTCGGAAGTCCAAGGTCTCGGGAGACAGACCCATGTTGACGGCATTCTTCAAGGTCGAGCTGCTCCTACTCTGTCTGATTCTGACGAAGCCTGCACCGTCTTACACAACTCCCCAGTGCCCCCAAAATGGGGCAGTTTCCAATCACTCGAAAGCACATCGATTATTGGAAGATACAAGAACTCGCGCGGTAGTTGGCCATCTCGGCCTGTTATCCGAAGCTTACGAATCTTATTTGACGTATCATATAGTTATCCCGCAAGCGACCACTGAATAAACCGCACTTTGCCTAGAGACAGCTTTTGTTATTCCACCCACCCGGGCTTACGTCAAAGAATTAATATTATACCATGACAATTGAAGTACGGTTCCCGGCTCACTCTGCGTACTATTATCTTCTTTCTTTGGTTGCAGTCACGCAGGCAGCCGTCACACTCCTCATATCCATCATATCTTTATAGTAGGTATCATCAACTGGCTTTGATGATTGTGATTTGGCACCGAGTTGGTGAGCCTTGTAATCAGTTTCAGGGCTTGGAACGACAGAAGCAGAGGTTCCCAAACGCTGGTATTGAAAACAAACCTGGGCTGTGACAGAGTCATCAGCAAACGTCAACTGTAAGATGCTCCCTTACCATATCGTCCTGAAATGGACTCGCAGCTTCGCGGTGTTGAAGTTCTGCTCGATTTTCCGAACAAGCATCTTGGTTCAATGTCCTGCTCCGAGTATAATAGTAACCGTATCATCGGCCAAGCTTCTTATTTGATAGAGCTCACAACGAACCCCATTCTGGAGAAGAAAACTCCTCCGTACAAGCATGCCTCCTTTCACCCTTACTTACAAAGCCTCACCGGGTAGCTGTTATGTGCACGTGGGAATGTGCCGCTTCACGAATCATGACATGGCACCAATTTCGCTCCGGACAACCGCAAGAGCCAGATGTTGATCTGACGATCGACATCCCGTCCCAACACCTTTGGTTAGCTTCCCAAATATCCGGGGTGAACCTCATCTTGGCACTTGCTCACTGTTAGATCAAATCATCTTTGACGGACACCTACATGAGACGGTGCCGGTTTTCTTAGGGGAATGACAAGCCCTGAAAAACCTTCCTAGCGCCTCAAGTTTTGGTATCAGCTTCTTATTTACTTCGGCTTCATGGTGGACAGGATTGCTGCGTTGGATTTCGTCAGAAGTTGCCGCCATGATGGGCACCAGTACTGCGAATGCGAGGGTCTGCACTGGATCAAGACAACTGGCAACCTGATGACCACATGTAGCAACTTATACGGAGTAGCTGACAGCGGAATTGCTAGTACTCGTAATAGTCAACTAGACATGATCACCCAGACACCTTTGGGGACAAAACGACGGGAATGATGAGCTATCAAATTTTCACTTATTAGTACACCTAAACAGTCCACCGCCAGAGAAGATTCTCACGAACGGTGTACCTCAGGAGCGTTAGATCATTACCAGCCACGACATGTATCCAATAGACCGTCGTCACCGCTAACCACAAACAGCCAGGGCCAAGCCAATCCCAATTGGCTTCCATGCCGACGAAACGTCCTTACACCCGAATATTGATCCCCCTCGAGCTAGCATTTTGACTACTGCAGCCACCGAATGAACCTCGTGCAAGTCCCGGCGTCGTACGATATATGGGGAAGCAGCTGAAAACGTACCAATGGCGAGCTGAGGACAAGGAGGCTTTCAGGGCTCTATAGGGTTCAACGGTGCTAGGCGGGTCGAGCGGAGACCCCGCATTTTCCCCCAGACTTTTTCTAATCTGACGTGACATCCATCCATCCGTGGTCGTTCTATACGCGTTCTCCTTACTTTTGCAGGGATGACTGAATATTAGCAACCCTTTCGTCCTGACCGGCCCAGTCCGCAAACAGGCATTGGCCTCGCCGTAAGGCCAGTGCTCGCCCACACTTGCACTTTGCGGGCGGAGGCTCTCAACGAAACTCGCATCTAGTGGCTAGTTTCCACGAGGAAACAATTCCGAGTGGGCCATCTGCCCAAGATGCGCTCCTCCCAGCCACATGGATCGCCAATACTACTCTACTAGCAGATGCTGCGAGAACAAGTGATGAGCGACTCGTGCATGCCTGGGGAGGAGCATTGGCTAGTGATCTAGTGCGAGCTTCTATGAGCCCTACGAAGATGGGGTCCCAGCCAGTCGGGGTCAGGGCTCGCTTTTCAGTGCCATGTATATGGCACTTATAGACCTCCATAGACCCAGACCTGATGATGGCTCTCATGAAAGTCACCTCAGCTTCAAATACCCCCAGTTTCAAAAGTGTTCCGTTATATCGAGAACCTTGAGACTTTATACCACATCTAGCCACAGTCACCCACACAGACAACTTCTGAAAATGGCGACCAACGGTGAAAGTAGGTGCCCTCCAACCGAAAACCTCGTTCTTCGCTCGGTTCATTAGTTGTTAACACCTGTATGGCTGGACAGATGGCTACGTGAGCCACGAGTACCTGGACAAGGACATCGGATCGGCCCCCGCCCTCAACAAGATCCGCACAGCGGGAGCGGTATCTCTATCACCGGAGCTCTTTGAGAAGCTGTACCTGCAACCCCGGGAGTCGGCAGGAAAGAGCGGCATCCGCCACTATCTGGGGAACCCTACACCAATGTGAGTGAACATCATCGATCCGTTTATGGGTGATCAATGCCATGAACGAACCGACTTACTGACTGCCATTTCTCCCTATAAAGTGGTTTAGTTGGATTCTTGCTCTGTCTCACGCCGCTATCGAATATACTCATGGGGTGGCATAGCGCCAGTCCCTCCCTTGGTCTCGCTGCCAGTACGTAATACTCCCCACGAGCCCCCGAACCCGATTGTGGAATTTGGTCCTCAACAAGCTGGCATTCGAGACAAACCTGCTGCTTCAAGAGGAACAACCGTGTATAGCTCGCTGACTTGATGCGCAATAGTGGGCGCCTACTTCTTCTACGGCGGCGGCATGATGACATATTGCGGAGTCTTCGAGGTATGAGCACCCACCTGGGTCGAACCCCTGGTCCACGCGAAGCATCGCCTTTTTCACATGATGCTGACCTCTCACTAGCTTATCTGCGGTAACACCTTTCCGGCCGTGGTCTTCACAAGTTTTGGTGAGTGATAAACCAACTTATTCCCAACTCCTCCTCTCTTTTCGACCAACCGGCTCTGACAAGCAGTTCCCAGGCGCCTTCTGGTTGACCTACGCCGTGACACTACAAGACGGAGTCTACGGCATCATCAAAGGCTACCCGAACCAAGCAGCCTTCATGAACGAATTCGGTCAGTTCTCGCCCTACTAGAGATTTCACACTCCCCCCCTTTTTTTTCTTTTTTGGTGGTACGAAGACTAACCAACAACAGCCTACATCCTCCTCTACATGGGCGTCCTCTGCACCTTCTACATGATCGCGGCGCTGCGGACCAACATGGCCTTCGTCGCCCTCTTCCTCTGGCTCCTGCTGACCTTCTTCTGCCTCGCGGGCGCCTTCTTCCAGACCTACAGCGGCGCCGCCGCGCTGGCGGGCAAGCTGCAGGTCGCCGGCGGGGCCTTCTCCTTCCTCGCTTGCCTCGTAGGCTGGTGGATCCTGCTCAGCTTGCTGCTGGCCTCGGTCGATTTTCCCTTCCAGCTGCCGCTCGGCGATCTGACGTCGATTGTGCCGGGGTATAAGAGCAGGCACAAGGAGTCGGCGGATATGGTCTAAGGTCTGGGAATGAACAGATGGATCTCAACTCCCTAGGCTGGCTGGCCCTCTACGGAAAGGCTGAGGAGCATTACTTGGGCAATGGAGGTTAAGGATAGCGAGAAGGAGAGAATACACTGTCGAGATCAATTGAGCATGCTTTTGTGGATGGTATGAGCGTGTTAACGACACAGCAAAAGCGAGCGCTTTGAGATTCTTGCGTTCAGGCTCATATTGCCGTTTTTGCTCCCAGGGACACGGATCGTGAGTGAAAAGGAGGCTACCCGGAGACATATTGGGAAGTTACATGTACCGTAACACCAAAAGAATAATACAGAACACTATATATGGGGCTCTTGATGTGAATCGTGGGGATTGAGGTGCTTCTCATGCCGTGTGAACAATAATTGCTTATCCGTCCGTTTCAAGCAACGAGTCAACATCGACATCCGAATTACTGTGCCTCCTCTTCCTCCTCCTGCCACTCCTCTGCCGCAGAGAAGGAGCTGGCGTGTTTGGCTCTTGGAGGAAGCCACCCTCCAACGCCTTTTACCCCTCGCCGATGTCCGCCGTCCACCGGAACGTGACTGGTATCTTCTCTCCCAAGGCCTTCATCTCACTTGCCTCCAACAACCCTTCGCCGCCATGCGTGAGTCCGTGGTGGCCATCTTTCGAGGGAGCTGCGTCGTGCTCGACTACCCCCTCACCATTGTCATCAACGCTATCCTCGTCAGTGCCGCCGTTCGCGGACGGTGGCTGTCGGGGGAGGAGAGAAGGAAAGCTCTCTCCCCGCTTTCGCTTTCTCCTCTTGACGAGCGGAAGACTCGCTTATGTGGCTGTAGAAGACCAGGGGGAGGATACTGTCTTTCCAGACCGGCCGGGTGTAGCGGTGCCGCCAGCTCGTGACGATGGTCCACGCGGTCAGGAGGGCGGTGATGATGGTGAGACAGAGGGGCAACAACAACCAATCCTCGTGCATGGAGACACAGACCGTCGTCTGCCACGCCAGCCCTTGCACCTCGCCCGGCGCCAAGGTTCGCACCGCGTGGGGCGGGGAGTCCTCCTCGGTGATGTTCCCCCGACCGCCGTCATCTATCCTTGGGTTTGACGAGTTGAAAGCCGAAGCCCCGTACTGGAAACGATATCTGTTCGTCATAGCACCGGCAAATGCATCAAACCAGCGTGCAAATGCCGGGAACGATATTTCGCCGCGGTTGTAAAGCGTCCGTAGGACCCCCGACAGCGGCATTCTCGAGACGTCCGGTTTGACTTCCGCTGCGGCCACTACCGAAGCTGGACTCACTAGTGTATTCCAGGGAACGATACCATGTACCACGGCCAGTGAATATATCCTCATTGAGTACCAACGAGATAGCCTGGACGAACAGGGCATGTTGACGGTATATACAGTCCTCGGATGCTGTAAGGTCCTGAAGCGTGTAGTGGTATGGGGTAGGCCCGCCGTAGTCGATGAAGTCGTACAATGTCAAATTGGTTACTCCGAACTGGGAAGAATTATTTTGTGGTGTGCTCATAGCATCTTTGTCCTTACTCAAGCATGAAGGGTCGACTGCTGTATAATGGGTCCATCGGTTGGTCAGGCTGTTTATGCTTTCAATATCCAGTGGTGAATTAGAGCCATATCCACCGCTAGAGATGCCTATCCTCATCGCGTCCGATCGAACTTCTCTCTCGGAAAGCTGGTTGTTGGTGATGGAAGAATTGTATGTCTTCAGGCAAGGATACAGGCTGCATACCGCTGCCACGAGGGTTGTTTTATTGGATGCTGGGCTTGACTGAGCAAGGACAGTAGAGTTGACGTAAGCCCATCTGGATACTGCTCGGAGATCTGGTGTGAGCAAGTCTCCCAGCCAGGCGAGTTCCGGACTCGGTTTGACGATGATCAGGTCGACGAAACCGGAGCCATTGATACCATAATTTTCAGGGACTCCTTTCAAGTATAAGCTGCCATTGTATTCACTTTGGTAAATGAGAGAGGAAATATCTATACATTTGCTACACATCCCAACCGTGGAATGTGTCGCATTCTGAGCGTCCCTTTGGCCTTCTTCAGGAAACGTGCAGTTTCCCGTAGTGCAGGTCGCGCTTATTCGGTTTTCGACGCCATCCACGGCTATCGCGGCGGATATGATTGTGGCCATCAGGTCTTGTGTCGGAGTGCCGAAGGGATTGTTTTCCTCGTTGTTGTAACCTCCTCGAAGAGGAGCGTAATGAGCAAAAGGCAACGAGGCATTCGGGCCCGGCAGCGCGAAGGAGCAATCCATCGTGCGGCTTGCCTGCTGAACAAAGGGGCCGATCAGAAAAGAGGCGAGCAAGACGACGATGGCTGCCAGCGCTACTGCGTCTCTCAGTAGGATAGTAGGGAGCAGGAACAATGCGCCAAAGGTGCCGCGGCTACCGGCGTCGAACTGCTGCAGGTCGGAAAGCGGGCGTGGTGTTTCCTGTTTGTACCACTCCCACTTTCTCTGGGATATGATCTGAGAGGCTATGATGACCAACGTGGCGCGGAGTATTGTAGAGAGGAACGCAAGAAGTGCGTTGAAGCTGATACGATCGCCCCAATCGGGAACAGGCTTGCCGTGGTTCCGCTTAAGCAATATTGCGATGGAAGTAGTAAGACCAAAGGCAAGGATAATAAGAACGAATTCCCATATCCATACTCGGACGATGTGGTAGCGCCGCATCCTGACGTTATGTGTAAATAAAACTTCTTGAGTGCTAATAATATGTTGCTGTCTTTGATAGCTTGCGTGTATGGGCTGGGCTCTCTTGATTATACTAGAAATATGCTTTCCGTCGGGCAGGTGTGCGCAATCTTTATGATTTATATAGGGTATTGCTGCTAGACCAAGGGTCCTGCCCCAAGAACGAACATGATCCGATACATCCTTTACAAGGTCGGAAGGCAAGAAGGCTTAGATCAGAAGGCAGAAAAGACAATATGGCTTAATTTACGAAGCAGCATGTGTGTCTAGGCTGGGGGGTGGCTATCCACCAGTTAAGTTGGTGTTTCGCTACACGACAGCCCTATTTATAGTATTTAAATGCGTACAGAGCCCGCCCACGACAACGATCAGGAGCATCGCCTCGTCAGGGCAGGTGAAATTAACGTACTCGCTGGGTTGTTGTTCGATATGTAGCCTGGCGGCGAAAAAGATGGCGACAAAAGGACAGCGAAGTGCGATTTATAATATCAGTAATCGAAATATTAGGCATGCGTCCGGCTATTTGATGACAGCTACTCAAATGGTAGACGTAACCGCAATTTCCAGCTCCAGAGCAGCAACATTTAACTCTGTTCATAACCTGTAAGGCGTGCTCACATTATTTAACCATCTTGTCTATAATACAAATGATGTACATCTGATCTTGAGTTATTGTACACGGCTTCTCCCAACGCCAGAAAGGGGGGAATCATTAGCTCCCACCCCCAAGATGCAATGTCGTCGTCTGCTCGTAGTCCAGCCTCGCGCCCCCAAAAGGGGGCAGCCGACATCAAATGGAGTTGTATGTAATGTAGTTCTCGTGATCTTTTCGCATGAACCCATCTCACCACAATCCATCCATTGATCTATTTTCCATCCATGGCATCTTCATTCATTGGTCGGTCGTCCGGTGGAATTAAAACTGTAAAGTGAAGATTTGGTTGATTACCTCCTGCCGAGGCCCCATCTATAGATTCTCTCCTGGATCTCTTCCCACGTCATCCTCTTGGTAGAAGTGGTAGTGTGGTCGAAAACATCCTGCAGAACGACCGTCGGCGAGCCGCTGCCCTTGCCCGCGTTCACGACGCCGCCGCCGAGCACATCGCTGGCGACGCGGCGGAGGTCGTCCACCGTCAGGCTCTCGATCTTGTGGCACATTTCCTGCACGGGGATCTTGCGGCCGTGGACCTGGACTTGCCGGCCCAGGTCCTCGAGCTCCACCATGCGGCTCTCCAGGTTCATCAGGAGACTCGAGCGCAGCTGGTTCTTGGCGCGCGTCACCTCCTGCTGGCCCAGCGCCTGGAAGCCCGTGGTGAGGGTCAGCCCGCGCAGCTGCTGGCACATGACATCGAGCATGGCCTGCGTCTTGCCCGGGAGACACAGGGCTTGGATACCAAAGAGGCCGGAGTCGGTGTAGGAGTGGTTAAATGCCTGACACTGCTCAACCCAGCCGTACTGGTTCAGGACGTTGGTGTAAAGCCTCGAGTACATACCCTTTCCGGGCCCGCCGGCCGAGAAAGAGCCGCCGCCGCCAAGGAGGGTGTTCAAGGTGGCCAGGGCGTAGATGTCTTCAGAGGCGATAGGCACACCTTCGAAGGCGAGGTGAAGCGACGTCAAATTGGGTTGCATCGGGTTCTGGGGAGCCTCTGGGTTGCTCGGGAGGGACACGAACCCGCCCGTGTAGCGTGCGGGGGCACTTAATTGCTCTTGTGTCGGGAGTACTGGGACCGTGCCAGTCGGGTTCAGAGCTGGGTCATTCCAGAGAGGCAATACCGATGAACCAAACAATGAAGACTTAGAAGAGCTCGCGCTGCTTGCTGAAGAGCCCGACTCTAGAGAGGTTTCCGACCCACTCCGTGACAGCGGTGGTCGCGCCTCCATTTCACCAAAGAACTCAGTGGCCAGTTCAACGGCCTGTTGATGCGGTACGCCGGCAAAAGCGACTACAGTCCGTTCCGGTCGGTAGAATGCTTCTCTGTAACCTCTGACGACCTGCTTGTTGATCTCGGGCAACCGTTCCGCGGGGCACAGAAGCGGGTTTCCCAGAGTGTTATCCTTGAAGGCGGCCAGGTGAACCAGTTCCGGGATGATGAGCTCGGGCTTCTTCCAAATCTCCTCGATTTCGTACTGGGCGGTAGCCAACTCCTCCCCCATCTCCTCGTCGGTGATTCGCGGGTGTCTTATCGTCTCTGCCAGAAGTTCGGTCGCCAGAGGTACCGCCGAGTTGAAGGTCGCCGCCTGGTACATCATCGACTCGCGCGACGAGACACACTGGATGTTTCCTCCCAGAGACTCGACGGCTTCCTGCATATCCTCGACGCTCCGTTTCGTTGTCGATTTGAAGGCGAGGCGGTCTACTAGGTGACTGACTCCGCTCAGGTAGCCATTCTCGAATCGCGAGCCGGCCTCGATGTAGACACCAACACCCGAGAAGGAGCCAGGAAGGGCCTCAGATGCCACTCGTACACCATTTGGCAGGGTCGTTATTTGATCTAAATCTGTGGTTTCCTGGGTTGCGCAAAGTCAGTATGCCGGCTAAGTTGTCTCTGCGCCAGGTGCAGTGCATATGCGCTGGTGACGTGCGTACCTTTGGCGGGGGCACGGAGACGGATGCCAGTGCCCTGAATTGTGATCGCGCCGTGCATGTTTGCGATCCCCGGCTGGCCGCAGCAAGGGAAGAGGCGAGCCCTCTTCCGAGTGATCTAGAACCATGCGCCCGGAACATCTTGGCTGGTCAGGGTGGGTGTGGGCTGGGCGGTGATGCTAATCTACAGAAAATGACGAGGCGAGGCTCAGTTAAGCTCAATTGATTGACAGCCAGCTCCGCCAGTGGTTGGTTCCACGGCCACTGAGCACGAAAAATGGTATCGGCCTTATCGGTAACGCCGACAGCCCCGAACCGCCGAACTCGAGATGGATCCTCAACGCCGGATCGACATGAACTTACTTCTTCCCGCCTGCCATACCAGGTAACCGTTTAAAATTTGCTTCTAATTACTGGGCCTCTACCACGAAGACTGTATGTGATGCAGGAAATACTTACTCTGGAAGATACCACGAGGTCTCGTTTATCTGACCAATGCCTTTGCAGGTTTCCAGGTTTCTGTGCAAATAAATTGCCGTGGTGGGACCTGTCACGGACTCAAGGAACTAAAAACCGGGTACTCTAGGAGAGAAACAATGGATACCATTCGGAGCCGGACCAAGATAACGCTTGAACGGAAGTCCTTGTACTGACCACGAGGCGCCATGGCTGATGCTAAGAGAAGCCCCGACGGACTGCAAATTTCCAGCTAGCCACCTGGGCTAGGTAATAAGCAACAAACATCGAGTTCCACGAAATAGTCCCGCTCCGTCCAGTTATCGTGTGTACGACCCCTTGCTAATCACTGTCATCCTTCGGGCTTGACATCATAAGCCCGCAGCATCCGTGACTCGGGGTTCAAATTATCTTAAGTAGACGATGAAGAACCTGCTGAATTTCCCATATGTCTTCTCATCTTGCCCGTATTCCTTGGTGAAGCAATGTTGAAAACCTCCAGCTGCCGGGCCGCCCCGTTGAGACGGGCTCTCCCTAGCCACTCGCCAGCCTTACTGAATCCACTTGCAGCTAATGTGAGCAAACAGTGCTCGGGTATACTTGTGCGCCGAGCAAGCACAGTGACAGAGGGTGGAACGACAAGTAAGTCCTCATAACAACCTGCAATGCCGTATTGTCCAGGAATCGCTCCTAACCAAAACTACAGACAAAAAGGAGAGAGTAGTCGTGCTCGGCAGCGGATGGGCCGGCTATGGCTTTGCGCGAGCTCTGGACCCGAGTAAATATGAGAGGGTCATGATCAGCCCCCGATCTTACTTCGTCTTCACACCCTTGCTCGCCAGCACCGCAGTCGGGACTCTGGAGTTCCGCGCCACGCTCGAGTCTGTGAGGAGACTCGGCCTGGACCATTTCCACCAGGGCTGGGCCGACGACATCGACTTCAACCGCAAAGTCATCCGCGTCGAGGCCAATGTCTCGGACGACTTGCGCTCGAGAATGAACCGGATGACCAGCAAGAAGAACTCGCCGGAACTGCCCATCAAACGGGGCGAGATCTTCGAGGTGCCCTACGACAAGCTGGTCATCGCGTGCGGCTCCTACAGCCAGACGTTCGGCATCGAGGGCGTGAGGGAGCACGCCTACTTCCTCCGCGACGTGGGCGACGCGCGCCGTATCCGGTTGAAGGTCCTGCAGTTGTTCGAGAAGGCGGCGCTGCCCACGACGTCCGACGAGCAGAGGAAGAAGCTGCTGCACTTCGCCATTGTCGGCGGCGGGCCGACCGGAATCGAGTTCGCCGCCGAACTGCACGATCTGATTCGGGACGACTTGTCCAAACTCTACCCGGAACTCCAGAAGTTCGTCGGCATTACCGTCTACGACGTCGCCCCGAAGGTTCTGCCCATGTTCGACCAGAGCCTGGCGACCTATGCGATGAACCATTTCAAGAGAGGGGGTATCCAAGTCAAGACCGAGCACCACCTGACCCGGATACGGCCCGACGAGGACACGGAAGGCTGCATGAAGCTGAACATCAAAGAATACGGGGACGAGGAAGTCCACGCAGGAATCGTCGTCTGGTCGACCGGGCTGATGCAAAACCCGCTCATCGAAAAGGTGACCAGTAAGGCTTTCGACTGCCCGCCCATCGCCGGAAACGAAGACCTAGGCGGCCAGATCCGACTGCAGAGGAACCCGAAGACGGGCTCTATTCTGACCGATCACCACTTGCGCGTCAACGTCGTCCCCCAAGACGCACCGCCGGAGAACGGCAACACCTACCCCAACCCCGGCGCCATGACCGACGTGTACGCCATCGGCGACTGTGCGGCCATCCCCGACCAAGCGCTGCCGGCGACGGCCCAGGTGGCCAGCCAGAAGGCCGTGTACCTGGCCAAGGAGTTCAACAAGGGCCACAACGACAACAACAACGTGGGCGGCCCGCAGAAGCGGGAGTTCAAGTTCAGGAACTGGGGCACCATGACCTACCTCGGCAACTGGAAGGCCATCCACCAGAGCAGCGCGAACAATATGGAGGGCTGGACCGCCTGGGTGCTCTGGCGGACCGCGTACTTGACTAAGAGCATGAGCGTGCGCAACAAGATCATGGTGCCGATCTACTGGGTCATTACTTGGCTGTTCGGACGGCACACCTCGAGATTCTAGATTTCACATTCTTTACAGAGTGACCTTTTCATTTTTCATCTTGAACCAAAATGGTTTATAGAGATATAGAGCGTTAGCGTATAGATAGATAGATAGACAAGAGACAGATAGAGAGTAAGATACCTAGGTAGAAAGCAATCGATATTTCACCCTCCTTTAATAGAGGGACAAAGACGGTACTCCAAGGCTCCACTTCCCCGATTGCTCTTATACATTTGTTCGAACATTATCACGATGCATATTATGAATTAAAAAATCTGCACAAGGGAGGAGCAGCACAGAGACGAAGGTGGTAGTATTATAATTGTTCTCTACGCTGCTTCGATGCAGTTGGCACTTCTGTGGGCATAACCGGCCCCACATCATGGGAAGTCAGACTGGGGCGAAAAAGAAAAAAGCAGTGACCGCAGAGGGAATTGAACCCCCTTGCCTTTAAGTATAATATGAATAACAATACTACCGCTAAGCTACACCAGCCCGGTCAAGGGATATCTATGCTTTCACGGTACATAGACCCGTTGGTGAAGCAAGGCAGGCAGTGAGCGGGGTTGTCTGGGTTTGAGTTTCTCTCCAGATGGTCTTGCACTGGGTGAGGGTAAACTCAAAATAGGGGGTAGCCATCGAAACCGTCCGTACATGGTAGCCCTGTGTCGTTGGTGTAAGGTAGAGAAAGGGGCAAAGGAGGTCGCATGTGTCGGGCCGAGCAAGAAAGAGAGGCCGGCGTTGTTGTCTGCATGTAATGGTTGTACAGTCTGGGGTTGTGTGAGCAAGAGCGGGCCCCCTTTCAATATTTCCCCTGCTACTCTTGTTACTTAGCAAAACATTCTCTCGGTCATGGAGGAGTAAAACGGGCGGCCAGCGAAACAGGACATTGCAACAAGCTCTTGATCGCCAGCCAATACTCTGGAGTAGATAGAATGCATGAGTGAACGAGTGTTGGTTGCATTATTCTGCTAGAAAAGAAAACAATCCTAGACGAAGTTGACCATGACAGGTAATCAACACACAAAACTGACATTGGACGTTTGCCTCGGCCATCTCATGTCCCGCAAGCAATCCATATTCTACCCGTTATCTTCGGCGCCCAACTTTCAAATCCCAGCTGAAAATGGTGGTTCTCCAACTCCCCCAGCCAAGTTTGAAAGCGAAGTGGCTTGAAAACCCGCCCTCTTGGCCTTCCGACGTATCATCTGCTTCTCCTGGCTTTGGGAGCACCTCCCATTGCTCGCCATCGCGACTCTTGACGTCCTGGTCTTGAGGCGGTGCCGCCGAAGCATCGGAGCGCGTTGCGACGTCAGTCGTTACTGTGTACACTTAGCCATGCGTGTCATCAGGTGGAATAAGCAGAATCTCTCGGACAGTACTAGTACCTTTAGAAGCCTCGTCTGTATTTTGTTTCCCATTGTCGCCTTTGTTGTCATCGAGGCCAGTTGCTGGAGGCGGAGATTCAGTCTGTCTATTGGCATCCGTCCCTGTTATGTTCCGGTTAGCCGCCATCATAAATCCAGCTAGGGGAACAGCCATAAGCAGATACCAGAGGGGATTCTGCCTCCTTTCTGTGCCATATCTTCGGTTGTAGCAGTCTCGGGTTCGTTGATGATTTCGGTGGGCAGAAGCACGCTTGCACCAATTTTCCAGACGTCAAGTCTCGATGACTTTTAATGATTCTGGTAGCTCTCTCGGCAAGATAACAGCGGCTCTGCTCGGGGGCGTATTACAGCCCGAAGGCCAGAGGATGGGCCAACTGCCAATCGGGTGACCCGGCTTCCCCACCTGCCCGCTTCTCGGCTCCCGGCTGCCTGGAAGTGGTTCGACGACGCATCGGTCGACGAAGGCGAGAACAACACCATGGACCGTTTGCCCCGGGTTCCAGATGTATACCGACTTTGGTACCGGCTAGCTGAATGGATGATCGTTGCTATTTCGAGCTCGTTGTCATTCGTCCCAAGATTCCTTCGCCTCATATTAATACCACGGCACAGCATCGCGAGAGCCCAAGAAAGACGCAATCACTCTGCGGCACAGCCTGAGACCGGAAAGACCATGCCGGCGTCCTGCTCTCTTTCACGCAATAACAATACACTGTCCCACAAAACCTGCGAGTGTCTTCTCGACCAAAGGTTATCTTACTGATTCCAGACCACCAGGCTGTACACTGCCATCTGTATTGCCCTCTTTCTTCGGTCCTCACGCGACCATTACAGGTGGACTTAGGTCCGTTTTTTTCTTTTCTGCAAACGCAGTGCCTATGTACTCCCAACAGAACCTGAGAACCGTACCCGGGAACAGCAGGCCTGGCAGGCTGAGATGAACGACAATCGAAAGCTATTTCTCTGGAGGATACTGATATCATCTTACATCTTGGCTACAAAGGGTTTCTCTGAGATTCCAAGAAAGCGACATGGACCAAACATGGCCCACAGTCCGAGGAAATCGACGTGTTAGGGAGTTGTCGAGAATAGGAAAAGGGGCCAGTATACGACCCATACAGGCCCAAATTCATGATTCGAGTCCAGTCTGATTTACAACCAGATCCATCCGTATAGTCCAAACGATGCCTCTTACAATAAATCGAAGGGGGAAAGGAGCTTTTGGAAGAGTCGCTCACCAGATCATAGTGTCTCCACGGACGACACATGATAACAGCTTGAGGTACCGGTTGGCCGGCAATAATAGGATTGCGATCCTCGTAGAAATGCATGCGCATAACAGCGGCCGTCAGAACCAGAGAATGGACATGTCAAGTGTTTATTTTCCACAAAATGTATGCAGGCAAGGTAGGTTCCTCCGCAAGGTATCATCGTGAGTCGGACTCTGTTGGTTTTTGGATTCCAACATACGTTTTTGACGTATCTCTTTTTCATGTCAGGAAGTTGGGAGGATATGGCATCGATGGCCTCGCATGGCTCAACCTGGCAGGCGAAGGCTGGGTCTCCTGCTTTCCTATATAAAGGGGATCGCGGCCTCTACCAGAATGAAAGACACACACACAGACCAGTATCACCCCAGCGAGTCAACCAAGCAGTCATATATCTACTTTCCAAATACCTTGCCTCCTTCCACGCCAATCAGTCTCCCATCAAACTCGTCCACGACAATGAAGGTGAGTACACTTCTACAAGTCCTGCGATACGATAACTGACACCCCTTCACGCAGTTCTCTACCGCCGTCTTTGGCCTTCTCAGCGCCGTACCCTATCTGGCCCAGGGCTTCGTGCTTCCCGGCATCGATACGACTGGGGTCACGGCGGCCCGAGACAATAACAACAACAGCACCTCGAGCCTGGTCGTCCACGAGTCGCGGCTCTTGTCCAAGCGCGAGGACGACGACGAGTGGCTGATGGTCATCTACAACGGCGGGAAAAAGGGCGAGCAGTGCGGCGGCGGGTCCCCCAACGAATTCCACCAGAAGGGCAGCATCTGCCAGCGCATCGAGGGCCTCGCGGGCGCCATCTGCGCCGACCTGAAGCTCAACCTCGAGCTGGGCTACCAAAAGTGCGAGTTCAACTTCAAGCTGCCGGGCGACAACTGCGGCGGCGAGGTGGTCAAGAAGGTGACGGTCCAGAGGGGCAAGGGTGAGGACGGCGTCGACCTCAATGACCAGGTCAAGTTCGTCTCGGTCACTTGTTCATAATCAGAGGGCGGACTTGACGGGACCTTTCCATAGTCCTAGAATTGGCAACGGCGAGAAATATGGGGACAGGCGTTGGGATAGGGGGACAACGTCTCGGTGGGCGGGCGCGCGCGCGTGGGTGTTGTTTCACAGGGGCTCGATATATATATTGCGACCTTTTACTTCTCGGTATCAAAACCGCCCTCGCTCCTTTAGAACCATCGATTTAGCAATGAAAGGATATGGCCATTCCAACATGCGAGACTTTTCAGCGGTCAATGAAGACCACACGATTAATCTGACAAGTCTGCTCTGGTAAAACTACCATGACATACACCAAACGCACCTACCCCTGAAAAAAGCCACCACAGCTGGCCCTATTTCCGGGCCTCGCCCTCCCAAGTGACCCTTGGTTTTGAGTACATAAACACAATCGAAACCCTGGGGCTGGTCAGCAGGGAGGGTGCCAGCGTCTACGAGGAGAAAAGTTCGACGTGAACACAACCGAGATTTGTGTCAGGACAGCACAACTACCTTGGACGGAAACATGTCGTCGCATCCTTACATGCCGAAGGAGTCTTGCCATCTACAGACATGACTGCGTGTTGAAGCTGTGCATATACGGTTCGGGGTCTGCAGTCATACCAGTAGTGAGTACCTCACGGCTCTGATAGGAATGACACCAACCAGGGCATCAATGCAAGCCCAGCTCTTTAGGCTTGTTCTCCCAATTTGCAGCATCATGGCGATTTAATAACTTCATCTGGGTGAAGGCTTACTGTTATACCACGTATGAAAATTATATGTTACATCAATTATTGCTGGCCAGAACAAATGTAATTGGGCCATCATGTTCAGTAGAATCACATTGTCGTACAGTACTTACGATGGAAATACCAGAAACAGCACGCTGCGTTGCTTCAAATATCATACCAGTGCCTTGGTGCATGGAGTCTGTGGAACGGACTTGACGTGCACAGCGATCTATCTTTGGAACATGTCGTGCTGTACGTTGGAGTCGTTCGTGATACTAACATTTGATGTAGTTTGACTCGATTGGCTGCGTTGTGGCGGCACTATGCACTGCCCAGAGAGTGGCTTGGCGAACCCCCCTTTATGGAACTCCAAGTGGTATGGAAGATCGTGGGGGGACCTTTTAATCTACCACCGAGAAGATAGGTAAGATCCCCATCTCGATGGCCGATATTCTTGCGAAAAAGGCGGGCTTCATTTGATCTCTATGCAACGTTGTCGAACGATTTGACATATTTCGGCAAGCATTTGGCAGTCGTGTTGTCATGGCATCACGAACATGAGCGCATCAAACGACCATCAAAGCATCACAAATGTGGACAGGCAGAAATAATCTATCTACGACCGTAAATTGATTACTCATGTCACCTATCACGAGAATCCCAATATCTCAAACTGCCCTTTTCTACCATTGGGATTGGGTTGGCGGAGTATCTCGCCATGTACTACAATGATTGCCCGGCCACGTACACACTGATATGGCCCAACCCTCCAACCTCCAAACTATTTAGGGCTTATGTCAGATGCCCGTCTTCGATATGTAACAAATGAAATAGAACGAAACCATTTCTTCATAGGGTACCCGAGCAACCGAGGTAAATAATGCGGTACCCCCTGTACGTTATATCAACTCCAAGATTGTCATTGCTGTTAATTATGTCCCGTAATCGTAATCTGGGAGCGATGGGGCAGATACGTAAAGAGGATTCAGCGCAATAAGTAGGTAATATCAAGAACCAAGAATAACCGACATCCGGAAGTCATACGTCAGCCCGACAAGATCAAAATCTCACGTCAAGGTGGTCAGCCTGCTTAATCAATATGATAGGGGCTTCAGCGAGGTCGCACAAATGGGGAAGTGACAGTCTGCCATCCATGGGTGGGTGGTACCGGCAACATGGAAGAGCTCTGATCTAGCAAAGGGAGCACCCGCGCGGGTGTGTGGAAAAACTTCAAAGTGCAATGTTCCATCGACCCCAAGCAAGCTCTCGCGAGTCACTTCAATTCGTATGTATGAGCCTGGACCTACATGTAAAGAGGGGTTCTAGTATGGAGTACCACGACTCAAAAGCCATCCGCAGGCGAGCGGGCGGGGTAGGCGTTCCAAACCCACCGGCCTTCGTATGATATCTTTGCATGTACGCGAAATGCAACACGCATCTCGCGACCTCACGACAGCGCTTAAAAGAGAGGGAATGGGCAAGAGAGAAAACAAGCTGCATCGGGTGAGAGTTGCTGCAGACGACCGAAACAGGGAAAGCTCAGGCGGGCGCAAACTGAACCCCCTGTGAGTTATCAAATCTGGGGGACGGATACCTACCTAGCGGGCACCGACCTATAGCATACGGCTTACAGCTGGGAAGCGCGTAGATCTCATTACTGCATCGCGAATCTGCTGCTTTTATAGTAGGAATTGAAACCCGGGCGATTATGCTCGTAGGATCCAAAAAGGGGCACCAAGACGTGGTTGAGAGAGCAGAAATCGAATTTGGTTCAATAATGGGCTGATGTTTGGCGTTGCTTGCTTCTGCTTCTCCCGGCTGATGCATGTCATCTCGCTGTACTCCGTAGAGGTGAGCTAAATGAGCCAGGGACCGGCCAGTGCCAGGGTCCAGGGGCTACAACACACATTCCAGGCATGGACGGGCAGTCAAAGCACGATTTTTGGTCCGAAAAGGCAATGATCGCGTACTCTTGGTATGGACATACAGAGATGGAGGAAACCAACCTATGTTGGTGAGTGGTGTGAAGAGAAGCATTGCGACAGCGGCTCTGCAACCAAATGTGGCATCGGGGACATACATCTTACCGAAATGACCCCAAGGTCAAGAAGAACTCGGGGGTAAGTAATCGATCTATCTCCGAGTCACGGCGCAGAAAGGTTATTGGATCCTGACCCAAAGTGAGAATATCTCTGCATGCCTCTCCTCCGACGGATTTGTAATGGCGCAAACGCTAGGTCAGCTTCATTGCCCTGCGATTGCCGCGCTACGCTACGGACGGGGCGATTTTGTCATGATGCGGCGACTGGTAGGTGGTATTGGGATCAAGGTGCCTTGGAAATGTCTGTCACTTATTCAGGACGGGCCGGGTAACTTGCACGTTCTAGGAATGGTAGGTCGCGTCGCTGTGACGGGCTTCGTGCTATCTGCGGCCCGTGTTGGTCTTCTGCAGGTGTGCTTTCTTGTCTGGTCGTTTGTTTTTTTGTTGGTTCTTTTTTAGCAGCTGGGACGAATCATGCTTTTGGCGATATTGCATCCAGATTGCATCAACCAGGACCATTTATCTGCAAGGGTCAAGCAAGAGGCAGTCCCGGCCGAGGAACACCTTGCACCTTGTCTGATGAAGCGAGTCAAATTTGGACAAGGAATGCGGACTTTGTGACGAGTCAAGGCTTGTTCTCACTCGGCAATCCTGAATCCCAGGATCCAGGCACTCCCCATCATCCTGCAGCGGCGGCATTGGAAAGAGAGGGATCCTGCTCTCTCCATCTGCCAGTCCTGCACTGCACCGCCTGTCCTGCCTCGTTTCTGTGTGAGAGAGAGTGCTCTACTCAAGACAGCATGCGACAAGAGGAAACAAGTGCTACGTAAGTCGCTGATGATTGCTACACCCGTACTTATACTGCAAACAGGACGCTTGGGGTTTTGAAACAATAGGGTAACCCCCAACTGAATCCAACACAATATCGTCAGGAGGCTTCGGCGTAAAGTGCATCACCCATCCACCATGGGAAAAAGAGCGGCTAGAGGGAGGTGGGGACTTTCTTTTCCATGCCTCAATGTTACACAACTAGCATCCATGCATGCATCTGGGATGTATTCCTCGTACCCATCAGGCCCTACGAGTACTAGTCCGCCACGCTTTATTGGGCGTGTCTCGCACGTATTCCTGTCGCCAAGCCCACCACCAAGCAAGTACAGGAGACTTCAGGTGGTCTTCAGCGCTCGCTCGTTCCCTCACTAGCCTAGCCGTGCAGCTCCCTCACTGCCCACTCCCTCAATTGCTCTCTCTCACTGCTGCTGCCCCGAAAAAAGCGAGCCAGCGGGTCAGCCAGTGCCAGCGATGGAAAGCAGTCAGCGCCAGTCGTCCAGTCCGGGGGTCCCCCATCCCATTGTCCACTCTATCCATCCATTCACATCTGTCCGTCTGACTTCCTGACAAACCCCATTCATTTCTCGACTCTCCCTCTCTGCGATTGCAGATATACCGGACTCAACTCGAGTCGCCTGTCTCTTCGAGCAATACTCCAACACCCCCCTTTCCAATATACTTTAGCTGAACCAACAACGGCGACCATTCGCTGAGAGTTGCACGCCAAAGCCAAAAAGCCCATCCATCTAATCCGACAGATCGGTGCTTACTCAAAACTATCCCGACCAACCACTTGAATTGCCACCGGCCAGCCAGTCTTGGACAACCTGCGACACCCGACCCATCAATCCAACCGGCTACCCATTCTCGCTGTCGCCTCACTGTTCAGGCCACCGAGCCCAAATCTTCTTACCTCTCTCCCTTCAGGTCGCAATCCCTCCAGCGATATATACGGATACGGCTCGTTGTCCGGTTCGCAAACTTCGCAACCGCTGTCTGTCCAGAGACGACCGACTCTAAGACACTAATCCAACTCTGATTAAATTCGAAATACTGCCGACGATCTGTTGACGGGGACTTGTTTGTTGTATATGTCCTGTCCCGCCTGTTGCTCCGTTTTCGAAATCACGGAGATTCGCATACCTGTCGGCCGGCGTTGAAACAATATACAATATCTTCCAAATTATCCTATCGCCTACTGGTCCGACTACTACCGGCCGTGTCTCTGTGGTTTCTTTTTCTGGGAGGTCATCTGGCTTGTTTCCGTCCTTGATTTTACTATATACCGTCTTGGCCCTCTGAAGGCTATAAACCGTCACTAGGTATGCTGATTATTCGCGTGTTAACCTCAACTGCCCAGCCCCTGACTGTCCGTCAGCTATAGCAGACACAGTTCCCATACCTCAAAATACCCACTTGCGCCTCAAGAGTCAAGACGCGGTTTCATCTGATCTTTTCGTGGCGGATATTGATGTTTATTTACACAGACTCTTCCAATCGAATTCTTTACGCAAATCGAGTATTACCGTGATCCTCCACCAGAGCCCCCCCTTGATTCTGTTCTGGTTCGATCAAGAAATTCATGGGTTTTCGCTAGCGCTTACAAGTTCAACGACGACAACTTCGTCTACCGACCTTGGCCACAGAAAGGGAGCATGGCAGGTTACGGCAGACCACTCAGCTTCTCAGAGAGACGCGGCAGTATAATAAGCGAAGAATTGTCTTTAAACACGACCCAAGGTCCAATCGTTAACCACAGAATGGATAAGATGGCACAACCCCGGCCTAGAGGGCCGCCGACTCCCAGTATGAGCACGCCTGCGCCGGATTTCGATCAGCAGCTATCAGGAGGCTCTCCTCCGCCTCCGCCAACTCCCGCCGCCTCTCCTGGGCCGACACACGCCCAGCCAGACTGGAGCGATGCGGCCGAAGACGAGGACTACTTCCTTGCCCATGTGCGCCAACATTTCCAAAATTGTTCCGGCCCTCAAAGGAATAGACTACTGGCGGATCTTTTAAACATGTGCACGACACAGCAATTGAGCTTTGTGCATCAGTTTGTGAGCCCTCTTTTGAAGAAGGATCCCTTCACGAGCTTGCCGGATGAGCTTTGCTTGAGGATTCTCTCCTTTATTGACGACCCTCAAGTACTGGCGCGTGCCTCGCAGGTCTCCAGGAGGTGGCGTGATCTCCTGAGCGACGATGTGACCTGGAGGAATCTTTGCGTTAAGCACGATTATGGGCGCAGGTTATCCGAGGTCTATTACGGTGTTCCCACTTATGCGGCAAACCGACCGAGTGCTGTACCCCTGACAGACCCGGATTATGCGAACCACAGCTTTCCTGGCGCTCTTCCCACATCAGCGCCCGCCCATAACTCTCGCAGTTATGACGGAACGGAACCGTCCGAGTCGATATCAAACATGCGACCTAAGCTGAGATCTTACAAATCCCACTTCAAACAGCGTTATTTGGTCGAATCCGCGTGGCGGACGGGTGGTCGGAACACCACGCGAACCATCACGCAAGATGGCCGCGTTGTGACTAGCCTTCACTTGACCCCCAAGTACATTGTAGTTGCCCTGGATAATGCTCGGATACACATTTTCGATAGGGAAGGAAATGCGTTACGGACGCTTCAAGGTCACGTTATGGGCGTCTGGGCTATGGTCCCCTGGGAGGATATTCTGGTTAGCGGTGGGTGCGATCGGGATGTGCGAGTGTGGGACATGGCCACCGGCTCTTGCCTACACACGCTCCGTGGCCACACATCCACTGTGCGCTGTCTCAAGATGTCCGATGCCAACACCGCCATATCCGGATCGAGGGATACCACCCTTCGTGTCTGGGATATCCGGCAGGGCGTGTGTCGTAATGTGCTAGTTGGGCACCAAGCGAGCGTACGATGCCTCGAGATCAAAGGCGACATTGTTGTCTCTGGCAGTTACGATGCTACTGCCAAGATTTGGAGTATTTCGGAAGGCAGATGCTTGCATACCCTGAGCGGACATTTCAGTCAAATATACGCCATCGCTTTTGATGGCCAGCGTGTCGTCACAGGTAGTCTGGACACCAGCGTTCGCGTCTGGGATGCCCACACAGGCGATGCCATTGCTGTTCTGCAGGGCCACACTTCTCTTGTCGGTCAGCTGCAGCTCAGGGGCAACACCTTGGTAACGGGAGGCTCGGATGGCTCTGTTCGTGTCTGGTCACTCGAGAAGATGTGCCCGATACATCGACTTGCAGCACATGATAACAGTGTTACAAGTCTTCAATTCGATGACACTCGAGTTGTCAGCGGTGGAAGTGACGGCCGGGTCAAGGTCTGGGATGTCAAGACGGGCCATCTCGTTCGTGAGCTCATCACTGGTATGTCTATTAATATGTGCGGTAGCTCGGATCCGGCTCACACTGACTTCTCTTCAGCTGAATCCGTGTGGCGCGTGGTCTTCGAGGACGAAAAGTGCGTGGCGGTTGCCAATCGGGGCAGCCGCGTGATGATGGAGGTATGTATTCCTTTATTGCCGCCTAATAAGACGGTCGATATCCCGCCCTAACCTTGAGCCCTTCTAATTCGTTACAGGTGTGGTCGTTTTCTCCACCTGAGGACGCCTTTGCCGAGAGGCCGCTTTCGCTACCCCAAAGGCTCGATAAGCAAACAGCTCGCCCACTCAACGCTGTTGACTACAGGAAGTCCACCTTGGGGCTACCTACTTCAGAACCTGTGGAGGACTTGGGCAGCGAGGACGTTGATATGCGGGATGCTGGACCGTCTACGGCCCCGTCCCACAACACAACATTTTTCCACGACGATTAGTTTATCCGCCGTGGTATATATATATACTAGCTGTTTCGGTGAAGACCACCCCGAAGCAATGCTAGCGATTTGGCATAGTTTGTTAGGGGCCATCTTCACTTTACCAGCTGGGTTTGCATGGATAGGGCGTTGGGAATGTAAATTGGCATATGTTGGTATCTACACATTAGCATCATGTCATCCCGTAACGGGATGAGGGCAGGCACCATTGCTATTTCGGGCGTATAGGGAACAAGAAGAACCGGGACCTGGACAGGAAATTTTTGATGGGCATTCTCCCGGAGGGAACAAAGCGGTTGATTATCAGGGTGCCTTTCAACAAACAAACAACCAGGTCTTAGGAGGGGGAAAGGGGATTATGTGTATACGTTTAGAACGGGGGCTTGCGATGGCAATAACTTCGCAAATCTATAATTGGAGAGGACATATTGCCGTGCGTCTTCAAAGCAAGAAGATGCCAGGTATCAATCAACTATCAAATGTAACCGTATCAAGACGTTTTAACTTTGCACATGACAGTATGACCCCCTTTTAGTGGTGGTTGGTAATGTAGATGCTGGCTATGGAGACCGTGATTACTGACCTGCAAGATTTATCTAGAACACTCAAGTTCCCTCAAGCATGTGATTTGTTAAGGATTCGTACTGGTTAATATCAGGGTCCTAAATCGTGCATTTCTATGATGGGTTTGGTACAAGTGATATGAGGGATGGAGCCTACAGTTCATTGACAGAAGCTGGATGATCCAGTCGTGGCGGTCTTTCTTGGTACCCCAGAAAAAGGAGTTGAAATATCCTATATAATGCAAATGATATATATGATTCTCCCAGCAGGACTTCGGCCTGACCATCTACCTTGTCCCGGTCGTAGTAGGCGGAGGCGAGCCCAACTTCTCCCATTCATCCCGTACCACCCTCTTGAATAAGGCATACCATTTACTCCCATGTTCCTTTCCTTCTTCGCTATTTGCTGTCTTCTCCTGTCTCGCTTCACCGTAATTCATCCGGTTTATCTCGTCTATAGCTAGCTTGCTACCGCTGACGGCGCCTTTTAGGAGGAGTGCCTCGCGCGCTGGGTCGTGTGGCGGGAGCGCGAGTGTAGCGTAGAGCGCCGTCGCCTCCTTGTCGTCGAGCTCCTCGGCCGCGAACTTCCAGGCCGCGTGGGCCTGCTTGTGGGCGCCGAGCGCCGTGTAGCAGTGGCCCATCTGTATCAAGCACAGGATCTGCCAGTCGAAGGGTGACGCTCCAGCAAGGGGTTGCAACTTTGTTGGACTACCGCCTATTGCCGCCTCGAAGTACTTGAGGGCTTCACGGTAGCCCTCGGGCGATGTGGGTCTGAACTGGTCGGATGCAATGAGCATTAAGCCCTTGAGGGTGAAGGCGTTGGCGCGAAGCGAGGCCGCCTCTTCCTCTTCGATATCGACCGCCGCGGCATCCGCCTCCGAACTGCTGCTGTCGCCTTTTCCTTTCTTCGTTTTCGAGGAGGAGGAAGCAGCGGGACGGTACGCGATCAGGGACTTGACGAACCGCTCGAACCGGTCGATCGCGGGCGCGAACTGCGGCTGGCCAACCTTCCCGCTCACCAGCGCAATGCGCGAGACCGTCAGGAAGCTGGGCACGTATTCGAGCTTGCAGAGCGCGTGCAGGATGTGCAGCGCCAGGTTGTAGACGGGGCCGGGCGGGCCCTGGACCAGCATGCCGGCGATGCTGTGCAGGGTCGCGTACAGGGCGCGTACCTTCTCCGGTATGGCCTCGGGGGTCTCCAGGACTAGGGGGTCCCAGCCTTTGCCTCGTTTCAGGAGGGCTTGGAATACCTGCCGGAAGTCCCGCGCCGGGTCTGCGAGGGCCAGTGTGTGCGTCGCGTACTCGGAGAGCAGGGTCCGGCATTGCTCGCCGGTCATCCCCGACAGGTAGGCTGGCGTTGCTGGGTGCGCTAGCATGGCGTCAAGTACGGCCGCTGGCGGAACTTCGTCCGTGGTGAACTGGGGGACGTCAAAGGTGGCGGCTGTCTTGCGGCGCGGGATGGCGATGCGCCGACTCTTATCCTGCTTCGGTGCTGTGGTGGAAAGGGAACGGATACATGATGATTTGACGGCATGATGCTGCACTGAGGATACTATCGCCTTGGGAGAGTTTGTTTGTCGCAGACACCTTGTAAAACTGTATGGCCGCAATGCGGTCGGCCTCCTGAGAGGCAACGCTTTCATGGTACTCATGACAATGCCATCCAGTTGATGAGAGAATACAGGGGTCTTTGAAGCCCACGCTTACTTAATTTACAATTGAGTACCCAATCTCAATCAATTGAACCTGCGATAAGTTAGCTATTATAATCTTGATGTGTTTGGGTATTCCGCTTACATTAAACTTCATACAAAGCTTCTTGCATTCGTCCTCATCTCATCACAGTCTCATGCGCTGAGTAGAGCGTTAGCATTCACGTCTAGTACGGTCAATCCACATATGCAATTAAGCGTTCACTCCCTGCTCCCCACAGTGGACGGTGGGTGCTATCTTATCCTGTGTGCCCCACTAAAACTTTTGAAAAAGTAGGGTGGGAATCCGCGACGTTCAGCCAGACTATTGAGACATTGAACCAAACACTCGCAATTTACGACTCCGATCTTCTACGAAATGGCACCTCTTACTAGGAGACGCGCGAGAGAATATGCGGAATCAGCCCAGACGTCTCCCGAGCGGAGTATATTATCACCTGGCCTCGGCGAAACGAATACCATGATCACAGTGCCTGCTATTGAAGCCCGCCTCAAGAGGAAAGAAGAGTCGATGGAAGGAACCCCCACGAAAGCCACCTCCAAGGGCAGGAAGAAGGCGACCCCGAAGGAGAAGCTGGCCGTACGCGTCCGTGACGAGGAGAACGAGGACGGCTCGCACCACGTCAGCGTGGAAGCACATACTGTCGACGCAGAGCCAGAAGTGCCCACTTCCGCCTCGGTTGCCGATTCGCAAGAACACAAGGAGCAGGAGGATTCCGACGACGCAGTGGAAGAGCAGGATTCATCGGCACTTTTCTCGCCTTCCGCCATGCTGTCGCAGCAATTGGACGAGGAGGCCAGCCAGAAGTTGAAGCGCGAACGCAAAGATCTCAAGTCGGCCAAGGATGCTCCCACCCCTGCGCCCAAGCCCAAGGGATCCCACGTTGTGTTTGGCGACGATGATGATGTGGACAAGCACGTCGCTGCCGCTGCCGAGAAGGAGGCTGCGAAATTGAAGGAGGCGGCCCCTGAAGACGAGGAAGAGAGCGACGACGATGAAGCCCCCGAGGCTGTTTCTACATCGGTTGCGACCAAGGCGGCGAAGAAGTCAGAGCGCGAAGCTGCGGAGGCGGCAGAGAAGTACGTATCTTCCACCACAGAAGACCAATTGGCCTGCAAATCCTAACAAAGCTACAGGCAAGCTGCGGACCAGAAGCGAAAACGCCAGGAGAAGGATAAGATGATGAAAGAGCAAGCCGAAAAGAGAAAGCGCACGCAATTATCCAGAAAGGGCAAGAAGGTCGCAGAAGAAAGCGACGAGGAGGACTTCGAGGCTGAGAAGGCCGCGCGCCGTTCTACTGCACAGCAAAAGCTCGACCGACACAATCTTCCGGATGAGCTGCCGGCGGAGTTCCTGGACTCGGATAGCGAGGATGACAGCGCGAGGAAACCCAAGAAGATCAAGTTCGAGGACGCCGTACAATCGCTGAAAAAGGAGGGCGGCCGCCCCGAGGATGAGGTTCTGGGATCTACAGTCTACAGAGTCCTGGCCGATCAGGGTGATAAGAGCCAGGCGCCGCGCATGCACCACAATGCCAGGAGGATGAAGGAGCAACTTTTGCGCAGAGGTCGTGCAGCTGGGCCAACGGGGAAGAGCAAGCGGTTCTTGAAGAACAAGAAATAATCAATATGTATGGTAAATAGGTACTTGACCTACGTTGAGCAGCGTTGCATATTACAAGAAGCCCCAAGTAGGCCTATGAAATGGTCCGTATCTACCTGTAGGGCAATATCCACAGCCAGCTTATACCAACACTTGAATTTCGACTTCACATCCCTGCAAGGCATTAAGCGTATCGACAACAATAATGAAAAGTATAATTTATGTATCACTAAATTAATGTAACCTACTCACACAGACATTTTGTTTTGTCTCGTAGGACTAATCATGATCAATGGCAATGCTTCAGGGCCGGATGCAAGACGGCTCTGGCGTGGCTCCACTCCTGTAAACCACCCCAGGCGGCTGGTTGTTGCTAATTGGAGACCTGGACGAAGCCTCACCTCAATCAACCCCGATGTCAACATCAACAATTTAACAACACCTCAACCATTAACCACCAACACTCGATACTTTGACGAAATACAGTGGCCGCCATTCGAACATATTTGAAAGACCGTTTTCGCAAAAATCAGTAACAAATCAGTCTTTGCTTCTGTCCGGAGTTTCTTGACCAGTTGCTGGCAGTCGGCTGCACTGTCCACTCTGTCTGTCGTCTCCCACCCCACATTCGAGCGCATCATACAACTCAACAGGTCCTTGGTCGAACAGAGATATCACAACAGCTTGCGTGTGGGCATGAATGGTGTAAACGGTTCAAGCAACGGTATGCAGGGAGGACCAGGAGGTGCAGGCGCTGCCGCCATGGCTGTCGGACCAACGCCCGCCGGCCACCAGGCCGAGCTGAACATCATCTACGCCATGGTCGAGGATCTGTCGAAACAACTCACCGAGAACAGAAAGGTCACAGAAGATATCGTCAGCGGGCTGGGCAGAGTACGGAGTCGAGCTCGAGAGCGACAATTCACCAACGACGAGGTGCTGCAAGAGGCAGCGGAAGAGATACTATGTTAGTAGCCACCCGCGAAGACAGTCGCCAGTATGGATTCCTTACTATCTATCTACGGATTGCTAACTTTGGGGGTGTTCGGTAAATCAAACAGCGCAAGAATCCAACCTCGACACCATCATCTCCGTCCTGACCGAAGCCCTCGACCGCGCCAAGACGAGCCGCGACCAAAACTACCAGCTCCTGACGGCGTACGCGCGGGTGCTCTCGACGCTGCTGCAGCACTTCCACGCCTACAAGCAGAAGCACATCGCGGACGTGTCGGCGTGGCACCACTCGTACCGGGCGCAGCTGGCGGAGGCGCGGGCCGAGAACTCGAAGCTGCGGGAGCAGATCTGGGAGATGCAGGAGCACGCGGGGCGCGCCAACGCGATGCTGCGGGCGTTCCGGAAGCAGTACGACGAGGACGAGAACCGGAAAGAGCGGCGGGTGGAGGCGCGCGCGCGCCGCCAAGAGGTAAGGTTCTGGAAGCGGCTCGCGATGCCCGACGTCGCGGACGATGATTTGGACGCGTGGAGTGATGATGATGACCTGGTGGACCCCGTCGAGAAGGAACGCCTGCGCGAGGTCGAGCGCAAGCAGGCTGAGCAGGCGGCGGCGGGGCTTGGCAGCTCTAGCAGCCAGCAGGGGGAGGATAGCGAGGGCGAGGACGGCGGCATGCCGGGGCATCATCCGGGCATGGGCGGTGGGCTCGGCGGCGTGGCGATGGAGCGCGAGTTGAGTGGTGGGATCACGATACCTACGCCGCCGCCGAGGCCGGCTAGTACGGGAAGTACAGGCGGGCATATCGGCTGAGCCTGAGCAAATCGTGCCACGAAACGACACTGCAATGTCTGGCGGGGCTCAAGCTATCAAGTGTTTCACTCGTCACCCGTCACATTTGAGGAGAGCAGACTCTTTTGAGCTTGCCTAAGTACTCGCCCTTTGGAACCTGATTACTGCTCATATCAACTAAGGATAGGACTGGTCTTGTTGTGGCATGCTACAGGCATATTATGCCTACACTTTTATCCTAACTCACACTTGGGATGATGTTGTTCTGAGCATTGCTCAACCTGAAGCCACCATTAGCATCGATTGTTTAGTTTCTCCATAGCCCCTAAGCCATTATTGTTCCCGACCACCAGAGTCGACTGGATAATGACGGGCTGGGTTATAGCCTTTGCTTGCGGCATGCACAGTAGCCAGGAACGCATTGAGAAGGGTCGGATCAGACGTTCTCGCATGCGTATACTCGGAATAAAGGGGGCTTTCGAGAGAGGAGTTTGCGTACAGTTGGACTTGGGCTTCATGTGTAATTTACTGAGAGAGGATCGAACCCCCTGAATGGACGACTAATGTTAAATCATGATACCCCTTTTTGTCTTCCCATCCGTTGCCACATGTATTGTATAAGGATGTCGAGTGTATTTTGGGCTAGGACTTACCCATTAAACCAAAGCTGATATGCAAGGAGACCAAGCAGTGGTAGGTGCATGTGAGATATGACTAACAATTCCAGCCATGAGGTCATTGGAAAGCAGCGGCTATTACTATCTGCTGTCTCCGCCACTGAGTATCTACTTGGCTGGCATCTCTTCGCCGGCTGTGCCCAAGACATCGGGCGAAAGCAGGGAGCCGAGGCCCAGGTCCGCGACTTTCTCGGCATGGAATGACTCCTTGGTAATCACGCCTCAGCATCTGCCGGTGCTACCGTCTGTTATGCCGCTCTGGCTGTCATCGGAGACGTCCGAGTCCGAGTGTTCCTCGTCCGAGATGCATGTAGTGAATGAAAATCAGGAGGCAGGCCCAAACCCGCGGACTTCGCACCAAACTTCACGGCTCTCGGATCCAGCACCTATGGCAGGCAGACTTGGCTGATGTTTCTGTCTCCTGCCGCAGGGTCGCGAGGAAGCTCCCAATCAAATCGGTCCGCGGGCACCGGCTTCACGACATCGAGGCCCTTCTTGGGTAAATCATTGGATCCGATACTGTCGTCGGCTTCCGAGTAGCAGCCGCTGAATGTGATAAAGCTATTTCGGGGATCCAAGCCGGGATCGAATTGAATAAAGGCGGGATCTGCTTCTTCAGTTGACAACTTAACTTTCGACGCAGTCCAATTACTAGATTTTGCAGCATCTAGGTGTTGATCGGTATAAGGCTCCCCAACGAAGGCCTTGAAAGATAATTGATAGTATGGTCTATGCACAAATGATTGGTCTACAAACTTTCGTCTTTAGGATTTTCATCCTATCGGACTGTTGCTGAACTATAAGATGGCAGGCTGGTTCGTGCTCGGTCCGGATCGGTATAGTCGGTTTCATAATGCGAAGGGTCCGGTCTCCTATGATTGTCTGTAGCCATACGGAAGGTCAGCTGCCCAAACTCCGATCTTGATACCTTGGTTGACATACCCAATCGAGGCCTCGCGGTTTTGGTGATCAGATGGCAGACCCTTGATTTCCTAAGAAGTCGGCAAGGTTTCCTTGCGGTTGGCCCTGCTTCGGTGGCTGAGTTCCCCGATGAAGTGTCTCGCTCACAACAATGTGCAATACCACACGTCTGGAGTCATCATAGTGATAGGGCCTGGACTGGGCGGCTAGCTTGCCTTGCTCATCATGCGCCTCCTCACAGACTGTCAAATGCTATTTCGGGCTCAGAGCGTCAGATCCGAAGTACGTCGAGCGGGAACGGGATGTGCGAGTTGTCGAATGTGCAACAACCAGAAGGTGATGGAATATATAGCATTCCCATCTCAACCTAACGCCTTGATAGCAGTGGAAGCGTGAGATACCACTCTGGGCTATAACATTGCTCATACCTTTTTCTTCGGGATTCGAAGTACTACCTCCCTTACATCTCACTCCCTGTTTCCTTTTCTCCCTCGGAACTCTTCACTCGTCATCATGTCACCTCATGCTTTGGTAGAATCGTCCCCCATGGAGGACTTGACCAGGGGTCTTGTCCGTGATGTGGAAGCATTCAGCGACTACATCCGGTCAACCGGAGGTGTACAGCCATCATTTGATAGGAGTTGTCCCACTTCCATCATCCCGCAAGACGCACCCCCGGAAGCACAAATGGCTAGGGAACGTATCATGGACCAGTGCTTGAAGCTTTTGCAACTTGCAACGGGGCCGAGTGACTACATGATCAACATACAGACAAACGTACGTCGAACCCTCCAGAAAGGGTGTAATACAATGATGCTCACCCAACGAAAATAGTACCAGTATATTTCATGTCTTCAATGGCTTTGCCACTTTGACATATTCAGATTGGTGCCAACAAAGGGCGCCATCCCCTACTCCGACCTGGCCCACCAGGCCAGCTGCACCGAGACCCGACTAAAAAGCGTGGTCCGCATGGCCATGACGACGGGCCTCTTCCTCGAGCCGACGCCGCAGCAGGTCTCGCACTCGGCCACGTCGGCCCTGTTCGCCACCAGCGAGGACCACCGCAACTGGGCCGCGTGCGCGACCGATATCCTGGCCCCCGTGGCGGCCGGCATGACCGAGGCCCACGAGCGGTGGCCCTCGGCCACGACGCGGACCCGCACCGCGTACAACGTCGCCTTCCGCCACGATCTCTCCTTTTTCGACCGGTTGGGTCAGAATCCGGCGCTGCATAGGCAGTTTGCGGGGTACATGCGGGCGCTTGCTACGAACCAGGGGACGCATATGAAGCATCTCGTGAATGGGCTTGATTGGGGACGGAACCCGAACGCTACGGTAGTTGATGTAAGCGAGCCTAGCACCGACTAGATTTCACCCTCTGCCCTCTTCTACCTTTTCCTTTCTTTTTAGTCGATCGTCTTTACTAAACTTTGCGTGCCTAGGTCGGGGGCTCCACAGGACACTCGTGCATCGCTCTAGCCCAAGCCTACCCCAACCTCCGCTTCATCGTGCAAGACCTACCCGAAGTCGTCGAGGGCGGGCCCCAGATCCTGTCTGGCATCGAGGATACCAACGTCACCCGCCGGATCCAGTACCAAAGCCACAACTTCTTCGAGCCGAACCCGGTGGTCGGGGCCGACTTCTACCTGCTCCGCCTGATCCTGCACGACTGGAACGCCGACGACTGCGTCCGGATCCTGCGCGCCATACTCCCTGCCATGCGTGACAACCCCCACGCGAGTATTGTTATTATGGACTGCGTCCTGCCCGCCCCGGGGTCGGTGCCCCGGTCCGTCGAGCGCGTAGTCCGCGTGCGCGACTTGACCATGACGCAGATGTTTAACAGCCAGGAGCGCGCCCTCGAGGACTGGGAGGCCATTCTCGAGCGGGCGGATCCGGGGCTCCGGATTGCGAGTGTTACGCAGCCGGTGGGGAGCGTTCTGGCGTTGATCAGGGTGGAACTGACGGGTCAGTAGATGGAATACAGACGGTAGGCAGGCGGTAGGCTTTCTCAGTTACGACTTGCTTTGAGAATAATTTGGTAGTGTTGTTTCTTGGTGTTCTGGCGTGTTGCACCTCCTATAATTACCAGTGCACGAATTGACGAAAATTGATTTGTTTTGTCGTTGACTCGAGTTTGCCTTAAACGGGCATACGCGCCCCCTTTTGTTAGCCCCTTTTAGATTTGCCCGGCTGCGTAGTGCATGCAATGAGCTCCAAATTGACCTCGTTTTGCTTTAATGCCGAGATAAACTTATAGGCGCGTCTAATCCATGGTACTTGGCACACACAACATATAACCTTGCATATCACTGTGCTCCCTATCATGAAGCGATGCTCTTCGAGCTGGGTTGAGGTTGAGTAGGACATGTGTATTAATATTCAGAATACCCTTCAGGTATCCAAAAAGTTGCCATGGACAAAACGTGACTATTGCCACATCTCCACCCTCCATCGTAATCAATCGTACATACATGCGTTACTTCTGAGCTCGTGCCGCAATGTCATATCCAAGAGGGTCCCTAGAAAAGTGATACAATGGGCAAGCCACGAAGCAGCGCAACGCTAGTTTTCAACCCTTCATCAGAGGCATTCGCACAAATATTCGTACACAGAAGCCCGCCTGCTTCACGCCCCATCCAAGACCACCCAGGCCTCCGTAGACGGAGTGGTGACTTCGTCGACGGATACTGTATCTGCAGTGGTGCTGGAGCCGTGGGGCACGAGAAGAGGAATAAACGACCAATCCTCCCCCTCGCCTTCCCCGCCGAAACCGGAGTCTTCCAGTAGAGAAGGGCTCATTGAGTAGAGAGAGTCTTCCATCGATTCGTAGATGACCTGCAGTGGAGTCCCCGGCGTATACATCCGCGTGTTGTTGCTGTTCTTGCCCCCTTTCCGTTTCTGCCTGGACAGGCGTACGGCATAGACGGGCTCGTCATGAACAATGGCATTCAAATCGAACCCGGGGCCTCGGTTTCCCTCCTCATCACCGTCGTCGTATAGCAGGCCCAGCCGATAAAGGTCGGCGTCATTCTCCACCACATCATCCGACGACACGAAACCGCCTCCCATGGACGTGCCGCGGAAGGCCCCTTGGCGTTCCAAGCGAGGCTTGGAGTGGCTGCTGTCCCCGGGCAGCGGGATATCGCTGCGCGCGAGCCCGAGGTCGTCCTCGTCCTCGTCCAGGTTTTCGATGCCGGTGCGGAACTGCTGGCGCCGGGGATCGCCCCGGCCCCCCGCGACCGAGGTCTTGCGGCGCCGGTTGGACCGGTTAACCTGATTGCTGAGACGGGACAGGGCTCGCTTGGGGTACGTGCAGTACTGCTCACCCTCGTTGCGGACGTCGAAGAGGCTGAGGTCGATCTTCATGCTCTTGACGGCGGCGGGGCGCAGGGACTGGGCGAGCCGTTTGGTTTGGGGTTTGGTCAGGGGCTTGGTGAGGCCGGACATGATGGGCGAGGTGACTACGTGTGATGCTGTTTGGACTAAACGGGGGGCAAACAAGTGATGATGCTCGGTTGTGCTCATGGAACTTGACTGATCCGACATCCACTTGATTCGATGTAGGGACGATATATTGATCACGCCTATGTCTTGTATTGATGCGGAGAGAGTATTCGTGAATGGTCTTGGGTACGAACGAGTATTCTTATATCAACATGTTCTCACGTGCCATACCCCAGGTTTTGATGAGCTGGACCCTTATCTTATATACGTGAAGAGTCACCAGCGTGATGATGCATGCTGATATTGGTGTAAGAGCATAAGCAGATGTATCTGATTGGCTGGTCGCCACCAACTGCCCGGCCAAATGACTCACCTGGCCGTGGTCTGTACAGCCCCTCGAGGCAGCTAATGCTGCCTAGCAGGCCTAGTGCACAAGTCAATAGGAATCGTATATCTCACAGTAAGACTGACAGATGGGGTCATACCCGTTACACTTATTCGTTGTTATATTATGTCCTGTTTTAGATGTTTTCGATATGTAGTTGACCGCAGCCGAAGATGTTACCTGGGCGTGTGAGGACTTGGCGGGCAGGCAGTTAGCCACCAAGCCTGGCCGACCTCCAATGATGCGGTTGATTAGGCGGGAGATAGGCTATCAGCACCCATCATGGTCCCACGTACAGGGAGGCCCCTGCCCGGGACAAATAACCTTTGAGCGCTAATCTCGGCGACTTCCCCAGACTAATGCCTTGTCGATTCAGTCAAGAGTTGTGCAAAATAAATCTTCCGCACTACGAGAACCATCGAAACTCTCGACGTTGCAATCCGGACATTTAAATTGCTTCTAATGCATACGGCTGGTGCCGTTTTACATGGTTACGTGGGCAAACTATTAGCCTCCAATTGGATTGAGCGGAGGGCTTGATCTGACTTTGATATTCGAATGGCATACTATTCAACACGACCTTTTTTACCGTGATAAGAAGTGCGATCGGCCTTTCTGGGCAACGAAGCATCACCAGATCGTGCCTTGGGCTTCGTATCTCTTAGCACTTGCCCTAGGCGCAGAGCCTCAGAGACTTTTGACGGTACCGTTGATTCAGACTGAATAAGAAATAGGTGCGGAACCTAAACGCCTATCTAATCATAATCATCTCCGTCCTCATGTTAGGAAGCTTTCGACCCGGGAACGCCCTAGGTATAGGTTACTACTTACCTAACGTCGCAGGCCGACTAAATCATGTGTATACCGGGACATGACTTGGAGATCAACTTCAATATGAAGCCAAAGGCATCCCTTCGTTGCTGCTGCAGGGGTGGCCCTTATCTTGATATTGCGATGACACGGCTGATCCATTCCCAGTGCGACATAGCAGACCGGGCCTTTTCTCGTCTATTCTCCAGCCTTAGAATTGCGACGAAATGACCTGATGCCGTGATCTGGAATCACATAGACGGGCTGATAGGTGTGACCATGCGATATCGCAAGCATGTGTGTGGGTGTGTTTGTGCGGCGTGCCACAGCAGCAGAGCGGCAGGCCGCAGACCGCGGACACATTGCACTTATGCAAGGATGGTTAGACATTGAATGCAGACGTCGTCGAGGCTTGATATGCAGCAACTATGTTACGACCCGAAAAGGAAGGTGCGTTCCAACAAACCGTCGCTGCCGAAGACCCGATTGGTGTCGATCGGTTTAGGCGGGTCATTTCTCATCTCGGCTCTTTGCCCAGATCCACGGTCATTGAATCAATGCTCTGCGAGTTGCCTCACTCGGACAAGGCCAGGCCGGGGCGGGGAAGATAGGTACAGCCAACGGTCGGTGTGGTTCGCATCCGTTTGTACATACTGGGTCGCTTTGTATGTATATATTACTCAGTAGGTTCCTGAACCGCGTTCGTTCTTTCCCTCCCCTTCACCACCTCCCCGGCCTCCTCTGTAGACCGCTCTTCTCGTTAGCCTTCCTTTCAACCCTCAGGCACGATGAGACTCCCCTTCTCGGTCTCGGCAGCGCTGCTGCTGGCCCCTCTGGCACCTGTACTCGCTCTACGCCACACCAGTGGTATGCAAGTTGGGCCTATTGAGATCAGCCTCCTGCAGGATACCGAACTGCTTGGCATCAACGGGACCAATGGCTGGGGCACGTTCGATCAGCAGTTGGACCACTCGGACCCCAGCAAGGGCACCTTTGAACAGAGGTTAGTATATTGCACACCCGCTGCGTTCATGGCGGCCACGGAACTAACAGCATTCGTTAAAGATACTGGTATGGAACCCAGTTCTGGAAGGGCCCGGGCTCGCCTATTATCCTGACTACGCCGGGTGAGCAGGCAGCCGATGTAAGTACATAGCAGCACATGGACTTTCGCTACTACGCCTGATTGGTCGCAGAACCTCAAGGGATCCCTCCAAGCTAATACTCTCACTAGGGGTTCAATGTCACTTATACGACGGAGAAGCGTTTGAGTGGTCTCATGGCCAAGAAGATGGGCGCCGCTGTCATTGTTTTGGAACATCGCTACTGGGGCGGAAGCAGCCCCTTCAAGGAGCTCACTGTGAAGAATCTGCAGTATCTCACACTTGACAACTCCCTCAAGGACCTGACGTACTTCGCCAAGAACTTCGACCCGCCCTTTGACAACAGTGGCAAGAGTCACCCAGCCAAGGCACCTTGGGTTTATACCGGAGGTTCGTACTCGGGCGCCCTGGCTGGATGGTTGGAGAGACTTGAGCCGGGCACTTACTGGGCCTACTACGGCACCAGCGGCGTCGTCGAGGCTCTGGCCGACTTTTACACGTACTACACGCCCGCCATGGAAGCGGCGCCGAAGAACTGCACCAAGGACCTGACCGCCTTGACCGACCACATTGACGAGATCTTGTTCCACGGCAGCGAAGAAGAGAAGAAGGCGCTCAAGGACAGGTTCAAGCTTGGCGACCTTGGTGACAAGGACTTTGGCGGTGCCTTGATTGCTGGTCCCGGATCGTGGCAAGGCAACCAATTCTACACGTTGGAGCAGGAAGGCGTGGTTAAGCTCTTCCAGTTCTGCGACTACCTCGAGAACGTATTCCCGACAAATGCGACATCCGGTAAATACCCGACCAATGGGACGCGTATTCCGGATGAAAACGGCGTTGGCGTAGAAAAGGCACTGGACGGATACGTCAAGTGGTGGCTGGATGTGTATTTCCCCGGTAGTAAGTCTTCCTGATCCTCTCAAAACCGACGGGGGGTCCAGTAGAGCTAACGAGATCTTTGCAGCATGCGAAAGCTATGATCTGGATGGATTCAACGGCACTTACAACACCGAGTGTTTCAAGTACGAGAACGAAGACAACCTGCTGTACAAGGATACCCGAGTCGACAACGTGTCAGGTCGCACGTGGATGTGGATGCTCTGCAACGAGCCGTTCGAATGGTGGCAGACAGGAGCCCCCTTCGGCACGCCTTCGTTCGTCTCGCGCAAGGTCGACGTTGACTACTACCGCCAGCAGTGCTACTACATGTTCCCTCCCTCGGAAGGTGGATACGGCATCCTCAAGGGCAAGACGGTGGAGATGCTGAACAACAGGACTGATGGGTGGGACCACACCGACACGAAGCGCCTCATGTACGCCAACGGCCAGTATGACCCCTGGATCGATGTCACGGTCAGCTCCCCCTGGACACGGCCCGGCGGCCCTGTAGAGAGCACAAAGGAGTTGCCCGTCCGGGTGGTCCCGGGGGCAACCACTGCAGCGACTTGTACGGCCAGAACTGGGACGTGAACCCCGAGATCAAGGCCATCGCGGATGCTGAGGTGCACGAGATGGCTGAATGGGTTGGCGAGTTTTACAAGCTGAAGAGCAAGAGGGAGGTGCCGTTCACCTCTTAGATGCTGCTGCTGCTGCTGCTGTGGCTAGAGTCGCGCTTTAATAGATAAAGTACCTAATGTGTATGCCCTAGGTATCAACCTAACCTAATGACTAATAAAGAGGCTCTCATCCTACTTGCTTGCTGGAACTGTTTCAACTGTTTGCTACTGTGATTCGTTGCACATTTTCAGGTCTGTTTTCTAGGCCGCGGAACATAGGCCAGATGCAGGTTTTACTACGTACATGTAGTCATGTCATGTCAATACGGCTACCATCGTACAGCACCAGGCCGGCGGGAAAACGTGGCATCGGTATCACCCGTTTCTGGTCTTCCCGCCCATGTGGCACGCAAACCCCGACGACACATTCGTATGATCCAACACGGGGCACGGAATTGTGGTGAATCGCAAACAAAGTAAAATGCTCGCGGCCTATGGCAGGCGAGAGACTGATTTCTGGGTAATGCCGTATGAGAAGTAAGTACTGAAGGTATCACTCCACAATGTGAACACTGACCGTTTGCTGCTTGTCACTCTTCTGCCTCAGGGACGTCTGGCCACTCCAAGGAACGGGGGTCTTCGCCCAAAGACACAGTTACCTTGCTTGACTAACTCTTTTTTCGTCGGGCTTCTCACCGGCGGATTTCGGAAATCGCTTTCGCATACCGGTGCGGCCGCTTGTTCCGGAGGTCCGTCGCCATGGTCGACTCAGCACCGCCAGATTGTACCCATGTAGTTATGGTTGATGCTGATCTCGAACACCTCCCCGTGGACGAGACTTTATCTGATGATACGGCCGCTCTGGTCTGCCTGTTGGGGCTTCCAAAAAAGGGCAAAAGTCTTGGAGAGGGTGGGGTCTTATGTGCTTGTCCTTTTTGGACAAAAGGTCTAGAGAGGCGCTAGACTTTTGCCCGGAGGTGAGGTGGAACTGAAACTTTGGGAATATGGAAAAGTGGTGAGACTAGGAATCGATCTCCCTTCTTTATGCCAATTTGCCGGTTCACGCCTACCTGACATGACCACTTAAAATACCAGGTACCTTTTCTATGGTATAATTAAATAGCTACCCCACTGGTAGATGATGCACGCGATTTGATTAGCTTCGATGGATGGGGCTCTACCTAAGCTCTGTACTGAGACCTCATCACTTACATACATTGTATATATGTATATTGGGGGCCCGTGTTTACTGCCGATACCTACATGCAACAGGAGACAACCTTCGTGATGCAGGAACAATTCCAGAATTGCGTATCCAAGCCTACCTACTACGATTTAACCAAGCAATAACTGACGGATGGGCAACATCAGCCTCTGTCGACGACGCACTCAGGACTTCCTTACTTTCCAGTTCATATCAATCTAGCTGTTTTTCCTCCTCTACTCTTCAACTTTCCCAGATCTTACCCGATCCGGAATATGAAGAAATCCGGAGATATCCCTTAGAAGGACGGGTTCTTTTGATATCAGTGTGGGCTCGAGGGAGTTTAGTCGCTTATGTGAACGCACGCCCACTCGGCTGGAAATAGGTCTTACCGCGGTCGTATCGAGTTAAAAGTAACACCGTTATAACCGCCGGTCGATTCCCGTCTTCAAAATTAGATTTATACGCAAATTGGGCTAGATATAATGTTTTGGTTTGGTTATAAAAGTGGTGACTTTCCCGATTCGTATGGGGGGCGAGTTCAGTCGTTCACGCTTCGAGTCCAATTGCTGGCTTAGACGTCAAGACGATTTTGATTACCAGCCGCACCAGCCACCAGTCGCTCACCACCACACCGCACACACGCCCCCCTAGTCTCGATTGAAATCTGTGCTTCTAAGGTCGGCACGCCCCAGCGTTGCTACCGCATGACTGCCGGATACGTTCTCTGGGAAGAGATAGTAGCGCATGCTAAGGAAACGTCATACCACTAGACCACATCCCCTGTTAGTTGATGGAGCCATGCGCTCTTATCACGAAATTCATGGGGTGTACTGTGATCTGCCGGGGTGGGCGACGACGATCTCGGTTGGTCTACCGGTGCATATATGTAGTACCCGCTATATAAATTGCTCCTTGAATGTGAAATCTTTCCTTCCTTTCTCCCCCCCTCCTATGTTGTACGAATATCAAGTGAAGTATTGATTTATGTGGCTCGGTGGACAGGACTGGGAGAAGTCCTCGCTACGAAAAATCGTTCTTGCTGAGATAGACTTGCGGTGCGCGCAGAAAAGAGATAACACGGCTTTCTGCCACCTTTGGAAGCCCCGTGAGGTCAATACCAAAGCCATGGTGACGTTGGCGTACGCAAGCAAGTTGCTGGGTAGACCCCGTAGTATTTTCTTGATGTATAATCTACCTACCTATTTAGGTCAGTTACCACCCGTCGTCGCCGCCGCCGCACCCGGCCCTGGCGCCTGGCCTGAGTTGTCTTGCTGCTGCTGCGAGGTCTGTTGTTGTTGGGTGGTTTTTCTTTTCCTTTTTCTTCTTCTCCGCGTATCCATACGGTTGAACGTGTAAGGGGTACTACCGCTGATGCAGCCGACCCAGCAACAGGACCCTATAATTAGCGCTACGAGGACGACGGCGGCGATGACGCCAATAATGAGGGTTTCGGAGACTGCTGTATCCTGCGATTGCTGAGGTGGTGGTGGTGGTGGCGGCGGCGGCGGGCTGTTCCCGACTGATGGTGGCAGTGGTGGCGGCATGTCGGCGGTGTCCTTGTCTGGTACAGCTGCTTGGTTCTTGTCTCCCGGTTGGACTGTGTCGGAGGCGGTCATGGTAGGTAAAATATAGCTCCGCGCCGACGATGTATCGAGGCCGAATCTGATCGAGGTAACGAAACTAGACGGGCATGCATATTTGGCTATCAGATACTTCGCCTCGGTGCTTGAGAACTGAAGATTCGGGCACGGAGACGCATGGTTGCCATCGCTGCTGATTTGAACGACGTTAGCCATGAGGCTTGCTTTGATTATCTCGGTATTTTAACGACTTATTCAGCAAGGGCCGGAAAAGTATTTTTATATTTGCGTGTCGGGGTCTCGTAAATGAGCAAGGCAGGCAATGCTAGCTATAAGAATGATAAACAATAGACTCCTTTTATTTCCAAGGGACCTTAAACAGTTTTATTTAATGACGTGATCTACATCAGCTTTACATTCTCTTACACTCGAGTAATAATCTAATAGAGGGGAACTTTGTGTGGGCAGTGTTATGAGCATCCCACGGTGCTAGTCAAGATGCCTTGAGAGACAGTTTGCCAGACGCCCGCCACATGAAACTGGCGGACTGACTGTAAAATCACCTCTACAGCGAGTCTGAGAAATTCAGAACGCGGATGAGTCCCGGATGCAGCCATGTCCGTTTCTTGGTCACAGGGCTATTTCGTGATTCATGCTGAGTGTATTTTCTTATTCAGGCTGGTGAGCCATTTCACACATCGATAGTATTCATATTATATTCATGACCCCGACGACGTAATAGCAGATTATCCTGTTGAACTGGTGCTCATCACCCAAGCAAAGCCCTTTTCCGTCCCTCCACCCCCTTTTTTCGTCGTCCCCTGCAATATAACCACCACCACTTCGACCAAGCTGCCGTAATTCAGCTTCGAACGCTCATGCCCATCTCCACCTCCGAGTCGGACCTGTTATCCTCGCGGCGCACGGTGCAGCAGCCGCAGCCCTCGGTGTCCCCGTCCCAGGTCATGAAGGAGCAGCACAACGTGAGGATCATGAGGAAAATGCCGATGACCAAGAACATCGTGATGAAGAGGACGGCGAGGAGAGCCTGTTCCATGGTGTACGTCGTTGCAACAGGTCGGTTCCTGGGGGGAAAGTAGGCTTGGTGGACGGACGTAGTTATATATGCGTATGGCGGCTGTCCTGACTAATGTGAACAGGGGAGTAGAGAATGACCACAACGGGTATTCCCTGGCATGGACAGGGTTATCAACTCCCGAAAAGCGATGATCGGCTTGATAAGGCTAGAAACTTGGGCCCCTTTACACGACTGGCTGAAACCGCAAGAATTCTGGATGCGCGTGATACGGCGGCTGAGGGTAACCGAGGTATGGATATAAAGTCATGAGTGACTATGTCTTATTAGAACTTGGAAAGTGGACACAATGAGATGCGAAATGATCTTGAGGTATTGAGAACTCCGACTAGTTGGCATGCATCTTTGCAGCTATATGTCCATGATGACTTGCCGCTTCTCACCCCAACAGTCGCACGAGAATACAAGTTTGCATCATGGAACATTTCAGAAACCATTTTCACCGTTCACAGAAAAAGCCTCATCATTCTTCATCTAGCTTGATTGCAGGAGCAGAGTTTGCTTGTATTGATGAAACGAATGGTTTGGTACGGAACGGGTAGGAAAAACTCAGTAGCTGCAGATTCCACCGACATCATCGTCGATGGTCCAAGTTCCAGCAAGGCCGCTGCGAATCATGTTAGTAAGTTTGGACACTCGCAAAAAGGGGTAAATCGAGATTAGGAGAGAATAACTTACTTCTCGACGACAGGTTCCTCGACTACTTCAGGCTCCTCAGGCTTGCCGGCAAAGAAGTCGCCGTCTCCGACGGTCTTAGCCTGGCGGCTCATCCAGCGCTTAGCCCAGGCCTCGACGGCGGGCTCGCCCGTCTCGTCGCGCGCCTGCTTCAGGAACGGGATCAGGGCCGTACCACCGGTACCCTTGACCTTCTTGTGCTGCTCGTTCTTCGAGGCCGTCGCGAGGTTCTGGGGCCGCCTGGTCGTCTCCGGACTGCGGCTTCGGCTGCGGGCTCGGTTCTGGCGCGACGGCAGGATGATGAAGCGCGTGACGATGGCGATGTGGATATCGCGGAAGTTGCGCAGCATGGTCAGGCAGGCGTCGTACGCAATACCGAGGGGGCGGTTGGTCTTGGAGTTGGCCTCGACGAACTCTCGGATGTTGGAAACATACGAGACGTCCTTCAGGAAGCGCGCGTGAGGTCCCGGCATGTAGCGCCGCATATCCTGGATGAAGTTGTGGCTCGGCGCTTTCATGCGGCCCTCGCGGTCGGATTCGGACGCCGGATCGGCCTTCTCCCCGGTCGGACGGTGTTCGATGCCCAGCATGATGTCGAAGAACTGGATGAGCGAGCTCTGGGCATTGCTGGGCCCGGAATACTGCACATAGTCGGACTTTCCAGAGCCGTCGTCCCAGATGACGCCATGTGGGAGCCCGGCGTCCTGCATGTTCTTGCTACCGGCAAGGAAGGTACGGATGCGGCGGTAGAAAAAGCCGGGGTCGCAGCTCTCGTGCATACGGTGAAGCAATTCACCCAGGTCGTCCAGGCGTTCGGCAAATCCACGCAGGCAACGTGTCACGGTTTCTGCGTCGTTTTGGCGAGCGGCAGCGACGGCGGTAAGCATGAGAGGGATGATGGGACCTCCACGGGCTTCGATGGCGACGGAGACCAGGTAGAACCAGGACTCGTCCAGGGAGCCGGTGAAGGTGACCAGGGTGGCGAGGTTATCGAGGTCGTCGATGTCCTCGCCCATGAAGAGCGGCTTGAAGTTCCATAGCACCGAGGCGGCGTAGGTGGAGACCGGAGGCACTTCAAGCCGCTTGCAGATATCCAGCAGCGGTACGGAGATGGCCGGCGGCACACGATCCAGGGGGGCGTCGCCACCCCAGATGTAGCCGTGAGCAAAGAAAGTGAGGAGCATGTAGGCTCTCCGCCATTCTGCGTCGTGTTCCAGACCGACGGTGGAGAGCACGGGAAGACGATCAATGACTCCTCTCAGACGCTTACTGAGAATGAGGTGCTGCAAGTTGGCAGCAATGGACTCCCACTTGTTGTAGTAGGGGTCCGGCAGTCTCGTCAAGGGCAAGACATCCGGCAGGAAGCCATGAGTCGGCGAGATGCCATAGTCGGCCAAGACGGGGATGGGAGGAAGCATAGCGAGCAAATTCTTCTAGCAACTAGTGGCCGAAGATGGGCTATAACTATGATTCGCAATAGTAGAGCAAACAGATAGCAGGTATTGGAAGGGGCAACTTTCAAGTTACGTATCCTGACGCAAGGAGTATACAGGTAATTCTGTAATACTCCTCAGCCGTGCGATAATCCCGGTGAGCCGTGAGCATGAGATAACAGATGGGACAGTACTTGAGACGAGGCCAGAAGTAGACAATAAAACAAGGGACGAAGAAAGTAAGGCCAAAAAAAGTTGGGAAGGCTGTTGGTTGAGGCCTTTTGTGTTCGGCTTTACTTTACGTACGGAATAAGGCGGCTTTGTGGGTTCGACTTAGAAATCCAGCGTGGAATTTCTGACTAATTCCATAGCGACGGGACAAGCGACCTATGCGCGTACTTATATATAATATCATATGAGTTCTAACTTACCCCTTCTCCAGGAACTACACAGGCCCATTGTAATAGTGGCCTTTGGTGTAAGAGGACTGGCCAGTGGTGCGCATCTTTGTCGTAGTACAAGCAGATGATTGATCGGTTTTGCCCCCCGAGTGGATAGAATGTTTCCGCTACGCCGGGGCCGCCCTTCTCCAGCTCTCCAGACTACTTGCTACGCATGTTAGTCGTTGGAAGGGTCTGGTCTTAGTCAAACGGTAGAAGGGGAGGCGCACGCCAAGACGCAGGGCCGAGCGGATGCAAGTGTTTCGTCTTTTCATTGTCGAATGGTGTATTTCACGAGTAGCTAGTGAAAAGAAGTAGAAAAGTGTCGGACGTGGCCGATGTCGGTTGCTGGTTGCTCTCTTGGTGGAATTGACTTACACTTACAGGCATTAGCTAGGCAGGCAACGAACCTATTGGGATCCAACTTTGCCAGTGATTAACGAGGCCTCTAATAAATCATCCACCTAGGTCGTACCCCAAGTTGCTACGGTAGGATTGGTAGTACGTAAGCTATGTATGTCAAGCTCAATACTCTGTGTGTTAAAGTTGAAACATCGAGCGCCTGGAAATCGATTTGAAGAGGGACAAGTCAAGACGGGGCGGGTGAGGTCATTGCAGCATGGTATTAGTCGTCAATTGCCAGTGGGGGCACACAGCTAAAGCCTTATCGCTATCAGCGGTCGGAGGTGCTGCCCAGCGCAGTTCCAACTCTTCGATTGGTGGACCGTTCACTGATGATCCGCACTTGCTTCCCCCAGCTACTTCAGCCTTGGCGGGCAGCAAGGACAAGGCGTCCAAGCCAACTGGAGATTGGGAACTCTCGTCGCAATCGATCATCCAACTTCCTGATCACCACCACTCCCTTGTCTTGATCAACCGACCATGCGATTGACTACCTCCTTCGAATGAGAAACCGCTGGGCAGGCCGGTTGTAGACGAGAATTAGAAGATGGCTGTTCAGCAGCATGTCCTGAACTGGCTGTACAGCGTCTTGACCAGTGTATGTCAACATTGTCGCATGGAATCTGCCGTCTTGCGATTCGGTCACGCGATCTAACTCGGTCATTTCAGGAATACCATAATGTTAATCGAACATATAACGACGTAGCGCAAGCGCTTTCCGTCTACCCATCATTGTCGCCGAGGACCGACGTGCACACCTTCGATAACGGCGTTTCCGCACTGCTTGTCCATCTCACCGGCACCATACCTGTGGTCTTTAGGGGGACCACATACCGGTTTCCGATATCGATATGGGTGCCGCACGCCTATCCCCGAGAAGCGCCGCTGGCCTATGTGACGCCGACGGAATCCATGATGGTCAGGCCAGGCCAGCATGTTGATCCCCAAGGTCGCATATACCATCCGTATCTGGTCGGTTGGCTTGAGTTTTGGGATGTGAGTAGAATAAACCCAAGCGGCAAAGACTATTCTGGATATCTATACTAACGCAAGGATACGCAGAAATCCTCCATACTCGATTTTCTAGCTATACTGCGCGACGTGTTTGCCAAAGAGCCCCCCGTCATTGCGAGGCAGCAGCAACCCGTTCCTCCTCAACCTGAACAATCAACTGCCACGCCGCCGCCTCCCGTCCCGCCACTACCTGTTGAGCTGTCCAGAACACCTCTTCACACCCAGTCGCCTGCAGTTGGGGATCGGCCTCCACCGCCGCCGCCAAAGGGCAGCGATGCTCCCCAGGTCGTGCCCGGTCAGGCTATCAATGCCGCCGATGGGCCCCCTCTACCTCCTTTACCGCATGAGGTTCGCCGTCAGAGCCAGTATGGCGCACAACACCCCCAACCAAACAGGATGTCGAGGTATGATAGCGCACCTCCTTTACCTCCACAGCAGCAGCAGCAACAGCAGCAATCACCGCCGCCACAACCATACAACCAGCCTTCAGGCCAGCAGTTCCATCCCCAGCAGCCAGCCTCATACCAACAACCCGCTCCTCAACCCGGCTACCAAGGGCCACCACAACCTGGCCCAGGTCTACCGCCCATGAGCCCAACTTACCATAATGGCAACCAAGCACCATATGCTGGTCATCCTCCAAATTGGCAGCCACCACCACACCCACAACAGCAGATGCACCAGCCGCCCATACAACCCCAAGCGAAACCACCGCCTCCGCCGGATATCATGGACGAGCCCCTGACGCTCTCCCTCCCGTCGCCCTCGAACATACCCCCACCCCCCATCCCGCCCAACCCGGAGAAGGACGCCCTGCTGCGCCAGCTCGCCTCGACGCTCTACTCGCACCGCATGCGCGCGCGCCAGCAGAACGAGTCGTCCCTGGCCGGCCTGACGGCGCAGCGCAACGCCATGCTGGCCGCCGCGCAGAACCTGCAGTCCGACGCGAGCAACCTGGCGCCCCTGTCGGCCATGCTGAGCTCCAACACGTCCATCCTGCAGTCCTCCCTCCAGGAGGCCGACCGCGTCATCTCCAACTCGCGCACCCAGACGCCCCCCGGCATCGACGAGCTGCTGGTGGCGCCCACCGTCGTCGGCAACCAGCTCTACGACGTCATCGCCGAGGAGCGCACCCTCGGCGACACCATCTTCATGCTCGGCCGCGCCGTCGAGCGGGGCCGCGTCGCACCCGCTGTCTTCGCCAAGACGGTCCGCAGCTTGGCCCGCGAGCAGTACCTCAAGAAGGCGCTGGCGAGGAAGATTGGCAAGGGCATGGGGCTCGTTGCGTAAATTATTGCATAAAGAATGAGAAAATGTGCGACTTTACTACTGTTCCGAACGTATTCCAATGGCCAGGCGTCGTTGTTGTCCTTGACAGGCATACTTAGCATAGCATTCGAGTGGGAACGAATCGAAACAAAACAAAACCTGCAAGCACGCAAAGTTGTATGGACAGATGTAGGGGAAGTCTGATATAGCATGAAGATAATTAAGTACGAAGTCAATGATAGCACACATTTGATGATCACCAAATAGGCAATGCCCGTAACAATTTGATCCTCATCCGTAATCTAATAGCTGGCACGTGATACTAGGATATAAAAGATGCAATCGATTCAATTAAGGTACCTCTGCTATCCACTGTGCGTTCTCGCTGATGTTCTAACAGCAGCTATGAAGCGATGCTCCGATTACCCGGGGTCTTCCAGACGCCATATTCCATTATTCCTCCACCTTCATGGCCTCGATAAACTATGTATCTAGGCCTCGCCTCATATCCAATACTCCCACTAGTCCACCCAGGTTTCTGCGTCTTTGAGAATAATGCTCATATGTGATAGCTTTAAGAGGGAATATTGATGCCTGCGGCCGCCATTTCCTAGTGTATGCTCCCCGTATCCTCGCCACTCGATCTTAAGTAAGCCCCTTTCCCTGGGCATCGGTTTAACAAAATCCCCGTAAGCTGCCCCGACGTCGATGCCCTGTACAGCATTCGGGGACGGAATCCTGGTGATGCTCTCTGCCGCCTTCAGCACGAGCCTTTGACATTGACTCCGATTCATAGGTGCCACTTTGTCCCATGGCTTACGTGCAACCTCCGTGTCAGTGTTTTGTTTATCTCGCAGATGCCGCATCGATGGTGGGATTATTGTACTTACCGCCTCCTGCTGGCCGAGCACCAGTGGCATCCTTATGAGCAGGAGCCCGCGAGCTGACCGGGTTATGCCCTGGATCAGTAAACCCCTCACCGTCAGTGCTGAAAACTGGCAGCCTCCTCCGCCTGTTGCTACTGCCTGCAACTGCAGGTTGATGGCGACCGGCCGCATGTGAAGACTCGCCTCCGCCGCCTCCGCCACCGCCAACTCCCCCGGCATGATTATGACTGCTCTGGTTCCCGCTGACGATGCGCAGCAAACTCGAGCTCTTCTCCTTGTACATATTCACAATCTTCTTGACCTGGCCAGGCCTTTGAGGCTTGGGCTGATGGAGCTCATCGACCTTGGCCTGCCGCACCATGAAACCCGACGCCGTGATCTTGCCCCACGAGCGCTCCCTGGGCCTCTGCTTCTTCGACGGCTTGGTGTTTCCGCCATCATCACCTTCATCCGTCTCGATTTCACTGTTGGACTCAAGAGTGTTTGGATGAGGTGTCGGCTTTCGGCCGCTGACATGTCTGCGGGAAGATCCTAGCGATACGAAGCGGGTCTTGCGTTTCCCCTTCTCCTTGGCCTTCATTTCTTTGGCGGCTGCCTTGGCGGCCGCTTTAGTCTCCCGCTCCTTTTCCTTCAATTCTTTCTTCGCGTCTTTGGCTGTCTTCTTCGCCAGCTGCTCACTGGTAGGTAAGCTAGTTACGGGCGCCAAGGGTACCGGCGTTGGAATTCTTTCCAGATCCTGCAGATCCTCGGACTCGATATTCTGGTTCGGATTGGTAAATAGTTGAGATTCGCCGTCTCTACTCGGCTTGCTCTCTACTGTGCCGTCGAGTCCAAAGTTGTATGTCTCGCTGCTTCTGTCGCTACTACTCGTAAAGCGCTGGATGGCCGCACGGCTTTTTCGCGCCGCGTACAGTGGCAACAGGTGTTTTGGTCGGCGAGTAGTGGGCGATGATTTGGCGCGAGATAGATACGATGAATGGGACTTCAGTTCTGCGATCATGGCCTCATGGCCAGCTTCGCTTGTGTACTGGCGATAATGAGTTGGGGTGTTGTGTGGAGTAACCAGCGAGAAGTGAAAAGGGGTCGACATGCGGTGGAGCGAGAACCCAAAAGAGCCATCACGATGGTTTGAAAGTGATGTTTCAAGATTACTTGCTCCACGATACAGTACGTTGGAGGTGTCATTTCCACCGTCAGTCGAGAAATTCAATGAACTCGATATGCGCCGCCAGGTGCTCGCGCCTCGTTCCCGCAACCACTGGCCGTTCTTGACCTTGGAGGGATTCCTTTCGGGTGATGATGCCTTGAACGCAGCGTGTAGGTTTGTGTCGTGTGATTTGGCACGACCGTACGCAAGTCCCTTTGGGTTGGAAGAGAACTGCAGGTGCTCAAAGTGCTTGATGCGGCGTTTCAGTGGCGAATCATCTTGCTCATTCTCGGTGTCAGTATCATCCTGCACGTGGAGTGGTGCTCTTGGGCTGCTAAACGATAATCTAGTCTCTTCCTCGACAGATGTTGAAGGTTCTGCCTCTTCCGACGGTTTGATGTAGTTATGGTCATGAGAAAACCTGCACGAGAAATCATTCAAACTGATTTCGGTGGTGAGCTCAGGTGCCGATGTTTGGTTATAAGAGCTCTCATTGGATGATGTGGTGTATTCCGCAAGATGTTGGTTTCTGGCAGCATCTCGTGCTACAGTACTCGGCATCGTGGGTCGTTGGCGGCGTGCGAAGGACATGAAGCCTGTTGGCGAGGATCCTCTGTGAGACGGTCGATCGAACAGCTTGCGCAGATCGGCCACCTTAGCCGTGCGCCGCGTCGTGGGGTCCGACTTGGAGTTCGGTCGTGAGATTGGACGGACTACAACTGGGATAGGCTGGATGCGTGGTGCATTGAGATTGCTGCTTTCTTCTGAGGGGTGCATAGCCGCCGGTTTCCCATGAGATATCTGCTTAACTTGAACATATGTTCGTCCATCGCTACAGCACGGGATTTTCTTTTCCTCTTCATGGGATCGGTGTACCACACATACACGATCTAAGAGTGGAAAAGATATCAATCCGTCTGCCTTGACGGGCTCAGTTGCTTCTCCGGCTCCAGTGTCGCCATACTTCACAGCAGAATATGAAGTGACTGAAGAGAGCTCCATAGTCTTTGACTTGGTCAGCATCGCCTGCCGTTGGCGCGAGCCTTTGCTCGTTGGCAGCCCAGTAACAGGGGTACGATGAGCCCGAGCGGGATACATTGGTGTTCTTGAGAGACCATCAGTGGGTTGTCGTGTCAGGGGTCCACGTGGCGTATTGGGTACTCTAGATGATTCTTGATCTGGTGCTCCCGACATCGCCACTGTAATCTTAGGCCCAGAATCAGCAGAGAATGACTTTTCCCTGTTGGACGATCCCGGTTGCTGGATGAAGGTATTCACGTCGCCTTTCCCCTTCATAGGGGTATGTTGCACTGTTTTAGAGCCATTGCCATGAGACATCTGCTCGAAAGACTCGCGGAGATTTGCGACACTCGGCTTCCCATCGCAGCCAGTCTTTCCTCTCGAGTCCCTTTCTGCAGCAGGGGCTTCTGACAAGTGCGGTGCATCCTCACTCGAAGTAGAAGTCTCGCATAGAGCTGCAATTGCACTTCGGAAGGATCTTGGTGACTTCGGTCCTATAGGCGACACTTTACTGGCTGACTTGGAGTATGGCAACCGACGTGGCGATGTACCAACAGGCTTCGCGTCAGGTTGGCTTACTCTGAACGCTGCAGGATCCAGAAGCGACTTTGGTGACTTGAACGCTGAGTCTTGACATCTTTGTCAGTATATGCTCTGCACATAATACTAGAGTGGCATTTATGGTAGGGCTCATACATTCTTCACTCTCAAACAGTCTTCTTCGATCAGTGACCAGTCTCGGATCCTATCCGGACTGCTTGGATTCAGGGGAGATGGCGCTCTTCACATGATGCCCTTTGTCCGCTTTAGAACGTCTGGACTGTGAGGTCTGAGCCATCAAGTCTTTCTCACTTTCAATCACACTATTCGGTTTCTTCGATGGAGTTACCGGCGTTGAGTTGTCGTTATTCGTGGTAGTTCTCGTGTCAGAACCTAGGGGTATATTCGAATGTCGGACGGGAATCCTTGGTCGAGTCGGCATGGGCGATAAATCCGATGAGCCCTCAGCTGTGCTGCTCTTTTCGCGTGACGACGTTGAATGCCCCAACGCTCGCCGCGGGACGCCTGATGGCTCTGACGGCGACAAGTAATGGGCATCCGGCTTGGCATCCGGTTTGTTCATCGAATTTCGAGGAAGCCAGGGAACCTCTTCGTCCGCGTTGTTCACTGCATCGAGTATCTCGAATTTGGATACCAGGTTGTCAAGCTTGTTGGACGTGGCACGCCGTTGGCTCAAAGACTTAGAACGGTGACGATTCGACGGTGGCGTCACGGGCGGTTCCTCCTCCGAGACTGGCGATGCATGATGCTCATACGTTCCCCAGAACTCTTGTTCATTGGCGTCATCAGACCCTTTGCTCTTACGGTCTGGGATACGGAGTGGTGCCGGTTTCAGGCCGGGTGGTGGGCTGTTGAAGAGGACCGGCGAGCTTGCGACCGAACTTGACACTACAGTCGAAGCCATCTGGCAACGTGAGGAAGGGGTACAGATATAAGATGAAAACCAAAGAGCCAAAATTCCAGGAGTTACTCTGGAGTAGACGTGACGAAGAAGCGGTTGTGATGATTGTCGCGATCGACTGGGCACGCAACACGTGGTGGGAATTTGTTTCATGTCAAGTTTAGAGCCAGCGTTTTTCTCTTTTCATCGTACCTTCCCTAGGAACTGAGTTTTGGTATAGTTTTCCCGCATTGGGTATGATAGTCGCTTGCCACAAGGAAGGAGCCACCGATCGACAGCAACCGTTCACAAATCAAATCATACGATACCAAAACAAAACCTCGCAGGCATGATGACTGGTGTAACTCTCCAAGATGTTGGAGGTGTGACAGTTAATTAGGATCTGAAAAGGTACTTGGAATGCATTATTATTATTAGGGTATCTCAAAAATGAAACGCGTAAATGGTATAACATATCTTCTCCCGTCCAGAGATATTTTAAGCAACCAGCATCATCTCGGTCTCGCAGCCTCGACATCATCCGTATCATTCTGAGAGTATATGCGGACATGAGACCTCTGGGCTTCTATATATCCGCCGTCCGAATCGGCAGAGTCCGATATGTCGTGCTGCTGTTGGTGCTGGGTAGCGAACACCACCGAGTTCCGATCCGCCTGGCTCCCGCTTCCGGCCAAAGTCGTATTATCCCGACTCGAGCGGGCGCGCCGTGTTGCCGCCGCTGTGCGAACGGAGCGAGACCGAGAGGCAGCCCCGGCAGTAGTAGCAGTAGAGCTGTCTTCATCGGTCACCATGAAGCTCCTCGGCACGCTGTCCTCATACTCCTCATCATTGTGGCTTTTCGTATTGCCATGGGGGCGGTGATGCATGGGCACGTTCGCGAAGAGCGATATGCGTCGTGAAGGGTTCTGCGACGAGGGGCCCCGGTACCGTGCGATGAGGCCGATAAGGGGTAAGCCCACTACGACAAAGGTCTGAACCCATGATCCCGCGTCGAAAGGTAGGACTCGGGTGCCACTGAGACCGGCGGCGATGTCTAGGCCGGCGAAGACACCTGCACGGGGTGAGACAAGTCTTGATCAACAAACGTCCCGTCCTCTCTAGTTTCATCGGAAAGATATAAGGAAATTTGACTTACTCGGGAGAACCATCAGTATGCCATTCCCAATGGTGAGTATCTCCAACGATGTAAGCCCCTTGCTGGACCTGTGCAATAGCCCCCTAGTTATCCTCAGATGCGTCGAGAGGTCGAGGAAGAAGATGCCGCAGAAATAAAAGATGGACACAGCACCCATGACCGTCGCCGCCTGCCCCACGGTGTCGAGCGGGATAGGCAGCGTAGCCCGAGCGAGTAGAGCGGCGACATAATGAACAACCCAAACGCTCTTGACAACGACGGTAGCGATCGCGATCAGCACAGCGGAGGTCTTGACAAGGGCCTCCTGCCATGCGGCCTGGGCCTCCACGAGGTTCCAGGTCTGCATAATCAGCGCGACCTCGATGAGGGCGAACTGGATCGGGTTGAACGCGTTGGCCACGATGTGCACGTAGTAGTCCGAGGGGCTCAGGACCGTGGGGTCGTGCGTCCAGCCGACGTAGAACTCGGACAGGGGGCCGGGGAAGTACATGAGGAACAGCGAGAGGCGCGTGACGGCGACGGCGAGCGACAGCAGGTGGACGAGGTGCACGGCCTTGCGCATACGGTGTATCGGGACCAAGGTGAGGGAGACCAGCAGCGTCATGAGGCAGAGGCCCAGCTGCACGCCGTAACTGATGCAGATGTTGGCGAGCCGCACCCGCCGGGCGTCGATGTCGGCCATCCAGATGGGAACGTTGACGACGCCATCGTTGCCCGCGATGAAGAAGGTTTGGTTCTTGGGGTCCATGGTGATGCTGCTGGACATCAATCGAGGGCATCAGAGGACCAAGCCGGAGTGGTGCCGTCCATGACAGACTGGATCAAGATGTGTGTTGGTGTGCGCATCGTGCAGCTAGCAAGCAGCAAGCAGCGGGCGAAAAGAGAGGTAAAACCGGAACCAATGCTCTTTCACGGGGGCCAGGACACCACCAGGCTTTTGTTTCCGACATATCTGAAAAATTCCAGGGCCAGCATTAGCTTGTTGGCGCACCTTTCAGCCATTGGCCCAGCGCCCAGTTACCGCCCGCATGTCTCAAACGCTGATCGCAGTACGGAAACGGACAAGGGAAAAGGAATGCAGCCAATTTCGGCTTTTTGGAGGCCAAGAAAGGGAAATTGTGAGCTGAGTGGCGGTCCCCGGCCAGAAGCCCGACCCGACCATCTCAGCTGTGCGTCCCCCTGCTCCTCGCGTCGATCGCATTGATCTCATCTATTTGAGTCAGCACTTGCTTCATTCTTTTCCTCAGCTGTATGCATATAGGATGATGATAATTGTAGAGAAATCTGCCCATCTGGGTATCTTGGCCACCTAATGGGTGGTGGGTGGTAAGGAGGCCGCCCCTGAGCCGTATCAATTGCAGAGGCTATGCAGATCGTCTGGCTATCGGGCATCCCCAAGTCAGTTGCATGGTAGTACAAACAAAGCTGAAGCTGAAATGTTTGCTGGGGTCGATTTAACACTTAGGGATAAGCGCCATCGTATTCTAGGACGGATCACAGATCCCGGTCACATCAAAGTCCCGATCGGCAGATGGTTGGATAGCTCGCATTCACAGACTTATCTTGCGAACTAATAATATACGGCTTCGCTTCAACGTAACTCGTCTACCGTTATGCAGCCTACCGCTAACACCCCGAGATTCTGCGCTCTAGACCAAATTGACGCAGCAAGAAACGCCATCCCATATGCTATACATCAATACGACACGACGTGAATGCACGCCAAGTTTTTCCGTGCTACAACTCTTGCACTTGACCACCCTCAAGGCTGCTGTATAATTAGTAGTTTTTTTATAATCCCCAAAGCCCAATTCATATATGTTGAGCGACTCTAGTAATTGGTATCCCTTTAGCGGACGGATACTCCTGAGCGATCGGTAAACATGCGACTGGCGATGTTCATAGATTGCAATTCCTGGAACAGCAGCTTGGCCGCGTAAGGAATCTGGATCTGAGCAATCTTGGTCTTGTTCTTGCAAGGTCGACACTCAAATGTCTGGTTGTGCAATTGTCTAAGATATGGGTTAGCAGTAGTTCATACATGGGCTTTGTCATATGCAGCAACTTACGCGATAGGAGTCATCAATCCGCAGATCTCGCAGATGTGGACTCGGAAAGCATCCGAAACCTCGAAGAGACGCTCCTTCAGGAAAGCAGCGGCACCATGCGCAATCATACAATCACGCTCCATTTCTCCGAAACGCAGACCACCATCTCGGGCACGACCCTCCACGGGCTGTCGGGTCATGATCTGAACAGGTCCACGGGCACGCGCGTGAATCTTGTCGTCCACCATATGACGCAGACGCTGGTAGTAGGTGGGACCGAAGAAGACTTGAGATCGCATCTTCTTTCCAGTATGTCCGTGGTACATGATCTCAAATCCACGTGACTGGTACCCGTGCTCGCGCAGCAGGTTGGAAACGGAATCGACCGTAACATCCGTGAAAGGGGTAGCGTCACCTTCCATACCCTTGAGTGTAGCGACTTTGCTGAGAAGACACTCAATCAAATGGGCAATTGTCATACGAGAAGGAATGGCGTGAGGGTTGATAATAATATCGGGCACCATACCCTCGCGGGTGAAAGGCATATCCTCTTGACGGTAAGTGACACCAATAGTACCCTTTTGACCGTGACGAGAGGCAAACTTGTCACCAATTTGGGGAATCTTAGTAGTTCGCACACGAACCTTGACGTAACGAAGACCGTCCGCGTTCGTGGTAACCACAACCGAATCAATAATACCGCTTTCGGTACTCCTGAGAGGGGTCGAAGCATCACGCTTCATATGCATCTTGGTGCGCTGACCCATCTCTTCGTTCTCGGGGTTGATTGGGCATGTCTTACCCATAATGATATCTTCACCCGAGACACGAATACCAGGGGCAATAATACCATCATCATCCAATTTGTCGTACGTGCCGTGCTTCAGACGCAACGTATCACTGCGGAAGGGCTTCTCAAACTTCTCGATGGCGTTGATGCCGATTCTCTTCTCAGAGTCGCTGTAGGAACGGAAGAACAAACTTCGGAAAAGACCACGGTCGATACTGCTCTGGTTCATAATCACGGAATCTTCTTGGTTGTAACCAGAGTAACAAGCAATGGCGACAATGGCGTTCTGACCGGCGGGAAGCTCACGGAACTTCAAGAACTCCATGGAGCGAGTAGTGCCCAGCGGCTTCTGGGGATAGTACAGAATGTTTGCCATCGTGTCCATACGACGAGAGTAGTTAGTGAGGAAGAAACCCATGGCTTGTTTACCCATGGCGGATTGGTAGGTATTACGCGGTGACTATAATCGACACGTTAGTTATTGCCAGGTAAAAGTTGGAGCAGAAAGCACATACCTGATTGTGATCCGGGAAAGGAATGATACTGGCGCAAATACCCAGGAGCATACTGGGGTGAATCTCGCAATGCGTGTACATATGTGTGGTGGGATTCAGCTTCGTCTTCAAACGCGCGTTAGGGGCGTCGGCGTTGTCCTCTTCCACATATTGTCCAGCTTTTGCCAAACGGTAAGTCTCCAGATCCTCAGGAGTCATACAGATCATAGCTGTTTCTTCCTCTTCGGCATCTAGATACTCAATAGCACCTTCATGCACCAGACCTGTCCAGCCGAAGAACTCGTCACCGGCCTCGAGGTTTGCGTCAGCCTCGAGTCGGCGAATCATGTCCTTGTTCAAAACAAGCGCTCCCTTTTCAATGTTGCGATCGGGGTCGTCTTCCTGTTCCACCACGAGCACGGGTCGCATGACACGACCTGCGTCGGAGAAGATTTTGAATTCTCTGTCGCGGATATCGCGAACCAGCGACACCTCAGCAGGGATTTGGTTCGTGCGACGGAGCTGCTGCACATCACGGACGAGCGACTTGGGGTCTTGATGCACACCAATCCAAGATCCGTTAAGGAAAATTTTCGTCGCATTGGGATACCTGGTGGCATCGTACTCCTCCAGAACCTCCATGTTACGCGTAATCATGTAATCGATGATAGGTTCTGTGGAGGTTCCCACGCTGATGGAGCACATCAGAGACAGGTTCTTGACAAGACCACAAGCCTGGCCTTCGGGCGTTTCTGCGGGACAGACCAAGCCCCAATGAGTGTTGTGAAGCTGACGGGGCTTTGCGAGCTTGCCATCTCTTCCAACGGGTGTGTTGGTACGTCGCAAATGCGATAGAGTTGAAGAGAAAGTGTATCTGTTCAAGACCTGAGATACACCAGCGGTGGAACTCATAGCCTTCTTTGATCACCCCAGTTACCCGTGGCCAGAGAGTATTTGAGACCATTGGTGACGATGGTGTGCTTGATACCTGCTTGGAGCGAGAACTCGCGGTTTTGCTCCACACATCGCTTCAGGTTCATAGTAATCTCCTGAGTCAATCGGCGAACGATGTTTCGGAACAGTTTGCCCAGAAGAGGACCAGCAAGATCCAGACGCTTCTTGCCAAAATGATCACGATCGTCCATGTCACGTCGTCCGAGGGCGCATTGGAGAAGCTTGTGGACCATATAACCCAGGAAGAAGGCCTTGCGGGTTTCGCAACCTTCTGTCTGGGAAATATGGGGAAGCATCTCCTTCTGGAGGATATCTCGCGCAGCTCGTACACGACGATCTCTGGTCATACCGGTGGTCTGGTTACCACGCTTACCGATGTAATCCAAGGCTACCTCCCGATCCTGGATACAGAAGGCTTCCTCGATACACGGTCGCAGCATTTCCAGCATCTGACTGTCATTGCGATCGTAACAAATCTGGTTCAAAATGTCCTCATCAGAGACGACTCCCAGCGCACGGAAGACAATCGCAATTGGCAAGTCAGACTTGACATAAGGGAGTGTTGTGTGAATAGTTGAGCCATAGCCTCCTCTGGACGAATCGCCTTTGGTATAGAGCTTCAACATCAGCGACGAGATCAGTCGCGAACCCTTCTCCAGAGCGCTTCGAATCTCGGCAGTGTAGGAGAAGGGACTGGGCTGCGCCTTCTTGAAGACTTGAACAATGTTCGCAGCCGATCGTTCTTGTGCAATCAACACCTTTTCACTACCGTTGATGATGAAGTAACCACCTTGATCGTAGGGACACTCGTTCAGCATGAACAAGTCTTCCTCGGTTTCACGACTCAAATGACAGGCCTTGGACTTGACCATGACGGGCATCTTTCCGATGAAAATCATGTCCGGGTCTTCCTGGTCCCTCTGCTTCTCCGGCCGCGGCACTTCCTCATCTTCCCAGGCTAAGCGCGTAGGTTGCTCTTGAGTGCGCGCATACTCGTTTTGTTGCTCTTCGTCCATCTCGTGTAGCGGAACCGGCTCCTCGACGCAAACCTGTCGCTTCTGCGTAATCCTAACATAAAGCGGACTGGAGTATGTCAAGTTTCGGTCGCGACACTCGTACGGAAGCAAGGGTGCCATTTGACCTTCACCTTCTCGGTGAATTGGCTTGGAGATGGCGATGTTGCCCAGCTTGATCTCCCATCGTCGAACAGCGATTGCGCGATCCGGATCACTCGGGTTGTTTTGGTCTAGATGGATGGTCGAATATTCCTCGATGAGTTCTTGGACTGTAGTATCCTGGAAGTCGTTGAAGGAATCGATCTGCTGAGATACAAGGCCCTTGGTATCGAAGTAGGAAGAAATGACGGTCCAGCAGTCCTCTGGCGTAATGCCATCGTTCTCGTACTCCTCTTCATACTCGTACTCGTGGTCATCGCCGTAATCCATATTGGCGGATTAGTTGAAGAAGACTTGGTCGCCGATCGGTTCGTGTGATAAAGTGGCAAGGACTCGAGGTATCGATGGCGAAGGAAAAAAAAGCGATCGACGGAATCAGCGCAACTGCACTTGACTCTAAATATTAAAGTAGTGTCCCGTTTAATCGAGTGTCTTGATTAATCGGCTAGAAACTGCAAAACGCGATTATTGTATGCGTTTTGTCGGAGATGGTTGATCGGTCGCGTCGAAAGTGGCAACGCCCTTTCATGGGCGACCTAGGTTCAAGCAACGTTCTGCCCTTTGTCAAGGTCAGCGCGGTGCTCTCTGAGTTTTCACCCAGACATCAGTAGTTCCGTATGCGACGCACCCTGAGATACAATCAAGTCACAGTTGGCGATATGCGATGCTGTTTCCTCGGATCAACACGACGACGTAGGTGAGGATGGTTGAAGGAATGTTCATGGAATTTTTGGGACCTCCTAGGCAAAGAGGCTGAACATGGGCAAACATGCACTGGAAGCAGACACAGCAGGCATGGAACTAGGCTGGAAACCGACTAGTGAGCCCAGAGCTCATCCAATCAAGTCACATGACAGCTGGCATCGATAGAAGAACTCTAGAGCTGCTGAGTCAGCCGGTGAAAGATGTAGCCACACTATGTGGGGTCAGCTACTCGTGGCTGGGACAGGTATGTAACAGTGTGGCTCATCTGAACCGGACATTCCGCTTCATAAATTTGTCCGAATACCTAAGGCAGAGATGGCGCACCTTTGTGACACCCCTGATCAAGCCATGTCGGTCCTAGGAATCGACTTCTGATTCCCCAAATTCAATTGCTACACAGTTGAGGGACTCCTTCTCAGCTCTAGGCAGCTCTGACACTAGCCCAAGGCAACAGCTAGGAACAAGAGCTTTCGGAAAAGCTGAGAGGCACTAAAGTCCGCTATTAGTTCATAGCGTTGGCAGCCAGTAACCTGGTATTGAAGCTATATATAAGACTTGCACATGAAGATGGTTCAAGAATAGATATTGATCCGATACTCTCATTCAACAATTCCACATCGTTCCAGTCCTCTTCGTGACCCGCATCTTACATCGTATCAACAAATAAATCATCACCACCCATCATGGCATCCTCGGGTTTCTCGTCGGTCACTTTCGATCACGTCGGCATTGTGTGCTCCAGCGAGGTGTTCGAGGACGAGATCAAGTTCCTCAATGCTTCTCTGGCACCCCTGGGCATCAAGGAACACTTCCGAGTCGCACCCTTGGTGTCTGCCCTGGGCAACAGCCCAGAGAAGCCAGACTTTTGGGTCTCGGCCATTAGAAAAGGCACAGAGATCGAGGAGACCGCGACGCCGATACACATCGGTTTCCGGGCTGCCGGTAAGACCGCCCAGGCAGCTTTTCTACAATACTCTGGACTTGTAAACGGCTGACCCTCATATTGATAGATCGTTCACAGGTGGATGAGTTCCACAAGCTTGGCCTTGCTGCAGGGGGAAAGGATAAGTAAGTAAACAAGCCTGTCAAGTTCCTGAAGTTCTCTTTCCCTTGCATGCATCTTGTTTCCATGCCGCTCTCAATTCCCGATCTACCTATGCAGGGTCCAAATGCTGATATCAATTCAACAGTGGAGCTCCAGGTGTCAGAGAACAATACCATCCAGGTTATTACGGTGCATTCCTCACCAGCCCAGCTGGGCATAATATTGAAGTCGTCCACCACGATTTCTCATTGGTTCATTTTGGCCTTCGTACATGACTTGTTAGCTGTGGTGTTTTGAAAGATGGAAATAGCAGACAAGATGGATTGTGTATGCTGCAAGTAGATCTTCAATTGCCGATTAGACTGAATAATAAGGTTCTTAGCTTCGACCCGAGCCACAATTTGGTGCATGTGGCGTATTAGTCTTTTTAGGTGCTGCTCGTTGTACCCCAGGCAAACTGGAGGAGCCTGGGTACTTGTTCGCTGGGATAATGCAAGCAGCAGCTGCCTACCTACCACACTGGAAGTTGAAAGGTTGTGCACGGGCTCTCATTCTCATTCTACTGTCCCGACGGGCAAAACTCCCTACGAATTCTGAGCAGATTTTGATATCAAAACCACCAACGCTTCACTAAACTGCTACTGGATCAGATCGCCTAGTCGCCAAAGAGCCATGAGGATGCTCTTGCGGCCTCTGCCGCCTTTCAGGGCGGCGCGAGCCTTCAACCGAGCTGCTGCTGCTGCTGCTGCCCCCAGACCCGCCGCCGCTCTCACCCGCCGCCAATTCCGCACCGGCGCAGCACCGCGGATGAACTACACGCCGCCGCAGAACCCATACATGCACCCGCCGCCGAAACCGTGGCTTCACCGGTTCCGGGACATGGCCCTCGGGTCCGCGCTCACGTTCGCCGGCTACTTCGGCTACGTCTACTGGGAGTACCGGCAGATGTCCGCGGAGATGGCCGAGCTCGAGGCAATGCAGAAGGAGGACACCCAGTTCAAGGAGCGGATCCGGGCGGCGCGGGCCGCCGGCGACGCGGACGCGCTGCGCGACCTCACGTTCCAGCGCCAGCGGCACGTCATCAAGACCTTCCCCCACGACACGGTCAGCGAGTTCGGGCCGCTGCCGAGCTACCCGCTGGGCGACGAGAACTGCGGCCAGGACCTGGTCCCTGAGCGCGACACGCTCGTCATCGTCGAGAAGGACCCGGAGGCTAAGCAGATCTCGACGGTGCTGATCGCGGCCAACGTGCACGTGCCCGTCGAGAACCTGCAGCCCTCGACCAGCACCGTCGTCGTCGACCCGACGGGCACCATGCCGCCTTTTACCAACCGGCGGGAGCCCCGTTACGAGCCCGAGGACGAAAAGCTCCGGGAGCTCTTCAGGCGGTTCGAGTACCAGGCGCACTTCTGGGCCCGAAGGGGCGAGCTGAACGAGAATGGGGAGTGCGCGGTCGCATTCGCCTTGCAAGATGCCGACAAGGTCTTCCTCTTCACCTTCCGGGACGGCTTCAGGACACTCCAAATCGCCCATCATATGATGGATTAGTAGTAGGCGAGGAACCCGATCGGGATACACGATTGGGTATCATTTGGTTGCAGGGGCTTTGTATAACACATGTACTACTTATTGCCATGCTCCGCGGCGTTGATGGCTCTACTCACGGCCCAAGAGCCTGCCAACCAGCTGCTTGGCGTTCATGGCATTTGGGAATCGGAGGCAACGACAAGAAGATGATAGACTAGTAAATTTATAATCGCTTCATAAACCCATACCACGGCGTTATATTGGATTGAACGACCCGACCCCTCGATTCTTAAGGAAGATCAGAATACAGATGCAAAAGTGGTGCCATGTGAGATACCCCATACCCCATACGATGATCCCCCGCAATCTATTGCTACTCCGCAGCGATGCAGTCGCACACGTCACAGAGTGGTAGATGTAAGCCGGGCATGGCCACCTGTTATAAAGTCGTGAGTGCCTTATCGCAACTGCGAGAACTGTTCCCGGTGGAGTCCTCGGTTTAATTGTGAAGCGGGTGATCCGACTTTAAAACATTATGGCCTACATATTTCCAAAGTTTGAAGATCTACCGCCGGTCACAGGTGCACCGCAAGGATGCCTCTGGGGTTTTTACGATAAAGATGGCCAGAAGGATGAGATTGGCTCCATCAACCTGCTGACACCCCAAGTAGTCAAGGAGGCCAGCAGCGAGATCCAGACCGGCAGGCATGTCCAACTGGACTGGCCTCTGAATTCGCTCCAGTTTCCGACTTGGGGACGCAAGATATGTAAGTTTGTTGTTCGAGCACTGTGCTGCACATTTTACTGTTAGAATATAGCCTTCAGAATATGTGAAACTGCCTAGCAGGGTGGTACTTGTTCTGTTTAATGTGACCAACAGAGCAACAGTGCCTCTTGGGGTTTCTACTAGTCCAGCATGCTCTTTTTAACGAAACATCACGCCGGATCAACACTCTATATACATGCAACTAGACGAATACTGACAGATATCGCTGCAGTGGACCACCGGTTGCTGGACATGTCCCAGACCGAACAGAAGAGCTACGCCTTCGACGACGAGATCTCGATCAACACCCAAGCTTGCTCGCAGTGGGATAGTCTCAGACATGTAAAGTCCCTCACTTCCCAGTTAGCTGTGAATCTTGGATTGCAGGTGCTGATGATGTATGTCAAAAGTGGTCGGCCTCGCAACAACACCTATTCTACAATGGCTTGACGTACGACGAGGCCAAGGTTTCGAAGAAAAGGGGCATCCACAGTTAGTCACTGTCCAACAGGCATCGGCCCACCCTTCTGCCCGGGCAGTAGTAGTTGACATGGATGCAGACTTCTGTGATCGAGGGGGCATTGTAGGACGTGGCGTCCTCATCGATATGGTGAGCCGAGCTGGGAAAACGCCATGCATATACACCTTGCATGGCCCCCTGTACCTGCTTCCTTTTCCCGTGATGTCAGAATCTGACCATCGTCGTGGCGGCCACACAGGTTCGATACTGGGCCAAGATCGGCCAAGCCCAGCCAGATCCCTGGGGCAGCTACGAAATCACCGTCTCCGAGCTGGAGTCGGCCCTGTCGGACCAGCACGGCACCCAAACCAGACAGGGCGACATCCTGCTCGTGCGCACCGGCTACATCCAGCGACACAATGCGGCCTCCGATCCGGAGCGCCAGGAGGGGACCCAGGCCAACTTCCGTTCCATCGGCCTGGCCCCGCGGGAATCGATGCTCCGCTGGCTCTACGACCGTCACTTCGCCGCCGTGGTCGCGGACAACGTCGCCGTCGAGGCCCTGCCCAGCCCGCTCGACAGCGACTACCCCTCGCTCCTGCTGCACGACTGGTTGTTGGTCTGGTGGGGGACGCCGCTGGGCGAGCTCTGGGACCTCGAGGGGCTGAGCGAAGTGTGCGGCGAGCTCGGGCGCTGGACGTTCTTCCTCACGAGTGCGCCACTGAACGTCACCGGAGGGGCCGCGAGTCCCCCCGGGGCTATCGCCATCTTTTGATAGGGTTGGTCAGGCTCGATGGAGGGAGGGTATGGCAGGAGATGGACGAGAAAGAGTGGCAAAGGGCAATTGGCTTACAGCCCTTTTCATGCTGAGGGGTTAGCAGTGCAGACGCCCCTTTTCCAAATCGAAGGGTTTCTATAGTTACATGCTATACTGATCGTCATTTTATAGCTTGACGTACATATAATGTCTCACAAGCGAATGCCTACCGCGCAGATCAGCTGACGTGTTGCTGCATACCATCGTGGAATTCGGGAGGGGTACCACTGCATAACGAGACGCAAGGAGCAATAGACGACACTGTCTCAGATATGACGTTTGCTAGACAGCTGAGACATTTCCTACATCGATTATGTAGGGTTATCTACGTACCACCTCCCCCTCCTTTTCCCTCTCCCTGGGTCCAAGGTACCCCCCGTAGACATGAGTGTGTCACCACCGGTATTCATCCACATGCATACTGCGTGTCTCGCGATTTCCTTCCTTAATTAATACTTGACTATATACGATGATACAATAAGCGATCTGAAAGCAACCGTCCTCCAGTAGTACCCATTCGCCAAGAGAAACCCCCCAACGACTCAATCCCCTCCCTACCTCACTCAAATCTCCGACGGGGCCGGCGTCTTCTTGACCCAGACCTCGCCCACGGGATCCCCCTCCTCCGCGACGCACTCCCAGTCGCCCATGCCGTACTCCTCGGGCGCGCGGCGCATCCCGCGCCCGCCGCCCCCGATGATGAGGTTGCCCGGGCGGTAGTCCGGGTCCAGCTGCATGCGCCGGATGACGGAGCCGTGGACGCGCGCGGTGTGGGGGATGTCCCGCACCTCGCCGCAGGGGAGGGGCCAGCGGATCGGCTTCCAGGAGCCGTCGGGCTGGAGGTCCATGCGGCGGAACGGCATGTATTCCATCTGTAGATAGAGAAAGAATTAAGTTAGTAGCATATCAACAATTGCCAGGATAGGGGAAGCAGAGGAAAAAGAGGGCTTGATCAAGTAAGGGAATAGAACTCACAATCTTCCAGCTCAAGACCTGCGAAAACCCCAGCCCTGAACCGAACTCCAAGGAGTCATGGATGAGCGAGACGTGGGCCCGGTGCATCATTTCGTGAAACGGGTGGAGGTGGTGGCGGTGGTGGTCCTTGCCGTTCCCATTCTCGTGATGATGATTGTCGACATGGGACTGGCTGAAGTGGCTCCAGTCGGTGGCATCCATATCCTTCTCCTCGTCATTGGCAGTCCCCGGGCTCGGGCTCGCGGCGTCAATGTGGATGTCGGGCACCGCCCCGGCCGAACTCTGCGGCGGGCTGTGGATGTACTCGGCGGTGTCGTCGTCGAAGGAGGGGGCACAGCCCAGCTCGACGAGCTTCTCGGGGTCAAATTGGAGGCCTACATAGTCATTTTATATTATTAGCGGATTGCACTGCTCGAATCGCCATGACGCTGTGGCAGAAATATAATTGGCAAACCTTTAAAAGGTCAAGAATCCACTTACCGGCTTTCTGCGCTTCCCTGACCATATAAGCTAGCGGGACGTGGCTTGCCGATTTGCTGCCGGGGATATATTCCCAGCCCTAAGAAACTCAGTTTAGCGACGATCACGACTCAAGGGCCAGCGTCAAAGGGGGGTCACGTACGCCACCGACATCTCCATGGCCACCAGCAAACCTAGAGTGAAACGTTAGCCAAAGGTACACACACCTGTTGAAAAATACAGTATAAGAAGGACACATACCAGATCTCGTCAATATCCTGGCGGCCGTCGTCCGAGTCCGAGTCGTACTCGAAGTCGACATGCGACATCGAAGGAGCCTCCGCTGAACCCCGCGGGGTCCTGGATCTGGACCTCGAGTGCGGCCGGTAGGCCTTCTCGGCGTCGGGGACCTGCAAGGTCCCCCTGCGCCCGCGGTCCTCGGCCACCGAGTTTCGTGGTGGTTGTTGCTGCGACGGCTGGGAAACTGCCGACCTTCTGGCCCGGTATCTTTCGTTCGGGGCAGCGGCAGCAGTAGCAGTACCATTAGCAGCGCCGTTGGTAGTAGTATTCTTGCCACGGTTACGGGAACGGGAAGTGCTGAACTGAGGGCGATAATGACGGCGCTTGGGTGTCTTCTCCTCCCGCTCTTGGTAGATCAAGTCCTGGCGGAACTTGGCGCGCCTCTCGTCAATGCTGACACAATGACGGATTACCTAGAAAATAAACAAGAGCGAGATTCAATAAGTGGCAATCCGAGTAGTCTGCCAGACAAACACTTGCTTACCTTTGCGTTGGTCTTGGCCGTGTACGGGAACTTGGAGCGCTGCATCCAGGCCGCCTCGAACCGGGGCACCGAATTGACCGTGTCGAAGAGCCCGAGGAATCGGACGCGTTTGACGGGCCTGCTGAAGGTCTCGCGGAAGGCCTTCATGAAACGGTACATCTCGTCCCCCTCGGTGTCGTCCCCTTCCTTGGCGACGCCCTTGACGACGCCCTCGTCCGAGTTGTTGTCGGCGGTGCGGCGGGCCTGCCAGCGCGAAAACGCCTTCCAGGCGAACACGACCATCTCCTCGTTGCCGTGCGACAGCAGGCCCACGTAGTCGATCATCTCGGCCAGGAAGCGGGCGACGTAGGCGCCCCGCGAGAACCCGAAGAAGTAGATCTCGTCCCCCGGGCTGTAGAAGCGCATCAGGAACCGGTACCCGCCCACGACGTGCTGGTCGAACGAGCTGCCCACCGCCGAGTCCTTCATCTTGCTGTACCAGGACCGGAGGCGGGCGGCCATGCTCGTGTGCGTGAGGGAGCTGGATACGACATAGGTGCCAATCTACAAGATAAGTTAAGTAATTATGAGCTTACTGGCAATGGTGATACTTTTTTAAGGTAGAAATAGAACATATACATACACTATCATCGCCATTAGCACACTTATATAGGAGGACATATTTGGGGATCGTGCTCGGAGAATACTTACCCTGGTTGATAGTAATGGTACTGGTCGCCCGCCGTACGATCAAGGCACCTGAAAATCTTCAGGATATTGGAGTCGCTATCGTCGCCATGGAACTTGTTGCCGGTCCCGTCGAAACAGAGCACCAGCTTACGAGGAACCCGTCGAACTTCTGTGTTGGGATTCATTGTGGGCTGCTGGGTTATGGGTTGGAACGTAGAGTCCTGTGTGCTGGAACCGGTATTCGAACGAGGCCGCCGTCCACTCTGGACATCCGGGGTGAGATGCGACTTATCCATCATGGCAAAATATTCCAGTCAGTCCTAGTCTTCACACACCCTCTCGCGTATACTGGTGTAAACCGGAACGGGTATCTTGTGCGACCCAACACGATGTGCGCTTTAATATAGAGTCTATTGGAGAACCATCCAGTGAAAATGCATTAGAGTTAAGGGCGTCTGTCCTACCGTTGCACGGCAGGGCTGGGATGGTGTTCTCCATTAGCGACCACCCACTCACAGGTGACAGAGGTCGCACGCCCGCGAGGCAGCTCGAACGGGAGCACCGGCCACTGGCAGCAGTCTCTGAGCTGTTCTGCATGAACGTCGCCCCAAGGTAATCCTCCGCCGCGGGCTGCCATGTCTCGGGCTACTGTGTGTTCGAGATCGACACGCACCACCGCGAAAAGACTAGCAACAAGCCACCGGGGCGAGCTAGTGTAGCAACGGCAGCCATCCAGTTAATCACAACTTTGTTATCTTGGGAATATTGCATTTCCCGCCTTCGGCACAAGCGGTTACCCGTGGCGGGTTGGGATCGTTGTCAGAAGAGGAAACTCCGACAGCCTCTTTCGATCCCTTCCTTTACATAGATATTCTAAACCCTGCATTGAACTTGTATTGTCAAACCTTATAACCCCTAATAACGAAGTATAGAGTTACAAAACCGTTCTCGTGTGACACAAGACTGACCTCAAGCAGCATAGTGGCTTGATCCTACATTCCTCCCGCTGCACCAGCAAGAAGCCACCGATAATGAATATGTCAAACCAACGTCCAAGATTCCTCCCTTTGCTCGCTGGGCTGCAAGTCTAATTCGCGGGCCGCCGCCAAGCGAAAGATGGCTGACAGGGCTACTGATTTGCCAATTGCCAATTGGTGGCTGGCGTATCAAGGCCGCATTAGGGGTCGATAGCTTCGGTAGCTGTAGGTGGCTCTTTTCTTCTTCCTATTAGCTAGCGCGATCCCAGCCGTCCGTCTTTGTCACCGCAATAATCATCCATGTCTTAGACCGCGTGACCCACTGTCGTACCGTTTGCTGCTGCTGCTTGCTGCTGCATCTCGCGGACTTCACGATAATCCAGGAGTGGGGACGCCGTCGACGTAGGACTCTGACTGGTCGGTCATGGGGGGGATTTTCAGCAGCAATGAAGCCACGCCTCGCGGCAGAATCGAGATGGATCTGCATATCGTCCTGCGCGAACAAGCAACGTCAAAATGAGGATGCAAACTTCTCAGACCGGCGTGACTGTGCATCACACCCGGGTTATTGGGCAGTACACACTCCTTCGTACCGATATTCTTCACCATCTTCGCGGCGACGTTAGCTCATGAATGTGATGTTTATTATATTATAGTCTTGTAAACTCGAATTCTAATCAACCCGAACCCTATTCGGCCCATACCAGCATGTTTAATCCCAACTACCCTAACCCGTCACTTTTGAAAGTAGATATCGTCGAGGAAAGAGCGTTGACGATATCGGATATAAAGATGAATACCGTCTCACGTAGAACAGTGAAGAAACTAAACCGAGATAGGCTTCAATAAGAGCTGCAAAGCCAAAGGGGTGGTGGTTGCACAGTCACGCTGTTCTCAGACATGCGGCATAGGAAACTTTGCTTTTCTCATGCTATCTTGGCATCAAGCCACCGATCAACTAAGACGCCAGCCGCCCCATGGTCAGTGCTTGTTATTGAGGCAGCAGACGATCCCTATAGACCTTGCCGGCGCTTGCATCGACCCCGCTCAGGGATTGCCATATTCGTCGTGTGGTCTCACAACACAAGTCCGATAAGTCGCCGGCGGAATGCGATTGGACGATCCGATCGCGCTCGCTCTGCCGTGACATGGGACTAGCAGCTCCTCCCATGTCCATTGTCGGGGAGCATCAGAGAAAATAGGCTGGCATAGTTTGAGGGTCTGCTGGGATACTAGCCCGAAAGCTTCCTCCCTGCTGTGTAAAGAAGAAATTGGGTGGCGCGCGCCGATGCTGTGTGGATCATGCCGGTCGCTGTGACTTATATCGTTGATGCCCGGATGGCAGTTGTGACATCTTGACACTGGTTCTGAAGTTTCCCTGCCAGATTTCCATCCACTAATACCAAATATACGAGCTGTACCATGTCTGCAGAGCTGAGTTCCTACGAGGCCAGTAGGGTCCATGGGACTAATGGGACCACCAACGGTACCAATGGGACCAATGGAACCAATGGAACCAATGGAACCAATGGAAGCAAGGAAACGAACGGACACTTCGAAGAGCGCATGCGCTCTCAGAGCTCTGCCAGCGGCAGTCAGTCATCAAACAGCACCGCCGGACCCATGAAGAAGGAGAAGGCACCGCCGCTACCCAAACCCACTCGCGCCGGTGTCGACTCTTCTTTCGCACAGTTCGCGCAGCTCATCCACGCTTCGCGACGGCCCTTACCGATCCAGAATGGCGATGGAACCTATAACGAGGGCAAGAAGCGGCCGGGCTTCAAGAAGGACTTGCAAGCTCTCACTCGGAGAGGTAGGCCGACCACGATACTGCTACATCAGTACGCGCGATAGGGGGACGCACCACTTACTAACATGTTATCTCTTCTCCCACAGATCTGAAGACGCTCAAAGACATCATTAAGGGCAAACTCAAGGGGCCGATCATCGACGACAAGACCATGGTCATGGAGAGGACGATCCAGCTGGTCGCTGGTCTACCCCACGGCTCGCGACTCCGAGAGGAGCTGACGAACCAGTTCATCAACGAGCTCTGGTATACTCTGGACCACCCGCCACTTCTGTATATTGGCGACAAGCACCAGTACCGAATGGCAGATGGCTCATGGAACAACCCGATGAATCCAATGCTTGGAGCTGCGGGTTCGACATACGCCCGATCGTACGTAAAATGCAACTCTTGATATCCGGCCCCTTTGCCATAATGAAGTACAGAAAAGGCTAACACCCTTCGATCTCGACAGATGCCGCCCAGGGATCACCCCTTTGGGTGCTATGCCTGACCCTGAGCTGATTTTCGACTCCATCATGGCCCGAAAACAGTACCGCAAACACCCCAACAACGTCTCCAGCGTGCTGTGGTACTGGGCTACTATCATCATTCATGTAAGCATATTTATTCCCAAGAAATCAAGAAGCTCGCATACTAACCAAAACTTAGGATCTTTTCTGTAAGTGACTCCACGCTTCGCAACGTTAAGTCCAGGCAGGTGGATGCCGAGAAGCTGTCGAAGGACTAACACAGCTGTGACCATCCAGGGACCGATTTCACCGACATCTCAAAGACGAAGACATCCTCCTACCTCGACCTGTCCCCGCTGTACGGTAGCAACCAAACCATGCAAGACTCGATCCGGACCTTCAAGGACGGCATGATGAAGCCCGACACGTACGCCGACAAGCGACTGGTGGGCATGTTCCCCGGTGTCTCCGTAATCTTGATCATGTTCAACAGGGTATGTCTCGCCAGCTCCACCGCCCCGTCATGGACAGGAGGCTGACAATGATATTTCCAGTTCCACAACTATGTCGCCGAGAACCTGGCGGCCATCAACGAGAATGGACGCTTCACCAAGCCCTCGGAGAACCTTGACGAGGAAAAGAAGGCCGCGGCATGGAAGAAGTATGATAATGATCTCTTCCAGACAGCGCGGTTGGTGACAGCCGGTTTGTACATAGTAAGTGGCCCTCTGTACTGAACGTAAGCAAAGTGATCGGAAAGCTAATCATGACCAAACAGAACATCGTAAGTCCTAACCCAGCCGAACAGATGTGTTCCTACATACCGTAAAATTTGGGGTTTCATCGGCTTGGGCCAGCAACGACTAACCCCTTCGCTACTAGACTTTGGTCGACTATGTCCGAAACATCGTCAATCTTAACCGTGAGTAATCGCCATCCGTTTCCTCGTTCAAAAGGCGCATGAACCCAGCAAGCTGATTGAATGACTGTAGGGAGCAACACAACATGGACTCTCGATCCCCGTGCGGAGATGGGCAAAGATGTTGGTACCTTCGCCGGTTCTGAACGAGGAACCGGAAGCATGGTATCTGCAGAGTTCAACCTCGCCTACCGGTAAGAAGAGATCCTACACTTCCCCGAATTGGCCCTGAACTTAACTGACAACCTCCTAGGTGGCATTCTGTAGGTGACCCCGGAGAACCAAATCCAGAGCGAAACGTTCTCGATGTCCTTCAAGCCCTTTGGGCAAAGGACGAATGATTGATGAGGATTTGAGGCTAACATCCGAGGAATAGTGCATATCGGACAAGGATGACAAGTGGGTTCAGGACTTCTACAGGAACCTGTTCGGCAAGGACCCATTGAACCTGACCACCCACGACATGATGATGGGGTTCATGAAGTTCGAGAAGAGTATTCGTAAGTTTCCTTGGAAACCCACTGTGCACTTGGCTCAAAGTCAAGATGCTGACTCCGTATAGCGGATGAGCCATCCGAGCGAACATTCGGAGGCTTCAAGCGGGGTCCCAAAGGCTTCAACGATGACGAGCTCGTGGACTGCATCGCATCGGCCATCGAAGACTGCGCCGGTGCCTTTGGAGGAAGAAACGTGCCTCAGTCCATGAAGCCGGTCGAGATCCTCGGCATCCTCCAGGGCCGCAAGTGGAATGTCGCCGGCCTCAACGAGTTCCGCAAGCACTTCGGCCTCAAGCCGTACGAGAAGTTCGAAGAGATCAACTCGGACCCCGATATCGCGAACTCGCTCCGCCATCTCTACGAACACCCCGACTTCGTGGAGCTGTACCCGGGTCTCGTGGCGGAAGAAGCTAAGGAACCCATGGTTCCCAGTGTCGGCATCGCTGTAAGTTGATAATGTTGACCCGGAAGACCCAACGATTGAACTTCGTCTAAACTGCTGTTAGCCAACCTACACCATTTCGCGTGTCATCCTTTCGGACGCCGTCTGCCTTACACGCGGCGACCGTTTCTACACGACCGACTACCACCCACGCTACCTGACAAGCTGGGGCTACAATGAGGTCGCGTACGACCTCAACATGAACCAGGGTTGCGTGTTCTACAAGCTCTTCATTAGAGCTTTCCCCAACCACTTCAAGGGCGATTCCGTTTATGCGCACTATCCCATGTGAGTAATGAGAAGCACAATAATACACCCAACAACGAGCTAACCTGATTGACCAAGGTGCGTCCCGAGCGAGACCAAGAAGATTCTGACGAACTTGGGTCGGGTCAATGACTTCAGCTTCGATCGACCCTCATTCATTCCCCCGAGGATCAACATTACCACATACGGTGGCGCCGCCCACGTCCTCACGAAACAGGACGTGTACAAGGTCACCTGGAACGAGGGCCTGTCCTTCCTGATGGGCGAGGGCGGCAGCCGCTTCATGTTGTCGGGCGATACGGCTTTCCACGCCGGCCAGCGCAAATGCATGCACGAGCAGATGTACAAGGAGAACTGGCAGACCAGCATCAAGGCCTTCTACGCCCAGATCACCGACAAGCTGATCAAAGAGAAGAGCTACAAGCTGGCCGGCAAGAACTTCGTCGACATCATCCGTGATGTCGGAAACATCGGCCCCGTGCACTTTGCATCTCGTGAGTCTCCCTTTCCCGGATCAGCTCCATGCGACATGCTAACTGGGAATGAAAGGGATGTTCAACCTGCCGCTCAAGACCAAGGAGAACCCCAAGGGCATCTACTCGGAGCACGAGCTCTACATGGTCCTTGCCATCATCTTTGTCTGCATCGTAAGTAATCACATCAAATCATCGACCTGTATAACCCCTATTGCAGGATATGACTGACTGGTGGCTTCCTAGTTCTTCGATATCGATCCCGTGAAGTCCTTCCCCCTTCGCCAAGCGGCAAAGGGTGTGGCCACCCAACTCGGCAAGCTCATTGAAGCGAACGTCAAGCTCGTCACCGGTATCGGTCTGCGCGGCATGTTTGCCGCCAAGCCTGACAAGAACGACCCCCTGGGGGCTTACGGCGTAAACCTGATCAAGGGCCTGCACAAGTCTGGCCTCAGCGTCAGCGACATCGCCTGGAGTCACCTGCTTCCGACTGCAGGAGCCAGTGTGCCCAACATAGCCGAGGTGGTAAGTAACTGCTGAAATATCCACTGTGTCGTGGCTGTAAAAACATTGTCTGACTGACGCATCTTGTAGTTCGCACAAGCCGTCGACTTCTATCTCGGCCCAGAGGGTGTGAAGCACATCCCGGAGATGCACCTCATCGCCAACTCGCCTGCATCGGCCGAGACCGACGCACTGTTGCTCGGCTACTGCATGGAGGGCATCCGCCTGGCGGGAACCTTTGGGTCCTACCGCCAGGCCGTTTCAGACGACGTCATCCACGAAGACGACGGCCGCAACGTCCACGTCAAGTCCGGCGACAAAGTCTTCGTATCATTTGTAAGTACAACTACTCGTGACTCGTTGATCCGCGTGCCCATCATGAGCTAACGCGATATGTTTGTCCCGCAGGTCGGAGCCGCAAAGGACGTGAAGCACTTCCCGAACCCCGAAGAGGTCAACCCCCGCCGGCCGCTGGACGCGTACATCCACTTCGGCCTCGGGCCGCACGCCTGCCTCGGACGCAACGCGGCGCAGGCGGCGCTCACCGAGATGTTCCGCGCCGTGTTCAAGCTCCGGAATGTCCGTCGGGCGCCCGGTCCGCAGGGTGAGCTCAAGAAGGTGCCACGCCCTGGAGGATTCTTCGTCTACAGTAAGTCGTCCCCGTGCCCGCTTTTCTCCTCGTTTGATTTGCCGCAGTTGTGCTGACACCGCTTTAGTGAGAGAGGATAGGGGCGCGTACTTCCCGTTTCCCTGCACGATGAAGATCTGCTACGATGACTGAGGGCTTGGGTTGGGTACTGAGGAGAGTTGTGGTGATAGGGGTCAGTACGATGATTAGGTAAGAATGGTGTTCGATTAATTAATTGCGCATGTCGCATCTGTTGGAAAAGGGTAGTCTGTCGTTGCCAAGATATCAGGTAGAAGTTCAAGATACCACTCGTTATTCGCCGTTTGGAGGTTTCGACTAGTTGCCGTAGTGTAATGCGGGGTGAAGGTTAAAAAGATATTTACGCCAGGATGCGTGGTGTAGATCCAGATTCGGTGGATCTATTCTATCAATCTTTGCTCGAGGGTCCCCGGCCATGAATGCACATGTGAGGTTGGCTTTTTACCACCTACATGTACAGACTGCTTCGTACTTGGCAACTTCTGTCAAGATGTAGGTATCCCGGGATAAAGCTGCCTTTAGGTAAGCAGCACCCCAGCGTTGCAGCGTGGTGCGCGGTTGCCTTCAGAGACACATCCAGATGGAATGTGGAGAGCGCTTGCCTGCCAATTCACTGGAGGTTGACACCAAACCGCATATGCACTTACGGATTCATTAGCAATCCCGCTATCCACGATCCGGACTTGACTCGGCCAACGATCGTGCCAAGTTGATAAGCTCATCTTGGGCAGCCGACAATTGCAACGCTACTACCCCGGCTTCGGGCGGGGATATTCGAGCGGGACTCCCATGAATACCCCCCGCAATGACATCCACTGCCTCACAGGGTCTTATCAACATGAATTGCTTGGGGGGTCGATGGCCCTCTTTTCGGAATTGGAATACCGGCAAAGTCTCTCGGGGACGAGAAGGAAGGGTGGCAGGCAGCATTTCAGAAAATAAAAATGGACAACAAATATAATGCCGCTGCCTCTTGGCGGCCCCAGCGGTATAATGTGTCCCGAGGTCTTCGCTCACATCGTGACGCGCGCTGCTGTTCTTTTTGTCTCTTTGCACATCCCTTTCATACTCGTTAAATCTAGTATGATAAAATCTAGATGCTTCCACCAGGAAACATGGAAAGCCCTATGACTAATGAAGTGGTTGTGTACACTTCCCCAAAGGAGAAGGAGACAGCTCCTCGGCCAATGAAGAGGCCTCGAGTCGCCGTCGCTTGTCAACGGTCAGTCCACCAAAACCTTCTACTATCAGGTTCTGTGTATCATAATCTGACACAACTTGAAATAGATGCAAGAGGAGAAAACAGATAAGTCCAACAATCTGGGCCTGCTGGAGAATGCCCACTAACAGTCTTGCTGCACAAATGCAATGGACTGCATCCATGCTTAAACTGTAAGCATGAGGTTTATTTTACTACATTGTCTGCTACTTTGTTTATGGCAATATCCCCAAGTACGGGGCGACATTTACCAATCTTAGAGCGTTAAGAAAGCACTGCCACTAAACTGTAGCTGCAGGTCAGGACTTTGGGGCCGATTGCATCTATCTCCCGCCCAAGTCTATGACAATTCACCGGGACCATCGAGACTATCAACAGAAGTCGGTCCAAGCTGTAGAAGATCGGGTAGCTGAACTCGAGTCAATCATCAGAAGGGAGGGCACCGGTGATACATGCAAAAAGCGCAAACGGTGCGCGGAATATGAAGAACTTACCAATGTCCTCACCCCCGTCGAGTCCGTCGAGTCTCCCGCTGTTATACAATGGAACCTCTCTCCTACGCCCTCAGACTCTCGATCCGATACCGCACCCCAGAGTTTCAGCCATCTGTCTAGGGTCGCGACTGGTACCGTGATGGATATCCTCGGCGATTTATCAACCGAAGCTCCTGGTGCTTTCTTCGGCGCATCATCACAGATTACGATGAGCAGGGTGATATCCAGCGTCATTCAAGCTAGGAAGCAAAGGGTGGGAATCCCGAAGCATCTCACCTGGGAGCAGATGAGTCCAGATTCGATGACCACTGCATCATCTTCCTCTGGCGATACACCGGAACTTCCCCAGATATCAGATGCAAGTGCCCAAAAGCTATTCGAATGCTATATACACCATGTTGCCACCCGCTGGCCTGTTTTACCGACGTCATTTATACATTTGCTCTATACTGAGCGGCATAGTCTTTCCGACGTATTCTTGTAAGTTGACACAATTACGGATACATTTGATAGCGTTACTAACAGAGATCAGTACGAGCGTTTTGCATATGATCTACGCCATTGCAGGCCGGTACTTGGAGGCTGCTGGAGAAACCGGTGGCTTCTTCCCTGATCAACACACTGCCGCGGCAATGTGCAACATAGACGAGATAATTCGCCTTCAGGACATACGCTCCGCCCAGTTCCTGCTCCTACTTTCAATCTATGGCCTGAGGTCGCCCGAAGGTCCAGAGGCTTGGAAATATGTCGGGCTCGCTATGAGGCAATGCATCGACCTAGGTTTACATCGGAAACCACGCAAGTCCAGATCGTTGCTTGATTATGAGATGCGGAAAGGAGTCTTTTGGACTTGCTACTGCCTCGACCGCCAATTGTCTATTTCCATGGGCAGGCCATTTGCCATATCAGACAGAGACATCGATTTAGAGGTAAGCACTCTTTTTATCGCAAGTTGGTAGAAACAAGTTGACACATGTGTCAGTTTCCACTGGATGCATATGAAGCCACTGAAGACTTCGAAGTACTTCAGAAGACGTACCATACTTTCAAGTTTCCAGCATCCAAGATGTCTCCGCAGCCCACGTCAATAGCTGGGTTCATACACGTCTGCAAACTCCGTGTAATGGAGTCTCATATTCGCCAGTCCATGTACAGAGTTGATCGGCCCACTACAGCAAACGAGGCAGAAGTCGAAAGCTTCCTTGATAAGCTTGAAGGGTGGAAGACTTGTATACCGATATGCACTGGCGCTCCTTCTTCGGATATTGTGGACGGTGATACATACGATACCTATGTAAGTCTCTTCCATATCTCTCTCAGGTCTCTACTGATATTGCATTGTAGATGTTATACTACTACCAATGCTTGCATTTACTATTGCGTCCCTTCATTCTCTCAGGGGCACATCAAATCAGTTTTCGAAGATTCGCCGGTGCTTGCGGTGGTGTCTGCCGCACATACAAAAAGCTCCACCAATCATTGCCTATCGGGTTCTCTTCAATCGATCTACGCTCCGTGTTTCTGGCAGGCGTGACATTGGTCTACTGTGCCTGGGCCTCGCCGAAGGAAGTCCTCAGCATCAACGCCAGCAACGACATGAACGCCTGCAGCATCGTTCTCTATATCATCACGGAGCGCTCACCGGTCGCGCGGAAATACCGGGACATCTACGAAACGATCAAGTCAATGGTGTTGGAGTCTATAGAAAAGAGCCAGTACGGAGCGAGACGGGCCATTACAAAACTACGACCATGTGTCCAGGCTGCGTTAGATGCTCTCGAGTCGGACCAATATGATGAGCAGGATGAGCTTTCGGCCATGATGTTGGCCATGGCAGGAGAGCCCGCAACACCATGCGACGACGCACCATCTTCGTCGGCACCGACTGAGCGCAGTGATGCAGCTTCTCCGACTTTGGGTAAATCGCAGTCTGGACTTCCTCTCGACGGGATACCGCTCGATTTTGGGAAGGCGGACGCCTACAACGCCATGGATCTTCAGTTGGGAACAATATTCGTGGCACCCTGAAAAGAAATGGGCGTCACATACTGTATGAGAAAGTGAACGAAGATGGTTGAAGCTATGGATAGACTTCGTCATGTAACTAGCGACTTTCAGCAATATAGGGGGAAGTGTATATAAGTTGAACCTGCGTGTAAGAACGCATGCTATCTTTTATTGAACAAAGATGTGATCATGCGAGCAGAAGCACGCCATCTCGATGCGCACGTCTCAGCGGGAAACACACCTCGGATGATTGGAGTTTGTCGCAGACGCTGTTTTGTACAATGAGTTGGGGTTGTGAGGAGGGGTACATCGGCTGAAACAAGATAACACACCTACACCCTTACTCATCGGGTATGCATACCGCGGCTGTCTATCACACTTCACTTTTTCACGGCCCCAAGGTACGAGACTTGGAACATGGCTTTCTGCTGTCTTGGCCATGTGTGCGAATCCTTGATGTTTATCAGCATATCATTTGGTCAATCTTCCCTCCAATGGCCCGGGTGGGGCCTTTCTGAACCTTGAGAGCAACCGCAGCCAGCATGGAATCCTATAATGGTTCGGCGTTATACACGAAGATCATTTCTGGTTTCGCGTCTGGTGCTGTTGGCCTTTCGGGTTTGAGCTGTGTCTCTCCTTCTTTTGCCCCTTCGGCCTGTGCGAATCTGGGGGAGCGAGAATGAGATGCTTACCCTCCTACTGCGGCGATTTGATTCATTCGCACATTAGAGCTTAATATCGGATGAAACTTTCATCTCTCTGTACAGCGTTTTGGCATATCCAAATGTCTGGTTTGAGTTCGTTTTATCCGTCTCCAACACTCTCTTATGGTATTTATTTAACACTTTTGTCCCACCCGTTATTTCCTGTTACTCTTTTCTCCTAGCATATGTTTATTTTCCCATCCTGCGGCGCATCTTAACCTTGGTGGGTATTGAGGCAAGGGAGTCGTCCAGGGGTGATAATTACACGTGATAATCTGCCCTTCAAACCGGCAAATAAGTTCGACTCGATATCCGCGAATATGATGTGGTCGCTTCCCAACCCAGCGTCAAGCCTGGCATTCGTTTTCGCCCTCTTGTCGGCGACAATCTTGGTGACCCCTGCTGTTGGTGCTGCCGCTGCCGCGGCGCCTGCGTCGTCGTCGTCGCCATGGCCCAACGGTCCGTTCGTCACCTCGGACCGCTGGGTCACCGACGCCTCCGGCAACGTCGTAACGTACGCGGGCGTCAACTGGCCGGGCCACGTCGACACCATGCTGCCCGAGGGCCTGCAGTACCAATCCGTGGCGTCCATCGTGTCCAAGATCAAGTCGCTCGGCATGAACGCCGTTCGCCTGACGTACGCCATCGAGATGGTGGACCAGATCGTCGCCAACGGCAACAAGGACATCCCCATCGCCAAGGCCTTCGTCGACGCCCTGGGCCAGGAGAACGGCACCGCGGTGCTGCAGCAGGTGCTCAGGAGTAACCAGGGGTTGTTCGACGAGAACACGACGCGCCTGCAGGTTTTCGACGCGGTGGCGAACGAGTGCGCGAAGCAGCAGATCTATGTGCACCTCGATAACCACGTCTCCAAGGGCGGGTGGTGTTGCACGCCCCTCGACGGCAATAGCTGGTTCGGGGATAAGTACTTCTCGGTCGACAACTGGAAGCGAGGGCTGGCGTACATGGCTAACCACGTACGTTCTATTTTCTCTTTGGTCATCTTCTGTTTTTCTTTTCTTCCCCTACCCCCTTTTCCGTGAATTTGGTATAGCTTGAACTAAACTAACGCGACCACAACACCAGGGCAAGCAATGGCCCAACCTCATGTCGATGGCCCTGCGCAACGAACTCCGCGCCCCGATCCTGAGCGGCGGCAACCCGGAGCCCTACAACTGGGACACGTGGTACCGGCGGATGCGCGAGGGCGCCGACGCCGTGCACTCGGCGCACCCGGGCGTCCTGGTCTTCCTGTCGGGGCTGGCGAGCGACACGGACCTCGGGCCCGTCGCGACGCGGGGCCCGGGCCAGACCCTCGTCGACGGCGGCACGGCCAGGTTCCGCCGCGCCGACTTCAGGGGGTACGGCGACGACAAGCTCGTCCTCGAGCTGCACTACTACGACATCCTGCGCTTCGGCAACGAGCCCAAGGACTGCGCCGAGGTGGGCCGCGAGCTCGACGATGCGGGGTTCTCGGCGATGGGCAACGCGTCCGCGGAGACCGGCAACAACCGGTTCCCCGTCCTCATGACCGAGTTCGGGTTTCCCCAGGATAACCAGACCTGGAACATGACGTTTCATCGATGCACCGAGCAGTTCCTGGCGGAGAGGCAGGCGGGGTGGACCATCTGGCCGCTGGGCGGCAGCTATTACATCCGGGAGGGCACGCAGGACTACGACGAGCCCTGGGGCCTGCTGACGCACGACTGGAGCGACTGGCGGTCGCCCGAGCATCTCCAGGGCGGGCTACAACCACTAATCAAGGCAAGCCAGGCGGCCTCGGGCAAACCGGCACCTCCAGTGGAGGCATCTCCCAACAACGACAACCAGAACCACGATGACGACAAGAAGAGCGGCGTACAGGGCCGGTCCACCTCTTCCCTCGGGCTCTCGATAGCACCGCTCGGGTTTTGGGCGGCGGTGACATACGGGGTTACTGCGTGGATTTTGTAATGTTTGTAAGGGTTAGGGTAGATCTCATTATAATAATCGTTACTGCGTTAAAAGAAAAGAAAGGAAATGATGATAAAATCATCCCCTGAAGAACAATAACCCCTTTTTCGTCTGTCCTCATACCCCATCATGTCTATCCATCCATTCTCTATTCCGAACCCTGGATTCCGATTCATTATCTCTTTTCCCTTTCCTCTTAATTGCTCGTACATTCATCATAATACCCGTTGATCATGAAATTCCTATGCTGTCGTGGCATTTGAGTTGGGCTGGTCCACCGCCGGGCACAGCGTCTCGAGCGAGCGCAAGTTGACGTTGGTGGCGACGACGCCCGGCGCGGGCGCAAAGGAGCGGACCAGCCCCGTGGCGGTGTTGTTCCACTCGGGCCAGCCGACCTTGGCGCTCATGGTGGCGGGGTCGCCGGCGCTCGCCACAAAGGTGACCCACGAGTCCTGCATCAGGTCGGCCACCTGGTACTCGAACTCGGTCGAGTTGCCGCGGTACAGGGGGTGGGTGCCGAAGAGGAGCGGCAGCTCCGACTCGTGGTACGCGCCCAGGAAGGGGGCGGGCGAGATGTTGGTGAAGTTGCCCCAGTAGAGGTAGCGGTAGACGGGGATGCCGTCCGCGAGGCGGTCGCTGGAAATTTCACGAACCGATGTGTGAGCGAGATGGCACTCGAGGAGGGGGTGGGGACTGAGGGGACTTACGATGCTGATTTGTAGGCAGGCAGAAGAAGTAGCCGAAGTTGATTCCGTTGGCCAACGTCTCGTTGACGCCGCTGGCGCTAAACGGCACGAAGGCAACACCTTCTTGCGCGTTGGTTCCAATCAAAGTAGGCTGTTCATAGACCATATTAGTTATCCGGGACCAAAAGGTTGGAGTCCAAGCCAAGCATAACAGACACGGGGCAAAGCTTCTGCCGCCCGAGGGCATAGCTGGATGGCAAACACTTACGAGCTTGGCAATCTTGCCCGCTTCGGCACGGGCATTGTAGTCGGCGAAGAAGGTTCTCCCGTCAACGGTAGGGGTGAAGGTGATGAGCGGCAGGGTCAGGCTATCCTGGTACTCCTGCAGGAAATTCTCAATGGTCAGGGCGGGGACCATGCGCATGCAGGCCAGTTCCGCGGCGGGACTCAGGCCGCCGCAGCCGACGTGGGCCGCCACGAAGCTGAAGTTGGAGTGCGTCGTGTCGGCGCTGGCGGTGTACAGGATCGGGGCCGGGAAGAACTCGGTGCCCGAGTCCATCAGGAAGGTGTTCACGATGGGGTCTTCGGGGTACGCGTATCCGTAGGTCCCGACCGAGATGGCGCCGGCGCTCTCGCCCCAAAGTCCGATGCGTTTGGGGTCGCCGCCGAACGCCGCGATGTTGTCGCGCACCCACTCGACAGCCATACGCTGGTCCAGCAACCCTGGGTTCTCCTCATCGGTGGGTACGCCCGCCGCGTTGGGGTAGCCGAAGATGTTGAGGCGGTAGTTGAAGGTCACCACGATGTGGTCCTGCGTGCGCTGTACCCATTCGGCCGGGATCAGGTAGGGGATGTCCTCGCCGCCGTATTGGAAGTTTCCTCCGAAGATGAACATAATAACCGGCAGATCCTTCTTCTTGGTGCCACGCGGCGCCCAGACACTGACCGTCAAACAATCCTCGGAGATAGGACCGGGGCTGTCCAGACCACCCGGGAGGAACTCCGGCACCAGCTGGTTGTATACGTTGGGGATTTTGGTCGCATATTGTATGCACGAGGCCGGCAGCTTGGTCGCGTTGAACTCGCCGTAGGGATTGGCCAGAGGCTGAGGGGGTGCAAAGCGAAGATCTCCCAGGGGCGGTTGTGCAAAGGGGATACCGAGAAACTGGCGAACGCCGGGGGTCGCTGGGTCTACCACGCCGTTAACAGTGCCATTTTGAAGCTGCACCTTGAGATCGGAAGAACAAGCCGGTTTCGTGGGCTTAGAAACCGGGTTGGCGCCTGCAACAGATGCCAGAACGGGCAGCAGCGCAGATAATCCTGTAAAAAGCATTTTGGACCCTAAATCTGTTGATCGTAAAACCTTTGGTCTCGGCTCTTTGTGGTGATTAGGAAGTTGGCATAGCTGGCTTCTTTATAGCAGGACAATGTGACCGAGCCAGTCTCCCAGCATCAGCCACCCCTGAATCACCTCCTATCTTTGATTATAGCCCAAGAGAGCGATCGTGTGTTGGAAAGCCTTCATTTTGTTTGTGGCAGAAGATGAGAACGGGCTTGTATATCCCATAAACGGCAAACCACCTGGTCTATGGGGCTTTCTAGGGGCTTTCTAGTCCAACGAATACGGCACGTAAAGTTTATCGTTAGCTGTATGAGCGCAGTGTTGCATCGGGCGTCGACTAGTCGTCAAAGTTCAGGTGGCGTTGATGTGGGTATTGCAATAGGAGAACCTGCACAAGCGGGATTTGCTCAATCAAGTTAACGTTGGCTGGAGATGAAACCGAATCTGATCCCTTGATCTGCGAACTTAGGACACCCGCTTGGGACATTTCAGCGAAGAGCACAACTCATCTCGAAAGGCCCTGTTTGTCGACTCCGCTTCCAACGTGCGCTTCGCTTGGCAGTTCAAGTGCTCACATGCGGCTCCGGCAGTGCTGACAATACAAGACAGTGTTTCTTGGCTTGTCGGCCCAGATGTTGACTCGTCCCTTCTATAGATCCATTCCGCGCTATTTCGATTGAGAGAAGGAAGGATCGCAATACGGTCATCCATCTCATTAGATGTGCGCGGTTTTATCAGAACAATTTGCTGTGACCGCTCAAGCTCGTGACTGAGGCCGTTATCAACCAGGCGTCGTTTGTTGTTCCAAGAAGCTGAAGGAGCTGGTTCCACGAACTAATAACCATAGTGGTCTTCATAGAGGCGCTCGCCGCGATATCGTGGTCGACCGGGACCGGAACCGGCGAAGTCTGATACCCATGGGCCAGGGCGTGCCGAGAACTAATATGAGTTTGGGGTTGCACCACGGTCAAGCAATTTGCGTACTGTGCCTGTACGACCAATGAAGGCCACCCAATGGAGTGCACGTCTAAAATCCGGTGTTTTCCAGCTGAATTCCGTTGTTTCCTTCCAACTGTACATGTCTTCCGTGACAATAGCGTCGAGAAGACGATTCACCAGGACGAGACTGGCAAGGTCTTTGCTGGACTTTGGCAGGGAGCGGATAATGACCAGGACGATCTCGACAGGACACCTAAGGAAAGACGCCATCGAGAATGGAGGTACGGCAATCGTAGGAGACTTTCCAAAGATAAACCGGTGTTCAAACCATATGCCAAATGGGAAACGGAATCTATATGTTGGTTATTCCTCCTTACCTGACCTACCTTCTAGGCTGCCACGCCTTGTTGAGGAAAGCCCCCTGATGATGCCATGTTAAGTCAATCGGTTGCATGCTGGACTACTCTTAGGGAAGCTGGGACAGCTCATAGATGCGCGGAAGTGTAATATTATAAAGTGTTACCAGGTTCTTATAAGTCTTAACGGTAGAAGATGGTTGGGTGGTGAAGCAGCTTGAGTTGAAGAATTATAGCGGATCTTGAAAGCATCTTAGCGCCGTCATCGTTGGGCAGTTTGCCTGGAAAGTCTCCACTATTTTATCAATCACACACCACATCTTCTGAAATCTCATGAGTCAACAGACGACTGTGATCCAAAATCGGGCTTCCCCTTCCTAGCCTCCGTAAATGAATACGATTCTATAAGGTCTTGATAAGGAAATAACCTCGATTTTATAAAGCGAGACAAAAGTCTACCGCAAGCATGACAGAAGCTTCGCAGGCAGCGTGCAACCGCTGTCAGAAAAACCCTGGCACCACCGACCTGCGAGGGTCAGAACGAGTATGCCCGTAAATCATCCACCCCTCCCCCCTATCCCATTCCACTCCCTCCCTCTCCTACTCCCAAGTTCATCTTTGGCCAAACTCTCATTTTCCATTTCCGGACCGCAACATTTCATCTTTTCAATTCACCTTGGTCGCCGATACTGACGTCGGGACAAATGCAGACAATGTTTCAGCGCCTATGTCGTCAACAAGCTCGTCAAGCGCATGGAGGTGATGCAGCGTGAGACGCGCAACTATGGAAGCAAGCTGCCCCTGCGCCCGCAGCGCTACCTACTCGCCCTATCCTGCGGCGGGGCCTCGTCGACCGCGCTGCTGGATATGCTGCACGACAATCTCACGCGCCAGCAGGCCCCGCAGTCCGCCAAAGTCCACAAGAACGCCAAAGGCGCCAAGGGCGGCGGCCAGCGCGTGCGCTTCGAGATCGTCGTCGCGTGGGTAGATTGCGACCTGAGCCGCGGCCCCCCTGCCGATGGCGAGGAGACTCCCACCGCATCATCTGCGACGCAAACGGAGGCGGACGCGGCGTGGCAGCGCTACAAGGAGCGCTACCCGACCTTCGTCTTCCACCGCATCCCGCTGTCCTCGGCGCTCAGCCTGGGCACCAACTCCATTGATTGGTCGTCCCTGCCGCCGCTGAACGCCGACTTGGCGACACCGCATGAGCAGCTCGCGGACCTATTGTACACGCGCCTCGCGACCCCGAGCTCGCGCGCCGACGTACAGCGCCTGCTGGTGCGCCACCTGCTCATGGACGCGGCCCTGCGCGAGGGCTGCGAGGTGCTGCTGCTGGGCACCAACACGACGGCGCTGGCCGAGCTTACTCTGGCGGAGACAGCCAAGGGCCGCGGCTTCTCGCTCCCGTGGCAGGTTAACGACGGCCCGTTCCAGGTACCCTCCTTCGCTTCCTATTTGGCGCCAACGGCGGGCCAGGACTCGGATGAGGCCCCGAAGGATACGGAAACCCCTGAGTCGGAGCCGACTTCTACATCGAAGGCCGATGGCCGCTTCTCTATCTACCACCCCCTGCGCGAGATCTTCCGCAGCGAACTCAAGACCTACATCACCCTAACCGACCCACCCCTGACCGACCTCCTCCCCAACCCTTCCTCGTCCACGGCCCCCGCCGCCGTCGTATCCCACAAAGACCTCAGCATCGACGAGGTTATGTCGCGGTACTTCGCCGAAGTCGAGATCAACTACCCGTCCGTGGTCGCCAACGTGGTGCGGACGACGGGCAAGCTAGAGCGGTCCGCCGGCGCGAGCGCGCACACGCACGCCGGGGAGGAGCAAGAGCCAGCTACCTTTCGCTCGCAGCAAAAGCAGTGTGGATTGTGTGGCATCGCGCTCGACGAGGCGGGCGACGCGCGGTGGCGCGGCGAGCTGGGCGAGCAGGCGCCCGAGGTGGAGGAGCGGAGGGGGAAGCTGTGCTATGGCTGCGATCGGTCCGTCAATAACTGATAATGATGAAAAAGAAAAGTGAAAGGTGAACATAGGAATAAAAAATCAAGACTTTCTCCAATCATGCAAATTCGGATACTGCTAGTAAAGTGAAATGCAATGCAATGAATTCAAGGCTCGTATCTTCTACCCCCCTGGCTACCTATATACACGCACCCATCTGTCTACCCCTTTTAACCCACCCTTGGCAAGTATGTACCGTCTTTATTCGAAGAATGTGAAAACCTCTCCCTCCTAAATACCAACAATGCCAAAAACGCCAGATGGTATTATAGATTTTCTCTATCCGCTATGGTCGTCGTCTCGCAAACAATACGCTCTTATATCCCTCTCTTTTCTTTCGCTTTTTGTACATCAGGGGCGTATGGCAAGGCATGACATATACGTTGAGGGTATCAATCATATGACCCCCACCCAACCGGTCCTCAGAATCCTCCTTTTCCTCTCTATTATTCTTTTTCTATAAATCGTCTCTTTTGCCCCCTTGTTCACGCCTTGGAAGCTGGCAGGAAAGAAGAAGGCAATATCCTAGCCTCGAACTTGCACATGAGCTTGTTGGTCTGCTCGGCCAAGGTGAGCGTCAGGATGGTGTGGGGTAAGATGCGGGCCAGGTGCGGCAGGAAGCCCTTGTAGATGGCGAGCAGGCCCTCGGTGCGTATCGTCTTGCCGAGGCAGTCGAAGACGCCCTTGTACAGGTTGCCGTTCTGGTTGTAGAGGCGCGACATGATGGTATCTGGATAGATGTTACTGTTAGCAAATTGGGTCTTCCGAACGCTCCGTGCGCAGATAGATGCATGAAGATATATCTATGCCTGGGGAGGAAGGGGCGGCATCTAGATCAGGGTTATTCGTGGAAAGAGTGAGAGAGAGCTTACCTGGCGGATGCATAAAAACGCAAACCACAAATCCGCTCACCGAGCTACTCGCCAAATGCAACGGCGCGCCCTCCTCCATGCCCAGATGCCGGACCAGCCGGCGCTTAGCAAAGAAGTACGTCGGCAGCTGCACACTGCTACCACAGCCCGTGCGAATCATAGCAGCGCCGACGCCGCGGTACAGGCCTCGAATCCCCTCGGCGCCGTAGATCTGGCGCAAACCATCAAGAGCATTGCGGTAGCGGTGCTGGGTGCCCACGGGCAGGAAAGGGCTAAAACTCTGAAGGCGCGTCTTGACGAGGAAGAAGGGGGAGCCGGCGGCGGCGCCGATGATGCCCGACGAGGCGCCGCAGAACATGTTGACGCCCAGGCTCTGCACCTTGGGGTCGCCCTTGAACAGCAGCTTCGTGATGTTTGCGCGCATCGGCTCGTAGAAGCCCAGCCGGCACCCGTTCAGCAGCACCTGGTAGATGTACGCGCACCCGATGCCGCGGTAGATGCCCTTGAGGCCCTCGTTCCGCACAATGACGCTGACGCCGTGGATGGGGCCCCGGTAGTGGTGCGGCTGGTGGCCTTTCGTTTGGAGTTCGCCTTGCAATTGCATGCTGTAGGGACACGGCGCATGTTGCGTTAGCTTCGGTGTGGTCTTCCTTCCATGATCGCATGCGGCATGCACACCATGTGGTTCAAGGGACACGGCGCGCGCACGCCTAATGACGGCAAGCAAGCAAACAAGCAAACAACGAGAGGGAGAGAGATATATAGTTGGAACACATACCGAATCTTGACTGTCTCGAAGGGATGCGTCGCCGTGACGGCGCCGCAGGCGGCCAAACCGCCAGCTATGAATGCTCTACATTCGGTGACCTCATCGTCAGCTTATGGATCTTGCGACGCGCCCAATAACGAGTTGGGCCAGCTTACCCGCCAGTTGTCGACATCGTTCTGGAATATCTCTTCTTCTTCTGCTGCTGCTGCTTGTCCCACGCGCGCGCAACACTCCTACACACTTGTACGACCGGGTTCTGGTGTTTGTTTTTTCGTCTGTCGGTTATCCGAGGGAGAAAAAGGGAAGGGGAGAGAGAGCTTCAACTCTTTGTGCTCCGCGAAATTTCCCAAGTGGAAGGGAGAGGACCCCGAATTCAAATGTTGCGACAAAGCTCCGATGTAGGACGAATCCACTCGGTATACGACGGGCTATTCGAAATGGACCCTGTGGAGTTTATTCTTGTTCGGTCGCATACGTGGGAGTATGTACTATGAAAGTAAAGGGACCCGAAAATAGTACCTGGTATTATATACCATGGTGCACAACATGGAGTTTGAGAGTCAATGGAAAACTAAAATATTACATACGTCAAGCTTTCATTGGTAATCACAATCGCTCATAGTGACCCTACCCTGGGGGTTTCTTACTTCCTACCCAGAGGATCGGGTCTCAGCTAAGGCCTCTCGGCCTTCTGGGCAATTGGAATTCCCTCTGCAGTGAATGGTCCGAACTCGGTAGGGTCCCCTACTGTGGGGGAGAGCTGGCTTGTCCTCGCAGTAGTCCCAGCCTACCTGGCCACTACGATGGCCAGCACCACACCGGCCGGTACATTGGCGGTCGTAGTCGGCTTAAAAGACGGCGCAAGCAACTTGGCAATTGGGGGAATTCCCTCCCGAATATACTTATCACCAAGTACCTCCATTCGCTAAAAAGGAAGCAGGTTCGGAGCTTCCAGCTCTAATTGGTGGGGACGTCATGATGTCGATCTTTCCATGTCATGTCGTAAGGCGGCCTGCCTTAGCAATTGACGTATGTTTTCAGGACCCTTGGAGGGTCTAATAGCGAACATTAAATATATCGGTAGGTCAAAAGCAAAATTATTGACAGAGGATCAGGCACCAAGCACATAGCCGTCAGGATGTCTCTAACAATCCTGGAATGCTCGGCTAATATGGAAGGACGCGTTATACTTTCCGACAACACACTGACCGAGTACATATTATCCGAAACTATAATTCTCGAGTATCGTACAGCACGCACTTAAGACAGTTTCGTATGTTGTATACTCTTGTCCCGCCTGGTCGCCCGCCCCCTATTCCATGGGCAAAAAGCAGTACAGGACTCATTATAGCCCAACTATCCATGATTGCACGAATTAGTCACTTTATCACGCGAAGGCTTCATTCAGTGTAATAGACATTTGTATTCTGTCCCTGACCGCATCAGCTGTGATGCCACTTATGAAGTAGCAAATTTGGCTCCGGAACAACGTGTATATATGCAATGCAAGCTTTGCCCCATCCGGTCTTTTGCTCAGTCACTCTCTCTCTCTTGCTCTGCCATCAGACAACCTCGTGTTTCCGGCTGCCTGCGTATGCAGTTCTCCTGATTAGCCTTGGCTTACCCAGTAAAGCAAACTCCTGCCAATGCATAACAGGACCTACAATATGCACCAAATCCTTCCCGCTATGCCCTTGCCGGCCTCGACAACGTGACTCCTGTCTTAAGACTAGGCAATGCGCGCAACGAGACGTAAAATTCAAACCCTTAACGCCAATCCTTATGGTATCACAAACTCTAGACATTTGGATGAGCATTACGACCACCTCCTGCTTCTCAACTTCGAAAATCCTAACACGAAAGAGCACGACCGTGACCATTGATGGAATCGTCGGATACATATCCATGACGGCTCTTTAGCGGGTCCGTTCCGGGGTCACTGCTTGCGGCTTCCTATGCCGTATTCACGCCAACCCTATTCGTGGCCGCATCGAGACTGTTCATAGCACCAGGTCTGGATATGTCTTGAGAAGCACGTCCAGCATCGCCGTCAAAGACCCATGGCCCAGCGTCGTTACGCGGTGTCAGGGGTCCCTCGGTGCAGTTCGCTAGATGAGGTGCCCCAGTCGGCGATGGTGTGCGGGTTCCGCGGTTCGAAGGCGTGCCTGCAGTCGGCGTCCGAGAAGCAGAAGGGATAGCCACCGGGCTTGAGGTGGTTTGAGCTAGTGTCGTGTTTCCAGCTGCCGGTGAGCTATTTAAGAGGACTGTGGAATCCCCCATTTCTACTTCGCGAGAGACGGCTTGGGGCACTTCCACCTCTGCAACTGCCGGCGGCGGCGGCGGCGGCGGCGGCGGTACAACGTCACTTTGTGCACTTTGCGTGCTCTGCGCGCTCTGTGCACCTTGGCGGTCGGGCTCCGCATCAGGCTGTGAAGTATTATCTGCAAATGGGTTGTCGTTTGCCTCCTCGGGGCCTGAGTCCAGCTGCTGCCACTCATCCGAGACTTCTTCCACATCCATATCAAGGTCCGCGGCGGCTCGACAGTTTGGGCAGGAGAAAATAGGGTATGAGGGTCCCATCAATAATTCCCTGATGCACTTGAAGTGCCAGGTGTGGCTGCAAGGGGCCACAAAAAGAGACTGGCAGGGCTGGAGCAGTGTTAGCAGAGCTCATCTAGTCCAAACAAGCCTGTCCTGTCCCATGGCAAACTTACAGCTATTGCGTTTAGGCAAATCGAGCAGTCTTGAGCGTGCGAGGCGTTTGATGCTGCCAAAGTCATGTTTCTAAGTCGCTTGTGTGTGGCCATACTGCGTTCAGGTCAGTAGGAAAAAGGGCTACTCGGGAATGGAGGCAAAAATGCTTACTTGAAAGTATTTGGCTTGGCTTGCCAGCCCCGGTTCAGCTCGATCCGCATCTTGACGCAACGGAAAATCATCTCCTCTCCTCCGCGGAAGTCGATTCCCAGCTGTACAATGTCTCCATCGTTGATCGAGAAAGGTTTGGATTCCGTGCCTGGCGGGCTCAGTCGGATGTGGTTGAGAAATGTGCCCGAAGAGCTCTTGACGTCCTTGATGAACCACTTGCCGTTTTCGAACCAAAATTCGCAGTGTCTTCGGCTGACGACCTTACTCTTGAAGCCTACGGGAGCGGACGAGGGAGCGTTTGACGGAACGGGGGCATGATTTTCCCTTTCTGAATAGCGTCCAACTTTGATGATCTCCTTGCCAGTCGGTAGCGTACGCGAGACGGGGGTGAATGACAGTGATTGCCGGTTGGACCTGGGATCGTAATGAGCGGAAAATCTGATGCTCGGGAGCGCATCGGCGGGCAAGTCGCCCGTTGTGGCTGATCGAGATCGAGTCATCTCTGCTGAGTGTCCTGCAGACTCTTCTTCAGGGCCGGTGGATACCGGTTGGTTGTTGGGAGTAGTTTGATGTTCTGCAGTATTCGTTGCAGTGCTCGGCTCAGTTGAAAGTGGTACGGCAACAGCACTATTGATTTGTGATGTGTTGCCAACAGGCTGCGAAGTAACCCGTCGCAGCTCGTTTGTTGTGGATAATACTGCAGCACGCGATCCGTTCTGATCACTGGGTTGGTTGGAGGCTCGTGATCGTTGCTGTTCCGTAGCGGCAGATGCGGTTACGGATCGGGTGAGCGTGGCGGTTCGACCAAGTTGCGGTGCATGCGAAGCAGCTGCAGAGGGCGAGGGTGTACCGGGCGTCGAATTCGAGGTGTGGCTGTCACGAGAAAGAATATGGTTTTGCGTGTATGAACGCAAATAACTCAGGCCTCGTAGTCTCCCAGTCCTACTGGTGTGGTGGGCAGGAGATGACGTGGGAGGAGAGGACGGAGAGTTGTTGACAGAACCAGGCTGTAATATGCCCGGCGACGGGGCGGGCTGGGTGAACATTTGAATTGAGGTGAATGATGTTTTTAATTTGGGGGGTGGTCTTGCGGGTGGGTAGTCGGCGGATCTGCGACGAAATTGCTAAAGGGCGTAAAGGCGGGCTGACCGACAGGATTGCTTGCACCAGCAATGCAATGCCTATCAATGGGCAGCTATTTCCGTTGATGTTGCTCGGTGTTTCTTTGGCCGCAATTGCACCACCAGCGTGTCCTGGTATGGTTTATCAATGCTCCCTCTTCCGTGGCAAAGCGGCGTTGCTTTGCTTTTGCGTTGCTTGGCTTGCCCTGGGCTGGCCCTGGTATCTTTCGCTGCCGCCGTTTCCCTGGAATGGATCCTGGGTAGTTGTTTGAACGGTTGATAACGAACAAATTGATTGAACCTAAAACGGAAGAAGACCCTGGGTGAGATTGGAGGCCAATGCGATACCTGAACAATAACAGATTCGTCAGGGAGTGGTGAAAAAATCGTGACTGAGCGGATGCCGGGTTGCCGCAGTTACTTGCCGGGCGAGCGCTCGTTTCAATGGCCTTCAGATCCGGGATAGAGTTGTTTCAACGTATACTGAGCCGTGTAAGTTGGGTTGCCGGTGATGGATCGGTGGGGTTGATGTCCAGTGAAGTGAGTGGCTTGCTTGTGTGGACAAGCTAGAGGAAAAATATGGCGAACGTAGTAGTGGATGTGGTTTTAGGTACTTTGGTATGTAGGTAGGGGTCTCCAGTTGCGGCTCTGTTTGTCGTTCTTTTCTTTTGTCGTTCTCGAAAACTAAATAAAACCGGTCGACGAAGGAAGAAGAAAAGGGTCGGGACGTGAAGTTGCGAGGTTTACGTTCCCCAGATGGAAGCCGGGTCGGGTCATATGTATGCCAATGATGAGATGAACGAAGGCGAAACTCCCCGATAAGGAAGGGAGAAAATTGGAACAAGTCTTCTTTTGGACTTGGATCCGGTCGTCAGTCAGGTCGGGTCATTGAAGTTACTTGACCTACGGAATACAAATAGGTAGCTGACTTTTCTGAGCTGGAGTTCTGTCCAAGCCAGTCCAGTCCAGTGCTAGCAACTTGAAGATGCTACTAAGCTTAGTAGCCCGTTGAAGCGATCGCCCCGGTACTGATTCGTCAAATCGAAACGGGAGATAGATTCTCAAATGCGCGGGCTGAGTTGCTGATGCATCAAACAAACACCGTGTTTTTATTATTAGAACGCCTGTAAGACGAGATCAACCTGCTTTTTCGCTTGCTGGACGCGCAGATATGTATGTAATGCACACACACCGTAGGACTTTTGCCAGGATCATGGAACCCGACAAGGAGCCTGACCACTGACGCCACCGACGGGTCTGGCAAAAGTTGGGGGTGGGTTCCTTCCTGCAGGAGGTTCGCTGTGGGAGGTGAGATGAGCGGGCGGGGGGCTTCGGTGGTCGGGGAGGGGTTAGCTGGTCTTTCAGAGGCCTCTCTCCGCAAAAATGGCTGGCAGCTCCTGTCTTCTGCAATCGCTAGGCAGTGGCTAGACCTTTTCAGGGGCGGTCCAGAAGGAAAGTCGGCAGTCTAGAATCCCCAGATCTCTTTATCTCCTCGTTTCTTCTTTAAACCATCTCCCGGAATGTTCGTCGGGCGGTGAGGTGAGTTTGTTGGAGGTGCATCAGCCGTAGCATGCCTTCCATCAAGTTGCACTGCACTAGGAGGAGAGGCAAGGTCAGTAAGGTAATTTAAAGGTGCTATTGTTGGTAGTCCCGTATCGACCTTGCAGGATCTGAAGCACGAGGATGACAGAAGTCTCTTTTCAAAGAAAACGCCTAGGTTACTACACCACACCAGACGACTGATTTCCTGGTCAGACGTTGCAACTTTAACCAAAACCCCACAAACAACGAACACGCGACCCTCGATCTTGTTACTTCCCGGGCAACGTGATCGTACATACTCGATTTCGAGAAAGCAAAGACACACCACTTATTAACCACATTGTGTGATGCGTCTGCCGTACCACCTAACCAGTTTTAATTCATATGTTGTTTGCAAGGCAATTCCCAATGACTTAGTGTGTAAAAATGCTTAAAGTACCTCACTTACTAAGAGCCGTCAAGCTCCGCCAGATCGATTCTGAGACTTCACCGAGACCTGCAGAACTTTGACGAGCTGTCTGGCAGCAAACAGGGCCAACAAGCATCGCCAGCATCGCCCTAAGAAAGTATATCTAGATGCCACTTACGACAAAACACTCATCAACGCCAGCCTCAGCAACTTCATTTCCATGGCTTTGACTGAACAGCCACCAGAGCTTTACCGACCCGGCCCGAGCTAATCCAAGTCAGATTTGTGCCAGTTCGAGATAAGAATCTCATCCAGTTTGGACTATTGGTGATCACTGCCATAATTACTTGGGACGCGTCCATTATGTTTCATTCTGCCAATCCGGAAACGCTCCGAGACTTCTCTTGTATTGTACATGACAGATGCGTTGTCAGAGCTCCGAGCACGTTCTATAGCTCAGTCGCGTCATCTGAAGTTGTAGCATTGAAGAGCTTGTCACCTGACTCGGTCCATGTCGACGTGATCGACCTTCCTTCCCGCCATGTCGTTAGTTGCTGCAGCACCGAAAATGAGGCTGAACTGACAGGCCATGCCGCTACGAATACCGTCATTTCCACAATAATAGGGGTCGGCGTGAATCGCATTTCGGCGGGTCTCAACGGGTGCCGCAGAGCAATTACTCGCAAGTGTTCAAAATTCTGGGAACCCGGTAGGAACCCGGTAGCTTGTTAGCTCGGATATACATTTTCGAGGAGCACTCCATCCGATCACCATCATCCACCTCCATGGTGATCATCGGCTGTCCGCTCAGTTGAACTTATCACGGAATAATTTCATCCCTTCATTGCAGGTGACGTTCCGTTGTTCTCTAGCCATCCCAAGTCATTGTGCGAGGAGGTTGCAAATCGGGCGGGATCGGGCCTTGCCATGTGAAAGAAAGGGGTATTTCACGCCAGCCTCGATTTACAGGCTGTCAGGTACGATTTTGACATAAAAGATGGTCCTAAGCCAACATAAGTATCTCACCGTGTCCGGCCTCCCATGAGCTCTGGCATCAGATCCAAGAAATGTATCTGAATGTAGCAGTGACCTTCTGTCGCATCCGACGAGCAATGTACAAAAACGATGCATACTCATCAATCTTGAAGATATAATGTATGTTCATAGTCGCTACGTTGCCAAGACCACTGTGTATACAATGAGCGCTCGAGTGCATCCAAGACCTTCATTGGCCCGAATACGAGGCGAGAGTTGACGTCGTGCCAAAGAACAACCAGTAGGCTTTACGCTTCGTCTAAAGGACTGTATTGGACGAAGCCAATGACGCTTATACTACCAGTGATCTAAATCAGTCAAACCATGCTGCTTAATCATCAGAAGAAAACATCAGAGATCGCAGTTGAATCCCCCCTATTCAAGTTCAGGCCAAACCCCTATTCTACCCAGCTAGAAGCTAATATAGAGGATGTCAACCACGATGTAAACAGATTACCTATCACATAATTTCCTCTCCTCGATTGTTACCCTGGATGTTTTAATGATCGACTTTCGCCATATCCATGCTGGGCATCAAGTCATTTTGGTCAAGCTGGCTATGTTATATTCGACCTTACGGGCGAGGAGACGAATACACTTTTGTAGAATAAGGGGGGCATTCAGGCAAACATTGTATGTAAGGTTGTGGAATCTATTGAATTTATCATTATTCCCGTACCTAGTTTGCCTAATGCTATCCTCGTAGTGACACTACCCATCTATTGTAGCGTAGTCAAAGCCAAACCGCAGTCCAGGCTTTTAATATTCCCATCAAAGAAGCTGAGAGCCGGGATAGTTCAAGAACCTGGGAAAACAGGCATGGTTGTCATCTAGGACGCACAAACAACAAAGATAAATTCATCTAGGTGTCAAGGATGGAGGTGGAGTCGAAGCAGCAATATCTCATATCCCAAGATATACCCCTGAGACATGACCATGCAAAACTCAGGCTGTTAGAAATTCTTCTTACCATAATTTGGCAGTATATGTACCCTGCTATGTAGTGGACAAATGGCAATATATTGTAGCTATAAACATATCTTCTTATTATATGGTATTTAATCATCTCGCCGCCAGCGAATATCGATATCAAGCCATAATACATTTGCTTAACAATCCTACTATAGCGAGAACAATGTTCAAATCGAGGGCTGTGTCCTCACACATAGTCCACCAGTAATGAGTTTGAGGCTGTTGGCCAACTGTGCCAATTTGGGGTGTCGAAATACGAGTTCGGCATCTTATGTGATTACATGCTTTGCTATATTATGGGGTGCCCAGGATCTGAGTACGATATTCTCGTTCCTTCCTTTGGACCCCTAGAATACTCTCTTACTTGTTCTAGTGCCGTCATGTACTGTCAGATAGATGATGACGTAGGGAGTGAAGGTCTATACATATAGGAGCTGGCAAGCTATGCAGCTGTGGCTATTTATACTCACTGCAAAACTACTTGGGCGAACAGTCCTCTAGTAAAGCTGGCTTCGCTGACAGGACATGTCACGGAAAATGGAGGTATTCAAGATAGATAAAAGCATCTAACAGCTTGCGAAGGGTTAGGCGGGGCTGTAGGAATACCCGCCTCCCTAGACGATGACATCGAGATCATCACCTGATTACTCCAGGCTCACGGACCGCCTGTCAGGCGAGCTACATATATGCGCATGGTAACCTGTGGGCGATCCCAGATCCAGGATTCGTTTCCGGGCATACCTACATACCCCATGTTGCATCGCAAACGGGGTGCTGCCGCCGTGCGGATCACCACGCATTCGGTAGCACGACCGAGGAGCATTCCCAGGCCCGGTCCCCAATCCCGATATGAATTCATACGAAAGGAGGAAAACCGTTCGTGAACCCTCTTGCTAGTGGTAGGGGTGGATGCTAAGCAGGGCACCCGAAGTTGCCGACCGGAAGATACATGTTCCTACGCATATGCCCTTAAACAGCAACAGTGGTGAATGGGCGGGCTACCAGCTAATGGAGGGAGATCGCCAATCGCTCGGAAGCCCAACATCCCCGAAGCCTGAGCGCCGCCATCCCTGACGGCATTTTCGTACCTGCAGATTTTCATAGACTCAATGGCTGCGCCGGGGGGTCGAATGTAGAAGGTGCATTCGAATGTGAAGAAGTAGTGTCTGTTCCCAATGCTCATTGTCCACGTCAAGTTCTGATGACGCAGGGAGCCGATATTGACAGGAACATTCGGTGTAACATAGGGTAGCAGCAACAGGTTATCACGGGGAGCGGTCCAAAGGCATACACTACTTAACAAAAGAGTTTCCCGGGCTCAGCTGGCTACATGTGGAGTTCTTGCCGAGAGCTTGGCTCCATTTCTGGCATATCGTACCACGCTTTCCCTCTTTACCCGTTGCGGCAATTGGAGGCATCTCCCGGCCGAGAATCCCGAGAGTCCCGGCTCTCGGCAGGCCGGTTCCTGTACCCAAGCGGCATTCAAGTAGGGCTGATGACTTCCATGGTAAACAAGTCATATATGTTTGCACAAACACGCACCCCTTGGCTGCGAGATTGGATACTTTCCCTACCTTGGTGAAATGAGAAAATGCGAGTGGAGAATCCCGTTTGCGGCGCAGTCCTAAGCAGCTGTTCAGATGTCGTCGCCAGTGACCTGATATGTATGTACACGCATGCGCGCAAGAGGTCGTAGTTCGTTCGGAACAAGAAGTGGCAGCTTATCTGCATACAGCCGGCCCAGTCTCAATGACACCCTCGTTTTACCGGAATGCGACATCAGCTGTCAGTGTCGGTATCCAATCAGAAGACACCTCCATTATTATGCACCGCATCGAAGAGACGAGACGCCACCATCTTCAGCGTGGCGTGAACTATCGTCGTCCATGTCTTACCGTATCCTCATGGGGTGAAACGTGGATAGCTAAAGAGAAAAGAAACGATTGTTTACTTCATACACTGCGGGGGACTGCTGAAAAGCCAGGCGAACCGAATGTTGTGCTGTGATTAGCCAATGCTGTGAACCCCCTCGCTCCGGTGCAATGGTCAGAACGTAGTATTGCGTCTCCTCCTTGTGCCACGCCGCCGGGTCATTTGCTTTTCGGAGTCTCAGCCAATGCACTACGGTTGCATTCCAGGGCTCGGCATAAGTCCTATGTGGTCAGTATGCGGGCTCACGGAGGAACTACTGGTTTGCATATGCTAAATATGATGGAGAGTGGTCGTACGAGCATGAATACTCTTTCAAGTAGTCTGCGCCGCTGTCAAATCTTGTTAGGACTGGGGCTGGGTAAAGTAAGTAGGTAGGGATGAATTTGGAGAACGGACCGAGAGTTGCTGCGCCTTTTGGGCTGCACCGTTGAGGGTATTTCTCAACGACGAATAAACCGGTTACCTTGTTGCATGCATTGCCACTTTAAAGCCAACAGTTCGCTGGGGATAGGCGCAAGGGGGTAGCACTCCAAATTGTTGCCCCTGATCGGTCATGGCCCAAGCTGAATTAACTCCCCGGGTGTCCCGGCAGAGATCTTGTCTTGGAATGTTCTGGGATATGTATAAATATGCCTGCTACCCCAGCAGTGTATTGCTACCTGAGAAGGATCCTTCTTCACCGGCTAGGCTAACAGCTTCATACATTCATTCGTCCACATAAGCCGTCGAAGTCCTCCCCTCGTTAATACCACCACCACACCCCACGATGAAGTCATCTCTCCTCCTCCCCCAGCTCCTGCTGCTAGCCCAGACCACCCTCGCCCAGCCGACCTCCCCCTACGACACCATCGTCATCGGCGGCGGCCTCTCAGGTCTCGGCGCCGCCAAGGCCCTCTCCGAGTCCGGCAAGACCTTCGTAGTCCTCGAAGCGCGCGACCGGGTCGGCGGCCGCGTGTGGAACCGCGAGTTGAAAGGTGGCGGCTACACCGAAGTCGGCGCCGAGTTCGTAGGCGAGACCCAAGACAAGGTCCTCGAGCTGGCCGCGGAACTAAACCTCGAGCTCTACCCGGAGTACAACACGGGCGAGAACGTGCTGTACCACCGGGGCGAGCGCACCACCTACGGCGCCACGCCCGTCCCGCCCGTCGACGCCGTGAGCCAGACGCAGCTGCTGACCGTCATCGGGTCGCTCAACACGCTCTCCCTGGGCGTCGATGTCCGGAACCCGTGGAACAGCGCCCTGGCGCCGCACTGGGACAAGAAGACGCTCGAGCAGTGGCTCCAGCCGTTCCTGCTGACTGAGACGGCGCGTTTTCTTATCGAGGCCGCGGTCGAGACGGTTTTCTCGGTCAAACCGGACGAGATGTCCCTGCTCTACGCTTTGACGTATGTCGCCGCCGCCGGCAACGAGACTATGAAGGGCACCTTCGACCGTCTCATCTCCATCGATGACGGCGGCGCCCAGCAGTGGCGCGTCGACGGCGGCACGCAGCTCCTAGCCATCAAGCTAGCCGAGAAGCTCGGCAACGACAATATCCGGCTCAGCGCGCCCGTCAGCAAGATCAGCAAATGCGCCGACGATGACGACGCCTACACCGTCACCCTCAAAGACGGCACCACCGTCCGCGGCGCCCACGTCATCGTCGCCATGTCCCCGCCGCTCGCGCGCCAAATCACCTACGAGCCGGCCCTGCCCGCAGCGCGCGACCAGCTGACGGCGCAGATGCGCATGGGGTCGATCGGCAAAGCCATCGCCATCTACGAGACGGCGTGGTGGCGCGAGGAGGCGTACGGGTCGCTGACGGGGCAGGCCGTGAGCGATTCGGGGCTGGCGCGGTCGACGTTCGACCAGTCGCTGCGGCCCGGGCACAACCCGCCCGTGAGCGCCCTCATGACCTTCCTGGAGGCCGACCAGATGCGCGAGTACGACAATAAGACCGAGGCCGAGGTCACGGAGCAAGTCGGCAAGGACTTTGCGGCCTATTTTGCGGCCGAGGGCGACGAGGCCGCGGCGGAGGCGGTGGCGAATGTTAAGGAGTGGGTTGTTCAGCGGTGGGATCTGGAGGAGTACTCTCAGGGCGGACCGGTCGCTGTCGCGGGGCCGGGCATCTATACCAACTACGGTCCGGCCTTAAAACAGCGTGTGGGTAACTTGCACTTTGCGGGGACGGAGGCGTCGGACTACTGGATTGGGTACATGGACGGAGCCCTGCGCTCAGGGTACCGTGCTGCCGCCGAGGTCATCGAGGGATAGTCGTCGTCGTAAACTACTAACGGTGTTGCCATGTTGTATATACAAGTATATCGCATGATCGTAATGTTAATGATATTTCAATAATGCTCTCAGACCTAGCTGCGATGTCATTTCTCGGTGACCAGACGGCAGCCCCAGCCCCTATTTGGGGCATGCCGAAATAACAGTCCAGGGTAACATCGACGGCGTAATGAGAGATCCTGGCTCGTGGGAGAAGAAAAGCGCCCGAAATTGCGATAAGAACCCAGTTGGGATAGCTACACTCAGGCGATTAGACGGAATGAAGTCAGTGGCGCATGTCGTCCTCCTGCTGTACACCAGGTCCCAATGCAACATACCCCCCCTCACCCCGCCTCCAAGGACAATCACCAGATCCAGGATATACCTGATCGTCATTAACCCAGTTTCTATCATACCGATAAAATAGCATCATCCATTGAGTTTATTGTGAAATTTGACGAATGCCGGATCTTGCATGTTCGGGTGGGTGACTTGTCGATGCTCCCTTCCCCAACAGCCTGCGCGCCAAGGCATCGCGTTATATTGCGTGCTATGGGGGCATCCTTGCAACTGCGTCCAGGCCTGGCAACTCTGGGTAAATCAACATGAGTGATGACGGTGATATTGGTGACTGAAAGACTGAGCATTGAGTGATCGGTTGCGGGAACCTGCATACAAATTGGTCTCCAATGAAGGTGGCTGATAGACGGATATGATAATGTGACCGTCGTCGGTATTTAATACAGCTTCGTCCCGGGGCATGTATACTCTGAGAATCTTCATCCATTTGCTATTTCCGAACTGCGCAGCAAACATGAAGATTTCGCTCGCCTTGCCACTGCTTATCTCCCTCTGCGCAGATACCGGGATCGGCGCACCGGGCTTCCTAAGCGGGCAGCCCAACGACGGTAAAGGAAAGGGGGCAGTAATCTTAGGTCAGTAGTCTATTCCAGAACAGGCCCTTGCTCCACGGCCGCTTTTTGTATGCCCAGAATGTATTGTTGATATGTTGCCAAATGAATAGGGGGCACCAACAAGGCGCTCGACCTGCAAAACCCGGACAACCTGGGCCAGCAGAGCACCGACAACGGCGTCGTGCCGAACCTGAAATGGAGCTTCTCCGACTCGCGCACGCGGATCCTGCGCGGCGGCTGGGTCCGGGAGCAGGTCATCACCGACCTCCCCGTGTCCGTCGACATCTCGGCCGCTCAGCAACATCTGACCCAGGGGTCGATCCGCGAGCTCCACTGGCACCGAACGGTAGGTGATGACTGGGTTGTCCCATCCTTATCAGCGTTGCCCCCATATTCAGAGGGGGCTGGCTTTATATAATGACACAATTGTGCTACCGCAGGCGGAATGGGGCTACGTGTATGCTGGCTCTATTCTTCTGTCGGCTGTGAATGAAGACGGCCAGTTTCAGGTGTCGAAGCTCGAGGTCGGTGATATCTGGTACTTCCCCAAGGGCGAGGCCCACACTGTCCAAGGTGGGAAACCTTCTCGCCACCCTGGATCAATATGTTCATCTGCTGAGATATCTCCTCAATAGGCCTTGAAGACGAGAATGAATTCCTCCTTGTCTTCGACGACGGCAACTTCGATGCCGTTGGGTGAGTACCTATCCACAGCCAAACCATCAAGGACATTATCTCACATAATGATCTGTCTGACCCTGCATCGTCCACCATATACAGCACCACCTTCAACCTCGACGACTGGATCGCGCACACCCCCGTCTCGGTCCTGGCCAAGAACTTCAACCTGTCCGAGTCCGTCTTCGGGAACGTGCCCTCGCCCAACCCCTACATCCAGAACGGCACGCTGAGCCCCCAGGATCAGGATGTCACGGGCGGCAACGGGCCACTGACCGGCAACGCCTCGTACGTATACTACGCCAAGGACCATCCCCTCGAGAAGGTCCCCGGCCGCGGCGGTACGCTGCGGATTGTGGACACGACCACGTTTCCCATCGCTACTACTATTGCGGCCACGGTCGTGACGCTGGAGCCCGGGGGTTTGAGGGAGCTGCATTGGCACCCTAATGTAAGCTCATGGAACAAATTTCCCATTCCCCTTCTTCATTTTATATGCCCGCAGAAAGAAATGATGTCACTGACTGTCCATCGACTACGACAGGCCGCGGAGTGGCTTTACTTCCACAAAGGCCAAGCCAGAGCCGGCGTGTTCATCGGCAACTCCAACGCCCGCACGTTTGACTTCTCGGCCGGCGATACCGCACTCTTCCCGGATAACAGCGGTGAGTATATGTCCCTGGTTGCCCCCATCTGTGCTTTTCCAAGGAAGTAGAAGTTGTCTCTTCTCCTAAATGAATTGATCACCTGACCATATATTCTCTTTCCCTTTCTAGGCCATTACATCGAAAACATTTCGCCCACAGAAGAGCTGGTATGGATCGAGATCTACAAGAGCGATCGCGTGAAGGACATTTCTCTGACACAGTGGCTTGCCTTGACACCGGCCAACATCGTGGCCGACATTCTGCGGATCCCCTTGGATGTGGCCAAGAGCATCAAAAAGGAAAAGCAGATTTTGATCAAGTGAAGAAGCAGCTTCTTTGCAGGCTCCTTTAGCTAGCACAGTGGCGTCCTCTTGTTTTATCGAGACTGCGACGCGTGATAGTCTGCGAACGTTTTTCGGGACAAATACTGAGAGGGGGCGGGACACTTACTGACCGGCATCCTGTGGCACTCGACGAGCTCTCAAGTATCATTAATGACCTGACCAATGCCATCATAATAAACTCAAATAAGCACAATATGACTTCGGGCATGCATAGAGGACCCCCAATACGAGCTGTAGGTGCATGTAAGTATTGCTGGCGTTGTCCCAGGGGTCAGATTTGGAAGACCCACTTTCTGAGCCATGTGAACCCTGCCCGCAAGGGTGCTTGACTTAAACACCATACTGATAAAGGCGATCTTGACTGGAACCACCAAGCATTTCCATTGGCCGTCCTGAGATCCCAACCCGACGGTTCTTGATACCAATCTATGCCGCCGATCAGTTCCCTATCAACCAACAGTTGTTGGACTCACAGAGCATATATGACACCAGGTTATTGGTCGATGCTAGCTGTAACACCATCTTTTTAACTCCGATGGTACTAAACTCCATCAGGTGAGCTTCTCCGGCCTCGTCGGTGCGGGGTCCCAATTGCGCCGTGCCTCGTCCGAGCATCCCGAGGCAGAAAGTGTCAGAGAATCCGCCAGAAAAGGGCTTGCGTTCCTGTGGTGGCGGTGTCAGATACTAACGGTAGCTTCGTTGTACAATACTACTGTCATCATCTAGCCTGGACTCTACCTTCATTGCCAATCAATACTCTCTACTTACATTGATGTACAACGCCAGCAGCGACTGACAAACCAACTCCTACTCACTTCATCTGCTCCCTTACCACCTATCGCTTTGTAATCTGAACCGACCAACCGAGATCGATCGATCGTCCGACTAGCCAACCTATCGACGACCCCCCCTAGAACCATCGAGCGAACAATCAACAATGGAGGAGCTCGAGAAACCAAAGACGTCCTTCCTGACGCTCCCGCCGGAGATCCGGGAGGAGATCTACCGCATCATCCTGCACCCGGACGCGAACCGCCTGGCCGGGCGGGACGACTACACCGACTACGACTACCGGCCGGCGCTGGTGCTGTTCCGGCTGAGCACGCAGATCTACTGGGAAGCGCGGCGGATCTTCCGGGACCTGAACGTCTTCGTGCGGATCGAGACGCCCTGGCCCGAGGCGCACCACCACGTCGCCTTCGAGGGCCACGTCCCCATCCTCATGAAGCACGAGCGCGCCGCCCGTTTTCAGGGCCACAGCCTCGCCGTCGCCATCGGCGCGCCCCACACCCTCATGCAGGAGGCCGAGCCCCAGCACTTTGTGATCTTGCTTGACGACCTCGACAAGTTCGCCACCACCTGGCGCTACGCCGACCTCACCAACCCGGGCCTCAACGGCTACCTGACCCTGACCCTGCAGCTGCGGGACCCGCACTTCGCGCCCGAGCTGTGCGACGAGCCCCGCGCCGTGCCCAAGTGGCGCCAGCGGCAGCTGCTCCTGCCCTTCGGCGCCGTCAAGGGCCTGCGCGAGACCGTCGTCACGTCCGACCCCACCACCACGGCCAAGCCCTTCTTCTCGGTCGAGAACGAGCTGCGCGCGGCCCAGCAGATCCCCCACGCGAGCCCCGCCGCCTGCCTGGCCGAGACGACGCGCCTCAAGAACGAGGGCACGAAGGAGCTCTCGGCGGGCAACTACCACGCCGCCCTGGCCCTCTACACGCGCGCCTGGGAGGCCATGCACGTCGTCGTCAAGGGCCGACAGCGGCACGTGCACGCCGAAGCCTTCTTCGCGGGGGAGCTGCGCGAGGAGCCCTACGTGGGCAAGAACGGCCAGCTCGAGCGGCTCGTGCTGCGGGTCCAGCTCGTCGCCAACACGGTGCTGGCCTACCTGAAGCTCGAGGACTGGGACGAGGCCCGCTTCTGGGGCATGCGCACCATCACCACCATGCGCTCCTCCATCGGCGCCCACGACCGCCACGACCTCGCCCCCGAGGACGAGGCCGTCATGGGCTTCCCCGCCGCCGCGCCCCTCGGCCGCATCTATTACCGCACCGCCCTCGCCTACAAGGAGCTCGGCCAGAAGGCCGAGGCGCGCCGGCTGCTGCGCGTCGCCGCCGTCTACATGCCGACCGACAAGAGCGTGCAAAAGGAGATCGCCGCTTGTGCCCTGCGGCTTGGCTAATAAACTGGTTGGATCTGTGAGACGAACAGGCAATTCTATCGAAATATATTCCTCGGCCGTTGCAGTTTACCTAATAATTCTTTGGAGGTTGACCCAAGCAAAGTCATTGTTTACTTAGGATTTATATACTGCTAGTAATAATTAGTGCAATATTATACCCTAGTTTTCAACTCCATTGTCTTGTCAAATGTGTAGAAATCAACAAAATAATCATCCCTTCTTTTATCTATCGTATCATGAATGCAATATGAAAAATCTCGTCATGTCGGAGCTTCATACCCTAACACTTTTCCCCCTCCTCCCCAGCCATTGTACAGAAGTAAACCGACCTCCTTAATCCTGGCTGAATACACCACCGCCCAACTCAACCTGTCCCACACTCCAAATCTCTCTCTCGTCTTCCACCTCATCGTTGCTCAAGCCCAGCGTACCCTGTCCACCGGTACCGCCCTCGGCCTGTCGCCTCTCCCTCGTCTGGGCACCCAGCCGCAGACCGACGCGCTTGAAGTAGTCGTTCATGCTCCGGCGGGTGTTGGGCTGCAACTCCTGGCCGGCGGGGCTCTGGACGAAATTCTCGAAGACACGGCCCTCCTCCTCGGAGACGGAGAAGAGCTCAATGAACGCCGCTTCGGCAGCCAACTTGACAGGGATGACGGGGTCTCGCACCGAAGCGAACACGGGACCGGCCAACAGGGGCAGATGGGGCCGCACGAGATCCACGTTGGTACGCGAGATTGTGCGGATGATGACCAGTGCCAGTCGGCGGGAGTCCGTAGGGTTGCCTGGGGCAATTATGGTGGCAAGCGTTGAGAAGATAGGCTTGGCTTGCTCGAAAGACGGCGTATGCGACATCAGGTACTTGCCTGTAGCAAGGATGCAGTTATCCGCAACAAAGAGCTAAACGGCCGGTTAGTTGATACGATACACCCGACAAGCGCCGAGGGATATGGGTAACTTACGTTCTTGTTGGACATGCCCTGGGACAGGATCTCGGGCACGTCTTCAGCCAAGGGGCTGTCAAGTAGAATCTGGGGCGACTCGACGAATACGGCATTCATCGCAAGCACCGAAGCGTTAGTGAAGTGAGTGGTGGCGACACGGCTCTTGAGAAGAGTGTTGGCCACATCTGCCGGCACGTTCTTGAGGAGAGCTGCGAGCAGCTTGGCGTTTGTTACCGTCATTGTCGAATCGGTGTTGTCACTATCCATATCGATCAAGCCCAACACAGCAGTACGCGAGCTTTCGCCCATGTTGGCTCCAGCTTTGCTGACGACCTCGTACAAGGCCTTGAGCATAGCTGTCTTGACGCCCGCGTCGGTTGTCTTGGATCCAGTTACCAACTCTGCCACCAGGGGGTCGACACGGGGCGTGAATTTGATCAAAGTACCCAGTGCCTTGGCCGCACGCGATCGAAGCACCTCGCTCGTAGTGTCGGCCAGAGATCGCGCGAAGGTGCGTTGCAGTTGCGGCAAGAATGGCTTGAGAGCGGCGGGCATCTTCTCGAGCAGGTTGTTGAGGGTGAGAAGAATGGCAGCCTTGACATCGGTAGACCTCTCAGAAACGACACGAATGAGCGGACCGGTGATTTGGGTGACGAAAGGCTTGAGAGAAGACTCGCTGGTCCTGTCCACAATGTCCGAGATAGCGAGGGCGGCAGCAGTTCGTTGCTCCGCTGTACCATTCATCAAACCCTGCAAGAAGATGGGCAGGATGGCGTTGATACCCTTTGGCAATTCGAAACCGGGCAAGTTGTGTCCAGCAACGCCGACCTGGAGAAGAGTCTGTCTTGTGGAGGGTACCAGAGACTCCATCTCTTCCTTCTTGAGCTTCTTGGTGAAAGTGCTAAGGGCCGTCCAAGCAGCCTTGATCACATCCTTGTCTCTATCGTCAAACGAAATCAACAGAGCACGGACAATGTCCTGGTTGTATCGTGAATAGTCCACGGTAGCTTCCTCAAAAAAGTTGGCCATTCGGTAGGCAGCGTTGGCCCGCTTGCGGTGATCTTCGTGCTTGACAAGTTGAAGCAGAACATTGATGACTGTGTTGAGGCCATCGTATTCGTCCATGGACAGGATGACAGTGTCAATCGAGCTTTCAACATCTTTGCGCATAGCCTCGTCCTGGTTGTTGACAATGTTGTCCATCAGGGAATTGATGATGTTGGGCAGGCGTCGGTTCATAGCAGCACCTGCCACCTTTGCCAAGGATGCCAAAGCTCTGGCATTGAACGCCGAAATAGGAGGCGTAATGAGAGTGGGGATGAGGTTGGGCAAAATGATGTTGGAACGCGTTGCCTCGGTGAGCAGCGTAAGAAGTGCCTGGAGGGCGTTGTCGGCTTCGGACGCATCCTCGGAACGCAGAAGGTTAAGAAGGTACGGAAGCGTTTGGTCGACCGCACGCTTGCCAATGATTTGTTGAAGCGAGTCAAATGCTTCTGCGGCAGCTTCCCTCACATCCTCATCAGAATCCGTGAGAGCAGTGCGGACCACAGAAATGAGAGTCTTCTCATGATCCTCCAGAGCCTCTTCAGAGGCAGACGCAATGAGTTCCTTGAGGGCCAGGCAGATACCCTGCTTGGCATCAGTGTCTGTGGAGGTCTGCAAGCCTTCTTCGAGGGTGGGAAGGAGACTCGAGAGCACGCCGTCACCAGCTTTTCGGATAAGTTCTCCGAGTGCGTTGCTGGCAATAACCTTGTGTTCCATGTTGGAACTACCAAGGCGACGAATGATGATTTGAGTAAGAACAGGGGTAATCTCCTTGAGAGTCTTGGGCGTGGCAACGAGAGCCTTCCATACGGCGATAGCAGCGGCGCGTACGGAGCCAGCAGTATCGCAACGGCAAATGTAAAGGGCAGCCAGGATCTTGTTACGCTTCTCTTCTCCCAGCACCTCGCGAAGCGATGCACCAGCCTCCTTGGCCGACTCCAACTCATCTTCAGCGTCCTCCTTGCCAGTGATACCAGTGAGGTTGAAGAGCAAATCACCAACCAGCTCAACCGAACTGAGACGAATTCTGTAGTTGTCGTCCGCAAGACCACGTTCCAACTCGGGAAGGAGCAGGTCAACGGCGCGGGCGGCAAAGTTCTTGACAAGCAGTCTACCAGCACGCAGCGCCGTCTCACGAATGGATTCGACGTCGTCCGCAAGACCAGCGAGAATAGGCGGAATGATCTTGCTCAAATAATTGGCAAAGCTGTTTCCAAAGCATACCGGAAGGAAAATGAAGAGCGACATGAAGCCTTCTCGGATGGCTGCCTTGGATGACTCCACATTTTGAAGGATGGTAGGAAGCGTCTCCTCCAGTCTTGTCGTTCCAAGACCGGCAAGGACTTCGGAAAGAGCCTGGGCAGAACCAAGACGATCGCCGGCACCTGTATCGGACTTTAGTGTTTGCATGAGTCCGGGGATAAGGTCGGGAAGAGCATCCTCGCCAAGCTTCTCGACCAGCGAACCAAGAGCACGAGAAGCAGTGGCTCGCGTTGTAGGTACAGGATCGACGGAGGCAAGTTTGAGGCCGGACACGAGCACTGGAAGATGGGCGATAAGGTCCTTGCGCTCGGTCAAATGGGCCAAGCTTCCAATGACTTGCGACGCTTTCCGCTTCGTTTGGGATCTGTCTGCCAAACCGCGCTGGAGGACCCTTGTCACCAGGGCAAGAGATGGTGCATCGAGATAATGCACGAACTGAACTTTGATAAGAGAGTCCAGTGCAGGGTCGGTATACTTGGTAGGGTCACTAAGAGCCTTGAGGAGAATGTCTGCGAGGCTCTTGACTTCTGGGTTTGTAATGACGTCGCCGAACCGCTTCAAACTCTTGTTGGCAGCAGAACGAACTTCCTTGTGACTGTCGTTCAGCACACCAGTCAGTGGAGGGATAATGTCTGGTAAGCTCGCCGCCAGTTGCTGAGGATCCAGGTATGCCATGGCACCCAACAGTTCGCAAGCACCCTTCTTACTACGCCACTGGTCGTCGTCGAGACCGTTCAGAAGCGTAGGCAGAATTTGCTTGACACCGAACGAACTGAGCTTTGCGAAGCAGGCTTTGGCAGCTGCCAAACACGCGTCTCTTACATCTGCGCTTGCGTCGCCAAAGCCAGTGAGTAGCTGGGGCACAATCTGGATCGCATAGGGCTCAAAGAGGCGACCAAGAATCAATGGTGCCAGCTCAAACGCAAGGAAGGCACCTTCTCGCTGCTGCGTCTCCTTCTTGTTCTCGGTTGCGCTTTTGAGACTGATGAGAAGGCGGTATTCGCGTAGCACCGAAATACCCCTTCCAAGTACTAATCCAGCCAACCCGTACGCAGCACCACGCTTGGCTGCGTAGTTCTTGGAAGTCAACAGCGTGTTCATGACTTGGTCGAAGTACTTGGATGACTTATCGCCACACGTGCGCACCAAAGGCGGAAGGCATTCGGCCACAGCGAACTGCACTGCCTCGGACGGAGTACCAAGAGTAGCCAATAGCCGCTCAATAACGATGGGGATCTTCGCGTCGCCGGGCTTCAAGTGCCTGGCCAAGGCACCGTACATGACGATCACAGCCTCGTTAACCCGATCTCCGGCCTCAGAGCCTGTATCGGGCACTTCTAGGGTGCGCTCAAACATTTTCATCAACTTGTCCACCAGTGCGCGGCCATGTTGGTCAATAGCAGTAATGGCTGCCTCCAGCATTTCGCCTCGGACATTGGGGTTTCTGTCACCAAGCGGTCCCTTTTCGATGAGGAAACCGAAATAGTCGTCGACTTGGTCTTTCTTCAAATAAGGAGCGAGTGTTTTGAGCGCAGCAGCGATACCATGTCTTGCTTCCCATGGATCTGCCATGTCCGTCTTCTTTGGCATGCCATAAGAGTCGAATCCTGCAACACGGGGTTTGGCGAACTCAATGTATTTTGATTGGAGGCTCTGGAGAACTTCATCAACGGTCGATGGATGTGACTGGCATGCGTCAGCTAGAGCCTTAGCAGAAGCTCTACGGAGCTGGCCATCTTTGCTCTCCAAATAGGGGATCATCTTGAACGGTACGTCCTTGGACACCGTGAAAGCACTCTCGTCCCAAATATCCCTTGCAATCTCGATGTTTGTCTCGTCGTCATCGTGGCACGCGATCCAAATTTCATCGGAGAAGTCGAGCTCGCTCATATCCACATCCGCACTGATAGATTGCAGTACCGTTTCGCGGACTGAGGACTCCGGCACAATTGCACCCTTTGCAAGAACGGATATTTCCGGCAAAGACATGTTGGGGGCAACGCATCTTATCATATCAGAGAAGCAGTCCTTGATGATCTTGTAATGCTGGTTATATCGCTGCATTGAGGCAATCAATGTCGATATCAAGTCGGCTCGCGGAACAGCCTCCTCGGCGCAGACATCTGTGTGGAAAGTGACAAACTCGACAGCAAGAACTATCTGGGCGTCGCGTTCCTCCGCTGTTGCTCCGAAACCACCGTGCTGCAACACCAGGAATATGAGTGAGAGCATGTATACGACGGAAATAACGTCGAATGGCCGCTGCTCTCCAGCGAATCGTAAGCGGTACAGAACTCGCGTTATCAGTTCTTCCAGGCCCTCTTCTTCAAGATTCTCGGGTAGACCGGTCACTCCCAGAGCACGCAGCGTAGACACACCAATAAACGGCCGAATCGAGCCAAGGCGGTCCGTGACCTTTTCTGCGCATGCCAAGTATACTTCAGGAGCAGCATCGCCGGTAATGAGGCATGCACCGGCTTCCATGGCTTTCAGAAGCGCGTTCACGGCTGGCCCCATCCAAAGACTTGCCTCGGTTGGTGGGCCATTGATCAACCCTTGAATGATGCCAATGCCACGCAACAAGCGTGCGGCAAGGAGCTGGACCGACTTTCGAATTTCCGACTCCTTCTTCAGCTGGGCATTGACCTTAGCTTGCTCATCAGCTGTGAGTTTCTTTTGCGTGCCTTTCTTTGCAGCCAGCTGTGCTCTCAGATCTTCTTCCCATTTGAGGGTATCGTAATCTTTGGTGTTCTTGTTAGGTAATTCTTGAGCCTTCTTAGCAAGTACGTCGATGCAAGCAGTGCCTTCAGGAGTGCGGAAGATGGCGGCCTCCACTGGCCCAACATCCTTGAGCTGGTCAGGGTTCAAATCACCCCTGATCAACTCGATAATCTTAGATGTCATGAGCTCAGGGGCAACGAATGCAAGGTCGGCGGCAGCATTGCAGGCCGCGGTCTTGATGGCAGTAGACTTTTGCTCAAAACTTGTTTTGTCGGTGATTTCTTGCAACAGAGACGCCTCGTGTTTCTGCACCAGACTTCCAGGATCGAGACCGACCTTAAGGCAGGATTCAATCCAGCTGGACCTGGGAATAAGGTTGGGCCTCGCCAATGCAAGCAATGAACACATTTGCTTCTCAATGGCCTCCTGGTTGCGTTCTGTACCTTCCTTCTTGAAATCATCCTCGGTCAGGCAGATGGAGCGCAGTGGCAGATGCAGGTTTGTCTTGTCGAATTTAGCTGAGGCAGCTACACTTTCTTTGTCGCTTAGTTCGGTAGACTCGATCCATTGCCAAAGGCCGGCAACTACTGCCTCGGACACCAGAGTTGGTTGCTTGGCATATAGTTTGGTGATGGTTTCGCATGTTTCTTTGCGAATTTGCGGCGGCACAGTAGGTGAAGAGGCTAGGAAGATTAGGGCCTGGGACCATGCTGACCGCACAGGACCTGGGGCTTCTCCAAGATCCACCACTACAGCTGACAGGGCAGCAAGGAACCATCTTAAGTCGTCTTCCGCGGTTAGTCTGTTGTATATCCGGTGGTTGAGTAGAAATGACGGTTTCGGCTCGAGCACAAGGCTTTCCTTGGAGACTGCTGCCTTCTTGATAGCAGCTTTGATAGACTGACTCTCAACCTGTGCAAAGACTTGGTAGGCCAAGACTGTGACCACATAAGCACCTGAGATCAAAGTACTCTGCACAGAAGCAAGAGGATTCTTATTGACTTCGGCCCAGCTCTCGGCCAGGGGGTTTGCTATGGACTCCACAAATTTGACAGCATTCGATGGAATCGCTTCCCGGTTGTTGTTGAAACGGGAGAGTACCTCGCCCGCTTTGAGGATCCACAGCCTGCGTGAAGGTATCTTCTTGTCGGCAAGTCCTTTGGCGTAAGCATCGAGAACAGGCTTTGCCAGCTCAACATCGTGTTGCAATTCGTACGAAACGCAATAGGTGAGAGCGGAAAGTTCTGCTGCCAATGCCAGTTCATTGCCTTCCTTGCCAACCACGGGAGGGAGCGCGGCCGTGACTTTCGACGCAATTGATGCGGACAAGGGCATGCTTTGCAGCATTTCTGAGTGGAGTACGCGCTGGTCGGCTGATGCTAACTTTCCAGACTTCAGAGGGCCTATAATCTCATCCGCAACTTGCTCCAGGATTTTGAAGTCGTGACACTTGGAGACGGTAGTCCCGAACGTCGTCTTCACGGCTTGACGAATAACGGGATTGCTCGATTTGACGTTGGACAGCAGAGGCTTCATCAGGTGACCACCCAGTATTGTTGACAAGTCCATATCTTTCGGAAGCGAAGTGACGAGGCTCGGTACAAGACCCAGAACCACCTCGGGAGCACGCAACAGACCCTTCTCGACCGACGGGACGACCTCCTTGGTCAGGTCTTCGAATGTCACGAAATCCAGGAAGAAATCTCGCAGCCCAGACGCGATGTGATCGGGCAGCGGTGTTTTGGATCCAGCAATCTCTCGTGTGTAGAAACCAAAATAGTCCGCCTTCCGGGAAGCAAGTACCGGCTTCGCCTTTTCGTGGCGAGACGAAACCCCCGCAACTACACCCAGCATAACGGCATTTCTGGCCGTAGGTTGACCAGCCTTTGCTGTAAGTGCTTGCACTACATTCTCAATGAAGCTTCCACGAAACTCCTTTTGCCAGAAAGCGGCCCGCAGGCCACGCCGGGTGACAGTGATGGCTGAGTCGGCCACCGAAGAGCGGGTAGGTGGTTGATAACATTTCTCCAAAGCAGCTGCGTTGGCATGAATAATATCCAGTCCGAACTGGTCAAGCATGGGTGTAGTAGCGATTGTCGACAAAAGCAGACCGCACCACTCGACCAGAACAAAGGCGTTGTTAGAGGCTATGCCGGCCTTCTGCGACTCCAGTCGCAAAGCGTTTATGAAGGGCGCAACGACCTTGGGCTCGCTCGCGTTGGCGACAATAGAGACGAGGCATGACTGAACGGCTCGACGAGAGGGTCTGTCATTATAAGCAGGATGGGTATCGAATAGAAGCTTGAGGACCCTGGGTGTCGCGGAGACATCGACAGCTGTTACGAGCAAAAGACATATGGTCAGCGGCAAGATGGGGGGTAGTAGAGCTCAGGCGCTCCACAGCACGAGTAGGATGGCTTACAGCTCTGCTTGAATTTCTCTTCAATGGACTTTAATTGAGCTATGCGTTTCTTGGTAGATGCCGAGAATAGGTCTGCCTTGGCGGCGACCAAATCGACACCTGCCTGAGAAGCACCATTGGTGGTCGCTTCAGTCATTTTGAAGGTATAGTGAAAGTTGGTGGGGGAACATGGACATGCTAGGCTGCCCAGCAATTCCGGTGGTTATGTAGAGAGTTGACAATAAATGCAATCCGGGTCTCAACATGTATTCGCAATATTAACTTAGGTCTTCAAAAACCGAGTCGTCGTAGTAGGAAAACCCAAAGACAAACAGGTAATGCACTCGGCCTGACGTCCTGTTGCACACTCAACACACCAAAACCGCATCAATCGTAAAATGTGGACGAATGCGATGCCAATGTGGGGTGACATGGAAGAGCTGCTCCCGCAAAATCAAAATCAACCCGGCGAGCTGTTTAGGGAAGGCGGTCACACTAACCGCTGTGTCTTCTTTTTCTAGATTGCCAAGATTTCGGGCCATTGACTCACCTGAACTGGCATCATGACAGTACTGCCTGCTTGTACCAGTAGGGAGGGACTTTTTACTGCAGCAACCTTACCAATGACTACCGTAACTGCTAAAACAGCCGGCTTTACTCCGTACCAGGTATTCGAATCAATACCTAATGTGGTAATTACCTACCGAGGTAGCCCAGGTCAAAAGTCTTGCTCGGGTCACGACATATTTGGCAGCTTTTCAAGTGTCTATAAGTTTAATTATGATATTTGATTGTTCGAGTACTACACGAGCATTAGTAGCATACATGTACCTAATTGAATCCAACCGTAGCAACAGCTTTCGGTGCTAGATCTGGTTAGTCCTTGAATCTTTGGAGTCTGTCCAAGGTGCTCCTACCTGTAACCTGTACGTACCCTTATTCGCCCTATCTGCCCTGTGCATCCAGCGCGGTGCTGCAACTGCAGGGGAAATAATTTACCTCGAAACCAGCCTGCGGCCCTGCCTGGCTGAACCCGTAGTGTGCGTCTGGCATTAGTCGGAGATCGAACCGGTGATGTCAATTTGTGCCCCTCCATACACACCTGGATGAAGCTTCATCCACTAGCACTTCCCTTGAACATCTGAATCATTCATGCGATCTATTCACTACCTCGCAACAACCAGTCGTTAACTACAGAAAAAAAACCAACTTTGTTCACATAGCCGGCGATTTCTCTTTTACGATCCTGCGCTGACTCGCCTTACGGCCACGGTTCTTGCTTGCTTGCTACCGCATCATTCTCACCACAGCGCCACCAAGATCGACTAGAAATCACGTCTATTGATGGTAGCACTGACCGGCTTCCTTACGGAGTGAGCGCAAAGGCGCTCTGCTTGCACTTCCTCTTTTTTGCTTGAGATATCGACCTGGACACTCCCTTCATTCTATCTATCCAATAAATTATACGACTTCACAGCCAAGATGCCACCGAAAAAGAAGAAGACGAAGCCCGCAGCGAATCCAGCACGAGGATTTGCTACTACATCAGTCGCATCGAAACCGGTCACCCGCATTGAAAAGGCAGAAGAGGCGAGCGTGACACCAAATGGCAAGGGAGCCACTCCTTCATCAACCGTCGAAGGTAAAGCCGCCGGAGCGACGCCCGACACCGCAGCGCCCGCACCATCTGATTCCACGCTGGCTCAACCGACGAAGCCCGACCTGAGCCCCGAAGAGTTTGAGAAACAGCTCCTGGAGGCTGAGCTGCAGCTTCTCGTCGAGAAGCACGCACAGAAGGTCAAGCGCGACGCCCAGCGCCAGAAGACACGCCTTGAAACGGACCGACGCTTGCTACGAGGACAGGCCGAGCCTGTCAATGCACGGAAATGGCTACCACAAGAGCTGATGGATCACATACTGGATTTGATCCAAGCCGAGCACCGGTTTGCCGCGTCCTCTCTTGGGCCCGATACCACTAGTTCTGGTAGGCTGCTGCCCGAGGAGGAGCTTACCATGAAGCTCTGGACGCTTCAGCAAACATTGGCAAGCGCTGGTTTCACAGAGGAAAAGGTCGCCTCTGTATTGCAATACATCCTGGAGATTGCTCCAAACATTGGCGGCACAACCAAGGAGAACATATGGGGTCTAGAAGAAGCTTTGGACTGGCTCGCTCGTGAGTGCAGCAGGGACGAACTCCCCGACTACGAACAGAGGGGCAAGACGTTTCCAAGGCTCATCGACACGCCCCAAGAAAGTCCCTTGGCTTCTGGTGCCAACACGCCGCGACTTCTGGAGGCTAGTGGCACTGCCACGCCATCGGCCAAGAATGGCTCTGCTAAATCTCGGTCGTCTCGTGCTGCTTCCCCAAAGAGGATCACTGCTGTATTTGACGGCGACATTGAGCCCGATGATCTTGTCCCAGTCTATTTAGAAAGCAAAGTGAAGCTTTTCCACATTCAGCGGCCAAAGCAAGATATCAAGCAGGCCAAGGGTGGCAAGAAGAAGGGTGTCAATGGCTCGCAAAATGCGGATGTGGATATGGAGGAGGCCAAGTTACTGGCCAAAATCGAGCATATAGAACAGGATGTTCTTTTCGACAAAATCTCTGCCGAGCAGACTTGGCGGAATGAGCGCGTTATTCTTGAGAGAGAATATGCTGCGACCAAGAAGCAAGAAGCCGATGAAGCTGAGGCCCGCAATGGGCAACAAGACGACGACGATTCAGATGACGATGACGATGAGATTGCGAGAGAGGCCAAGAAGATGGCCACAGAAGTTCTCCAGCAGGACAGTGCCGATGACGAGCAGTCTTTATCAGACCTGTTCGCCAGTCTTCCAGTGCAGGAAGTGGACCCTAGCACTGGAAAGACTGAAAATGTTATCAACAGTTCAGATGGATCAAAAGTATTCATCCGCCATTTTGGCAAATGGACTGGCGTCACCCCCATGAGAGCGTTGGAAGAGACCTGTCGCTCAAGGGACCCGGCAGTGAAGCTACAATACCGACTTATATCTGAAGCATCTTTTGCGAATCGGCATATCGTCATCATCAATTGGTCGAAACCTCAAGAGCTTATCTCAACTGATATTGCTCACATTGAGAGCTATGCTTATCCCCTTCAGTTTTCTTTTGGCATGGATGATGTGGCCACTCCTGATAGCAAACAATCAGAAGCTTATGTCGCCACGGCTGCATTGTTTGCCATTTTCCATTCCACTAAGGAAGAAAAGGTTTTCATGCGTCTACCAGCAGTATGGAAAGAATTGTGGAACGAATTCGCCCAAGTCAGGAAGAGCCAGAACGACGCACAGGATCGTGAGTCCATCAAGGAGTTACGACGAATGGTTCGGCAGAGGCAGGACCAGGAAGAGGAGGACGGTATTCTCTTGCAAGGTGCTTTCAGAGGTCGGAGAGCTAACCAGTCTCTCAATGATTCTGGTGATTCTGGCTCCGACAGGGAAAAGGGCCAATCCATAAACCCTGAGTTCTACCAAAGGATATGGGCCAACAAGTGCAATACCCCCAGGTTCCAAGCCATGCTTGTGAGTAACTACCTTTTGTACCCTACTTGGTATTTTCTGCTGACAAGTCACCTGTAGCAATCACGTATGCAACTACCGATGTGGCATTTCAAGCAACAAGTCCTGGAAAGCATTGAAAGGGAGCAAGTTGTCATCATTTGTGGTGAAACCGGCTGGTAAGTAGACTTTTTCCCACTCTGAATATATATTTTCATATATATACTGACAAAATTGATAGTGGCAAGAGCACACAGGTGCCCTCTTTCATTCTGGAGCACCAACTATCACTCGGGCGACCTTGCAAGATTTACTGCACTGAACCTCGACGTATTTCTGCTCTCTCTTTGGCGCGTCGTGTAAGCGAAGAGCTTGGCGAAGGCAGAAACGAATTGGGGACAAATCGGTCTTTGGTTGGCTATTCGATCCGATTAGAATCCAACACTTCTAAAGAAACGAGGCTGGTCTATGCTACTACCGGTATCGTTATGCGAATGCTCGAAGGATCTAACGATCTTCGAGAGATCACTCACCTTGTTTTGGATGAAGTTCACGAGCGGACAATCGATTCCGACTTTCTACTGATTGTCCTCAAGAAGTTGCTTTTACGCCGCAAGGAGCTGAAGGTCGTCCTCATGTCGGCGACAGTGGATGCGGAGAAATTCTCCAAATACATGGGCGGTGCGCCAGTGCTCAACGTACCTGGCCGGACCTTTCCTGTCCAGGTCCAGTACCTCGAGGATGCCTTGGAGCTTACTGGCTATAGTATCGACCAGAAGCATCCTGCTGAAAAGTCGATTGACCTGGATGATGATCCTGCGGAGAATGACAAGGATGCGGGTTCAGCACGGGATGCTGTAAAAGACCTACGGCAGTATTCGGCCAAGACAAGAAACACACTTGCCCAATTTGATGAGTATCAAATTGACCCCGAGTTGATTGTGCAGCTGATCGGCCGAATATCAGTTGACCCGCAGTACATTCCGTACAGCAAAGCCATCCTGGTTTTCTTGCCTGGTATTGCAGAGATCCGAGCCTTGAACGATTTTCTTCTTGGGGAGCCTTTCTTCCAGAAAGATTGGGAGGTATTCCCTCTGCATTCTACCATCGCCACTGAAGACCAAGAGAGGGCTTTCTTGGTCCCACCGCCAGGTGTCCGAAAGATTGTTTTGGCAACCAACATTGCCGAAACAGGTATTACAATTCCAGATGTCACATGTGTCATTGACACGGGAAAGCACCGCGAGATGCGGTTTGATGAAAGGCGACAGTTATCGAGGCTGATTGACACTTTCATCTCAAGGGCCAATGCCAAGCAACGACGAGGTCGCGCCGGTAGAGTCCAGGAGGGACTTTGCTTCCACCTGTTCACTCGACACCGCCATGATAATCTGATGAGTGATCAGCAGACACCAGAAATGCTTCGTTTATCTTTGCAGGACCTGGCTATCCGTGTCAAGATTTGCAAGATCGGTGGCATTGAAGAGACTCTCGGAGAAGCGCTTGATCCCCCTTCAGCAAAGAACATTCGCCGTGCTGTTGATGCTTTAGTAGATGTGCGAGCGCTTACTTCTGGCGAAGACTTGACTCCCTTGGGCTTGCAGTTGGCTAAACTACCACTGGACGTATTCCTTGGTAAACTCATCCTACAGGGTACTATTTTCAAATGCTTGGATATGGCCATCACGACGGCAGCTATATTATCCTCCAAGTCCCCATTTTCGGCGGCCTTCGGACAGCGCACGCAAGCTGATCAAGCCCGCAAGTCATTCAAGAGGGGTGATTCAGACTTGCTTACCGTCTACAACGCATACTTGGCTTGGAAGAACGTCATACAGCAAGGCGCTCCGGTTTTCCAGTTCTGTAAGAAGAACTTTTTATCACATCAGAATCTCCTCAATATCGAGGATCTGAAGGGTCAGCTTATTGCCTCTTTGGTCGACTCGGAGTTCCTACAGCTTACCGACGAGGAGCGCCGTACTCTTAAGCGACTTCGCCACTCGAATCGTCGGAGCCAGTTCTTCGACATGCCGCAACGGGTCAACATCAACAGCAACAACGACGTCATCATGTCGTCGGTTATTGCCTGGAGCTTTTATCCCAAGCTGTTGATGAAGGAGAACAAGGGGTTCCGCAATGTCGGCAACAACCAGAGCATCAGTCTACACCCATCGAGCGTTAACAAGGGGAACATGGAGCTCAAATGGCTCTCCTACTACCACATTATGCAGTCGAAGCAGTTCCTCAATGCACACGAGACGACAGCAGCTGAGGCATTTGCCGTCGCTTTGCTCTGTGGCGACGTGCGAATCGATGTAAGTAACACCTCACTTGCCCTCATTTGGTCCTTTATCGGACTGTTCCTAGTACCACGATTGCCGGCTAACCCATTTCTAGATGTATTCTGGTGTTCTCGTGCTGGATGGCAACCGAGCGCGGTTCAGCGTTCCGGACTGGAAGACTATGCTGGTTATCAAAGTGCTCAGGACACGGTTGCGCGATATCCTTAACCGCAGCTTCAAAATGCCTGGCCGACTACTCACGGAGCAGCAAGAGAAGTGGATGGGTGTCTGGCAGAGAATCTTTAGCCAGGACTTTGGAAAGAATTAAGTCAGGGCTACGATATCAATGCTATCCTAGGCGAACTCCCCGTGTCTACGCCTCAGCGATTCCAACACTGGCTACAGCATTCATGTATCCTTTTAGTGGCCAGTAACCAGTTTTAGAGCTTGGTATTTTTGCCATGCCTTTATTTCCAGACTTGGTCATAGGGAAACCCATCCTTATAGATAGCAATGCCAGAATAAAAGTCAGCGACATTCAACCTTGATACTCCGGTTGGTTTTACAGCGTTCAAGTGTTTGTAGTAGACATGATGCATGTGGTCAGGAGCGAAGAGCTACTACTTGATGTGCATGAAGATATCTCCGCATAAACTGTGCTCTGAAAACCGAGTTCGAACTTCTTGAGCATCTGAAACTGTAGGTACTGTATGTTCTGTATTCATGAGGTATTGCTATCTTTTCAATAGTTTGAACTACAGCTTGGGAGGTTGGTGACTTACCATTGCTTATCGAGTACCATCTCAACCAACCTGTGAACGTTGTCGCACAAGCAATCGTTGACTCACGGCGTACCTCTAGATTGACCAATGATAATCCGTGTTCATTCATGACTTGACTACGACAGGGTGTGGGAAGCTGGTTGAGATCACTGCCGTCACGGGCTCAAGTTTGGGTTCAGATATGCGGGAGCGTTTTTCAACCACCTTTGACATCTACATCATTAACGATCAAAGTCTCACATCTGCGACTCAGTCGTCGACACAGAATATTACCGCAAGAAACCATGCTGGGCATGTACACAGGCTGATGAGAACTGTCGGGCAGAGAAACAGCCAGTTGTTCAATGTAAGGCATAACCTATGTGCTTCGAGTCCCGCAAACAAGGAGCTTTTTACATCCATCCCCTCTTTGTATATCCTCTCATGTAACCAATTACATAGAGAGGGGGGACACCATCATCCCTTACACAATCGGTTGCTATTCTATCCCGCACTATCCTAGTGATCCCAGCTCCAGTCTTGTTATTAATATGTGACTAGGTAACCACGACGAAGTCTGTACTTCACTGCCACGGACATGCAGATCGGCAGTTCTCTTATACTGATGTGATGTGGCACTGTAATTCATCTGGGTTGAATTTGCTCGGGTCGCCTTTGTGGGTTGCATTTCGCTCGATGTGCACATCTTTTGATGAGATAATACCCATGCGCAAACTCCCACTTCGCACCAAGGCCTGCCAGTAACCCTGGCCTTCAATCAAGACGACAGGTACTGGCGAATAGGATCAATCCATATTCGAGCATATGGGTGAAAAATTCACCATGTCTGTAATATTGCCCCGGGAGAGTGAGTGGCAGACATTGACCAGGATGGCCCAACATAGCAAAGCAAAGGTACAAGCAAGGGATACAGGGCAGAAAGCCAAGAACCCATCGCTCAATCTCTTACATGAATGTGATACGGCTAATATACACCGAGTTTTAGCTCAGGAGAAATCGGCAGTTCTCTTCGAGCCTTGCGCGTATACAGAAACCTCTGGAAGCCGTTGTGCTGGCGTAACGACCAAATGGGACGGTACGAGAGCTAACAAAGAGCCCCACCGCCACTTCAGTCGCTGGATAGAATAGGCACGGTTCCTCGGATATCATTGAACTCATTTCTCTCCTTTCTAGAAACGAAAACATCAATGGATCAGACAAAATTGGCATTCTGGCACGAAGATTGCAAGTGTTCACAATGATTGCCTCTCGGCTCCTCATGTGGGGCCTCGGGATCCAGACCCTTTTGGCGAGTCCAAGTCAGGATCCAAACATGGACCTGATGGAGGAGATCATGCAGTTACTTCTTGGGCCGAAGGATCAAGGGATCAGAGGGCACATTCGTGAGGATGCGCTGGCAAGAGGCAACACTCCTGCCGCTCGACCTCGCCTTGTCGCGAATGAGGAAACTGTCGAGCTTGGGGATACTATTTGGGTTGGTATGTCATCAAGCCCCTTCTGTTCACCTTGTCAAAAGAAAATTCCTTTCAATTAATGTTTACCCTGAAGTGGACCGTATTCTTGAGCCACAGACCATAGTTCATTTCTTCGAGTTTACCATCGACGGCCGTCTGCCGAGTGGCAAGCACTCAGAGCTCCCCCTTCTCGGGGACGATCTAGAGCTTGTTACGGAACCTTACACAGAGTGGGCCCCGGCGCCTTTCAACAAGAGTCCGCGGTCGGCGGCTCAAGATGTTATGACCCGCATCGGCTCCGATGAGGACAGCACGAGGCTTCAGGTCATCAGCAAGGACCTACACGCCATGAAATCGCGGCTGTGGGAGGGCGTCATGCCCTTGTCCCAGCGGCGTCTTGACGAGCAAGGGGCTAGCGACCTTCGGAACTTCACTTATACGTCGCAACTCGTCACACAGGTCATCAACGTCTTTCATTATCTGAACGAACCCGAGGTTCGCGACGCCCTGCGGGATACCTACAATCTCATCTATGATCACCTTGAGACCTTCGAGAAGGCTTTCAACGCCAAGCGGGCTCAGGAGTCGCAGCCCAGCGTCCCCGTCACCGCGCTCTGGGCCGAGTATATGCAATCACAATACGAGGTCATGGAGAACAGAGCGCACACCTGGGTCTTGGAAACCCTACGCCCCCTCAAGAGGAAAGTCCTGGCAGCGATAGGCGCCCACCCGCCCGACCAACTCATGGCAGCAGACTTCGACGAGATACAGTGGAAATTGACGAATATGTGGCAAGATCTTAGTGAGAACACTGCACACGCCGATTGGGGTATCTTTATTCCCATGGATGGGTATAAGGGCTGCACATCGCCGTCCGCGACCCCGCGCACTGTCTCTAAGAGGAAGACGCCCGCGCCATCTGGCGCGGAGCCGATTGCGTTCTCGCCAGACACGGAGCGAAGGATGATGGAATACCACCTCCGGCGCAGACACATCGACCTCATGGCTTCGCTAAAAGAGATGGCTGAGAATCCGGGCTCCACAGGGCAGGCCTTCAATGACCCTGAACAACTCGGCCCCAGGATGCTCATGCAAGCGAAGGCTCAGGCTGGGGCACGCAAGGAGCTCCGGGGGAAGTCCATCACCTACAAGACGGAGTCCTGGATGGAACATATATCAGAGAAATCTGGATGGGGCTACGTAGTGTACAAGACCTCCCAGGCGCACTCGGACGCACAATTGTCGCAGTTCATTGAGAAGTTCGAAGCCGACACGGGCAACTGGGGCCACAGCCTGGCTAACATTACCAAGGTCCGTGATCTGTCAAAGATGCACTGGATCGATGGGAGCGACGTGGGAAAGCCCAGTCCCAACTTGGAGGACTTGAAAAGGTGAGACTCGGTCAAACAAACTGGCACTCCTTTTGCTAGCACCAATCCCAAAGACGGGAAGCATCCATGACTAACATGACCCAACAGCCACTTCTCTACTTACGCCGAGTCTGCTTCATTCCCGGAAAACTGCTTCTCAGACGTTTTCCTGGTCGCTGATGAAGCGTCTGTGGCTTCCTACCTGAATACTGCTCCTCTGGTTAACCTCCCCAGGGGGGACGTTGGTCCGTTTATCTACGCCATAGACGCGTTGTTCGACCCCAACGATCCTACTTTCCGCTCCGAGGAATCGCCCTTCTACGAGGGCAAAGTGCGTGTTCTGGGCAGCCTCGTCTGGGACGACGTCGGTGCCTTGCTGCTCACGCAGACCCAGGGTTTGGCGGAGTTGTGGCCGTTGGCCATGGAGCACCCGTTGGAGCTCTACGTTGGTCCCACCGTCGAAGCGCAGACGAATGCGTGGAAGACGCTGAGGAAGGCAGACAGGCAAGCCTTGGAGAAATGGATCAAGGCGGCGCGAGAAGACGAGAAGAAGATCATTCGCGATGAGCTATGATATTACTATTGGATGGACATTGGTTGGAAGACATGACATGCTAGAGAGATGGCGCTTTCAGCTACGCACTTACATGAGCAAATGCGCCACATTTCGTTCGTTAGATGTATTGCTGGCCTAACAAAGGACGGGCCCGAGGACACCGAGAGACCAGATTGGACAAGGTAGAGTCATGGCAGCTCACCATTCGTATAGTCTTATCCAAGCCCACCTGCAGCCTCCTTCGTGGTGCGAATGAGGAGATATCCAGGATACCAACCACGTGAGACGGCTCGTTTGATTAGCTTGTAATTAGCAGCTGATGTAGTCGAAGCAAGGTGCCAACGGAGTTGTAGCCTTGAACGGATGTATGATCTGGACGCGTACTCTATAAGCGGCGTGGATTCCTATGTATGTCGAGTAGGCAGTTGCTATGTTGCTGTCCCCTTCTAAATGCAGAAGAATTATTCACGATGAACGACCGCCATCCCGAAGCCAAGATGGACATCAGCACATTTGTGACGCTTAGCTGTCTATGCATCGCCGTCTATGCCTTTTCAGACCACCCATTGCCAGTACCATATCGAGTCATACTAGCGACGGCGGCTTGCACTCTGGTATGGCATGGTCTCAAGCTTGCATCCGTTCAAGTCGGGGCATTGGTCAACTCCAGAGTGTTCCGGAGGTTCATCCGCTTCATAGCCGGCTAGCTTGGCAGCTTGGGGTTGGCGGCCAGAGTGGTCTTGCAACAACTGCGAAAAAGAAAAAAAGAACTGGGCCACAGCGCCAGAATCCCAATCAGCCACATCTCGATTCGACCGTCTGTGGCTAAACTTGCATCTTGTGTGACAAGCCCCACCTTGCATCCAAGCCACAAAGAGGGCTCGACTAGCCCCAATGCAAACTAGTCCCACACAATCTTGCTGCTTTCCAGCTGGGAAGGCACCACTTTCTGGTCGAAATTTCTCAATTACGCTTTGCCCGAAAGCCAAAGCCCCGAAACCACCAATTTTCGAGCGCTGTAGTTTAGTGAGAGGAAAGTCGTCCAGTTAGACCCCTCCCGCCTTTTTCTCTCTTCCTCTCAACCAAAGGAGACCTCGACAACCGACCATCTCACCGGATACCAGCAATCAAGATGTAAGTTGCCCAAACTCACTGTTCGTCTGCGTCAGCCTTTGCGACATTTTGATATTTCGATGGATTCGGCGGATGCGGCGATGGATATGTACGGATCTTTTGGCGAGAGAGCACGAAACTTTTACGCACACACAAATCAACCCTGACTCGAATATCGGCATCATCGATTTCGCCCCGACAACCACACAAATCAGCAATTGCCATGAGCAATTACGTCTGAGCAACCTCGTCAAGATTCTCGCCCCCATCTGTCGATCCGCTGTCCATCGAAATATGTCACGTCGGCATCTCATATCTTTTTGCAAATGGTGTGGCCCTGGAACATGGAGACAAGTGGGCTAACTTTTGTTTCCTATCAAGGGTCAACTTGACAACCCAGAAGCGCCTGGCCGCGGCGGTCATTGGCTGCGGCAAGAACAAGGTCTGGCTGGACCCCAACGAGGTCAGCGAGATCTCCAACGCCAACTCCCGCCAAACCATCCGCAAGCTCGTCAGCGATGGCCTCATCATCCGCAAGCCCGTCACCATGCACTCGCGATCGCGCGCCCGTGAGCTGAACGCCGCTCGCCGCCTCGGTCGTCACCGTGGTTTCGGTAAGCGCAAGGGTACCGCCGATGCTCGTATGCCCGAGCAGGTCCTCTGGATGCGCCGCCTCCGTGTCCTCCGCCGTCTTCTGGTCAAGTACCGTGCCAGCGGCAAGATCGACAAGCACCTGTACCACGAGCTGTACCACTCCAGCAAGGGTAACGCCTTCAAGCACAAGCGTGCCCTCGTTGAGCACGTACGTTGAACTCCCCCGGGTTACCCAACATTATTATATCCTCGGACTTTACCATATTGACTTTCACCCTTCAGATCCACCGTGCCAAGGCCGAGAAGGCTCGTGAGCGAGCTCTGAGAGACGAGATGGACGCCAAGCGCGCCAAGACCAAGGCTGCCCGCGAGCGCAAGCAGGAGCGCGTGGCGGCGAAGCGCAGCGCCATGATGGGCGAGGGCGAGGAGGAGAGCAAGTGAACAAAATCACCTCCGGTATTCTGAGTTCCTTTACAACCACGGTATCTGAGAAACGGCTGCATTCGGAGTCATTGGTTTGGGTCACCTTTTTTCTCGTCGCGTATCTGGAGGCTCGGAGGCATACCGTAAATAATGCGAATGAATCCATCGAGCTGTTTGCACTGGCATTGACGAATGAGAAGAAAATGGAAAGCACACGGTCTTGGGTTCTGGTCTCCTGCATGTGATGTGCCCATGTGACGAAGGGGTTCAAGCTGACGATAATGACGTCCTGGCTACTGCCTCGGAACATGATTACGCATGTTGAAGTTACATAGAAGAAGCCTTCAAATGTGATTGATGATACACCCTATCCTATCCCGTCTTCTCGTGTATCCTCTGGTGTCTTCCCTTGTGACTATCCCGGTTCACCCAACGGCGATTGCCGTGCCACACGTCATATATGCGTTGTTTGGTTGAGGCATTGTGTGCTCTTTGCAACACCATGTCCCTTCCGTACGGTAGAGAGCCACTGGCCACTCGTCTTCACGCGTTGGCAATACACTTATGCTTGCTCGCTTTGGGATGGCTGAAAGTGACTTCACATTTCAGTGTAACTGAGGGTCTCCATCTTGCCTTGCGATTGGCCAGTACTCAGCCATCAGGGCATGTATTCCACCACATGCACACAGGTATAGTGAGGTCTCATTCCGTTCCGGCTTCGTCAATTACTGGGGAATTTATGGAATTATGAGATGGGATAATCAGCATTATCCCGTTGATTCAATTAACGTAGTTCGATGATTTTCTACTTGTTGATGTGTTTCCATCACAGTTATGCGGTTATTCGGTTTTCGCTGAGTTGAGTCCAATGGAAGCAACGTGTCGTGACACTTGTGATAATGGCAGATGCCCCTTTTAACCAACATTATGACGGAAGGAACATGTTCAATTGCGCTAAATCGTCTCACTTTCCAGATTGTCTGCGATCTGATCTATTGGGATCAACTGGGTTTCTCTTCCGGTGACTGCTTAATTTGCCACGAAATACTTTGAGAACGGCAGTGTGAGATGGAATCTAGAATGACCTCAACAGCCGCAACATCGACACGACGTTTCAGCTGGAAGTGTCTCACCAGACGAAAATGGAAACTCTGGCATCATACAGTGCTCCTCTGATGCCGATACCGACGCCGAGCAGAGCTTCCCCGGCGTGGGCGTGGGCGTGGGCCTAGCAACTACGACGAAGGTGGCCAAACGCGCAACGTCTGGTCTCGACGACGAGGACGAGCTGTCTGTCGAAACTCTCCTGCAGCAAGCGTCGCGAGCTTGGAGCCGACCATCATCAGTCTGACGCCGCTCCTGTGGTCGATCCGGTCGACGAGGAGCGCCTGGGCCAGCCTCATGATCTGTTGAAGCTGCGGGTCGGTTACCCTTTCTACGTCAATTCGCAATATTCTGAATTGATTTCTCCACGTTCCAACCTCCAACTACAGAAAATGAAAGAAAACAAGAAAAGAAACCCGAGGCGAGGCCAAGCAAAAGGGCAAAAGTGAGAAGGAAAACGACACGAAAAAGATTGCCCGAGCTAAACACCTTACCTCTTTACATAAGGGCGAGACTCGTGTTACAGACAAGCTCATGGTACCACCGCAGATCCGGCGGCCGGGCCCCCAAGAAGGCGTTGGGATTCGTTAAGTCCGCAGATGCCGCCACCACGGGAGCCGCTACAAACAAATCAGGCAAACCAAAGAGCAATGCAGACTTCAAGGCTATGTCTCGTTATAGGAGCTTGGATCAAGGGGGCTGTTGCAACAGTGCTCTTTCCGGACAGGACGGCGGTCCTCAAGATCCGGCGCCTCTTCTACGGTTGGCTCCTGTAGGTCGACCATTAAGGGGGCACGGAAACAAAGGCCGTTCATGAACTCGTGGACGACGGGATCCAGCTTCTCGCGCAAGCCCTTTTCTACCTCCCACAGCTTGACCTTCTGGAGACCGAAAAGAGTACGAAAGCCATGAATGGGCAGGGCTTTGACCTAGTTTGGTAGTGCTTGGAATTTGTTACCCCGGCACTGTGAGGGCTCGTCATGGATCTTGTAGGGCGCCATTTGGCAGTGTCCCTTTCCGGCCACTTTTCAGCCGCATGCGTTGCCTTTTGATTCTTAGTTTCTACACTCCCGAGTCCCGCCGCCGCTGTAGCCATGAGGCTGGCAGGCATACAGCAGGGGCCCGTTGCAAGAGCGTCACCGCCGCTGGGGCTGAGACCGGGAGGTATTTTAGCACTATTCCTCAGCATCAGATACACAGTTTCCGTAATAGATTAGTGATGCAGATGAACCATGGGCAGCTTCGTCATCGTTGACGCGCCAAACCAATCCCGTAAGGAAATGGATGCCTTGTGTGTTCTTATTCAACCTGGAATAAATCGCAAGTGATCTACAGGATAACACATTCATTTCTGTGCTTTTTCCGGTGGCGTTTCAATCACTTCTTCTATCCATATTCTTACATCTTCTTTGTCGGCTTGCGGATGTAGTGACCCAGATAGAGAATCGTAGACGTGCTTCCCTGATCTGTCGTCCAGTTGCTGGATCCACAGTTGTGACTTCAGGATCTCTTGCAGGTCTTTCCACGTTCTCACATGGTAGATATCCAATTGCTTTCGCAGGGAATCCCGCAGCCAGTCGTCTTCTGAGATATTGAAGAGCGACACGGCTCCAATCATCAACAGCCACACCATCGTCTTTGGGGGAATCGAGCCACCATCAGACACGTGATGGAGGAGACTTTGGCGGTACAACGTAGAGATACCATGTGAAGGGGGGCGGATGTCTTGCCACTGTAAGAAGATATGGTAGGTGAAGACTAGGAGGCCAAGTCGCACGGTTTCATTAAGTGAGCCGGGTGTGAAGCCCATATGGAAAAGACGGTACATAACCGCCGTCATGGTTTCATGGATGGTCTCTGGCGGAATTAGCATCCGAGTCTGGGTTCCCAAGTTGGCTAGCAGACAGAAGCTTCTCGTTGCCTGCCCGGCTTCGGCCAAGGCTTCGTCTAGCGTCGAGATGAAGTCTGTCCCCTGCTCTGGGCGTAATTTGGTGATCGGTTTGGAGAATAGCTGCTCAGGATACTCGGGTATGGGCTCCGAAGGTTGAAGAAAGAACTGGGGCTTGGAGTCCGTCAGGAGTGCGATGCCCAGATCGCACCTTTATTCACAGTTAGTACATGTTCCACGATGGATCATGATCCTTTTGGGCGGGATACCTACCTCAGCATCTCGGTACGTAGCCTTGGTTGGTGGTTGAAGGCGTCTAGGCCACCCCTCAGATCGACCATCTTTCGCAAGCCTTGGATATGCTGTTTAGACGTCGCGACGTCCCCATCAAAGTGCGACGCGGAAGCCAGCTTCAAGACCGCACTGACGGTAGCGTCCGAGGTCTTTTCTTCCTCGTCGTCTCCCAGCAGCTTCTGGCGCAAGAGCTGGAGTCCTCTTTGGTGATGCTGGGCGGCTTCCGGATTGACAGTAGCGTCTGGTCGGCGGCGCAGGATCCGGTCGATGAAGTTTTCCAGCGCGTAGGCGTTGATGTGCAGCGCCGCCGCGTCGAAGCCCACGGGATGCCGCGACGCTCCGCCCTCGCCGCCGTGGAAGCCAATTGATGCTAGGAGAGGGGAGACGATCTTCATCGCGACTTTCGAGACTTGGGGCATATTTGAATCAATTCACAATGGACACCGTGTACAAGGCCGAATGCATTGCCACTTACCTTGTATCATCTGCATGATGACCGACGAGTCTATATCATCGGGAAAATCGAGATAGTAAAGACGTGTACCAAGGCGGCCGGGGAGGAGTGGCATGTGCGCCTTAAACAATTCCTCCATGTTGACGTGGCCTTGTTGGAACTGTCTGGTAGAAGTGTCTTTACCGATGTCCTCTTTTCCTTCATGGGAGTGGTTACTCGATGTTTTCCTCTTCTTTTTCTTGCCGCGCATTACGTGGCTCCTGATGAGCCTCCGGGTCATCGGGTTGGCCTTATCTCCGTTCGAGGTGACGATGAAAGGCATGTTACCGACTGGCGGCCTGGCAGGAACCGTACTCGCTTTCCGTTTCTCCTTCAGCTCTGACATATTGGGTGACATGCCTTGGCGCACTTTCTTAATTGGGTAACTGGAGTTGAAAGAAGGATAGACTACACGTCCGAGATGCGACTGCGGGATGCTGACACAGGCTTATGTCCGGCTCCCCCGTGCTAAGACCCCTGCTTCCCCTTTCTGGCATAGCGCCCGTGTAACGTCAACGGTCCGGTATCGTTAGTCCGTCTTAGACCCGGGCTTATAGAAGTGCGCTGACCTGAGTTCATGTTGACAGAAGGGCGTCGGAAACATTTGGCTGAGTAACAATGTGTTCGTTCGGTCCACAATGCGTCTATTTCGCCGACTGAGATGGTTTCTCATATAAGGGCAATGAGAAGCCCCGGGCCTCCAGATATGTCGAATAGCTAGTTCAACGCTATCCTCTTGCGATCCTAATCCCGAACTCAATGGCAGCTACCTCTACACGAAAGTCCGTTCTGATCACCGGCTGCTCAGATGGTGGCATCGGCTCGGCCCTGGCCGAGACCTTCCACGAACGCGGATACCACGTCTTCGCCACCCTCCGGAACCTCGCCAAGATCTCGCCCCGTCTTTCCGCCGAGGCTGCCAAAAAGAACGAGGCCAGCAATAGCAACAGCAGAGTGACCATCCTCCAGCTGGACGTGTTATCCCCGGACTCCATCGCCGCCGCCGTCGCGAGCGTCAAGGCGGCGACGGGCGGTCGTGGCCTCGATGTCCTCATCAACAACAGCGGCCAGGCTCAGATCCTCCCGGCCCTCGACACAGACATCGACGAGGCCCGGAAAATATTCGACCTCAACTTCTGGGCGCCCCTCGCCATGGTCCAGGCTTTTGCGCCGCTCTTGATCGAGGCCGGGGGTGTCTGGTCAATAATGCGTCGGTCAGCGCGTACATGCCGATGCCTTTCAGCGGTGCGTAATAAAGTCTCTGATCACTATCGATACGAACCCGACTCTACACTTCGCACCGGGACCTTGACTGCGCGTTGAGCTTAAGCCTAGATATTTCAATGCTGATTTGGTACCTTTACAGGCACCTACGGCGCCTCCAAAGCCGCCCTAGTCCTAGCCAGCAACACCTGGCAACGCGAGCTGGCGCCCCTCGGCATCCGGACGCTGACGCTCATCACGTGCGGCGTCAAGACCAAGGCCTTCGAGGGGGTCGAGGCGACCCGGCTGCCGGCGGGCTCGTACTACCGCTCCATCCGCGGCTACCTGGGCAAGCTCACGGACGGCAGGCTGCAGAGCGAGGCCATGGACGCGCATCGGTACGCCCGCGACGTCGTGCGGCACGTCGAGCGGGGCGCCGTGGGCGAGGTCTGGGTCGGGCAGAATGCGGGCGTGACCCGGCTGGCTTGGTTGTTGCTTCCGTGGTCGGTTATTGTGAGTTTTGTCTGTCTTTCTCGCCTTCTGGTTTCTCGGTGGCCAACCTCCTTTCGAAAACGGATCACCAGACGGCTTTCGTTTCTTTCTTTCTTTTTGCTCTTAGCTGACGCAAAACTTCAGGATCGGATATTGGAAAGTGTTTCGCACGTTTCTCCCGAGATGGCTAAAGTCAAAGACGACATGGAGGCCAGAAAGAGGCAATAATCTTCCTCGTTGTGACCAAGGGAGTCGTCACCGGTGCCCGTTTTGTATCACTTCTTGCTATTGTATCCAGTTAGATGAGCTTCACATTTTTGTACTTCAGATTGTATTTAGAACACTTCAATATGGCTTCTTGAATTTTTCGTTCTACAGATCATGGCCAGACCTTTGGGGGAGAAAGCCCCTGATCCTGGTACTCATATAAACATGGAATAGGGGCCATTGAGTTTGGGGTAAATCCGGTGTGACGCGCCCCGCTCCCCTAGCTCCATTAGGTAGAGCTAGCGGTGTTACGAAACCTCGGGAGGCCCGGGCTCCGGCAGTCATACCTACCAAGCAATTGGAACTTTTTCTATTTCCATCCATACCTTGAGAGCTCCCCAACGACTTAAGTTGGAGTAACGCCTTTCCTTTAGTGAAGTACAGACGGAAATCCACAATGGCTCCCATCTCCCAAATCCTCTCTTGGATCGTCCGAGACGTCTACCACGGCTGGAGCCCCCTGCCCCTACCGCCCCCCGGCTCCTTCGCAGGCCAGACCGTCTGCGTCGTCGGCGGCTCCACGGGCCTCGGCCTCGCGGCGGCGGAGCACTGCGTGAACCTGGGCGCGGCGGAAGTCATCATCACGAGCCGCGGCCTCTCGCGGGCGGGCGCGGCCAAGGAGTACCTGGAGGGCAAAGCCGCCGCCGCCGCCTCCTCCGCGACGACGACGGGAGCCACGGAGTGCCGCGTGACGGGCATGCTCCTCGACATGAACCGGTACGAGTCCGTGGTGTCCTTCGCAGCCGACCTGACCAAGATCAAGCGGGGACAGGGCGGCATCGATTTCATCCTGCTGAACGCGGCCGTGATCCAGTCCCGCTTCGTGCCGAGCCCAGACGGCTGGCAGGAGGAGCTGCAGGTCAACACGCTGAGCAGCGCGCTGCTGGCGCTGCTGCTGCTTCCCTGGCTGCGGGCGGAGCGCGGGAACCGGGCCTCGCCCGCCCACCTCGCCTTCACGACGTCGTCGGCGTCCATCACGACGGACGTCTCCCAGTGGGAGGCGTGGTCTCTACCAAATGGGGGGAGGGGATCCTGAACCACTGGAACAAGGAGGAGACGTGGCCGCCGGGCTTGAAGGGGGGTACGGCGTTTCCAAGACCATGTTGATGTACGCGGGGAGAGAACTCATGAAGCTGGCCGTGGGGCCTGATGGAAAGTAAGTCGTCCCCATAGTAATTATGGCAAAAGCACCAAAACCCGCTATTACTATTTTTCTTGTGCCCTTATTATTCTTCCTCCGACCATTCTGATGAAGAAACTGACCAATGGAACTCTGTCTCCAGGCCCTGGGTGATCATCAACACCATGGAGCCCGGCATGGTCAAGACGGAAATACAACGGCACGTGCTTGAAAACTCGCCGGTTCTGCAGTTCTTGGATATCTTGGTCACTGCCGTATTCAAAACCCCGGAAAACGGTGCCAGGGTCTTGATCATGGGAGGGTTAACCACAGAGGAAGAACATGTAAGTTCCTGGAGACGATACATTCATTACCTTCCCTGCGTACACTTCGCCATCAGATTTCATGCAAGTGAACGGGTGAAGAAACTCTATGACGACACAGGAACCTAACCATGACTTTGAAAATCATAGGGACACCGTCTATCTCGGCTTTATCCGAACGAGGAGTACAGGAAGTAAGTCCACCACCCGGCAAAAGAAGAGAAGGGGACAGAAATTGCATGTCCCACATCATAAACGTTGATTATTAGCTAATGAGGAATCCCCCGGGCTCCAGTATGCCTGTAGTCGCCAGCCCGATGGGCAAGAGGCTCCAGCAGCTCGTGTGGGACGAAATCACCGACATCCTGACCAAAGCTGTGCCAGAGGCCGAGCAATGTCTCTCTGAGCTGCGCAGCCCTTGAAAACCCACGCCTTTGTGCTCATGAGCTGTTATGGCGTAGCTGGGAGGAGATCATAAGGGAGGCCATAGCATATGCTCTCCGATAGGGTTGGTTGAGGCCGAAAGGGGGTAATAGAGTTCAGCCACACCCAAGGTTTTCGTGAGAACAACAAACGCAAGTGAGACCCGTCAACAGCTTCAAATGTCCTCTTGACAGGTAGTTCCCTTGCCCGGGCCGGTGTAGCCTAGCGGTAGTATCATTACAGTATCATTAGATTATACTTAAAGGCAAGAGGGTTCAACTCCTTCTGCTGGCATTCTTCTTTTCTTCCTCTGCCACCTGTTTCCTTTGAGGACCCCCAGTCTGACATTAGTACTGCACCGATTACAAAAGGTCATACTTAGGTACTTATTGTATCCACCTTATCAGTTCCAATAGCAGTCTTTGCCGTTCATGGTAGTGTTTTGCAACGTCGAAGAATTGCTGTCATACAGCTCATGGCCAACGATCAGACCATTATTACTGTATTTAGTAAGTATGAGTCAATGACTTCCTGAAGACGGATTTATCATCGTATCTCCGTGGGATATTTGGCAGTTGGAGTCGCACCGTTCTCAGGGTGCTGCACAAATTCCCGTTACTAGCCCCGTTGCTAGCCTCTCGGCTCCGAGCAACGGCCGACACCACGGCCGCGATCACGGCCGTGGCTTCCAGGTACCGCATTGCCAAGAAGACAGAAGTATATAGGGGGAGACATTTCCCGTTCACAACAACAACAATTAATTAAACTATTCATCTGTCTCCCATAGTCGCATTGTTCCTCTTTAAGACATCTTAGATCAACACCCAGTTATCACAGTTTTGTGTGGCACTTACAGCTATTTCGCACTAGTCGCATCCAAACTCTCCGATTGATGGCAGTGCAAACGCATATTATATCCTCTGCCACTGTCATGCCTCTCAACATCCTCATTGTCGGCGCCGGCGTCTGTGGACCGGCTCTCGCGACCCTCCTGATGCACGCCGATCCAGGGCACAACATCACCGTCGTGGAACGCGCACCCTCGCTGCGGGTGGCCGGGCAGCAACTCGACGTTAAGGCGCAGGGCCTGCCTATTCTCAAGAAAATGGGCCTGCATGATAACATCAAGCCGTTACTGGTCGCCGAGACGGGACTGCAGTTCGTGAACACAAAAGGCAATTCGCTCGCCGAGTTCGGCGTCACAACCGATGGGAAGCGCAACTACTCACTGTCAACGGACCGCGAGATTATGCGCAACGATCTGGTCAGCATGTTGTACGAGGCAAGCCTAAAGCGGCGGAGAGAGATCGAAAGCCTAGCTGGGTCAGGGAAGGCCAAGGGCAGCTTGAAGTACGCGTTTGGAAAGAGTATCACTGAGCTCTCGAAGGACGATAATAGAGTTGACGTCAAATTTTCAAGCGGCGAGACAGGTCGGTATGATCTGGTGGTGGCTGCGGACGGCCAAGGGTCTCGCACAAGGCGTCTTGCTTGGGGAGCAGAAGCCAGCGCAGCGGCGTTTCACTCCTTGGGAATCCACGCGGCCTATTACAGCATCCCGCGTGCGGAGGGAGAAGACGGCATGGCAAAGTGGTACAATGCTCCCGGAAGCCGGTCTGTCTTGATGCGGAACGGCAACCGCCCGATGACGCAGGTGTACCTGTTCGCACGCCAGAACGCGGAGCTGTTCCGGCAGGCATACAAAGAGCCCGTCGCGAGACAGAAGGAGGCCTTCCGTCAAGTGTTTGCCGGCGCCGGCTGGGACACTGACAGGTTCCTCAAGGGCATGGACGAGTGTGACGACTTCTACGCACACGAAATCGGGCAAATCAAGATCGACCCGCTCTACCAAGGTCGGGTCGTCCTCGTGGGGGATGCTGGGTACTGTCCCGCGCCCTTTACGGGCATGGGCACGACGCTCTCTCTTATCGGGGCGTATGTCCTGGCTGGCGAGCTGGCGAGGCACAAGGACGATATCGGGGCGGCGCTGAAAGCGTACAGCGAGGTTGTCCGGCCTCCAGTCGACGAGTACCAGTGGCTTGCCCCGAGTCTTCTTAGTGGCATGTTTCCTTCGTCCAAGCTTGGGGTTTGGTTGTTGCAAAATGCTGCTTGGGTGTTGTCCAGTCTCAAGGTCGATCAGTTGATACACAAAGTCCTACCCGCCGAGAGTAGTGACGGGAGGTGGCCGATCCCTGAGTACCCGGAGTTGAACTTGCCTGCGTGATAGATTGAGAATGACTTTAGCATTATCGACAGTGAAAGGTCGAGGTGACCACATGTAGCTGGTTGTGGCATTGTAATTTCTACTTGTTGTTAGTATTTGTGGCATTGAACGATAGGGAACTGTGCTCGTAGGGACTCAACTCAATATGAATATGGTACTTTATTCAAGTGCATATGGCATGGCCTTGTTGAAAGGATGCCTGCAGGTAAATTGTGGATCTACCTTGTGTTTGTACGTGAGTAGGCACTCGGAGGGAAGGCACCACGCACAAACGCGTGCCCAACCAACCCGTTTGCAGGTGACTCAAAGTCAGGTAGGTCCCTTCCCAGTCTTCCACTAATGCCTTACCTGTAGGCCACCTCACCTAATAAATCTTAACAACAGCAGATATTTCCATCGTACACACGGGCTCATCAAGTCCCGTATCGTCCAGTGGTTAGGATATTGGATTTTCATCATCATATGAATACTCCAAAGGCCCGGGTTCGAATCCTGGTGCGGGAACAACGTCTCTTTTTTACTCCCTTTTCTGCCTGGTATCTACTATTATTGCACCCTACCTTGGCATGTAATCAGGGCAGCTTTTTGCAAATACGTACCTCCATATCAGAACGTGTGAAGGACCTGTAAGCAAGTTACCGTGTCAAATAAATCATGGCCAGCATTGCACTTTGTAACCAATGTCAAAATACGAGCTTGGTCCTATTTCACTTGGTGGCACTTAATCCGAAAACTCCCCTCACACCCACGTTTTATCTTTAACCATCCTTTCCCACCAGATCTAGCAATTTAGGAAAGTAAAACTGGTAGCAAAGAACTGAGTTATCCCTTCGGTTAGGCAGGTATGCACCTGCAGCTCTGGCCAAGGCCATAATTGTGCAGGCTAAGTCGGTCAACCCAGCCCAAGCACCAGTCGTCTTGAAAGGTCGTTTTTAGGAACAACCCGAAATTTCCGTACTAATGCTGGGAGCTGAGATACCAAAATACCTAGGTAGGCGCCCTTATTGCCCTGGCAATGGCGACGGAGATGGCCTTCTCTGCCTGAGTTGGGGCGGCGACGGTCAATATCGATCTCTGCTGGCACAACTGGCACCTGTAAAGAAAGGGGGTGCGACCCACACCCCTGGATGATACACGGCGAAGTAGCAGCAGATTCTCTGGACTGTAGCCAGGATGACCATTGATTACAATAGGACCAAATTTGCAATACAGAGTATTTCTAGAACTAGCTGATATCTATGTGAAAGAGACCCAAGCCGTCCCACGTGGTCTTACCCACAGAATACCTAGGCTCACACAGCATAAATTTCATGGGATTGACTGCTGCGGATATTAGGAGAATACTGCAGCCGGCTGAGTTTTCGTCTTCCACAGAGCTTACAATGGAACCACAATGTTCGAAGGACCTTCACCCAGGACTGCCAATGCCAATGCTCGAGACGATGTCGCATAATAGGGAGAAGGGACGGGTACTATATCAACAGCAAAGGTCGTACTCGAGGCATGAACAATGCGTAGATATGCAAGCAGTTTGCTTCCATAGTTGATGGAAGATTGTAGCAGTGACTGGACGCGTAGGCAACCTGCCATTGACCTCTTGGACTGGATGACGACGGGTATTGCAGTGCACCTCAACTCAATAAGGCCATATGCTTGGACATCATAGGTAATTCATGACACAATGCCACATAGACACAATGCTACAAGATTTGCTCAACCAAACCGACAAGAGAACAAAACTGGGTTACTTTAAGGTGAACCTCATCTAGGCTCGACTCAAACATCGTTGGGACATCATACTGAAAGCCCTTTCAACAAAAACCAAAGCGATGGCATGTCCAGGTGCTAGCAAGCTAGACTAGTCTAATGCTATCTATCTCTAAAACCAATTGTATAAACACGCGGCAGATCAGAACACTTGTTCAGAAAAACGGTCTCATGTTTGTGGGGGATTGTGAGGATAGAAAAGAGTGCCGCAGCTCAAGCTCGCAGCCAAGAAATTGGAACAACATAGATTGGATCAGATGGTTTCAAATTGCCCCTAGGGTGGTGAGTGCCGCCGGGACATATCAGCTAATCTCCCGCACGAAGCGGAAGGACAGCTGTCTTGGTGTATACGGCCTCGTCACTTCCAATTTTAGTTGTAAAGAAGGAAAGGAAGAAACCGTCAAATTGGCCGGTCCCACGATCGCATTTTACGTGTGCAGCTGGTAATCTAATCGGCACGTGACTGTTGCGGACTTTAGTGGTGCTGTGACCTGAGCTTTACTGAGCTCCTCAATTCCCCCGCTTAGCCGCTGTGGTAGATTATCGGCAAGGCGGCCAATGCTGAAGCTCCTCCTCCACCAAAAGCTGCACTAATAAGCACCATGCCCGAGGCAAGCGTAATCGGTGACTCCATTATAGCTCGTTCATTGAGCTTCTAATACGGCCGACGTCGCTGCCACTCCGATTAGCCCGTGGATCTACTTTTCTGCGAAGCGCCTGATAAGCCGCAGCATGGCATGGTGATTGATTCATGACCCTTGTAAGATAAAGCAATTGCCTGCTCCTCCTGTTTTCTTGTCATGCCATCTTGATCTCGGTCGAACGACGAACTGTAGCTGACTCCAGAGCCCCTCGTTGGTTTGTGATTCGCAGGTAGCAATGTCTCTTCCATCTTTCCGAGGCACTCGATGTGCCCTCCGCACACTGCCCAGATGGACAGCGGCGACCAGGACTGTTGCAGCAGCAGCCGCTCGCAACCCGAGCGCTGCTCGCCGGGCGCAGTCGTCGGTCTCGCTGGACGGGCAGCAAAGTGTACGACACATTTCCGCTACTACTACTGCATCGAGCGATAACTCTGGAGATCATGCTATCGTTGGAAGACAAGATACTGACGCTGCTATGAAGTTACTTGCGGCCCACCTGCAGAAAGCCGACCCCGCGGTCTACGATATCATCGAGAAGGAGAAGAAGCGCCAGAAGCACTTCGTCAACCTGATCCCTTCCGAGAACTTCACATCCCAGGCCGTCCTCGATGCACTCGGCAGCCCTATGCAAAGTAAGACGGCGCAGTCGGAAGACCTTGGTCAATTGAGTGGTTTGGCTGATGCGACAGGCAGACAAATATTCCGAGGGATACCCTGGCGCAAGATACTACGGCGGCAACGAGTTCATCGATCAAGCAGAAAGGTTATGCCAACAGCGTGCGCTTGAGGCGTTCGGGTTGGACGAGAAGGAATGGGGAGTCAATGTGCAGTGTAAGTGGTCCGGTTAAGATGATCGGCTCGCCCGGGACTGGGTATCCAGCGACAGGCTGACATGTGTAATAGCTCTGTCCGGAGCACCGGCCAACCTCTATGTTTACTCGGCCCTCATGAACACCCATGACCGATTGATGGGCTTGGACCTCCCTCATGGTGGCCATCTTTCCCATGGCTACCAAACACCTACAAAGAAAATCTCCGCCATTTCTAAGTATTTCGAAACACTACCCTACAGGCTGAACGAGGAGACCGGCCTCATAGATTACGAGAAGCTGGATGAGATGGCTCAACTCTACCGCCCAAAGATCATTGTTGCTGGCGCGAGTGCCTACAGCAGGTTCATCGACTACAAGAAGATGAAGGATACCTGTGAGAAGGTCGATGCCTATCTTCTGGCTGATATGGCTCACATCTCGGGAATGGTGGCCGCCAAGGTGGTCCCAAGCCCGTTCACATTTGCGGATATCGTTACAACGACTAGCCACAAGAGCTTGCGGGGACCCCGTGGTGCCATGATCTTCTACCGCAAGGGTGTGCGCAAGGTCAACAAGAAGAAGCAGGAGGTTATGTACGACTTGGAGGGACCCATCAACTCGTCCGTTTTCCCGGGTCACCAGGGAGGGCCTCACAACCACACCATCACCGCTTTGGCAGTTGCGCTTAAGCAAGCGACGACTCCGGAGTTCCGCTCTTACCAAGAGCAGGTCCTGGTGAATGCACAGGCTCTTGCCAACCGGCTGGGAGAGTCTAAGAGCAACGGAGGTCTCGGCTACAAGATTGTTAGCGGCGGCACAGATAACCATTTGGTTCTGGTTGATCTGAAGCCCCAGCAGATCGACGGCGCACGAGTGGAGCGTGTCTTAGAACTCGTCGGCGTAGCAAGCAACAAGAACACGGTACCAGGCGACAAGTCTGCCTTGATGCCTGGCGGGCTTCGCATGGGTACACCTGCTATGACGACTCGTGGCTTCAACGGCGACGACTTCGTGCGCGTTGCCGACATTGTTGACCGGGCAGTTACCATCGCGTCGAGGGTGGACAAGGCTGCGCGGAAGGCAGTAGAAGAGAAGGGTGAGAAGTACAAGCTGCGCTCCTTCTTCGACTTCTTGGGCACTGGCGAGGACGATTCAGAGATCGTCCAGCTGCGGTCAGAGGTCGCCGACTGGGTTGGTACCTATGCCTTGCCATGGGACGAGTCTCCATAAGGGACACCATCATGTGAAATGGTGGTCGACTGAGCGTTTTGGTTTTGGATCCGTATAGGGGCGTCGTCATTGCGATGCTACAAAGTGTAATCTACCTACTATAGGACACGAGGGTTCAACACCACCGAGGCCTTCGTATGCGAGCCCAACCCGTCTTCCGCGCTGCAATGGCATATGCGACAACAAGGTTGTAGCAATGGTCTACCTCGGAGGAACTTGTATCGTACATAATTGATACCGGAGTTTGGCTTTGGGCGTTACTCCCTCCCCTCATGCATTTTTCAAGACTTCTGCGACAGTCGCCGTGATCATGATCTTGCTGCTCAACGATGCCATTATGCTTTCCTATCACACTTAGCACCCGGCCCTTGAAAAGTCGGAGGAATAAAGATGTATTTCTGTCGCGTCGGGCGGGAGGCGGAGAAGGGAGGAATAACATCATCGGCATATTATATAAATACACCATACATATATTGATATTGGGTAGCGTCAGTCACTTACGATGGTGACACAGCAGTAGGAGTGCGCCGCCCTTAAGGCAGCCAAGAGGCCGGGCGGCTCTGTCTCATGTGAGGTGACGCACAGATCGCACGATGTTCCACGACAGTCGTTGGTTGCGATTCTTTCTATGAATCCTTCGTGCTGACTGGCCAGCCGTCCTTCTGGGCCGTTAGCCAAGGCCGCCAGTATCTCACGGATCTCACGGTGTCCGGTACCTGGCAACTAACTACATCCCATACTGAACCTCTCAGTTTTTCATGCTTTTACTTTCCTATCAACGCCCGACAATCTGGAACCCAATCGAATCCGGGGTATGCCACTGGAAATTAGAGTTCAATCTTGCATATCCATCTCCTTGCTGTTTTGGAAGCATCTCAAATACAGTGGGTGGTGTCCACAGAATGTTTATGCCTCAGCCTCAAGACGTTTTAAAGGCTTATGTCTGTTTGAGGGATTTGGATCCGCGCTCTACGTCCTTGGTCCTTGAGATCCTTGGGATCCTTGAGGTACAAGGCCGGTCGGTCCGTCATGAATATATTTCAAATCCTATTTCGGGCGCGATCCGCGAGTGTCAGGAACAAGGGACTGCGGCCCGGGTCTAAATACCAGACTCCGCTCGTCCTAGGGGACCAGAACCCGTTTTCCCATGTGCCGCAGCCGTTTTTGGCTTTTAATTCTGGTCATAATACGTTGGCAGATGAATTAAAATTGCCGCACCGTAACATCCTCGGCCGGTTCAAGTAAACCAAGCCGGATCGGGATACCTGCATGTTGGATTTGAACGAGATGTTGGCAAGTTTTCGCCCGACCCAAGCAATCAGGAAATGCCCGCATGCATTCCGGAAAAGGACACACTCTTTGTCGATTGGGTTGCTGGCTGCAGCAAATATGCGACGACTGACTGATATGTAATGTACGTGATTGTGCCAGCCACCGGGCAATCATCAGCCATACATACAAAGAGCCATGATGCCGGATGAGGTCAGAACGTGGTAGCATGCGCCGCATCCATACTGCCTTGCAACGTATGCCCCGTTATCAAACCAATAGTAACGCCTCTCAGATGCCATACTTCGCAAGCAGTGACTTGGATCGCGTGTGTGCCAGGAACAAGTCCGGTGCTGAAAAGGTCCGAAACCTAAGAGGCTCATGTAATATATCTGACATGTCATGCCATGTCAGCATGCAATTGGAGCCACAAGCAGTTAGCTGAGCGAGTTCATTTCATGTGCGCCCTGCTATACATTGCCCGACGACCTGTTGGCATGAGGTTGATCGCTGAACTCTGACAGGCCGCCCGGCTGTACGTCCGAGGCACACCCACATCCTGCGGACGTAAGTAGAGATTGAGGTAGATACGTAAACAGGGAAGACGGGCGAGTGTCCTTTTCCTGTCCGTTTCTTTCGGCTTGTGAAAACGCGATCATTGCCTCTTTTGAGCCATGCTGCTAATAGCCTCGCGTTACCTCTTTGAGCCGCCAATGCTTGGCCGCCGTTGTTGTTTTGGCCGGCACACCTGTGAGCTGCCTCCTTACTTATCGTCCATGGCGATCTCTCTTTCGACCCCCTAACCTACTTCCATGCGCCCACCCGTTTCGTTCTCGAAAGAAAAGGGACGGAGCCGAGCCGACCGCCGTTACTGATCAGCAGCGGGCACCCACCACCACCATCGGCCATGTGGCTGGGAGGCGCTTTCTTGTTTTCGAGGGGTGCAACCTTGATCCGATCACAATCTAATGTAAACAAGTGATAGAATAGCAAACCCCAACTTCACAAAAGATTTTTTGTCTTCCGAGGCACGTCGCGGTTACTAAGAAAAAGCGGTAATTGATTGACTGCGGCGCGCGCAACGCTCCGGGAAGCCCATCAGTTACGTCATATCGCCCGCCGCCCCGTTCAGTTTTCCAACGCCCACATGGGAAAGTTGAAACCGGAGCAAACATAACGGTACCAATCGGGATCACGATACGGACTTCTTCACAACTGGATGCCTGAAGAAAATATATGCCCACCTATTCAAAGACGTACTTGATAGAAAGACCAGCCTCGCCAGCTTGGCGGTGGGAAAAGGCCCGATACAACCAAACGTGTCGAACAATGGAAAACGGAGTAGTTGTCGAAACGTTCTAAACCTCTCCTGTGATGCCATCACAGCCCATCGTTTTCGCCTGTGGGACTTCGCTCCGGTGAAGTGGGACCCTCTGGGGATATAAGCGCGTATCGAGATGGATGCGTGAGATCGGAGTATGTACATATGTAATCGATTGTCCAACTGTTCCATTCCCCATACATACGTTAGAAAACCCGCAACATTTTATTCTCCTTTCTCCATTTACCCAGTCTTCTACTCTGAGTGTGGGGATGGGTGGGAGTTCCGAGCCCGTCCTGGGATCTGCTATCTACCAATCTGCCTCGGATTAGTGTGCAATGTACTGCAGGTAGGTCAAAGGTGGGTGGTCGCAGTTGGCTGTTTCGTGTTGGCAACATCAAAATATTACTAACGACAGCGGCACATCTCTATCTAATTGTCGATCACGATCATCAGCTTCTATCCGTGTGTGATATTCCGTGGGCGGCTCTGCGGGCTTTTCAAGATTTGCCAACGGCGATCCGTGGCATGTGGCGTTTTCGCGCGGCTGAGACAGGCATTGCCGTAACCATGTTGCAAACGGTTAAGCACGCCCGCGATTTACGGTTAAGTGCACGCCCGACATGCTGTGAAGCCACTGGCGGGATATCATCAATCAATCCATGTACAGGAACCCCGTACAGAACCGTACGAAGCCGCATGGTAAGCAATAGATACGTACATACTTTGTCCGCTGCCAGCCTGTCTGCAGTGTTCCCTCTGGCTCTTACAGGCAATATTGCTGATTGCTTGCAGCATCCTCCGCTAAAAGTAGCCTAACCCATCTATTTGCTGGACGTTGTTTCGCTGCTACCCCTGCACGCCGCCTGTGATAAGATCGTCACCAGGCAGCTCGAGGGGACCCTTATCACATGCAACCTCATATGTATGTCGATACCCTCCATTGCGAAGGGCCATTGCGTGCCCCCAAAATACGCTCGCATTTGTTTACATTTCCGGACTCCCTCACTTTTCGCTTCAGCACTGGAAATTGGGATTGTATCGACAAGTACGTCCAGAAGTAAAAGTATACATGAACAAAAAGCATGTACAAGCCGCATTGAATCATATCACCAACGCCTCTGTCGGGTACCGCGCGCCCATCGGATGAATAAAACCATTCGGCGAATGATTACAGATACTGTAGGGCGTTTCTCAAGTGTGAGGGTCCCCAAGACCGTTGGAAAATGCAACCGCCGGAAGTACTTACGCTCGAGGTCCCGGGAGGTAATGTTACAGGGGAGAGGAGCAGGCACAAGCCCACCGGACCTGCACCGTATCGACTTGAAGCTCATCGCCACAATGTCGTGAAGCTTGACCTTATCAGGGCCCAAGGGGCTCTAATCAAGGATCCCCCATCCAGTTTATTCAGACGACAAGCGTGCAAGCCTTAGGTCAGCTAGATAGATCAGCTACACACCCCCTTTGGCAGTCGGGGGTATCACAAATAAGTCATGTTCACATCAGAGGTTTGTCATTCCGCTGTCCAGTGTGCGACGGCGGGATGGGCGACTGGGCAGATCGCATTTGACACGACAAGCAGATAAAGGCAAAGCGGTGGTACCGACGGCAGCACCCTTGGACACAGCATACTCCCCGTCCTACCTACTGCGCTAGTAACTTCCTGGTGTTCTCCCTAACCACCCCCTTCCCCCCAGTCGGCCAATGAAAGCAAAGCTTCAACAGCTATGGATGTTCTCACCAAGCCGCATTGATGATAAAGGTGCATTCAATGACTTGCAAATGTTTTCTTACTCATCAGGGATTCGCCAACGATCTACAATTGCGGCAGTCTTGCGGTGAGACAGAGCGGATAGCACCAACCTGTTTACTGTAATCTCCAATCTCATCAACGGGACTTCGTACCGTCTAAGCAGCGGAAAGCCAGCTCCAGAACCTCGACAACATGACAAGAACCTCGAGTCATAAATTGGCAGTGACAAGTAATAACGACAGACAGATACAAGCATAGTACTACCATTATTGGATGATTCTCGAGGTCCCCTCTAGTCCTCTAAACACGTGTTGGGGTTTTTCTATGTTTTGACATTTCGGGTCGGTTATGTCGGTCTTGTCGAATTACTCTTCTAAATTAGAGGAGAATGGACACCCTGGCACTCACTGGCCTTGATTGTGCCGTCCCAGCCGCGGGATAATAGAATAGGTAAGTAAGGGACCGGGACCAACCGACCGACTGGCCGATATCCTGCCCCCAAACCGCTGCCCGTCGGCGGCATAGATGATACAGGAATAGCAGCTGCCGAAGTGGTGTGCCTTTGGCGGTGCCAAATGGGAGGCTGTGGCTGGCGTTGGATGTGACGGCGGGTTGCCTGTAACGACACATGCTGCAGGGGGATGTTCAATCAGGAGGGGCAGGCATCGGTGAGGGGTTATTCTGGGTAACCCCTCGCTTGCTCCGGACTTTCTTTCTCTCCTCACTCAGTCTCGGCCTCGCCAGTCATGCCCGCCAGCAACTCCCCAGAGCCCGTGCCCCGTATATGCATCCGGCTTTGCGGAGTGCGTTTTAGTGGTTACAGAGCACTTTAGGGAGATGTAACAACAAGGGGTACGTTGCTACAGGGAATTGTGCTGTGCTGTACTTTTACTGGACTTTTGGTCTTGATTGCAGGTCCCGCCGTACGGGATTCTTGTGTGCTGCCTGCCGTCACAACCCCACCACCTCCAATCAATTCCCAACCCCACCAAGCTGCTCTGGCTAAGGAACGCTTGACGTCACTTCTCATGCAACGGCCCATTATTTTCTCCGACCAGGCATGCATCTCTTCCATGGCTCCGCCGCCGGTTTCGACAGCCAGCCAGCATCCAGACAGGAATCAACCCTTTCCGAGATCGATTATCAACACGGGCAAGAGTACGCTAAGGTACATGCAGTAAGATCATGGTATTTGAACTGCCCTGGCAATATGAGGATATTCCATTGGTCTGACCAAACACGCCATACATGGTTTGGTACAGCCTCAAGGTCCCTTAGCGCCACCAGGGACTGAAAATTTTCTTTGATTTTTGACTGCCGTTTTGCTTAGAGCTGGCCCTTATCTGCCCAATATGGCGGGCGGTTGGCGCCCCTACTTGCAGGCGGCCATATCATCGTCGATTCAACTTCAAAGGCGTCATAGGAGGGGCGTCAATTCGCAAGCACATACAAATCGATTTGCCTCATGGGATTTGCTCTTGACGTCCACTTTGATATGTATCAAGATTGATATTGGAGAGAGAACTACTGTCTGGACTCTACAGGGCCCTTTATGACATTACCGCTGCAGGGCCCAGGGGTTCGTAGAAAACTGGTGCCAAGTCTGCCGGCTGGGCCACTCACACTCTATGTCTCCTGCCCAGTCGGGCTATGGTGTCATCTTACATGTGGCCGAGTCATTCTCTAGCAAGCCACTCTCGAGCCGTACCCGACGAATACATGTCGGAACTAGCAGTGATTGACCCATAGATTAGCGACGAGCTAAGGAGAGCCTTGCATGGCACAGTCGATGATTATCAGCGGCAACTTGACAATCCCAGTAACCTCGATACCTCGATGGACAAGCAGTCGACCTGCCTGCGGTGCGCCTCTTACTTGGACAGATATTGCTGGACGCTGTGAGGCTGGCCCAGGTCGTCCTGAACCCTACCGTACGGCCGAAGTACACTCGACGTTCCTATGTCGAATCCGGCCTTCAACGAATGAAGTCTAACGGCCCCGATATGATTCAGACCAGGGTGGGTGTACATGTCGTCCTTCTTTGGGTCATATACATGCACTCTTACACAAGACGACTCCACTGCGGTTCCACGTTAGCAACGGAGGTTTGCATGTTTACTTGGGTGACTTCGGTTTTCCTCTTTTCTGATCTCACTGCGTGTTGTCGATTGAAAAAGAATACCCGGCTACATCTGTTTGCCATCATCCATGAACGGCGTATCCACCGTTTCCAATGCTATCCACCCCTTCCCACTCTTTCCAACTCCCAAGGTACTCCTCGATTGTTATATATTGGAGTCTCCCCGGACCTTCAGATGGATCATTATTATCATTCCCCAGTTCATTTTGCAAATCATCTAC